>JARGCV010000080.1:2660000-3337500 GCA_034064705.1 Bothrops alternatus | reverse complement strand
CTCTGTGAAGATGCCCTTTGGGTATCACCCCAAGAGGCTTTGTTTTTAGAAAAGAGATGGTGGTGAGGCCAGAGTGGTGGACTTATGGGCAAATAATGTCTTTCAATTATGTTGACTCTATCCTCAAATCTAAAGAGGAATTGAAATCAGATGGATGTGTTTGTCATGGTTTACATATTTACAATTGAAAGAAAGATTTAAATTTTATTTTAAAAAAGCTATGGATTTGACTTTGTGGAAAATTAATTAGAGGTCCTATTGGTTGGTAGCGATGAACATATTATTGCTAAGGTTTATAAATTGTTATTGAAATTGAACTTGAAGAATGAATATGTAAAGCAATGTGTGAATCAATGGGAAGAGCTTTGGATATAATGTAATGCTTGAACAATGGGAAAATGTGTAGATGAAAGGTCTAAAGTTCACATTAAATTATAATTTAAAAAAATTCATGAGATAATGTGCCATTGGTGTCTAATACTGCACAAATTGTCAAAAAATGTATAAAGGTATTTCAAATAAATGTTGGAAAAGTAAATGTAAAGAAGAAACTTTTTTCATTTATGGTGGATGTGTGATAAATCAAAGAAATATTGAAGCAGAATTCATATCCTAATACAGAATATTCTTAAAGATTAAACCAGAGACTTTTCTCTTAGGTTTAATAGATAAAGAACTTGGGGGGGAAATGGAACTTTGATGGATAGGCTGACAGCAGCAAGAATACTTTATGCACAAAAATGGAAGGATGCTTTGATTCCCACAACAGACAAATGGGTGCAAAAGTTGATGCAGTGGAGATGGCCAAATTGACTACTTTGATTAAAGCAAAGAACACAACTAATTCTGTTTCTATTTGGAAACCACTTTTGGACTTTGCAGTTGTGGTGGGGAAAAATGAAATGTTGACTTTGAATTTTGCTGATTAGATAGGTTTGATGTTATAGAAATGACTAGTATATATTATTATATAAAAGTAAAAGTTGAGGTTTTATGTACTACCATATTCTACTGCACCAAAAATTACCAGAAGGCAATGCCTTCCCCCCCCCTTTTTTTCTCTCTGCCCTGCACTTTTTTCTCTTTCCCTTTTCCCTTCTTATTTTTCCATTATCTTTGTTTTTCTTTGTATGTTTTCTACTTTATATTTTGATAAACCAATAAAATTTATAAACCCAAACCTGGGAGTATGCCACCAAAGAGCCAGCTTTGGTGGTGAAATCAGCTATTTGTCAGCAGGAGAGAAAAATTGCCCTTCTGCTCAGCACGCCATCTTTGGAAGACTTGGGAAGGTGGCAAAAACCTTTGATTCATCTCATCCTCCAGTTCCTGCACTGCAGCCATGCTAGCAAGTTTTTAAAGAGGAAATTAAATTTGATTACTTTTCATCTTCCTCCAACTCTGGAATTACTGAAACAATTATTTGTGGGCAAACAACTGTCTGTGTGGTTGGGTTCAAACCCAGCATCAAGTCTGGGAACTCTTTGGGTGACCCTGGATTGCTCACCCACTCTCATTCCAACCTACCTCTTGAGCTTCTAGAGGCAAGAAAAAAATCTAACAAAAAAACTGTGAAAGAAAGAGTCAATGAAAGACAAATATTTTACTTACAGGGTAGTGCCAAGGGGACTTTTGTTGCTCAAGACTGTAGGGGTGATATTCACTCCTTTTTCTCAATGTGTGTGTGTGTGTGTGTGTGTGTGTGTGTGTGTGTATGAAAGGGGGAATTTTTGTTGCTCAAGACTGTAGTGGTGATAGCAATAGCTATAGCACTTAGACTTATATACCATTTCACAGTGCTTTACAGCCCTCTCTAAGGGGTTTACAGAATCAACATATTGCCCCCAACAATCTGGGAGATGTTTGCTCCTTTTTCTCAGCAGTTCTAGGTTTGAAAAAGTCAAAATGATTATACAGCATCTCCAAACTTTTGAGTTTTGGGGGAATGATGTTGAAGGAAAAGTCTTCATCATGGTTCAGTCCAAGCCAGGAATAAATAACATGGCGACTGCTTTAGAAAGAAGGTTGCAGTTTATTGAAGACAAGAGCCAGACAGAAAGATGGCTCTTGAAGAAAAAGAGAGAGCACGTGTAGGGAGTGGATTTTTATACCCTCTGAGGCTTTTGTTTGGAGTTGTTTCCTGTTCCTGTTTGAGGCTTTCCTGTGTCATGTATTCTGACCTGAGTCTGGGTGTGCCCTTTGGCATCTGTGGGTTAATCCTATTATGTCCTGTCTTAGTATTTGGGTGGGGTATGTAGATTTTAGGTGTCTTTGTCTTCCTAAGCTTCTAGCTGGGGGCCTCCAATCTTCCTGGATTATTTACATCTGCATTTCTACAGAGCTGGTTTCTGCTTAGGGGAGGGAGACTTGGGGCTATTAAGAAAACAGGGCATGTTTTTCTGCCTCTTTAAGATTCTTTGAGGAAATATATTTTTCTGCCCTTTTAATATTTCCTTCTCTGGGGGGCTGACTTCCCACATGAAAACAGTGGTGGTGTGAAGGGGGCTAAAATCCTAGAGTACTCCATTCTGTGAGCTCTGCTTCTGCTGTAAGAGTGAAGCAAGCTTTGGCTGTCCTCTTCTATTGGAAAGTATACAGACCTGACCCAAACCTTAATCAATTTCTGTTAGGAGAGACATTTAGAAGCTGTTCCCATCTCACAGCAAATATGTATCATTTTTATGCTGTACTCCTCTTCCCTAAATGATAACAACTTTTGAGGTGGAGGCCCATCTACATTCAGTTTTCCTTTGAACATAAATCACTTGCCATATGACATTTCCACAAGGTTAAGCAAAGGTAAAAACATGCAAATATAGCATGGCTGAGAGAAAAGTAGTCTTACATTCCTACTAGCAGCAAGCTCACATCAGATCTCCATCAAGAATAACCTGGATCCCAGTTTGTTTTCTGAGTTGCTTCCTGGCTCAGAACACACTCTTTATTTTATTTTTATCCTGTAGAAACTATTTTAGTCAAAACCTATTAGTAAACATTTAGTCAAAAGGTATTCTTTGATTTTGATCTGTCCTGTGCTTTGCTCCTCACACAAATGTCTAATCAAACCACAGAAGATTAATGCAAAAAGGGGCAAAATGAATTTCTAGAAATTAACCAATCAAGCCAAGATTGTTCTGCTCATCTGTTAAGATGGCATTAGCACACCTTCAGCAGACAGCGCATATCTAGAATTAACCATGGGTTGATGAAATTTTGAAGTATGTCATTCTCCTCATTTATAATTAGCCAGGGACAGTGGGGTAATCTAGTAGTTTCTTATAATTTCCTTCTTTCCTTTAAAATATCTTCATCAGTGTTTCTTTCTTAAGGAAGAATCCCATTGTCAGCTGTCACCTTATGCTTGCTGTGCTTTGCTGTTATGCAGTGACAGACTTCCATGAGCTGTGGGAAGGGGGGATGAGGAGGGGGATCCTTGAGGAATCAATCGTAGAGACTGTACTCCCTCGAAATGCTGCCCCAAGATCATGCAGCTGGAATGTGTTTGGGCTGACTGTTGTGAAAACATATTGCATGGATTTGGTTGGTTACAATGGGGTGGGCAGCAAGGGACAGTTGGGCGAAAAAGTAGAACGTAGGGATTTTGACACGCAATTCTCAGTTCTGGCTTTGCAATACTGCAATACACTTGATCTCTAATAAAATGATACCTTTCTCTAAGGATTATTTCTATTTAGAGATTTAGGTTGTGGCCAGCCTGACATGCATGTATCATGGCCCCTTCAGAGGCTGGTTTGGAGGAGGAGGAGGAGGAGGGGGAGGAGGAGTTGGAGCTGGGACCATCCGACAGAGAAAGCATTCCAGGGGCTGAGGACGATGCTGTCCTGGGCCCCTCAGACATTGGGAGAGGTGGTCAACTAGATGGAGAGCTGACTGCCTGCCCAGACACCAGAGAGTTAGTCTTTGCCAGGAACAATTATTTGCTTTTGCTTACAGTACCCTGGCTTTTACGCATGTCTGTTCCTGTTTGTCTTGCCTCACTTGGAAGATTGCTGTTTGCATTTTGTTTTGGACCTCGCTCTTCTCTTGTGGCCTTTGCTTCACTGGAGCTTTGGAACTGCTTCTTTTCTGGGACCTGTTTCTTGTTCTGAGGACTGCCCTGGTTTTCTGCCTGGACCCTGCTTGGTGGATTGGACTTGGAACCCTGGACCTTGCCCTGTGAGCGTACTCCTACTCTGTGGACTTTCTTGGTACTATAAGGGCTGCTGTTTGGGGGACTGAGGATGGCTGCCTTCAGGGTAGCATGAGGGTGGAGCCTCACTGCTTGGCAATGTGCAGTCTTTAGCTGAAAGCTTTCTTTAAAATTTTGATGAACTCATAAAGATGCTGGAAAATATTCAGAGGAAACTGACAGTAAATCAATTAAATCCACAAACGGAATGTGATCTCAAAGCAGTAGATTTGTTAGGAAGAAATATAGACTCAGAAATAACTGAGTTGAGTTCATACACCTTCCTGAAGTTCAAGTCAGTATTTCGATACAGTATAATAGCAGAAAACTGTCTAGATGGTAAGTGGTAAATTGGTCTTTGTTAAGTGGATTGAAGAGAATTGGGGAACGGTTTTTATCCCCTTTAACTGGGGAACAATTTCATCTGGACTTTTTTGGGAAGATAGTCTGGCTTTGGAGATTGGATTTACTGAATTCAATCAAACAAATAATTGATAAGAGATGGCATTAAGAAACAAATGTGGATATTTGGTCGGGGACTAATTGGGGTTAATTTGGGGAATGATTTGGGATAGTTAAGAAGCTGTGATTTTATTTATTATTATTTATTTATTAATTTAATTTCTATGCCGCCCTATTCCGGAGAACTCAGGGCGGCTCACAACATGATAGAAATTACATTATATACATAAATATAAAAACCCTTAATTAAAAAGAAACCAATCATTCCACAAACATACACTGGCTAGGGGCAAGGTGTTACCGGTAGCTGCCCCAGGCCTGCTGGCAAAAGTGTGTTTTAAGCAATTTACGAAAGGCGGAGAGGGTGGGGGCAACACGGATCTCCGGGGGAAGTTGGTTCCAGAGGGCCGGGGCCGCAACAGAGAAGGCTCTTCCCCTAGGCCCCGCCAGGCGACACTGTCTGGCTGACGGGACCTAGAGAAGGCCCACTCTGTGGGCCCTAACCGGCCGCTGGGATTCATGAGGCAGCAGACGGTCCCGTAAATAACCTGGTCCGATGCCATGTAGGGCTTTATAGGTAATAACCAACACTTTGAATTGGGTTCGGAGACCAATTGGCAGCCAATGCAGCTCGCGGAGTGATGCCGAAATGTGGGCATTTCTAGGCAAGCCCAACACTGCTCGCGTGGCTGCATTCTGCATTACCTGAAGTCTCCGAACATTTTTCAAAGGTAGCCCCATGTAGAGAGCATTGCAGTAGTCGAACCTCGATGTGATAAGGGCTATGAGTTGTTTACAATAACAGTTTGTTAACAGAGGGTTTTGGAATTTTAATCTTGTCTTTTTGAATTATTACTGTTCTTCCTGTTAACTATTTTGTTACTGATACACTATATAGTTGACAGGTTAACAATTTGTAAAATAGAATTAGTAGTTTAGTAACTTAAAATTCTTTGGGCCTGTTTCACAAGCGGTGGGAAACTAATATTGTTGTAATACATTAATCAGCATTCAACTAGGGATGACAATATATGTATATGTGTTGGTCTATTTTTTTAATGCACCTTTTTCTTTTCAATGTTTGTTGCTTTTTTCCTTTGTTTTTTTCTAAAATATTTTAGTGTTTTGCATTTTAACTTTTTTTGTATAAAATAAAAATAGTTAAAAAACAACAACAATTGCAGTGATTCACTTAATTGTGGCAAGAAATGTCATACAACGGGCAAAACTCACCTAAATACTGCTTCGCCTAGAAATTCTAGCCTCTGTCATTATATGTTGAGGATTACCTGTATTCCCAGATGGATTCTGCACAGTATTAGACTGCTGGGGCTCGTTCTTATTCCTGACACAATAGTGTATTAACATCACTACAGTAATGACAAAGAGCAGGACTAATCCAATAGTCTGAAAGAGGTAAGAAGAAAGGCTACATTAACAATATAACTCTGGTAATATATTCCAGAATTTGAAAACAGAAGCAACCCTGTCTTTGATATCCCAAATGCCCAATATTCACATAGTTCCTAATTTAATTTAATTTAATTTATGGGTTGAGGTCATCAAGAAAGCTAAGCTTTTCCTAAAAATATGCGCAACAATAAATTTACCAAGTTAATATTTATTTCAATAGGCTGTTTTTAGTGTACATTTGGGAAGCAACTTTTCATACCAGACTTTCAAATTAGGACAAAAAGAAAAACAAATCACCATAAAGAATCTAATGAAAATCAGGCTATTATATAACAGTTGTGTGCAGAAATTGATCTGCTTGTATCAGAATTATTGAAGTTCCATAAGGGCTAAATTGTGATATAAGATTCAATGGAATACAAACCACTTTGTGATAAATACATCATGGACAAGAATACTGGTAGCTATCATCTGAAGAAGTTTGTTGCTAAAGACCAGTCTGTTTGTTGTGTGAAAAAGCTAAAAGCAAAAAAGTTGAATAGGTTTCCAATTCCTTTCTTGACCTGAGATGGATACTCACTCATCTATGTGCTTTTCCTCTGCACCCCCATGTTTACCCATTTGAATATCTAATAAATTAATGTTTCCCACTTTCCAATTACAACAGAATGGGAAAGCATCTAGGAGAGAAAGGATTAAATTTCTCTTTCTTTCTCTCAAATCTAAAATATCCTGAAAAACAGCTTCTTTTCACAATATCAAGCATCTATTAGGAGTTCAATATGAGCTCCAAGTGATGCAGCTTAGCCTTTCTTTCCTCCTGAGTGAACACACAAAGAAATGTTATAGTTTCAAATCAAATTTCAAATTTACGACAATTTTATCAGGATTTTATGGCAAGTTTCAGATGAAATAGAAGGAAAAACAACAACACAACAGCTTACCTTAGATATTGCCGACGCTTCAGAATTAGTTGGCTTTGTTGATGCATCGTGATCTGTACTCGTTGCACACTGAAAATACCTTCCATCAAAAAAAACAATCACAAGCCACATGCAGGGGGGGAAGGAACTCTGCCATAGCCTGCAGCACCATTGCATGCAGCACCCTTTGTCTTTTTTAATATCAAACGAATTTAACATATACATCTGAATAATAAAATTCAGGATGAGGAAAATTAAAAATGGCAATATTAACAATAAAACAAAATAAATTAGATTCCATGGCGGTGGGGCGCAGGTATATTCAAGTTCTGTAATTTCTTCAATCACTGCCAAGATAATTGTGGCAATGAAATTTAGTGCTATTCTGTTCCGGAAAAACTCCTGAACAATGACTTTAAACTTCATTTTGAAAGTTTTGCTCCAGCTGTCTGAAGGTTTCTGAAAAGTTCTCACAAAGATGTCAAGCACAACAGAAAATGAAAGGAAATCATAGCTGTGCTACAACATGTCATGGGAGAGAAATCTTCTACAGAACTCCCACAGGAAGTCAAACACAGCAGCACACAAAGTGCTGCCTCTTTCAGCAGCCACTTTCTGAGGTGCTTGCAGTTCTCCTCCAGAAAAAAAGTCACATCTCTTAGGTCCTGTTTTTCCTTCAGGAGCTCAGAGCAGGACACATAGTGGTCCTTCTTTTAAATTTTTCCTGCAGTGACAACCCTATCAGGTAGGTTGGACTGAGAGAGAATGAGTTGCCCAAAGTCACCAAGGCAGCTTCCCTGCCTGAAGAGAGGCCGAAAGCTGAGTGTGTCACTGCTGAGCCAACACCTCGATCACTAGCTCACATTGCCTGCATCCTTTATGAGCAGCTTGATTGTAAGTCAAAGGCTTGTTTCTCAGATCAATTCACCAAGGGAACAAGTCTAATTTGCTCCTTTATCAATCAGGGACAAAGATTCACAGAAACTAACCTTCCATATGACTTGTATGAAGGTAGTAAAGGAAATTACAAAGGTAGAGCATTTATGGGAGTTGATTCTAAGTTCAGTTTGGCAAAGCAGGCATCAAACCACATTCCTTACTCTCAATTCTCTAAATTTCTGGGGAGAAAAGCATGTAATGCTTTAACAAAGGCCCCAGACTGGTGAGTGGGTTAGGCTATTGAAACTTTAATTGTGGCTTGGAGAAGGTTTGTGCAGGATTCTGGTGAGAAAAATTAGTCCTGCATAATGTGTGTGGCTAGCCTTCCATGTCACCCACACAGCTGCTTCGCTGGGCTCCCCTCCCATTTCAGAGCCAGCAGGAAATCCTGCTGCCTGATATATCACGTTGCTTTCAAGAGGATAGGAAGGGAAGGAATTTCCTGCCAGGCAAGCTACAGAAACAAAACAGGAGAATCCTTTCAATTACACTTCTAATTAACCATGATAACCAACAAAGGGGGATATTTGTAGCTCAGGGTTGAAATGAGAGGTCCTTGGTGCTCTCTGAGCTTGTTTGTTTTCTTGCAAACATTTCATTACCCTGATGATGTTACCTGGTTAGGGTAATGAAATGCTTTCAAGTATTTCTGAAACTTGGTTGGATCCCAAAGAGGGTATTCCCCTCTTGGAAATGTACCCAACTCGCATCAATCGAGACTCCAGAGCAGGGGAGAAAGTGTAGTACTTATCTGGGAGGCTTATAGTACTTATCTGGGAGGCTGTAATGATTTTCAAGGGCATTGCTCTACATGTTACAATGCTGGCTGTGGAATTCTGGGTGTTGAAGTTCACATGCCTTAAAATTGTCAAGGTTGAGAAACACTGTCCTAGAAGATTTCAGTTTGCCTTCTCTGGGAGTGAGGTCTGAGTCTGCTTGGGAGTTCCTGGCCACCATGAGAGCCGTGGGGCTATCCCAGATCATCTAGGGCCCAATGTGGGACAGGAGGTCCTATCTACCAAGGAATGTCATCTGATATGGCTCAGGAGAAGAGCCTTAGGGAGGGCAAACAATGATTTTGCTTGTGTTGTTAGAAAGGGGAAAGTGTTGTTTGACTACCCCAAAATAACTCACAGGTTATTTCCTCCTTAGTGATTTATGGTGTCATGCAAACATACCGTAGTTGCAGTGTTATAAAAGCCTGACTTCAATATAGATCTAACCATGTAGGCATGACTTGATGATAGTAGATGTATCCAGTCATAAATGAGTTTTGTTCTTGCTTTTCTTGTGCTATGATTTATCCCTGAGAATTGCTAGCTGCTACTCTTAAGACTGTACAAATAACTATTAACTAAACAGTTTTATAAAGTGATGGTGAGCTGAGTGATAAACTTCTTAGCCCTTTTTTGTTTTTGATTCATGGAGCATAATAACTAAACTTGTGGGAAAATAGCCTCTGGTGGCAGGAGGAGAGCAAGCAGTGCGATGGGCAAGCTGCTGCAGAGAGAGCAGCCATTGAGTTTCTTGCTTCTCTGGGTTTAACAAATGGCAGCTCAGGGGGATCAGTGACCACTAGGCTGGGCTCTCTTCAAGCTGAACACTTCATTGTGTGCAAAGAATACTGTGCAGGTGGATGCTAAATGCCTTTCAGAGACATGAGAGAAGAGGATAACTTGGGGAAAATACGGCTTAGCTTTGCTGCAAAGCTTGTCCACTGAAGTGAGGATGTTGCGTGACACAACTCTATAATTATCATCCACAGCCAGTGGTACAGAAAGGCCATTTGGTTCTGTAGGGAGACAAGAGCAGTCTCTGACTAGCTATCTCAACCCCCATGGACCAGGATTTCATTAGAAGCAGGAGCATCAAAAACATCAATATAGTGGCTTCAATCATGCAGCCATGGTTGCCATCTGGACTATTTGTACCTCCTTATGGATAACCACAACTGGAACATGTTTCTCCAAGTTATCTGAGGAAAGGAAAAGAGGGGGAGAGAGAGAGATTAATTGAGCAATTATGGAATTGAAGCCAAAGGATATTTATATTCCCTGGGCCATATCTCAGGTACTATGCTGGTTCTGAAATTTCTGGATCTTCATGCATCATTCTAAGCTGCTTTTAATAAAGTTATTGTAAGAAACCAGGGTACTTGGAATTATATGGGTTTGTTGTAGCAGTGAATGTGTGCTAGAAATGTGTTAGAATGTGTGATACACTACTTTTATGAGGTTTATTGAACAACGTTGTGCTTTATACTATCAAAATTAAAACTGAAAAAGCACAGTTTTAAAAAATTGCTTGACTTGCTCTAAAGGCCTCTTCATGTTCCTTTGACAAAAACACATCCAAATTTGGACACAAATCTCACAAATCAGATGTAATTTCTCCTTCCAATGTTCTGACTTTGGAGAAATTGAAAGCCTGGCTGGTATATAAGTGAAGGAAAAGTAAGGCTTGTGTCAGTTCTTGGGGTAGCATTAGTCTTCTTCCAGTGGTGGGATTCAGCCAGTTCGCACCACTTTGGCAGAACTGGTAGCTATTTTTTTGTTGCCGAGGCCCAGAATGGACTTCCAGAAGCGGCATCCACACAGAGAACCGGTTGTTTACATATTTGAATTCCACCACTGTCTTCTTCACACTGTCAGTGTGTCCAAAAATCAGAGTACACGTTCCTCCAATGGGTCCTCCTTTTGCCTCCTTACGAACTCAGCATTTTGATGTCAAAAAAACAAACAAAAAAAACACCCCTAAGTTTGAAAATTGCCAAGAATGCTTCCTAATCTGGGACTCAGTCTCGTACCTCAAGAGGTGGAAAAAACCTCAGGTTTGCAAACCACAAAAGACCACAGGATTGCAACACGAAACAAACAGGCACAAGAAACAATAGCAAAGCAAAGAAAGGGTATTTTCATGTAACCATCAGTTTTGTGTTTATTTGCTTTTTCTAATGTAGGAATGCTTGACACATTAAGCCTAGCCTTACTTTTCTTCAGTTTCAGTTTTCCTTTTCTCCCCAGCTGCTTTCCTGTGAAACAATGCATGCTATTTACAGTATATAAGAAGGGAAGTTCAATAATGTATTTAAGTACATTTTAGATGTGTAACCCTGACAACTAGATGTAACCCTGACAATTAAACCCTTGTTAAAACTCACCTAAAAACAAACAGTTCTTTTCCCTCATAACTAATTCCCTTCTCCCACCCAGACTTCTAAAGGTGTTAGATTGCACTGATAAAAAAAACAACGCATTCAGAGAGAAGAACACGAGGAAACACTTCCTTAATTTAAGAAAAAGAATTTATTGGACAGCCTTTTCCTCAGTAAATGCTCCATTTCTCAGAACAATGTTTCTCAACTTTGGTGACTTTAAGATAGATGGACTCAACTCCCAGAATTCCCCAGCCAGCACCATGACTGAGAAACACTATCTCAGGATATTTTTCTGAAAATGTAGGTCTGTGTTCAGGCTGACTGGATTGCAGCAAAGAAAGTTAAATATGTCAGGTTTGCTCACTTACCGTTTTTCCTGTGTTAGCCTTTCTTTGTCCTGTTTTTGTTGAGTTAGCAGATTTGTTCAGAAAAAAGTCCAGGTTTTCAACATTGATTCTTACATATGCATTTTAATTGCAATCTTCCCAATATACAGAGCAAATCTAGTCTATGTTTTAAAAAATTCGGCACCCTATTTATCTTGCCTAAAATCATAGTGTAACCTTATGAATTGGGTATCCCTATTAGCAAGTACATTTTTGGGCATATTTCCTTGGTCTGCAGAGATCCAGATTCAAAGGTCAAAATGTGATTCACACACAGACACATCAACCCATCAAGAATACTTTAAAGCAGATGCACCTTTTCTTGGCACCCATATGGGCCATTCTAGAAAAAGTCACATTTAATTTAAGGTGTTCCCCAAAAAACCTAGATAACTGCTTGCTCTCAGTGCTCCCAATCACATTTTGACCATTGACTTTGGCCTTCTGCACAAGCCTATAACATACATTGCTTTGTTCACAACTGCAAGTCAAATGATGTTTTTATAAAGGGAGATTTTTCTCTTCTGCTGCCTCATGAACTAAGCTGTGAGAAAGATCCCAAATATAACATTTTACCTGTTAGTGCTCACTTCACTATAGAAAGCATATCCATGCCTCATCTGCGCTGCCAATCATAGCAAACAATGGCCTGCAATATTTCATGTGGGGCCATTGTGGAAAAACCTGAGGGGCAAGGCTAGACTTGTATTCTCTTCACAACTTTGTTGAAGTAGGAGACAGCATAGAAAGTATCAGTTGTGAATATGTGCAGACGGCCCTGCTGTCTTTGGGCACTTGCAGAGTCATGGATGCAGGGTCATGAAAGGACAGCAAGGAAAACACCCAATGTCCTAACCATCCCAGGAACGTACGATGTCTTTAGGGAAACACCGAAAAGAGAACATTTTTAGCTACTTCTGCTTTCTCCCTTCTTATCTACAGTGTGCCAGACTTACTGGGTGAAATCTTTATCTTATGTATGTCAGCTTTGCTCCGTGGACTGCTTATGTAATCAGAAAAATAAATACAAGGATTTCTTGTCTTTCGGGGCTTCTCTCTTTTAGAGGAGCCCGTCTTTGTTCAGCTGAATAAAAACGTAAAGCTTAAAGGCAACTTCTGATTTCCTGTATTTTTTTATCAAGCAAAACCTCAGAACCTGCACAGCAACTTTCTCTATTCCCAGACTTTACAACCTAGGTAATGGATAAATTTTGCATTGGTGTCTCACCCCAAGACTCATACCATATGATTCCCTCCACTCAGTTCAGCTAGCTAAAGGTCTTCAAGACCATCAGAAGAAAGGTGGAGAATTCTGGTGGATGCCTAAACTTCACAAGACTCTTCTAACTAGATGAGGATAAAAACAGAGTGTTTTTGGTGTTCTAGAGGAAGCAGCATTCACTGAGCTAGGATTACAACATCATATAAATTCCCAGAAACGGTGCTGGCAGGATGGTGAGCCTAAAGGAGAAGAAATTGCAGGAGGGGATTCCTTTATTTCACAGTAGATAAGCAGCAAATAAGTCAGGTATAAGATTGCTGAAAGAGGCTTAAAGGAACCCAGATAAAATTAAAGAAAAATAGAAACCGATGGAAAACTGGAATTAGTGCGGAAAAGCCTAGAATAGGGAGGGTTACTGGATGGGGAGAAAATATAAACAAGGCAGTGTGGGAGGACAGCAACCCCACCCCCCAGAGAAAGACGTATTTTGGGAATATTTAAAAGGCAGAATATAATATTTCCCCCAAAGGATCTTAAAGGCAGAAATCAACCCCCACCCCCCAAGCCTCTGCCCCAAACAGAAACCAGATCTGCAGAAATGCAGATGTGATAATCTTGTCAGAAAGATTGGAGCCAGGAAGCTTGGATTAGAAAGACAAAGATCCCTAAAATCAACAATCCCTCTCACATTAAAAAAAATCCAACAGAGGACATAGCCATCAGCCACACCCCAGGGAAACAGGATTGACCTTTGGGACATAATAGGATTAACCCACCACCATCAGAATACCAGAAAGGCACACTCAGACTCAGATCAAAGTTCATGCCACAGGAACAACTCCAAACAACCCCAAGAAGGTATAAAAACCCACCACTCCCTACTACACGTGGTCAGCTTTCCCAGAGCCATCTTTCTGTCTGGCTCTATTCTTCAATAAACTACAACCTTCTTTCTAAAGCAGTTTCCATTTTGATTATTCCCAGCTTGGACTGGACCCTGATGAAGATTTTTCTTTCAACAGCAGTATGATTACTGGAAATCAGGATAGCTGCTGGAAGCAAACAATAAGTCAACAAAAATAAAATCAGGCTGAGTTCACCCACTGCTCAGGCTACAGTCTGCTTAAGCATAATTTAATATTGGCTGGATCTACATATCCTAAGTCACATACCATTATCAACTGCAAAAATGCTTGACAAAAACAAACAAATGTGTTATGGTGTAGCCCAGACTAAATCCAACCAAAGCGTAACCTAACAAGAAGGTGGAAAAATGGAAGACCCAAAGAAAAACAGAGCTATTGTGTATACCTCAAAACTTCCACAGTGTGGAAGACTTTCGGTGAATGTATTCAGTGGCTAGTTGGCTGAGTAATCAAAATGTAAAATTCCCCTGTAGAGCTCAGGACTTGTTTTCTTAGTAACAAGACAATTTACTGCAAGTTGCTGGGGAGGAGAGCACTCCATATCTGCAAATGCATATTTCCCTGCACTGTTTGTTGTTCTTAGGAAAGGCAGAAAAATGGAAGTGTCTTGGGTCCCCAGAGCTATTGTTTGTGCTATTGAATTGGTTCTCTTCCCAGCAGAGTTGGCTGGAATATGAGGTTTGATGACCTCGTTCTGGGTTCCTACCTTTTAACTCTAGAATGCCCAAAGTTCCTGTAATACTCAAACGCCTGCAAGTTGCATGCTATATGGCATGTCCTTTTATGGATATTCTATCTATTTCCTAGCAATGAACCGATAGACCGTGTGTTTCTTTTGTCAGCTTCTCCCAATTCATGCCCTCCTGTATCTTGCCAGGTTGCATTTTTTTTTCAATAAATATTTATTTTTTACTCAAAAAATAAAATACAAATTGTAAATCGTTACATTTTATTGAAATCTTTCCTTGAATGAGTGCTTTTTTTAACCATACCTGTGATAATAGCAGCTGCAAAGAGGTCGTCCTTTAAATTTAAAGCTTGAAAAGTCACACATCCCAAAGCAGAACCTAAATGTTGGTGCTGCCGATGGAGAATAAGCTGCCACAAAACTGTTTCTTCTAAAGTTAATCGCTCCATCTGCAGATCAATAGGGAAAAAAGAGGGGAAAAACAAATCACCCTTTACAACTCTTTCCCACCTATATACAACCAAGATAACTCCTGTCAGGCCCCAAACCTGATCATCCAACAGTCAAAAGGGATACAAGTAGTCCTCGACTTCCAACAGTTCATTTAATGATGTTCAAAGTTACAACGGCACTGAAAAATGTGACCTATGACCGATTTTCAGACTTATGACCTTTGCAGCATCCCCACGATCATGTGATAAAAATTCAGCTGCTTAGCAACTGACTCATACTTATGACCGTTGCTGTGTCCCAAGGTCATGTGATCCCCTTTTGCAAGCTTTTGACCAGCAAAGTCAATGGGGATGCCAGATTCACTTAACAACCAGGTTACTAACTTAACAACTGCAGCAATTCACTGAACAACTGTGGCAAGAAAAGTCATAACGTGGAGCACAACTCACTTAACAAATGTCTCACTTAACAATAGAAAAGTTGGGCTCAATTGTGGTCGTAAGTCAAGGACTACCTGTATATGATTCTTAGGTTGCGCAACATTTCAGGTGTCGCAATGGACGCTGCTCTGGTTAGCAGGCTCAACAGCTTAGAGTAGACAGAAGAAAAGGAAAGGGAGAGGGGAAGAAGTGATTTCCAAAAAGGAACCTATTGCCATTTTTAGTTTGTAGAAATTTGGTTTTCTTTGATCTGACGTGTCATTTATTATTATTGGACTATGTGCAGTCTCTTAGATTCAGTCAGCTTTTTAAAGGCATTTAGTTTGGTTTGATTTAGGTTGGGTTGGGTTAGGGTTGGGGTTGGGGTTGGGTTTGGTTTGGGGTTTGGTTGGATAAGACCATTGTTTGATAGTATCACTGTGCTTTTAACCTCAGTCTACATCAGCGGTTCTCAACCCGTCGCGGCCGCCATTTTGTTTTGTTTTGTTTTTGGTTTTTTTTTAAAGTTTTTAAATTTTTTTTTGCGCGCGCATGCGCGCACGCGCGCACCCGGGTCAGGGTCGCGGCGCGCATGGGTGGGGCAAGTGGGGTCTCAACCTGAGAAAGGTTGAGAACCACTGGTCTACATGATATGAGGGGCCCATCTTGCTGTCTTTATCAAAGGCCCTTTCCATCTTAAATACATTCCTGATCAGGTGGTGAGGGGTCCTTGGTGCTCTCTGAGCTTGGTTGTTTTCTTGCAGACGTTTCATTATCCAAACTAGGCAGTAGCATCAGTGCAATGATCAGCACTGATGATCTTACCTAGTTTGGGTAATGAAACGTCTGCAAGAAAACAACCAAGCTCAGAGAGCACCAAGGACCCTTCATTTCAACCCCATGCTACAAATATTCTCCTTTATCTGATCAGGTATTGGGGGATGTCTGTTCATTTGCTTGCTTTGTTTTAAAGGATTTACCAAAGTCTCTTTTTTGTAATACACATGGGCAATTGACAAAGTTGCCCAGGTGTAGCCCTGGATCCACTTTACGGGATGGACTCCTTCAGCAACTCCAGAGCATTAGCCATTTGTTTTAGCAGTGCAGGGACACCCACTTTTAGGTCTCTTCTACCCTTAACAATTGGTCAGGTGTCAGGTTTTCAAGCCCCAGTGGCACTGTGAGTGATGCCACAATCAGCACCTGCCACAATTCTTCTCCATAATTCTTCCAGTTGGTCGACATTGTGAACAGAGACCCAGGGAAGCAATACATGACATTGTTTTGAAGAATGTGTAGGATGTTTGAGCATTCAGTGAGGGAAGAAATCCTTTCCTGGGGGTAGAGGAATACTGGCACATAGTCCTACTATCTGGGGCAGCTGGGCAGCTCCATCTCCTCCCTGCAGCATATAAAGAACCATGTTATGTTTCCCCAATCATCATTGCAGTGTTGAAATGAAGACTCCCTACTTAGCTCTTCTTTTTCTCATTGTTGCAGGGGCAATGAGGAACAATGCTATCATCTTTGACAGATGCAACCTCTCAGCCATCCTGAAGGACAATGGATTGGAGGGATTTTCAGGCACCACAATAGCAGAGTGTGAGTGCTCCTCATTTTGTTCTGCTTGTAGCCTCCTCAGTTATGCTAAAATATCCTGATTCCCCACATTATCTTTTCATTTTATGCCTTTGGTGTATTTGTAACACTACTTGTCTATTTTCGAAATGCAATCTGTTAACATTCGGTGATCCTGAAATGATGCTTTTTATGAAATGTCTTTAATGCAGCTATGTAGCTCCATTCAGCCCAACTGTCTTGGTAGTAGATAACCAAATTTCAGCCATGGAATTCTGGAAGCTCTAGAGAACTCATTCATTCTTTGGGCTACAAGTAGCTCTCTCCTTCCATAACTGGTTCCTGCTATCGCTCTTTGATGGGAAATAGTGATTCAGACCATCATATGACTTTTTTTTTGAGCCTGCTTTCCTCTACCTCCAGGGATTTGTTTGGTGTTTCATAGTAGTGGCTTTGATACCTCAGCCCTCAATGTGGGACCAAGGGCTACCAATCATGGGATCTTCTTGCTAAGTGCAAAGTGGTGGTGTGATGATTTCAAGACACCACATGCACGCAACTATTGCAACTTAAGTTGTGAAGGTAAGAAACCATGACTTTCCCTGATCCCCTTACCTACTTTAGCTTCTCCTTACCTACTTTATCCACATCTTGTATAATGTTATACACCTCAATCATGTCCTGTCTTATTCACCTCCTTTCTAGATGAAAAAGGCCCAAATGTCACAACCTTTTCTGATAAGGAAGTTGTGCCAGTCCCTTCATCACCTTAATTACCCTCTTCTGAAACCTCTTTAGTTCCACTGTATCCTCTGTGGTTGACAATGACCACACAAAGTCCAGATGAGATGCCCCTTTGATTAATATAAGAGCACTATAATATTGGCATCTCTTGTTCCTTTGTTTTCTTTAGTTTTCCTATATTCTTTCAAGAGTTACCTCTTTCAAAATATTCACTCAGAAGCACTTCTCTTGTTTTTTTCTTATCTTATTCTCAAAACTAACAATATCCAGAGTTTACAGAGTCAAATGCATTGAGTTTCATAGTGCTGTAGCAGACAACAAGGACTGAATAGGCTTTCAAAAGGAGAATATACCTCACTGCAAGTCTGGAGGCATTGGAATACTCTAATATGAGTATGCAACAGTCCAACATTGTAACCCAACTTTGAGTTGGGTTTACACATTAATGTTTACACATTGATGAGTTTATACATTGATTTAAGTCTGACTTGTTATTACCATGATGGTTTGCTCAATAAGTCATTGGCTAGGTTCATACTATAATGGACTAGAAACTTTGATTGCCAGACCAGAGTGGCTGGGTCTGGAGTCACACAACCTACATTAAGCCACTAAACTAACCACATATTGGCATAGACAAAGTATGAACTTATCCAAGAATCAACTTACTTTACCTTTCTCAATTTATTACTTCCTCCGACTTTAATGATAACTATGCTCAAGTAGACTTTTCAATTCTCCCATCCTTTTCTTCTTCAGCCCTGCGGGATGATAACATTACTGATGATATTCAATGTGCCAAGAGAGTTGTCCAAAAAAGCATGGGCTTTGCAGCATGGTAAATGGATTATTATATTATATTCTTATTTACTTTGTTATCAGTCACATTTACCAAAAGGAAAGTAAGGTAGCTCTGGAAGAAAACTGTCATGAATTTACTGGAGAGGTCTATATGTTGCCTGAATAGCTCCACAAAAGGCTAAAGTGGGGGGTGATTATTTGTAATTGCCATTGCTCCTGTTCTCCAAAGAAGGCAGGAAAGCAAAAATAGAAGTCACTTGTAAAGCTAGGAATCGTGCTTGCCTCTCCTCTAAATGTTGCATTTTTGACGCTTTGCCTATGCCTAAAGTGAAATAAAGCAAGAAGGCCAAATTCAGTTCAAGAAAGCTCACCAAAGGAGAAGGAAGGTATTATCACCAGACTGATCTTGGGCAGAACATTAATGTAGTTTTCCTAGTCTGGCTTTCTCTAGAAATGTTTGAGATGCAACTCACAGAACTGAAAGTTGTCCAACATACCTGGATCTGAGACTAGAGTCATTTGTTCACCTGCCCCAGCAGGCAAAATGTCATCAGTGAAAAAAACTTAAGGGGGAGAAGTCCTGTCCTCTGTGTGAAGGCCTTTTTCTTGGAATCCAGTTTTTCGTGGAATCCAGTTCTCTGTGCAGAACCCAGGAAATCATTACATTGCTTTTTCTCCTGTGATGAACAAAGCAATCTGTGCAGGACAACAAAGGACACCATTACTTTATCCAGAATTGCGCATTTTTGTGGTGGAGCAAGAAAGGACACTTTTGGCTACCGAAGTCAGCATTTCAAGGGGAAAATTATTTTTAAAAGTCTATTGATATGCTTATTTTAAGACTTACACTGCAATTATCAGGTGCTTCTCACCTCAGAACAGGAAGTTGTGCTATCAGTTTTCAGCAGTCATGACCATGGGGACTGTAAAGACTTGAACACTGGGCACTATCTAACAAAATCGAATTCAATGGTGAAAAAAGTAAGGTTCTACATTTAGGCAAGAAAAACCAAATGTACAGGTATAGTATAGGGCAGGGCTTTTCAACCAGTGGTATGGGTACCACCTGTGGTACATGGCACCTGGCAGGTGGTACGTGACCATCCTAGAAAAGTGATAGTGGGGGAGGGGAATGAGCTGAACCAGTGGAAGTACCACACAAGGCTGAGTGAGAGATGGCTGGAGCTGCAGGGCTGTCAGGGCTCAGCGGAAGCGCCAGGATCAGCGCCAGGCTCCAGCTGGAGCTCAGGCACCAATCAGCTGGAAAGCAGCACTGATACTGGTGCTTCTGCTGAGCCCAGAAGAAGTGCCGATCAGCTGGAATGTTGCAGCATCTCCAGGGTCTTGTGATTTACATTCAAATGCTTGGCAACTGATTCATTTAATTTAATATTCACATTTATATTTATGATTCATATTTATGATGGTCACAGTGTCACAGGATCATGTGAAGTGATCCAAACCTGCTGCAACCACCCAGCAGATGGGGGGAATAAAAACCAAATACCCCCCCACCGCACCCCCGCTGCCAATCATCAACAGAAATGCTCACAACAATGAAAACCTCAGACAGGAGGAAGAGCGCCACTGGGCGGACAAGCAGGTGTCTTGCTCGGCTGTGGCTTGGGGGGCACTTTTTTCAGTGCCATTGTGACTTCGAACAGTCACTAAGTGAACTGTTGTAAGTCGAGGACCACCTGTACTTTATCACTTTTTTCCTTTTTTTTTTTTTGGGTCATCACGTTTTTGACACCTTGCTAGGCAACTGGTGGTACACGTATGTTGCCATATCCTAAAAGTGGTACAATGGGTGAAAAGGTTGAAAAGCCCTGGTCTAGTTTAATGAAGAGAAGGACGAGGGGGGACATGATAGCAATGTTCCAATATCTCAGGAGCTGCCACAAAGAAGAGGGAGTCAAGCTATTCTCCAAGGCGCCTAAAGGCAGGACAAGAAGCAACAGGTCCCTTCCAACTTTATTATTATTATTATTGCTATTATTACTATTACTATTACTATTACTATTACTATTACTGTTATTATTATTATTATTATTATTATTATTATTATTATTATTATTATTATTATTATTATTATTATTATTGAGAGCTTGTTCGAGGCCCTGGGGCTATAGGCTGGCTACCCTTTCTGCATATCATATTCAGTGATGATGGAACAGAAAGATTTGTTAAGGGAATGATATGAATTATGGAGGGATGAAATATGATGCCTTGATTATTAGTACAATAATTTGGCAGTTATTTGGGGGCTCAGGCTTCCATGTAGCAACATTCATACCTTGGTCTCCCCAAGTACATGTCTAGTCAACTGAATGGCAGCAATATTCTGACCAATAATTGTTCCTTACAGGACTTCCTGGAGCATACACTGTAAAGGACAAGATCTGAGGAAATATATTGCAGGCTGTGACCTGGAAGAAGTCACCTCTTCACCGCCAGTCTCAGAAAAAGTCTTTACTAGTGACCAGAGGCCAAAGACTACCCATCCAGGAGTAGATCTTCTGACTACTCCTTTCCGAGACATATACCCTGAAGAATCTACTCTCCCATTAAAAAAATGGCCTAATTCTGAGCTTCCAGCCATGGGTTCTTCAAAGCCTACAGTTTCTATAAGAAAGTTCCCAAATACCACCTTTCTATCTGAGAATCTTCCAAAATCTAATATTTCAGTCAAAGAGCATCCAGGATTCACCCTCTCGACACATAGTCCCTTAAAGTCCTCTGTTACATTAGGGGAAGCCCCAAATTCCGTCCCATCCAAGATTCCTCCAGAACCTACAGCCTCCATCAATGAGACTTCAAATTCCACCCTCCAAGCAGTTGATCCCAAAAAGTATTCGGTCCCATCGCCTAATCATGCAGAATCCAGCATTTTTTAACAACGCATAGAAGAACAAATGGTAAAACTAGGTTTTTTAAAAAAAAAATCATATTGTATCAAAGTTGCCATGAATGTGCAGTGAAATTGCAATATCTTTTCCTAGCATGGAGCCATAATACTCTTCTTTGGGGATAGTGGTGTCATTTATTTATTACATTCTTCATTTATAAATGATATTCTATACATGAAAATAATGTTCGCAATAGAATTAGAGAAACTGATATGTTAGAAAAAGCAAGGTTTGTGTATAATATGAAAACGTATGACATTGCTTTAAATAAAAAAAATGCAAAACTCTGAAAATTGTTGAATCATCAGTGATCTAACATGACTATTAAATTTTCAATTATCCCAACATTGACAGGTCTTGGTGATGTGCGTATAAATATATCAATTAAAATTCTTTCATATTTAATTGGTATAAGTATGTTGTCGCTAAAATTCATTCAAACCACAGAAGAGATGTCCTCTGTTGTTGTTGTTTGAAAAATATTTTATTGGTTTTATAATTTTAACAATAACTACTTAAAGCACACCGTGGTGATTGGGTAAACAAAGATTCCAAAATAAAAACACACATAAACAGTTCAACTTAGTACATTCACTTTCATCTTTCTATTTCCCTCAAAAGAAACATATAAATTTAATGTATTCCATTTCTATCATAAATTTCTTTTACTACTAAACCTGTTTTAAAACTTTATCAATTTCAATTACCATAGTCAAATATTATTTTGTATCAACAGGTTAACATTTCAAATATCTCTTCCACGTTTATTCAAACTCTTGCCCTCTCTCAACCCTCTTTTTGTCATCAATCTTAATTAGTAGCACTTCTTCTACTAATAAACAACTTATAATTATATAGCCATATATGTAAAATCTAAATATATTTTTTCCTTTAAAGATCTTTCAATTCATTACACAAAGTCCAAATTCCATCCAATTAATTATCATAACTTAACAAATCATATTGCTATACACAAAATCTCTTAATTAGTTAAGTTTCACTCTAAATTTAAGTTTCATATTTCCATATCAGGAAAGTTTCGAAAAAAACAATGAAAAATCATCAAACTAAATTGAACATACATATCTATAATTGCCATTTTCATACTTCCAAGTCTAAATCATTATCCTTAAAACAATCCGTGTATCCAACATTGCCTAAATTTCTATTACTACTAATCCTGTTTATCCATATGTATATATTTTTATATATGTATAAAAATATAATTAATATAATTTGTAAAACCCATTTTTATTGGTTATGATGATCTTTGACTTAATTCATTTCAATTCATTACACAAACTCCAAACTCCTTCCAATTAATTATCATACCTTATCATATCATATTACTATACACAAAAATCTCTTAGTTAATGAAGTTTCACTCCGAATTTAACTTTCATATTTCCATATCAGACAAATTTCCATATAACAATGAAAAATCATCAAATTAAATTAAACACACATTATCCTTATCCTTAAACCACTCCAAGGCACCAGTATTGCCTTTTAATCCATTAAACAATTCTAAGTCAATTTTCACAGTTCTAAAGCTAAATCATTATCCTTAAAACAATCCATAAAACCAGTATTGCCTTTTAATCCATTAAACAATTTTAGATTTCTTTTTCAATCTAATTCTGGGTTTTCTTCTATAGTAAACAGGCTTCCATAGTAGCGCTTCCTTTTCAACCAGTATATCCATTTTTATTAGTTGTAGAATTCTTTGAAAGAATATAGATCTTTCCCTCTGCAATAGAAACCTTTCTGTGTTCTTCTTGGAGTGTTGTTGCTTTATAGCTTGAGATCTTAGTCTTTGCTTCCTCTGATTCTCTAAGTTGCAGATGAAAGGGTTGTCAAGCAAGATAGGTTCCTCTTCCGTCTCTGTAGATTCCTCTTCTGATATATTTAAATTTATATCATAGTCAGATGTAGCCTGGGCATCAGTTTGCAGAGGTGTAGTAGACTCTCTAAATCTTGATTCTAAAGTACAGCTTTTTATTGTAGCACAAATGTCAACAGTGGCCTCATAGATCTTTTCCAGTATGAGTGCACAGTTCAGTTGTAGCTGAGTCTCCATTTTAGATGATAATACTTAAAATACAGTCTCTTTTGTGAAGGCTATATTTAACATAAACAACATCCACCTCCACAGCTTCCACAGCTGCACAACTTATCGTTCCAAAAATATTTAAAGTTCAGTGTTCCATCTTTGACTTACAGTCTCAAACTTTTGCCACTAGATGTCCTCAATGAGTTAAAGTTAATGATTTAAAGTTAAAAAGGAAAAAAAAACAATCAGTTCCTTTTTTTTTTGTCCTTTGAAATGTAATATATAGGGAGAAAAAAAAATACAGTTCTTACCGAGAGAGAGGAAAGAAAAAAGCCTTTTCCAACTTTTTTCCTTTTTTTGTGTGTATCCAAAAAAGATAAATGTAGAAATAAAGTATAGTCTATTTCAATATTTTAAAAAACGCCTTTTTCCCCAAACATAGCAGAAGCCGCCTTTCCAAGCCAGGGAAGTAATTCCGAAAGCTCTTGTAGGTGTTCAAATAAACAAAAGATAGAAAGAAAAGTTGCAAAGTTCTCACCCGAGCTCACCACGGGGGCATTCACAGCTTAGATATTGTTTGACTTACGGTCTGAAGAGGCTAGGTTTCAAACCCCTGTCTAAGCGGAAGCACCTGAGATTAAGCATAGTTTTGATTGTCTTGATCGCTTGTCTTAGCATCCCAAGAATTAGCCTTGTAGGAGCCTGCAAAGACCTACAGACTATTGGAGACATTTGCCATGACCCAGTGATTAACAAATGTCTGAAAGCCAAAAATTGCCTTCCCCTTGCATCTCACATGGGCAAAGCATGCATAGGCGAAGCATGGGAGCACATGATTGGTGCACCCTGCAAAATCATGGACTTCATGTCATTAAAGACACCCACACCCACACATGAAGTCCCCACTACCCTGATGACAACAGTAGCAGCTTTCTTTAATACTCCATTGGTGGTTCCAGACCCATCGGTTCTTGAGCATCCTGAGTCTCCTGCAGCTGCTGCTGTTCCTGATTCTTCAGTTCCAGCTGTTGTTCCTGATTCTTCAGTTCCAGCTCCAACTGTTCCTAAGTTTCCAGACATTCCTGATTCTGATTTTTCAGTTCCAGCTGTTCCTGAGTTTCCAGATCCAGCTGTTCCTGTTTTTCCAGGTTCTTCAGTTCCTGAGTATCCTGTGAATCCAGTTCCCTTTGTTCCTGAGAAATTTTGGGTTCCAGTTTTTCTGTTCCAGATTTGGTTCCAGTTTCCTTTACAGGAAGAAGACCTTGTCTCACTGAGAGACAAGAACGCATACCAGAACTATTGGCCCATGGGACTTACACACTGGACCCACACACTTGATGAACTACCGTAGTTTGCCAAGCTGAGGTCCAGATCGTGAAGCCACGTGAGTCAGGTCGTGACTCAAAGACTGATCACCAATTTGGTCCCGTTGCTGAGGAAGACTAACCAGAAGATCAAACCTCAAATTATGTATTGTCTTTATGCATTGTTTGATGTAACACATGCTTGTTTTTTTGCATAATTGTGCATGTTTTATATTTACTTTATAGTTATGCATGTTTCATACCAAGTTTTTACCTATTTAGTCACAAGTTAGTTAACATTGAGTACTGTATGCCTTAATGATATGTTTTTTGCTCTTTCAGTTAGTTAGTAGTGGAAATATAAATTTCCAAGCGGGGAGTGTTCTGAACCATATAGCTCTATGTAACCTCGTATAGCTCTATGTAACCCTAACTAGACAGCATGTATTAGTATGTTAGAATATCTGGCAGTTATTGGGTTAAAAGCTTTATTTAAATGCAAAGAGGTTGCTTTCTAACTTTATAGAAAAGCATGCTCTACCACTTTTAGTAAAAATTCACACAAGGCAACTGAACAGGATTAAAACTAGGTCCCTTAGGAAATAGTTTATGTTGAGATTAGAAGAAATTAACTAGAATTTCTACAGCTGCTTTTCCAGTTCCTTGGCTTTTAACTCTTGGTTATACCTCCATATGCGGTACAGCTGAGAGCCACCAGCACAGCCAAGAAAGAAATTAACAGTAAACAGGCCCCAGTTTTTAAGAATAATTACTAGAGAATACCTGTAGCGGTTAGGATGGCAGATTGTGAAGTGCTGAGTTTTTCAGCAGGCCTAATCTAAGACTGTTAGATACTTCTGGCCATATAATAATAATAATAATAATAATAGTAGTAGTAGTAGTAGTAGTAGTAGTAGTAGTAGTAGTAGTAGTAGTAGTAATAGTAGTAGTAATAAAGTTGGAAGGGACCTTGGAGGTCATCTAGTACAACCGCTTGCTCAGACAGGAAGCCCTATACCATTTCAGACAAATGGCTATCCAGCCTCTTCTTAAAAACTTTTTTTTTCAATCTTTTTTATTAATTTTTTTCCCATCAATATGTTAATTTTTCCAACCAACAAGTTGTCTGGAGCTTGCTAAGCTAATACATGTTCAATTCCTAGTCCTTCATTCTTTTTTCTAACCAAGAATAAAATAAATTCCAAATTTGATAGTAGTCTGTATCTTCTTTGTCTTTCAGCCTCATAGTTAATCTGACCATCTCTGCACATTCCAATATCTTCCTGATTATTTCTTCCTCTGATGGCAATCCTTCATTCTTCCAATATTGTGCAAAAATTATTCTTGCTGCTGTGGTAATATGTAGGGTTAAATATAATTTCTGCGTATTAGTCTTTTCAGGTTTAAAATCCACTTGTTCATCCAATATTTTTTCTAACCACATATGTATATTTTTCCAATAAGCCTTTGCCTTCCCGCATGTCCACCAAATATGATAATACGTGCCTATATTATGTTTACATTTCCAACATCTATCTGACATATTTTTAAACATTTTTGCTAATCTTGCTGGTGGAAGGTGCCATCTATAAAACATTTTATACAAATTTTCTTTGTATGAAGTTGACATTGTTAATTTATAGTTTCTCTCCCATAACATTTGCCATTTTTCTAATTCTGTTATAACCAAAAAAATTTGCCCATCTTATCAGTTTCTTTCACTTCTTCACTTTCAACATCTAGAATTAACAAAAAATTATACATTTTCTTAATTAATTTCTCATCTGAGGTTAACAAAATCGTATCAAACAGTTTGATCCTTGTAAAATCCATACATTTTTACATCTTTTTCATATCTATTTTGTATCTGTAAATGTGCCCACCAGGATAGATTAATTCCTAAATTTTCCAATTCTTGTTTAGATTTGAATTTCCCATGAATATCTAAGATATCTTTATATGTCCATACTTTTTCAAAATCTACCAGATTCGGATGTATAAACGCCTCCATCGTTGACAATCACCCTGGAATTTTAAAATATATTTTAGCTTTAATTTTTTCCCATACTGTTAATAAGGCATTTCTTATAAAATGATTTGGAAAGTACTTATGGACTCTGTTTTTCCCATACCATAAAAAAGCATGCCACCCCAATTGTAAATCATGTCCTTCTAAATACAATAACCTTTTATTTCTAAGTGTTATCCATTCTTTCACCCATGTTAACACCGATGCTTGATAATTTACGGGACCGTCTGCTGCCCCATGAATCCCAGCGGCCGGTTAGGGCCCACAGAGTGGGCCTTCTCCAGGTCCCGTCAGCCAGACAGTGTCGCCTGGCGGGGCCTAGGGGAAGGGCCTTCTCTGTTGCGGCCCCGGCCCTCTGGAACCAACTTCCCCCGGAGATCCGTGTCGCCCCCACCCTCTTCGCCTTTCGTAGATTGCTTAAAACATACTTTTGCCGGCAGGCCTGGGGCAGCTAACACCTTGCCCCTAGCCAGTGTATGTTTCTGTGTATGTTTGTGGAGTGATTGGTTTCTTTTAGCTCAAGGGTTTTTTATAGATATGTGTTTATTGTAATTTCTATCATGCTGTGAGCCGCCCTGAGTTCTTTGGAATAGGGCGGCATAGAAATTAAATAAATAATAATAATAATACAATGTCCATTCCGGCAGCCTGAAACCTCCATTTTCCTTAGCATCTTGTAATGTTTTCATCTTAATTCTAGCTTTTTTCCCCTGCCAAATAAAATTCAAAACCAATGAATTTAAATTTTGAAAAAAATTTCTCTCAAGTTTTATCGGAATTGTTTGAAATAAAAATCTTTGGCAACACATTCATTTTTACTGTAGCAATTCTTCCTAATATTGATAGTTGGAGATTTTTCCATCTTTCTAAGTCTAGTTTTATTTGCTTCAATAATTTTATGTAATTGTCTTCTTTTATTGATGAACACCTAGCTGAAAGATAAGATACCTAGATATTTAACTTTTTTCACTATTTGTACCTCTGTTTTCTCTAGGATTTGCCTTTTTTGTTTATCTGTGAGGTTCTTTACTACGGTATTACTTTACTATTACTTTAGTTTTATCTTTATTTATTTTTAGTCCTGCCACTTCTCCATATTCTTCATTCACCGCTTCTGGAGGCAGGTTGTTCCACTGGTTAATTGTTCTGTCAGGAACTTTCTCCTTAGTTCTAGGTTGCTTCTCTCCTTAATTAGTTTCCATCCGTTGCGTTTTGTCCTGCCTTCAGGTGCTTTGGAAAATAGCTTCACTCCCTCTTCTTTGTGGCAGCCCCTGAGATATTGGAACATTACTATCGTTAAACTAGACATACCCAATTCCAGCAACCATTCCTTATGTTTTAGCCTCCAGTCCCCTAATCATCTTTGTTGCTCTTCTCTGTACTCTTTCTAGAGTCTCAACATCTTTTTTTTACAGTGGTGATGAAAACTGGACGCAGTATTCCAAGTGTGGCCTTACCAAGGCATTGTAAAGTGGTATTAATCTTGATCTTTCACTATTCGAATTATTTTTGCAAGTTTCGATTTAATTTCCCTTTTAAGAGAAAAATAGGGAAAATCCACTCATATATACATTCATATTAGAAAGAATCTACGCAGCAGCTGGTTTAAACAACACTGCCTTCTAAACAGTAGTGATGTTTATCAACATAGCATACATCAGGGTTTGTGAAACCTGAAACGGATACATATTTTTAACCTCTGAATCTTGGAAATGCAATGTATCACAACAATGAGGTTAAGAATGTTAAGGGAGGGGACACTAGGAAACTTCTAGAACCTGGAGGTTGCCATGGAAGATGGATGTTATCAGAACAAAACATCAGAGGACAAAAGGCTTTGTGTACAGAATGTTCTGTTTCTGGGTAAGGCAGAGACTGGATGTCATCTGAGAGCCAAGAAGGTGCCTGCAAAACAAAAATAAGAGCCGGAAGTCAGCTGCAGTTGGGAGAACAGTCCTGAGAAAATCCAGAGTTTTCTAGAAGAAAAAAGAATCTATGTAATATATATTCTTGTATTAGATTGGGGGGGGGAATAGAATCAAATCTGGGATGGCACAAAAAGAGCATTGGTTGCACTGCTGGATGATATCTGGCATGAATGTTGTGTATTCATCCTTCCCTTTTTTGATCTCTCAGTTGCTTTCAACATCATCAACCATTATATCCTTCCAGATCAATATATATTTTAAATGATGCTGGATGGGGAGCAATAGGCTTCACCTAAACTCTGGCAAGACTGAGAACCTTGGCAAGATTGAGAAGCTTTGGGCTTTGGAGTTCTCTGGTTCTGGTGTTGAGTGGGATTGCATTGCCTCTTTGGTGTTGAGTGGGATTGCATTGCCCCAAACAAACCCTGTGAGCAATCTGAGAGTCCTGGTCTCACGTTTGCCTATGAACAGATGGCAGTAGTGGCTATGAAGATCTCTGCACAACTTCATATTGGGTGCCCGTTATGCCTTTTCCTAGATTGAGAGCCATACTCACAGTCACTCACACACTGGTCATCTCCTGGTTGGGCCATTGTAATGTGCTCTGCATGGGGCTGCCCTTGAAGAGTATCCGGAAACTTCACTGTTGCAAAATGCAGCAGTACAAAGAGTTATGTGTGTTTCTGATAGAACATGTTACACTTACACAGTTGCATGGGTTACCTGTTTGTTTTGGAGTCCAATTCAAGTTATCGATGTTGGATCTTTAAACCCCTATATGGCATGAGGCCAGGTTCTCTGGAGGAGGATTAACCTCTCCCCAATTACATCTGCCCATCCTTCCAGATCCAGCATAGACAGCATGTAACAGGTTGTCATCTAAGGAATTACATGTGTTGGGCGCATGTAATGCCACTGGGCCTTTCTGCTGTGGCATCACTTTGTGGAATCCCCCCCCCCATGAGGCTGGTTCCATCACTGCTGACCTTCCAAAGTCCCTCAAGACCTGATTGTGCCATCAGACCTGGGTACCCCAAAGTCCTACGGTAGTGAACCAGTGAAGTGGCCCCTTTATTATTAACATCCTTTTGCCCATTACATAATTTATCTTTGCTTTTATAGTTTTTAATTTTTTTAATCAAAATTATTATTTTAAGTATTTATTAACTGTTCTAGTGGTTGTTATATGCCCCTAAGTCACCTGTTTTGTGAAATGGCCAGCTATATATATTTGACAAATAAACTCGCAAAACAAACAAAGAACTTCTGTATAAGAAAAGACCAAGAACTGTAACCAGTCATGAAAACATGATCTTGTGAGACCCCATAGCTTCATTTAACAGAGATGCCATCACTTTATGTAAGCTAAAAACACTCTCACTACAATTCTGAGCCCATGTGCATTCAGTAAGGAATTTGTGAGTTGATGGTCAGTGGGTCACCCTTGCATACATATTGAACAGTCACAAAAAAATGAAGGTATCAAGACTTAGGAGAAATTTACACAGCAGTCTTAGCTACTCTTCTCCCATGTTCTCGCAAACCAGTTTGAGGATTCTCACTTTGAACAGAAATAAGAACAACCAAAGACCATTTGTTCTTTCAAATTTTTAATATGTTAAAAAAAATAGAAGCCAGTTCTGATTTTGTTAGTTCTTTGAGGATAGTTTCATTCTTTTCTTCTGAAAGAAAAATATCACACATCATGAGAGTCAGACAGACTGCAAAAAGGCATAGGGGAGGGGCAGAAGATAGAGGTTGCTGTTACCACTGCCGCCAACTACATTGAAGGAAGACATGAAACAAAACCACAAGTTAGCAAGTGACAAACAGCTATGGCTTCTGTAGAACTTCCCTGAACAGAACATGCTGGAATCTCTCAGCATATAGAATGGCAGCTCACCAACTTCCTCTCAGGCACCATTTGTGGGACCTTTCCTGCTCCCCAGAGCAAAATTCTTGCAGATCTTCAAACATAATTCCCCCATCCAAACCCTACAACACGAAGCAAAGGAAAACATGTTTGAGGCAACAATTCAAGTTCTAAACAAATCGGGGGAAATGTCTAGCCTGTAGGGATTCGTTTGAAGGAGATTCTACTGTAAAATCCCATTTTTCCTGGGTTTGGTGAAGATCATACTGTAGGAGTGCGCTACCGGTAGATACGACAGAGTGGGACTAGGCAAGCAAAAACAATGGAAATGGGATCCCAAATGGATGCATAGCCCATCTCCACATGCCCATCGTATCAACCTTTAATACTACATTGCCAAACACATAAAAAAGCTTTAAAAGTGCACAAAACTGGTGGTCAGCCCAGGCTGCTGTGATACACACTGTCCACCAGGTACCTCTCTTGCAGGAAATGAGTAAATGGCTAAAGAAAGACTGGAATTTAGTCGCCAAAAGAAACCTCTCTGAACACCAGAAGTGCAGAAGCAGGTTATCGGAGGGGGGGGGGATCAGAAAGAAGACAAGAAGGGATATTGAAGCTATTGAACATGAGGGGGGAAAAAATAAAGCTATTTATGGCAAGGAATTATCCTTTTAGAAATCCAAGCCAGGTCCAGTGTCAAAATTAAACTTAGATTAACTGCCCATTCTCAGATCAGGGGGGCTGAATCTGCCTCCAAATTCCTTGCCCAGCTTGGTTGTCAGTGAGTGCTGCTTCCTGATGGCCAGGGGTTGAGCCGGCATTGTGGGCAGCAACCTGAATGAACAAGAACATCACAGGCCTCAGACCGTTCTCCAGCAGGCCACCCTGCAGGCCAACCCGAACAAAGTTGGTAGGCCTCCAGATCGCAGATCAGTTCCACCACCTCATCCACCGTGGTCAGGCGGGCAGGGTGGCTGGAATAAAGTTCATGTTCCTGAGGCACCAGCAGACCTTGCACTACCACATGGAAAAAAAGGCCTGGGCGGATGTGAATGACTGCGGCAGACATGGTGGAATGTTTCGAGTGCTGGACGAGACGCAGGTCTGGGCTGCCAAGTGGAGGCAACACCTCCCAATGAGCAGGGAGAGGGATCTCATTCAGCTCAGCTAAAAACTCTCGCAAGACGCTGTCCAACTGAGAGAGGGGCTGCACACCGCCCAGGCTGTAGACCTCCATAATCTAGAGAGAGAAAGAGCAAAAAAGTCCAGTTTAAGTATCCTTTTGGTACAGGTAGTCCTCGACTTACAACCACAATTGAGCCCAAAATTCCGGTTGCTAAATGAGGCATTTGTTAAGTGAGTTTTGCCCCTTTTTACGACCTTTCTGCCACAGTTGTTAAGTGAATCTGGCTTCCCCATTGACTTTCCTTATCAGAAGGTTACAAAAAGTGATTAACATGAACCCAGGACACTGCAACCACATAAATATGAGTCAGCTGCCAAACATCTGAATTTTGATCACATGACCACGGGGATGCTGTGATGGTTGTAAGTGTGAAAAATGGTCATGTCACCTTTTTCAGTGCTGTTGTAACTTCGGACAGTCACTAGTGGACTGTTGTAAATCAAGGCCAGTGGTAATCAAATAACTTTGGATAAGCTGCCATTTTCTCTAGTTTGGCTTAAAAAGGGCACAGAGGCCTATATTTCAAAGCCATTCCTTGTCACGATTAAGGCAATGACTCAAGGTTTCAACTAATGTAGCAGTTCAGTCTCAGATATGTGTAAACCACAAGTAATCTTGGGTCTGGGGTGAACTAATTTAAGAATCTGTCCAGAAAAATCACATTTTACATATTTTGAATGCAATGACACTTGCAGTAAAGAACCATTTTGGCATTCTGAGGATTCATCCAGTCTCCGTTGGGCTTCTGGACATTCACATGGCAGGAAATGTCTCTCAGCAACAAATGAAGGCTAGCAACAATTCTATCTTGATGAAGCGAGTCAAAGCATGGGCAACCTCAATGTTAGATTACTACAATTCACCATAGAAGACCTCTGTTTGAAAGCTGCCCCAAAACTGCCATCTATAATCAAGTACAGGCACAGTAACTGGGACCAGTGACTCTATTACTAAGTGGCACAGTCATAAAGCGTGATATCCCGTGACTGGCTCAATTGAGAATGAGTTGTGGCAATTCCAGGTATCATCATTAGATAAATTCTAGATGATCATAGCATCACACAATCAAAGTTTTGAGACTTCCAGCTCGTTTCCCTGATTTACTCTGCTTGTTGGAAGCCAGTAGTGAAGGTTGCATGATGGTGAAGTTCACTCAAATGGTGAACTTCAAATGGCAAAACTAATGCGGACAAGATTCAGTCGATTTGACTGAGGAGTACAAGAGCTCACAGAAGAAGCAAATTCATCATCAAATAAAAATTGATGGGCTTTTTTTTTTTAGCTAAAGGAAACAGCAGGTACAGGTAATCTTCGATTTACAACCACAAGTGGGGCCAGAATTTCCGTCGGTAAGTTGGTGTGGTCATAAAGTGAACCTGGCTTCTCCAATTGACTGCTGCCAAAAGCCAGCTGGGGAGGTCACAAATTGTGTTCACAGGACCCACAAGATGCGGCAACCACCACAAATAAAAGCCAGTTGCAAAGTGTCTGGATTGCAATCACATGATTATGGGGGGAGGGGCATGGTACGACAGTTATGATTTCAAGGACAGTTCATAAGTCACTTTTCCCAAGATTATCTATAACTTTGAGCTGTCATTAAACAAAGAGTTGTGAATCAAGTGGACTAGAAGACCTCCAAGGTCCTGTCCAACTCTATTATTCTGCCTTCTGTATTCAAGAACTATCTGTAATTTAAATCCTTCTCTAGCTTGGACAGATGTGTAGAAAACAGGGGAATTATTTTCAATCACAAATGACTTTTGTATTTAAAGAAGAACTAGCCCCCAAAAATGAGAGAACAGATGATGTATCTTGAGAGAACCTCTATCTGTGATTTGTGTGAGGAAAAAATGCTCCCCCCAAAAGGTTTTAGGTATTTTATCGCTATAAGTGTTTCTTCACACTGAGACACTAATTGCTATGTTTGATCAATCCATGGCAGTTAGAAAAATATATGGGTGAATTAAAAGATATCCACTGCATTGTTTGACAGAAATACCCAAGACTTCCTCTATAAAAGTAGAGCCTTTGGGCTGATACTAGCCAGCCTTGAGATGAGCTAGATCAGTGATGGTAAACCTTTTAGAGACCCAGTGCCCAAACTGCAACCCAAAACCCACTTATTTATCGCCGGGTGCCAGGTGGGCATGGCCCATTGGGTGGGCGGGGCTGTGATGGTCATGGCAGATTGGGTGGGTGTGGCCAAGGTGGGCATGATCACCTCGATGTTGCTCGTGGAGAGGGACACCCGTGGGGGCCGGGCAGGGGGAGATCCAGGGGGACTCTGGCAGGTGGGATTGTGGGCAGGAGGCTCGTCCTGCGGGGTGAGGTGAGGCAGGGCAAGGTGAGACGGGCCGGGGCGGCTGCTGCCTGACACCATCAGCCCCTGCACTTAAAGGCCAGCGAGCACATGGGTGCTGGGATGCATCTGGCCATGTGGGACCTCAGTGAGTTAGCAGGCGGCTGGTTGAAGAGGAACAGTTGCCATCTCCGGGGCATGGCACGCGTGCCCACAGAGAGGGCTCTGAGTGCCACCTCTGGCACGTTGCCATAGGTTCGCCATCACTGAGCTAGATAACAGATTCAAAACCTAGACAAGAAAAACATTATTCACTCATTCAAATGTAACCAGATTATAATTCTGATTACACTCAAAAGAGTTAATAGAGGACAGTGTTCTAGAAATATAACTGCATATTCACTGAATCAGCTTTTCCATGAACATTTTGAACACAGTGATCTGATTCTAGTGGTGTGTTTGCCCAGCTCAACAAGAAAGAAGAGAATTTTGCTAATACTTAATCATACTTAGTTACAAAGCAATAGCACTGCTACTGTTAAAAGTTGAAATCAGTGCTATTTGCCTTTCAAAATTTTCTGATTTGGGGTTCAGGAAAAGGAAATACTCTCTATGTTCTAGATCAGAGATCCCAACCTTTTGAGTACCAGGGACCGGTTATGTGGAGAGGTTTTTCTGCGGACTGAAGGGGGTGTGGCTTTGTGTGCTGCCTGCATCCTGTGGATGGGGTTTTCCTTGTTTGTGTGGACCGGTTGCTGGCATGCCGCAGCCCAGTACTGGTCCATGGCCCGGGGGTTGGGGACCCCTGTTCTAGATAGCACTAAATTGGCTTTTAAATATCAAATGTGGGAGTCTGAATTTTAGAGAGATGATATATGGTACATGGTATCTTCAAAAAGTCATGGCCAGAGACAAAGAGCTTCAACTCTATTGCTCTCTTATAGAAATTTGCATTTCATAGATGTTAGCTGAGTACATACATACAAGAAGCTGGAGAAAACTGAAATGAAACCATCAGGATAGCGAAGCACAGAAAAGCAGCCGAAGCAGCAGGCAAATGGGAGGAAGCAAGGAGGCTGAAAGCAGATTTCCCACGAGCAGCAAGGAAAGCTAACACTTACAAGCAAGTGTAAGATGACTGCTTGAAAGGCTACCCCGGGAAGTATTTCCACAAGTCCAAAGGATTTGAGTAACATTTGTTGCTCATAAAAGCATAATCAAAAACAAAGAACTGTCTGACCAATAAGGTGTGAAGAACAAAGGGTGAGAATAAACAGAAGAGCTGTATACCAGCAACAAAGAGGCCCGACTTCCTCAGGATGATGAGGAAAGGAAAGTAGAAACAGCACCCTCCATCCATCAGGAAGACGTTGTGTAGGCAATGAGCCAACTGCCCTCCAAAAAACAATACTCAAGGGGTTGAAACCATCGCTGCAGAATTCCTTAGACCTATATCACCCACAACCACCATAGCTTTGTACTGGAAAATTTGGGAAACAAATACAAATAGCCACAGGATTGGAAATGAGCAGTGTTTATTATACTAACAAAAAAGAGCAACTCCAGGGATCGCCCCAATTAATTGTACAACTGTTCCTCATCCCATGTGCTATCAGGTTTCTCCTTAAGATTGTAGTTTATTTTGAACCCCCCCCCAAAAAAAAAACATTTAAACCGCACCAGAAAATTCCCTAAGGGAGAAGAAATCCCATGGAAAATATCTCTGTACCTCCGTTTTCATTTACACTGCTCATAGCTGACCACCAGTAACACTTATTGCTGGACAGACCTTGTCTCCATTAATAAAGTACATTGTTTCATTGCTCAACTAAGGCAGAGATACAATGTGACCTCAAAAAGCCACGGAATGGCAATAAACTCAAAGCTGTGGGAACAGTCAAACCACTGAGACCATAGACCAGGGGTAGGCAACCTTGGCTCTTTTATGACTCGTGGACTGTCATAAAAGAGCCAAGGTTGCCTACCCCTGCCATAGACAGACAGAGACTGATCACAGAAACAGAAACAGATCAAAAGGCATGAGAATTTCACACCTATCCTCAAACTTCTTACATCCAAGAAGGACAGTGACAAGAACCATATGCTCCAGAGGAAAATCTCTACTGATAAGGAAGAACAAGCAAGATGGTTCTTGTTGCTGTCCTCCTTGGATGTAAGAGATTTGGGGATAGGTGTGAAATTCTCATGCTTTTTAATCTGGTTCGCTTTCTGTAATCAGTCTCTCTCCCTGACTATGGTCATAAAATCATACTTCACACTCACATTTCCTTCACAAACATAACACAAAGGGGCTCAAATCCCACAAATGTCTCACTGAAGTACCAGTCAATAGCCAGCTACTCCAAAAACAAACTTTGTTATTGTTTTTGGAATAAAAAGAGAGTCTGCTTTGCCAGCAGTTCATCTTGCATCTTGATCGCTGGTGCTCTTTTCCCAGCTCGGAAGAAAAGAGATCCAGGGAAATTCTCCCAACAAGATCATACAATAGTGTCTGGTGCCATCCATCAAAAAATAAATTATTAGATATTCAAACTGGTTTCAGAAGGGATCATGGCACTAGTTGACTATATTACAAATTATTCTGGATCATGGAAAAATCTCAACAATATCAAAAGAATGTCTATATCTGCTTTGTTTACTACAAGAAAGCCTTCCATTATGTCAATAATGATGTGCTTTGGAGCAGGGCTTTTCAACCTTTTCACCAATTGTACCACTTTTAGAATATGGCAACATTCAAGTACCACCAGTCACCCACCAAGGTATCAAAAGCTTGATGACAAAAAAAAAAAATAGAAAAAAGTGATAAAGTACAGGTAGTCTTCAACTTACAACAGTTTGCTTGGTGACTGTTCAAAGTTACAACGGCACTGGAAAAAGTGACTTATGACCATTTTTCACACTTATGACCATTGCAGCATCTCCAGGGTCTTGTGATTTACATTCGGATGCTTGGCAACCGATTCTTATTTATGATGGTCACATTGTTCCAGGGTCATGTGATCACCTTTTGCAACCTTGTGACAAGCAAAGTTAGTGGGGAAACCAGATTCACTGAACAACCATGTTACTCATTTAATCTGTCTCCTTTCTTTCTCTCTCTCCCTCTTTCTCTCTCACTTTCTCTCCATCTCCCTTTCTTTTTCTCTCTCTGTCTCCCATTCTCTCTCCCTCTTTCTCTCTCTCTCTCCCTCCTTCTTTCTCTCTCTTTCCCTCTGTCTCCCTCTTTCTCCCTCTCCTCTTTCTCTCCCTCTCTCTATTTCTCTTTCCCTCTTTCTTTCCCTCTCTCTATTTCTCTCTCCCTCTCAAAGATCCTTAAAATCCTTAAAAGTTATGCTTGGGCGGAAGACTCTTTTACAGATGGGGCGGATGGGCCTGACATTTGCGGGCGGGAAGGACCCCCCGCTGAGCTGCCGCCTCCCCATCGCCCTCCACACCAGCCGGCTCCGTTGCCAGACCTCTCAGCTGACAAGCGCAGTTCGGCGCTGCGCCAGCCTCCCCTTCGCCCTCCGCATCGGCCAAAGCATTCCCAGCCGTTCCAGCTGACAGGTGCAGGTCCGGGTGTCGCCAGCTGGCAGGCGCAGAAGGTAGGCGCCGCCATGGCCTCCCAGCCACCTGCTTCTTAGGCTGGAGCAGTTGCCAGGGCTTGCATGGTCCCCAAGGGCCGCTAACGCGCTCCCCGCCACCGGCGACCATGCAAGCCCTGGCAACTGCTCCAGCCTAAGAAGCAGGTGACTGGGAGGCCGCCGTGTCGCCTACCTCCTGCGCCCGTCAGCTGGTGACCCCCGGACCTGCGCCCGTCAGCTGGAACGTCAGGCAACACTTTGGCCGGTGCAGAGGGTGAAGGGGAGGCCGCCGCAGCGCCGAACTCGTGTGCTTGTCAGCTGGGAGGTCTGGCGACGGAGCCGGCTGGCATGGAGGGCGATGGAGAGGTGGCGGCTCGGCGGGTGGGGTCCTGCCTGCCTGCGAATGTCAGGCCCACCCGCCCCATCTGTAAAAGAAAAAGTCTTCCGCCCAAGCATAAGGCCAGCAGTTCTGTGCCACGGAGGCTTGAGACACGGAAGCATGGGACGCGGAGCGGTGCCGTAGGAGGCGGCAGGACAGGGGGGAGGGGTTACCTGCATCCTGCCAGCCAAATTCTAGAAGCCTGCCTGAATGAAGAATTTTAGGGGGTGTTGAAAGCGAGACAGACTTAGGGCTGTATTAAGACCATAGATGGCTGCATAAGGAGAGTGGAAGGGAGGCGAATTTGGGGTGGAGCAGAAAACACGGGGGGAGAGGCGTTAGGAAATAAGCACCAAGGTACATGGCACCTTGCAAGGGATTCCTGAGTGTTCTGCAATTGTTTTTCCTCTCTCCTCTGCGCAAGAAAAACCTTTGCAGTGTAAATCTGAAACCAGGTGTTCCTGTGAGGTGGCGTAGGAGGTTCTTGGGAGAGGCGAGGACAAGCTTGGCATTTCCTCTCTCCCAATCCCCTTCCTCTTCTTCACCCCCTTCCCCGGCCTGCCTGCGACCTGAGCTCGCGGCTCCGTGGCTTTTCTTTGCCTAGCCTAGCCAAGCTTTCTTCCGCCCGCCCCATTCCCGGGAGCGCCGAGGAGGTACTGCAGAAACATATGAATTGGGATTGTGGCGCCCTTGGGAAGCTGATCATACTTTGAAGCTTAGGAGAGGAGGAGGAGTCCCTCCTTCCCTCCCTCTCTCCCTGTCAAGCCCCGGCGGGCTCAACATGAACGGGCTGGGGGAAGGGTCGAGGACGATGTGTGGGGTGGCAAAGGAGACCGGCGGCGGGCACCAGACCTCCCAGCTCACAAGCGCAGGTTCGAGGGTTGCCAGCTGACGGGCGCAGGAGTTCGGCGCTGCAGCGGCCTCCCCTTAGCTGATCTGAGTGCACGAGAAGTCAAACCAGTTGCTGTACAATGAGTCCCTGGAGAGGGCGGAGCCTTGCTCTGCACCTGCGCTCTTAGCACACCTCCTGCAGGGCACATTCGGTAAAGTTCGTGCAGGCTGCCGCCAAGCAGCATATTTTCCACAAACAAGTGAGGTGGGAAGGAGCGGAGTGGGGGGGAGGAAGGCGACGCCGCGGGGGGAGGAAGGCGATGCCGCGTACCACCAGCCGCGTACCACCACCGGTTGACAAGCTCTGCTTTGGAGAGTCCTAGAATAGACCCCCTGTCTATGGACCGGCACCGGTCTGTGGCATGCCAGAAACTGGGCTACGCAAACAAGTGAAGCCCCATCTGCGGGATACAGGCAGCATCACAAGACCATGCCCCCTCCGGTCCACAGAAAAACCTCTCTCCATAGAACCGGTTCCTGGTTGGATTGGGGGCCGCTGTCCTAGAAGACCTGGGGGTGCCAACACATCTGGTCAAATTGATGTAGCCTCTTCTACACAGATCAGGAAACTATTGTGTAAACACTATAGAGAGACACTGATTGGTTCAAGACAGAGAAAGGAGTGCAGCAAGGTTGCATTCCTTCAATTTTCTTATTCAACCTGTATGCTGAAGTGATTATAAGGAAGCTGGAATTTGAAGAATCAAAAATTGGGGTAAAGATTGGAGGAAGGAATATCAACAATCTTTGATATGCTGACAACACAACTCTCCTTTCAGAAACCAAAGAGGGTTTGAAAGAAGATCCAAAGGATTAAAGAAGAGAGCAAGGAATTTTGCCTCTTCCTGACCACCGTGAGGAATGAACATTTTCAAAATAACATCTGACAATGAAAAGATTGAAAGTCCGCAAGTACACTTCTCTAGGATCACAGATTGATCAAAGCAGAGAGAGCAGTCCAGAAATAAAAAGTTAAATTGCACTGGGTCACACAGCAATGATGAGCATGAATCGCCTGGTAACTAAATGCAGATTACTCTGTGCTAATCGGGTTTCCCACAGCTACCTACAATTGTGAAAGTTGGATTATTTAAAAAAAAACTAGACAGGAGGAAGATTAACTTGTTTGAACTGTGCTGCTGGAGAAGGCTCCTCAAATTCCTTGGACAGCCAAAGTGACACACAATCAAGTACTGTGGAGAATATAAAACCAGGCATATTGCTGGAAGGCAAAATCACCAAATTCCACCTTACTTATTTCAGCCATATCATGCAATCAAACTGATTGGAAAAGGCAGTTTTGCTCGGAATGGTCAGTGATAAAAGGAAATAGGATGGCCAAAAAACACAGTTGCTAGGCATAATCAAAGCCGACACCAGCCAGAGCATAAAACAATTGAAAGAAGCTGTACAAGACTGGAAAACTGGAGACAGCTGGTTCATAGAATATCTGAGAACTGGATATGATTGAATGGATAGCATCATTGTTTAACAAAGATGGCTGGCAAGCTGGAACAATAATATGTATCTTTTCTCTTATCAGGTATTTATTTTTAATGTTGGTCAAGGACCATAATAAAATTTTTCAAAACAAGGTTTCCATGCTATTATCCCACAATCCACTTCTCTCCCAAATCTCTTATTGTTGAAAAAAACCTACAGTCGAAAATTTCTCCTTCACCTCACTGATCTCAGTATCTGTCGTTGCGTATTCATCACCTGCTGGCCATATGTATTGTGATTCTCATCCCCACGATCAGGAACAAAGTTGCCCAGGATCAACAACCAATAATAATAATAATAATAATAATAATAATAATAATAATAATAATAATAATAACCTTTAAAGAGTTATTATCACAGTGCCCAAAACTATCCCATTACTTACCACTGGAGGCTGGATATGCTGCAATGGTCCCACTTCATTGTCTTCTGAATCATCAAGAACTACCACTTCTGTGCTTGATGTTCCTGACAGTTTCTTAAACTGGGGGAATCCTGCTGATACCTGCAGCAATAAAAATAGGCTCAAGGTTTAATTTGGAAAAGTCAACAAACAGGCCTTTCTCAGATTTCTCAGTGCCCAACCCCTACTTCAGACAACAAATTTGACATCAGAAGGGAACTGTACATACAGAGACACGTACAAGTGATATTTCAAAGGAAGCTGAAGCACAGATTATACAAATAAAAATAGATGGGATTACAAGGCAACCTACAAGAGACCTCCTTGAAACACCTCTTAAATACACAGGCCCGGAAATATTTCTTGTATGATTGGGAATCCATGAAACTAAAGCCATAAGAACATAATATAAATAATTCCTTGCTCGATTGGATCCTTTATCCATCTAGTCTGTTCTCACAGTGACCAACCAACTGCACAAAAAAAAAAAAATCCCACTTGTCTCCCAGGAGATTGTCCTTCAAAGGCAGTCACACTGCCATCAAGTCTAAGAGTCACTGACCTCTAAGAATTGGTCCAAGTGTTTTTTGAAACCAGCCAAACATGGGTGGAATAATACAAAAGCAAAGGATTGAGAAATTAAAATTTTTCCCCAGATCAAAACTTGGCAAGCTCCCAACTGTAATTCAAATTTGTTCAGTTCTGAATGGGAAGGCTTGCTAAGTTTCTACAAAGTCTGTTTCAATTAAGTGGGTGACATCCTTTCCTTTTGTCCTCCATTTCCATATTCGTTCTAGTAGGGAGCAGAAGAAACTGAAAATCATTTCACCAAGCCACCGCATTCCTTTAAGACTTAATGATGCTGGAACTGCTGGCCAGAAATGGTATTGCACTTTGGTGGTTTGAGCCTGGCTCCGTGAGACAGAGTGAGCTCCCATCGCTTGATCCCTAGCTTCTGCCCATCCAGCCGTTCGACAGCATGCAATATTGCAAGTAGACAAATAGGTGGGGGGGGGGGAACCTCACTGCATTCATGTGTGCAGAGAGCAGAAGCTGGCACTGGACCTGGCCAGAAGCAAGGCATCACGACACAAGACGAGGCAAGGCAAGACCGGTGGAGGAGCCTGGAAGAGCCAGCAACCCGAGCACTGCTACTTAATTGGTATAAAGCCAGTTCTCCCCCCACCCCATAGTACCCCAAGGATAGCCAGCAAGTACCAAACAGAATGAATTAGCAATCTAGGCTGTCAGGACCGCACTGTGTCTAGCATGTGTAGATTTCCCTGATATTGTATGCCATACGCTAAGTAAACGAATAAAAATTTCAGCAAGCAACCAGAACACTAAGGTGATTTGGCAAGGAAAGATACCTTAAACTAGAGCTTACCAGAGAGTCATTGGATGCCTGACAATTCCCACTTGGTTCTGCATATTCTTGCTTGTTTTGGGGAGAGGTGGCAATAAGGAGATTGACTGCAGGCAGTTGGGTATCTGGATCCTATGAGATACATTATACCAAAATATTAGAGCCTATAAATGCAGATTTTAAACCTAAAGATTCAAGCTACATACAAGGTGTAGTTTTAAAAAAAGAGACATAAGTGCACTCTCGGCCACAAGCAGTATGTCACTGCTGCTCTTTCTCAAATCTAATCGTGCCATGTTAACATGTTCATTCAATAATTTGTTACTGGGGGGGGGGAACCTTGCTCAGGAAACATACCCCTCTGTGTGAGATCACTCTCTGCTTGACTTTTGAAAACGAGGTGATGCACAGAAGAATAAAAAAAGGTAAAACATACTTCAAATAGGCTACTGAGTGGGAGTGAATGTCAACAAAGACCTTGCAGTTTCAAAGAAATGCATGTGTGCCGAATGTACACTTTTTCTTTCTGTATATTACAAAAAAAAAAGGAAGATGCTTGAAAAATGCAAGTTTGTTTGCAATTTGAAAACAGTATTGGCACAGCCAACAAATTTAGGATGGGACTAAATGTGTGGCTTCTATATGTCCATCCTCAATTTTTAAAGGAAGAAAATCAGTAAATATTAAGGTAGAAAGCATTTTGCAATGCAGTATTTTCAAGAAAAATCAACACCAAACAAGCTAAGCAAAAGCAGCTTATGTAAACTATATGAACAAAAATGCCAGGTCCAAATCCCTGTCTTAGCCAAAATATACACTGTTAAAAGATGAAAAGCTACTGACTAATCCATCCAGAAATGCCTATGTTGTTTAAGTCAAACAACAAAATTTCAGGAAGCTTCTAAAATCTACAAAGCATTAAACTTTCAGGATGTTGCCACCCCTTTTCCAATGTGCACACACACACACACTTTACCAAACCAGTGATTTTTTATTTAAGTCTATTTCAGTGATCAGATAATGAATTTTGTTTAACCTCTATTACTTTTCTTTATCTTTTTCAGCACATATCTATAAAGCAGGGGTGTCAAACTGCCGGCTCATGGGCCGGTTTCATCATACCGGAGCCGTGCCCACCCCCTTGCCGGCAATGGCGAAAAAGCTCCGATACGTTGCGTGACGTCACGTGATGTCGCGAGTTTGACATGTCTGCTATAAAGTAATATTCTGTTTTTATTTCATTGTTACTCTATTTTGGGGGCAGTACAAACAAAGTCTAACAAACATAGCAACTCCTCCTGCCCTAAGCATGCAGCCCCAATATTTGACATTTCAGTTGGCAAAAGAGGAGAAAGAGTTTAGGGGAGGAACAGTCATATGGGACTTAAAAGGTACCAGCTTTCACCCACCGTTCCTATGACCCAGGTGGATTTAATGGGCTGGTGGTGTATATCATGCTCTGGCTGGATATATAGTGGCAGGATGGAACACTCCTTTGTAGGTTCGTGGGAGGCAGAGGGTATGGTTTCCTTCCTCAGCGTCACTGGTGGTGGTGGCTGTGGATGCAGATGTGGCTGCTCCTGCTTAGGCATCTGTAAACTCAGGGATTTGGGCACTTCAGTCCACTCACTGGTCAAAGAAGATTCCTTCAGTGCCACAGGAAAGGAAAGGAAGAGATATAAGCAAACTTATACTGGCTCAGCCTATTTATCTATCTAATTCAGAATTACACAGGACAATTACTGGAATAACTCTACCACAGTAGTAATGGGGAACTTTTACTACCCTGACATCCACTGGGAAACAAATTCTGCAACAAATTCCCAAGGATAAGACAAGAAGCAAGGGTGGACGTTTGTCAGAGGGAGACCCAACCTGAAAATAAGAAGGAATTTCTTGACAGTGAAAACCATTAAGTAGTGGAACAGCTTTATTTTGTTTTATTTTTTTCAAACTTCTTAACCGCCCATTAGCCTCATAAAAGGGTTCTTACCTTCTGGAGTTGTGGATGCTCTGTTCCTGGAGGTTTTTAAGAAAAAAAAAACTGGACAACAATTCATCCAAAATCGTATGAGGATTACTACCTTAGGCAGGGGGTTTGACTAGGTCCCCAATCTTTTGGGCACCAGGGACCAGTTCCGTGGAGAAAGCTTTTTCCATGGACTGGAGAGTAGAGTTTTGTGTGCTGCCTGCATCTTATGGATGGGGGCTTTGCTTGTTTGTGCGGACCGGTTGCTGGCATGCTGCGGTCCAGTACCGGTCCATGGACCAGAGGCTGGGAACCCCTGGACTACCAGACCTCCAAAGATCCCTGGTTCAGCCCTGTGATTCTATGAACTAACAGAGTGAAACCAGGTTAGGAAGAAATCACCCCAGTTAAGGGTTGAAAATACAAAAGGCTGAACCTGGAACTGCTCCACAAGCAAATGTATACTGCCCCTCCCTGGACATTTTTTTAAACAGGTGATCCTCACTTACCAATGGTAATTGGAACTGGGTACTCCTTTGCTAAGCAATGTGGTCATTAAGGCACAGTGTGTCACATGACCATGCCAGTTTATGACAGTAGCTCTGGCAGTCCCAGTTGCTGTCAATAGATAAATTCCACAGTCACAACATCCCATGATGGCCATTTACAGCCTCCTGCTGGCTTCCCCATCAACTTTGCTTGTTAGAAGTAGGCAATGAAGGCTGCAGATGAGATCACATGGCAGCAGGATACTGCAACGTCATAACTGAGAGTTGGTTGCCAAACACCTGAACCATGATTCCATAATGATGGGATTGCCTTTTCCTCCATGTACAAAACCAAAATTTAGTGCTGGGTGGCAGCATTAGCAACAAGCTGCTTCAACCATCGAAATTTTAAGCCCAGAAAATCTCCAAAGCCAAAAAGCTTGTCACTGAATGGGAAGAGGGGGAAAGGATGGACAAACATCTCTCTTTTTTAATTATTTTACCTCTATAGAGCAAGTATCAGCAAGCTTTTGGAGTGCTATTTTCATGTGATGTCCCAGGCATCCCTCTCATCTTATTTCTAAAAATCGTCTGAAATCTAACAAGCTTTTGATTAATTCATAAAAGTGTGGTGAAATCTTTCAACATTCCAACCGTTAAAAGAAAAAATGCCAAATGAGGAACATGATAAATTGATGCAAACAATGTTTTATTACTCAGATTCCTGTTGCAAATATCAAGCGGAAAATATAGAAACTATAGCTACCTGAACATTTTTGTTGTCAGTTTAAACTAGAACTGTCTTTTTTCTTTCCCAACCGCCAACTTGCATGATATTTGCGTAGTCCAAGTCAGTTTATTTTAATTTTTTTTGCACCAAAGGATTGTGTTACAAATCTTACTACAAGTATTTTAATTAATTCCAAGTGGCTTTCATGCAATTGAAAGTTTTTGATGTCTTAGAAAGAGTCAGAAAATATTATCAGTTCAAATTAAGGGAAGCAGTTAAGGCTTATTTACCGATGAGAAACGCATGTACGCTGTTATTTATTTATTTATATTTAATCAGCCTCCAATCTCACGGAAAAGTGACACTAAATCGTGCACAATAAAAAGAATAAAATCACAATATTAAAACAACTGCAATTAAAAGACAACAACAGTAACAAAATAGCCAAGAAAAATGATGTTAAAAACAATAAAGCCATTTCATTAGATCGCCATTCCCTTGAGATCCCCAAGCCTAATTTTTAACCTAATATTTAAATTAACTGATCTCCATCTGTATATACCAGATATTCTAACACATATTCCCACCTACCCTTCAGGCAGAACAGAAAGGGAATGAAAAGTGAAATGGATGGATGGATGGATGGATGGATGGATGGATGGATGGATGGATGGATGGATGGATGGGGAAGGAGGAAGGATCTCCATTTATTGTTACAGAAAGAGTAAAATTCGGCAAACAAGTAGGTATCCAAAGCATCAAGATTAATCTTCAATGATATCCAGGCTTTTCATCTCTCTGTGCTTATTTTTACTTCTGCCCATTTCTCTTGTTTGATGAGAGGAGCTGCTTCGTGCCCTTGTACAGTATGCTGCACATGGTACAGAGCTAATACAGAGATTACTTAGCCTGGCCCGTAAGTACATGGAAGATGCACAGATAGAGCAAGTTAAGGTTGGCTAGTTTTAAACTACCTTTGGATTTTTGTTCAGAGCTTAAATTAATCTTCAGCATATTTTGTGAGTCCAGAAAACAATGAAGCCTGTTTTCGACTTTTTGTGAGAAACTAAGAGACATGTAATTTTGACTCTGGTATTGGACGATTAGAGTTGTATGCGATTATAGGAGTCATGTGGACTATTGTTAATTTTAGAATAAGAGTTGGATGTATGTTTTAGCTACACATGTACCAAAAATGGGAAGCTATTTTTTTTCTTTCCTTTTTCTCGCATTCTTATCTTGCTTTTTTCTCTGATTCTCTTTTTGTTTCTTTTTTCTTGCTTGTTTACTTTTTATTCATGTTTTTAAATTTTAATCACATTAAAAAAACAGGTTAATTCAATAACCAGTTGTGCTGAGCGAAGGCAGGCATGCAATTACTTCAAAAACTGGAATCTAAGCATCTAAGTGTAACATCTTGTAGATACCAAATTGCAGAGCCCTCTTTATGCACCACTGTGAGCATTCCTGTTTCTCGGATGTGTACTTCAAGACTCATCAAGAAGCTTTCCTGATCTTGCAAAGCCCCTCCCTTGCAATTCTGTAAACACTTGCCTTGCCATTCCAATTTTCAGATACAACAACAATCAAGAAATCCAGAAAACTCTCTAAAAACATATTCCTAGCAAGAAAAGTTGCGAGCTTCTCTGTAAACGGCTGCAGAGGCAGGGATGCATTCCAGAGGCTGGTATTCGGATACAAATTTTCCAGAGCATGAAACCATTATACAAGCAACACGTTAAAATACAGATTCTCAAACTCTGTGGATTTGGAGTCTGCTAAAATAATGCATAACGCCAATCTGCTATGAAGTATACTTACCAATATATTAGATGCTGGGCTGGTAAGCGAGGCTTTTACCGAAAATCACAGCTGGTATAGCATTACAGGTAGTCCTCACTTACAACCATTTCTTTTGTGACTGTTCAAAACTACAATGGCACTGGAAAAAAGTGACTCTTATGACCGTTTTTCACACTAATGAACGTTGCCGCATCTCCGCGATCATGTGATCAAAATTCAGATGGTCGACAACGGACTCATATTTATGACGGCTGCAGTGTCTGGGGTCATGTGATCCCCTTTTGAGATCTTCTGACAAACAAAGTCAATGGGGAAGCCAGATTCACTTAACAACCGTGCCACCAACTTAACAACTGGAGTGATTCACTTAACAATTGTGGCAAGAAAGGTGGAGCAAAACTCAATTAACAAATGTCTCACTTAGCAACAGAAATTTTAGGCTCAATTGTGGTTGTAAGCCGAGGACTACCTGTAGTAAATTTAAGATAATCCCTCCTAAAAAGAAAAGAGTTGATAGAAAAAACATACTGACAAAATTCCTATGAAGTTTCCAACTCCCGTGCCTGTTCACCCTGTGATTGCCCAAGGCCAACTGAAACCAGTCCTTGACATTTCCTCCTTTCCTGTAATTGTGACACACTTACAGAATCCATATACGAGAAAAGGGAAAAGGGCCCAGACCACCAATTCCTCCCATTCAGCTCTGGGGAAACTGTAGCTCAAATGACAAAAAAGGAAAATTTATTATCTGTGGGGCTTAGTTTGTCCACCAGGGACAACAACACAAAAAACGATGCCAAAGTAACAATGGGCCTTTACACAGATGAAAAATGTGTAGTAGTTTATCAGAGCCAGCTTGGAGGAGAGGAGGACGAGGAGGAGAAAAGAAATACTAATAAAAATACGAAAAGGAGACAATGGGCATGAAAGAGAAAAAACTAAGTGTAGATTATTCAGCCCATTCTTTATTGTTCATGCAAACTTGAGAATGAAGACATATTATATCAGCCCACTAGCCCTTACATCCCTCCAGGCAGAGCTTAGCTAAAGGTTTAATTTGAGGGGGGAAAGGACAACTGCCGTTTCTTTTTTTAACCTTATTCTTAAGACCTTGCTGGATTGTTATGTTTTGTGAATCATCACCATCACAATCATCACCATTGTCTTCCTTTCAAGATATTGGTTGAAATGAACCATGAGGAAATTCCTATAACAAGTCAAACAGGCAAAAAGCCTGGCATCTCTTCAACAGCTCTTGTTCGGAAATTTACCTTTCAGCTATTCCAAAGCACATGGAAAATTGTTTCGTTTCCTCACCCATTTGTCTCTGCTTAAAAGGCCATTTGAGGTAGCTCTAACACTGGAAATTCCAACATGAAAAAAGTTGGCCTTGCCTACCAGCCCAGGGAAGAATAAGGCCCCTGTTACCTGTTTGAACTCAGAGAGTAAAAACCAAAGGATCCTATTGGCTAGGATGCTATCCTAAGCAGCATGTAACAGGTTATGTCTTAATTATTTCAAATCCCAAGCAATAATATAATATATCATCTCACAATAACATATCCAATTAAGATACACTAAAATCTACCTTTACAAATTGTTTCAATGGCCATTAAAAAAATACTAAGATGAATGTCATTTACCGTCCTTGGCCTCATATTCTTGCCTATATACCCATAGGAAAGTGTGTTGGTTTGTACCGGTATGTCTTTTGACTGAAAATCACTATTTTTTCTATTTTTAAAAAGTACAAAATGCTGAGCTGAAAACTATATCATTATTATACTTGTCCATTCCAAATTGCCTGCAAGGAAAGTTACAAATTTCAAATTGCCTGCAAGGAAAGCTACACATTTCAAGTTGGAAAGCAGGATTCAGATTGGTAATTTGGATTAGAATTCACAAATAGTTCAAACTAGTAAAGCAATCCCTAATGTCTCTTTTCCAGTAAATGTCCAGAAAATTGAAATCTAGCCATTTTGTAGCACCAAATTAAAACCCAGAAAGAATTCCGTGCAATACACTCCAGTCCTGTTTCTTCGATTCAACCTTCCTAGCAGGGCAGCACACGAGACTACAAAGTAATAGACAGCAGGAAGGATGGAGGTACCTCATGGAGTCAATTCTGAAGAAGGAGGAGGTCATCATAAAGGTAATTAAAGTTATGAAGGAATTGCCTGGAAAAAAGCAGCCTGGGAATCTCCAATTGTTCAGAGTCAGACCATGATCCTGTCAAGACCCTCATGGAAAAAGTTAGCTTATGCTCACTGCCAAATTCAAGCTGGAATAAAGCTGTGCTTGAAGGGAACTTGGTGGAATAACAAGGAAGATATCATTGAGAAATCATGTATTAGTAGCTAGTTCCCATATTCAGTGGATATTCAACGGAAGAAGAATAACAAGCAGCAGCATTTGGATTGAGTGGGTGGGTAATTGCCTCTGACTGGAAGCTGACTTTTGTCCACTTGCTTCTGGCCACACCCCTTAGCTCCCTACTGCCCCACCTGCTTGATCCTGGCTAATTTGTGGCTGTGGCCACCGAAGCTGTTCCTCCTCCTCCTCCTCCTCCTCCTCCTCCTCCTCCTCCTCCTCCTCCTCCTCCTCCTCCTCCTCCTCCTCCTGACTTTCCTGCCCTCTGCCACTGTCCCCACTCCATCTGGGCTGCTCCATTCCTTAGAAAGCAGCTGCTTCTAGGGAAGGGAAGGGAAGAGAAGATGAATTAATGAAGAAAAGCAAACTGTGGAGATGACAAGTAGCAGCTACCCACAAAGGAGCCCTATTACAAAAGCAAGCAGTGCACTAGAATGGCCCGCGTCTTCCTGAAGCCACAGGCCCAACACAAAACCTTCCACTTCCTTGGTCTGTTCCCAAGAGGTGCATTTTCCCTCAAGCACACTCAAGACATCACAAAACAACATAAATCATGAGAAAGCACATCTTTTCCCCACCATCCTCCTGCCCCACAAAAGAAACTGCAAGGCAGAATAGGGGCAGAGCTAGGACAGATCAAGCTGGAGATGTTAAGGCAACTAGGGTATATAAGAAATCTGAACACAAAATGGCAGGATTTTAAAGCTGGTATACACGAATATCTAGATCTCAGGACACTGAAACCACATTTTTTACTAAAAGGCATCAAAAAATTATCAGTCAAAATAGAGCTGCTTTAACTCACTCAAATATGAGCCATTCACTGTAGCAGACAATCCAAATTCCTCTGCTCTCAACAGAGCTACCATAATTTTTCTTAGTTAATACATCTATTTCTAAAAGAAAATCTTTCCAAAGACTCACAACACAAAAAACTCACAAATCTTTCCAAAGGCTCTGTGAAGGAACTTATATGCGAGCTTTTTAATTTGCAAGGTTTATGCCACTCTTAGATCAAAGTTGTGGAATAGAAGTTCTCTGTTTCTTTTGCTGCAGATAAGAATTCCATAATTATATATATCGTGTTTCCCCGAAAATAAGACCAGGTCTTTTATTAATTTTTGCGCCAAAAGATGCATTAGGGCTTATTTTACAGTTAGGTTTTATTTTCAGGGAAATATGGTACTAAATGCATCCATCTGGCTGACGATCTTAACTGAGACTTATTTTTGGGGTGGGCTTATATTACAAGCATCCTGAAAAATCATGCTAGGGCTTATTTTTCGGTTGGGTCTTATTTTCGGGAAAACGTGGTAAGAATAGTAAAAGACTAGTTTTGTTTTGTTTTTATACAAAGGCCAGAAGTAGCCTTCCAAGATATTTTTCTTTTACAATTCTTGTCTTTTTCTGTAAAATACTTAGTATGCACATTTTCTTTCTTCCAACTCATCTATATTCCAAAACACTTTTTAAATATTTTTATTTTTGCTATGGATTGGAGCAGGTCTCTTATTTATATGTCCAGACAGGATAGCAAGTGAGTGAGATAATAAAGTCAGGAATAGTGATCAAAGATATGTCAATGCAAGCCACCCTGGGCAAAGTTTATGGAATATCAAACACAGCTAGGGCATTAGAACAATAGAGTGTTTAGGAATATATGGGAATATATGTCCTTGCTCGAGTACTTTTCTGTGTCTCTCCATCTTTATGGTTGAAGAAAAAGACGACAGTATCCAATTCATCTTAGTAGAGACCTAAGAGTCCATGCATCTCTTTTTGCATTCCCTCTATGTTGCCGCTTATTCTTTTCATCTATAAGAATACATGTAGCTTACAATGCTTAGTCGTGCATGCAAACGCCCATTTAAAAGTCATGCCAAGTGCAGATATTTCATTATGTAAAGAATTTATCATTTTGAGAATCTCAGCCTTCTATATTCAGATTAAAACTGCTTAGTAAGTGTGCATAAAGAAACACTTCTAAGTAGCTAATCCAAGTTATAATCCAAGCCAGTAACGCTGTATGACCAGCTTGCTCAAAAAAACCATGTAAATCGTATGTGGTCTAAGTTAGGCCAACACAAAATCAAGAGTTTGTTCCTTTCTGCTGTTCTTGTTCTATCCTGCTGGCTCCTCCTTAGTTTTTACAACTTTTACACTCGACAGCTATTCAGCTCAGAGTTAAAACCCACCATTGCAGTCAAATAAATGGGTGATGAATTCATTTCTCCATAAGGAAGTAAAGAAACTGGAGTTAGTCTTGGTAAGCAGTAAAATCCTGCTTGAATTCCTACTTTCTCCAAATCTAAATATTGGCTACATTCAGGAATAAGTACTGAGCTGAAACAACTGGTCAAGCTGATTTTTTCATACTATTTATGCCACTTAAAATAATGTTCCTTGAAAAATGGAAAAACAAAGGAACTCCCACAGGGGAAGAAATACTATACAAAATACTATCTTGTGCTGAAATGGACAGGCTTACGATGGAACTGAAGGATAAAAGTGGATCTGAATACTTTGAAATCTGGGATAAATTTTACTATTGGTAGGAGTCAAGGAGGACTGTTGGGGTTATAGATTAGCATCAATATGGAAATGTACATAATTTTAGGCTAGCAAATAGCGAAATGAATTAAGTATTGTATAAAAAACCTATATGTATCTATAGAGATATAGAACTAAATGTAAGAAGAGAAATAACTTGACAGAAATGTTTATACTGGAATGTTACATCATGTCCAATGTTTTCTTTTTTAACTGTATTGTAAATAAAAAACTTAAAAAAAATAATGTTCCTTGGTTAATCCTGTGAAGATTGGACTGTATTATGATTTTGCCAGTTCCAGAGCAAGGTATTTAACCTGATCTTGTTAATCTCAATACAGATTAAAATACAGCAAAAAATCATCCAGATATGATAAACCGTTGGGAAAAAATAATATAAGGTTTATTAAACAAACAGTACTGAGACAGGGAAATATTTTATTGTCTGTCCAAGGTCAGATTTAAGACACCTGGAGATAGAGTCAAAACATGTAAAAGCAAGTAGGCTTTATATAACATCAGATAAATCTGCACAAAATCTTCTAGAGAAATCACACATGGCTGGGTTTATACAGCAACAGATCATTTAAAAAAAACACCCCAAATTTTGACATAGCACAATATGGTAATCGTAACTGTGTTTAATGAATGAAATTCATTAATATATATGGCATTGATAATAGTTAACTGAAAAGGCTTTAAAGTCCACTTGGACCAATACTTCCGTATTCTGTTTTACTGAAAACAAAACTAACTTCCAAAAGAAATAAAACTCTTTCGAGACCAATGGTTTCTTATTTTGTTTTACCGAAAACAAACTTAACTTCCAAAACAAGCATAATCCTTTGAGGCATCCATTTATATCCTTTAGCTGAAGAATGGAATTTTGTCCATCAAGTGTAAACTCTGAATAGAAGCTGGAATGACCGGTTGCCACGCAAATATCTCCTTTTCCTTGTTTATTGAACCAAACCTTATTAGTCAGGCAACCTATCAAAAAGTTTATTTAAAGCTTTCCAACTTAATTTTTTAAGTCTGTATTTCTATAACTGAATTAGGGAATAAAGTGTAAAAAAAAGATATCAAGAATATAAATCATAGCTCCTGATTAATGATGAAGTTGGTACCCCACTGGGCCGTAATATATATCTGAACACCAAGATCTGAATGACAAGCGTAATTCCAAACTGAACTAGGCAGTGCTTATTGACTGGAGAAACTATTAATTTCAATCTTTCAATAGTTACAGCATCAGTAAAAGGAAAAGTGGACTCTTTCGAAAGTCATTTTATGTATTCATTCAATCATACCATGCCAAATCAGCAGGGAAGTCCTGGATCTAAAAGGAGCAAAGCTTGTTATATCTAAAAGAAAGATCCTACAAATCCAATTCAGAGAAATGTGACCAAACTCAGAGAGAGTCCCCAGCAGTGCAGGGCAAAGAGTGAAGCTGGAAGTAAAAAAACAATACCCTCCAAAACAACAGTGTTCCTTTACAGATCATTATTTTTAAAATATATTAAATATAACAGTAAAAATACAAACTAAACAATATAAAAGGGAAAAAATAGAAGGTTCAGAAAAGAAAAAAAATAGAAAGAAAAATAGAAAAGAAAAAACAATACAGTATAAAGGGGAAAAAAGCATTTCCCATTCTTCCTAAGTATAAACAATTTTAATAACTTGTCACTTTCTCTTGAAATACAACAAATAAGCTCCCTATCTCCCATTTCTTATCTATAAACAAATATTTAGTCTCCTCATTTCCATCCTGATGTCATTAAATGTCCATTAAGAGATAACAATGTATCTATTTCAACCTTGACCAAATAGACCAACATTTTATTCCTTATTTTTACTTCTAACAATCTTGATCTGAAGTCCCTTTAAATAGTGTCTAGACCAGTGTTTCTCAGCCTTGACAATTTTAAGGCATGTGGACTTCAACTCCCAGAATTCCACAGCCAGCAATCCTTTTATTTTTTCTTTGAATTTTCTCACAAAATTCTTCAGAGCTTTAACAAACCTCTTCAATAAATCCATTGAAGGAAAATTATCCAGGTCACTTCCTTGGTTTGGTATTTATATACCTCATATAATCATTAAGGTATCAGTTTTGTATATCCAGTGCAATATCTTTTTCCATGTCATTCTTGTAGCCTGTATTTTTTAAAAAATCCACTTCAAATTAATCTCATCTTGCCAAGTAACATTTGTTCTCCTCCCACAATAGCTTTTAGATACAGTCTATCTAGAGAGGCACACACCCTTAAACATATTGATCCAAAGAATTACACTGTATGCGTTTGCTTTTGGATCCTATTCAAGGTGTTGAGTGTGACCTATAAAGCCCTACATGGCACGGGGCTCTCAGGCTACCTATGGAACAATCTTTGTCCCATTGTGGTTGGTGCCTTGAGAGTTCTCTCTTTGTCTTTTTAATTAATTTCTAACAAAGTTTAATAATCTTTGGCTCCTTTTAAATTCTACATTTTCTAAATTCGTAATTGTTATATGGTGTTTTTACATTTTTAACAGTTTATTATACACCGCCCAGAGCCTCTCCCTAAGAGAGACGGGCAGTTCAAAAATGTGAATAAAAATAAAATAAAATAAATAAATCCCTATTTCCTTCAAACTCATGTGATCAATCTATATAAACCAAAGGAAGTGCATATAGTGGCAGTATTGCTTGAATTTAATGAGTCTACCATCGTTAATTAATGTATATATTCCCCCTTTGTGCATGTGATTAGAGACAGTTTGTTTAGGCTAAAACAGGAACACATATAGAGGAGTTACTGACTGCATTCCTTATCACACCTTTAATATTGTCTGGCAATTTTAATGCAGGAATTGATCTAACGACAAGGGAAAATGAACTATTATTATTTTTCCTATAGTGTTATTTTGTCACTGCAACCAGATCAATCTTAAAAGAAAAGATTTCAAACGCAAATCAATTAGAATCTGCTATTCACCTCCAGGAGGTATTTATAAACAATTCAATTTCAGGCCGCCCATCTCTGGAATAAAGAAACGCAAGTTGATCAATCCTGACAATATACAGACTTTAGATCTGACAATTTGACAACGTGCTTTTGAACAAAATGTACGTACTGCAACAAGACCTACAACATGCAAGGCTTTGTTAGTATGAGCTCTTGATATCCACATTTAGCACAGAGAAGCATGAAATGGCTTACAAAATACTGCAATCTACAAGTAGCAAAGTGGAGATAGAGAGCACAATAAAACAGATGAGAGGGTGCACCAACCATTGCAAACTGCAGACATTGCCTCCAGCGGCACTTCTGGTGCTTGAGGTTCTTCCCTCCAAATTTGGGCTTGTCACAACAGAAATCACAGCGGCCACAGTCTGTTTTCAGCAGACAGGCTTCACATTCACCACACGTCTGGTTTTGCTGATTTTTGGAGGAATGCTACAAGGAGAAAAAGGGAACTATCAAGCCAGGAAGACTGTGCTGCCAAGCCTAGGACAATATCTAAATAATCCCGTTATTTCTAAAAGGCGCAAAGTTCATAAACTCTGTACTATGCGAGAATTAGGAAATGAATCTCCCTCAAATGCAACTGAAGCATAAACAATTCAACCAACTTGCACAGCTAAATGTCTATGGGGATTCTCAGTCACCCGGATCATGGTTGTCCCAAAGGTGATTTTTCAAGAGGCAACTGGACTTTCTTTGTTTTTCTTTGAAGACGTTTCGCTTCTCATTCAAGAAGCCCAGAACTGAAGAAGCTTCTTGGATGAGAAGCAAAACATCTTCAAGGAAAAATAAAGAAAGTCCAATTGCCTCTTGAAAAAGCACCTTTGGGACATCCATGACCTGAATGACCGAGAAGCTCCATAGACAATTCAACCAACTCTATTCTTTTTCAGAAACCTTAGAACCGCTGCGTGTTGCAGGAATTTTTAAACAATGAAGCCAATTGTTAATTTTTTTAGAAAACCAAGGAAATGAAAATTGTTCCCTGGACCCAGAATGACCAATGTAGCTCTTACAGTCTAATAAGAAAGAGAGATTCAAATCTATACTTCTGAAGAAGATAGCTGCAACATTCCTTGCCTTACTATAGCTATACCAGTGATCACTGAGATAAGGACACAGACTTTCATATCAAGTTTTAGTTGCTCAGAGTTATGTAAATTCAACTTGTATAACATGCTGGTTTGGTCTACTATAACCATAGGGTGCTGCCTAGAAGAATCACCTAAGTATTAGGATGAAAATGACAATCTCCAAAGATTGTAGGCGTCTACTCCGTACACTCATATCTTCCTTTTCTTTCTTACGTCATGTATTTGTCAAGAATTACTGTTCAAAAGATTATTGGAATTAGATCACTTATTTTATTGCTGTCTCCGCCTCTCTGGGGAGTGACAGACTTACAAAACTCTTCAAAGTAACTTCTATAGCTACTCATTTTCCTTCCTCCCACTTTGGATACTCATAGCCCTCTGGATCCCAATATAGCAGACATGTCAAATGTCGCGCAACGTATCGGAGCTTTTTTGCCATTGCTGGCAATGGGGTCGGTGCGGCTCTGGTATCATGAAACCGGCCCGCTGGCCGGCAGTTTGACAGCCCTGCAATACAGAATCTGTTTTGTTCTTCAACCTGGGAGTGGATTCGCTTTGTAATGGATTCAACTAGTCCTAATGAGTTCACCTATTTAACCTGCTTGCCCAACCTGTTAACTCAAAATTGGCCATGTTCCAGATAAATCAGAAAACCAAAAAAAGAAACACATTTTACCACACTGTTCTTGAGTTTAGCCACAGGATGCTTGGGAGGACAGCCCATTTTCTTCCTCTCTTTCGCCACTCCCAATTGCTTCTTCTGTTGGGAGGAACCCAACATAAGTTAGTGGCTGGGAGGACTTGAAATTCTTACTTGTTCCCCAAGACATTTTTAATTCAGAAAGTTGGAAAACATTGCGGCATTCTTCTCCCACTGAAAGACTCTCTTTGCAGTTTGTTTGGTGTACTTTGAAGTACAAAAAAGACCCAGCATTACATGCCTTGTATCATAGCATAGCCAAATGAAATGAGTAAAGGACTAATTAGGGGAGAGGAGTCCAAGAAGAGTTATGGAGCAGCACAGTGATTTTGACACCTTTTATTAATACCAACTAGATTTTAAACATGTACACTTAATCCTCTATTTACGACCACAATGGAGCCCAAAATTTCTGTTCCTAAGCAAGACGGTTTCTAAGCGAATTTTGCCCCAATTTATGACCTTTCTTGCCACAGTTGTTAAGTGAACCATCACAGTTGTTAAGTTAGTAACAGTTGATAAGCAAATCTGGGTTCCCCATGGGGATGCTGCAATGGTCGAAAGTGTGAAAAACAGTCACAAATCACTTTTTTCAGTGCTGCTATAACTTCAGCCGCTAAACAAATGGTTGTAAGTTGAGGACTACCTGCATACGGTAATTGGTTTTGAAGAACAAAGCCTTGCTTATAGTTAGATTTTTGTTTTGAATCAACAACAAAAGGGTTTTCTTCTAGGAAGAATTACTCTCAAGAGAACAAGAGAGAGAAGTAATTCTAACAGCCAGCTAAAGGCCAGCTGAATATGGTTTCCAAGAAAGAATTTTGGATTGAAACTGAAATAATGCTTCATGGGAAAGAAATGAACAAGCTCACAATTTAAGTAACACCTTATACAAATTCTATTTATGAGAGCCCACTGCTCACAACTCAGATTCAACGATTCTGAACAAAAAACCCTTTTTGTTGCCCTCAAACTTTCTCTATGACCTTTTTAATCTCTTATAGACTGCAGCATAGTTTAAAACCCTGCTTTATCACATACTATTTTATTTATTTTATATTCAGATTCTTTCAAAAGGGAAAAAAAGTCAGTGGGAAACAGGCATAGTGCAAAGCAAATTGCTAGATTATAGCATTGCCTTTGTTTCTAAAGAATGGCTCCAAATTCCACAATCCCACTGAGAAGAGAGGGGAGAAAGGCCGCCATTTCCCCCCTCCACAAAAAGGCATACAGAGTGTGTCCTGGGGATGATAAGTTCCCTCTCCACCTTTAATATACATTTTAAATAGAAGCTGTTTTAGATTCAGGTACAGTACACTGGGGTGCTTTTTCCTCCTACTGCTGCAAGGCCCACCCAGACTACTCTTATCAGTTCCTAGCACTGTTGTTCCTAAAACTTGTTAGAGCCACAAATTGTTCCAGTATACAATCCCAACTACTTGGTTGGGGTGTTAAGTAGATGCAGAGAGTCTGTACTTTGGTTCCTTAGTGTAGTAAACCCCTGCTTCTATTGATATGGCGTTTTAGTGTCTGTTCTTGTGCTGCTAATACTAGTGCCTCAGTGCTATGTTTCACTCCAGCCCTTTCCAGCCACTGGAAGAATTTCCCAATGTCTGCCATCTCACTGTCAATGGTACATCCCATGCAGGGTCTTGTTTTGCCCTGGCGCTTCCTGTTTGATCTTCCTCTCATGTCTGCTTCTGCTTCATGCATTCTCTTAGCAGCTTATCTTTGGTGCACTATTAAGGATGTATTCCTGGATGCTCTGAGTTTTATCCAAGATAGTGGACTACTAGACCCAGCCCATCCTTTTTCCTTCTGATGTACAATCCCTGGGTGTTGGGACGGAAACCTCTATACATAGGAGTTTCCAGGTCTCGACATGGGCAGCTTCCATACCCTCTTTTGACCAATTCATCACATTGGCAGGGTTGACCATCAGGTTGTATCTGTTGACGATATGGATCTTGTTCTTCACATTGAGCTGGCTCTTCATAACCTGTCTTATCTTTGGTGATATTTGGATGTTGCTATTTTTCTTGCCTCCTCATTGTGATTCCCATGTCACTATGGGATACCAATGTATGTGTAGCTGGTCTGTATGTCTGCTATGTGGCTCACTGATAGTCCCACTGCACAATCTTAACTATCTTCCCTCTCTTTAGTACGATCTAGCCACTTCTCTGAATGACCTCCCAACATTCTCCCTGTAGATCAATGTCAGGTGGATCTGTGAGATGATGTCTTATTCATTCGTAGCATACAGCTTTATGTCATCCATATAGAGATTGTAGTTTCATTCTTGAATTGGTAAAATTTGGAACTCTGATTTTATATATATTGACGGCAGCAAGACTACTCTACACACAAAAATGGAAGAATTTCTTGATTCCCACCATGGATGATTGGTTACAAAAGCTGATGGAGTTAACAGAGATGTTTAAATTGACTGTGCTGATAAAAGAAAAGAATATAAGTACTTTTGTTTCTACTTGGAAGCTGCTTTTAGACTTTATGCTTGAGGTGGGGGAAAAATGATACTCTGATTTTGGGTTTTACTGATTAACCTGAGTTGCCATGATTTTAGCCATTAACCTCATTTTATGGGAGGTGTATGTCTATGATAGTGGTTATATACTGCTGTTCTTGATCATATAGCCAAGCATCTCTAGGATTACAATGGCTGTAAGGTATATCAGTTCATTGCTTTGAGTTATAATGGTAGTAGGGTGCTAGTGGGAGCTCTATTGGCATCTTCTTATGTACTATTTGATGGTACTTCTCCACTGAGCCTTGGTAATCAGCCGAGAGCTGATTGTAGCTAGTTTATCCATAAGCTTGTGCCTCATATTAGTTCAGCGGTTCTCAACCTGTGGGTCGCGACCCCGGGTTGAACGACCATTTCACAGGGGTCGCCAAACAACGCAGTCCATTTTTTCTCCCTTTTCCTTAGCTGTGCTACTCCCTCTTATTCTACTGGCTTTCAAAAGCCAATAGGAATTATCCAGGCTGTCTCTGCCCTGCTGAGCCCGCCAAAAGTCCCAGTCTGCAAACGGTGCTGCAAGTTGTCTGCAGCGAAGGCGAGCTGTCTGGAAGTTTCCACCCCTCCCTGCTGAGCAACTACTAAAAATGTAAGTAAAAGAGGGCCAGGGGTGGGAGGTTGGCGGGCGCAGGGAGGGTTGCTGGCGTGCGTGGGGCCCAGCGGGTGCCTTACCTCCCTTTGGCTGGGCTAGCTGGTGGCCCAGCCAGTGGTCGCCCTGCGCCGTCACTGCCGCCCAGGACCGCCTAGGCCTGCCTGCCGCCGCCACGAACGGGCGGTGGCCAAGGTAAGGCTAGCAGGGCAGTGGCGGGCACAGGGAGGGTTGCTGGCGCACGTGGGGCCCGGCGGGTGCCTTACCTCCCTTGGGCTGGGCCAGCTGGTGGCCCAGCCGGTGGTCGCCCTGCGCCGTCGCTGCTCCTTGCCAGCTACGCCTCGGCCGGCGTAGGGGGCGGCACCACGCATGCGCAGCACTCCCGGGCAGGGAAAGAGTCCTCAACTTACGACCGGCTGGGTAGTCCTCAACTTACGACCGGTTGGGGGTCGTGGCATTAAAAAGGTTGAGAACCACTGTATTAGCTGCTCTGAGCCATGGTGGAGCAGTGGTTAGAATGCCGTATTGCAGGCTAACTCTGCCCACAGCCAGGAGTTCGATCCTGACCGTCTCAAGGTTGACTCAGCCTTCCATCCTTCCAAGGTCTGAAAAATGAGAACCCAGATTGTTGGGGGCAATATGCTGACTCTGTAAACCGCTTAGAGAGGGCTGTAAAGCATTATGACACCATATATAAGTCTAGGTGCTCTTGCTCTTGCTCCTGAGCTTTGTAATGGAGGGGATGACAGTGACATTCCAGCTACAGGTTGGTTGCACATCCAACTGTTCTTCAAAGTGTTCTTGAGTTTTGGATGTAATGTGTAGTTGGTCTACCTCAAGTTGTGAGAGCAGTTTCCTCTTCACTATGTTGAAGCACTGGGTAACTGTTTCTCAGTTAGAGTGGATACAGGTCTTTTATCTATAGTTCCTTCATATGCTACTGCTGTTGTAGTAGCATTCCATCAGTTCCTGGTTCTCTGGTCTCATCCATGTATGGTTTGTTCCAGTAGCCCACTTAATTATCAAATTGTCCTTGTTCCTTAGCATCTGACACAGATTGTACTAATTCAAACAACATCCAAGTCAGCATGACTCTTCTAATTCACGTAGCTTTCATGTCTGAGGTAGGAAGATGAAGCATTAAGGGGTCTTTTTCCAGAGACTACCAGTAATGTAGGTATTAACCAGGACTCAAACCCCAGTCTCCCACATCCCAGGCAGCACTCTAACCACTACGTTATCCAGCCACACTAGAGATATCTGAAGTTCCATCAATTACTCTATGAAACTAATTGGATCCTACTACAATACGAACTTTTGTCAGTTTCAGCCAGTTTTAAGAACACAAAAAAATTCAAATGAGAGTTAGTTGGAGCTGAAGCAATACTTGTCATGCAAGAGTAGTCATTCCTTAAACCTGAATCAAATATACATCTAAGTAATGAGAGAGCTAACCAGATCAAATGTTATTTTATGCTTCATATGAATATCATATTAATTTCCCTCCAAACCTATCAAAAAAGAATTCAGTCTAAGAATCCCAGATTATGCTATACTGAAATGCTGACTTCTCTTTGCTTCAGAATTCTCCACTGAAGACCACTAATACTTTCTTCTCTCTCTTTTTCTCTTTTCCATTTTGGGGAAACGTATTATGTTCTGGTATTATTGGTTCAGAAATTCCAATATTTCCCATAATTTCTAAGGGACCAAACTGAAATATACTTTCAACATTTTGAACTGAAGTAACTTCAGTCTTTGCCAAACTAGAAAAGGCCAGAACATTTCATCACTGTTCAAAGGAGCAGAAATATATAGTACAAGTAGGATTAATGTGGGGATGGTTCTAGTTTATAATTCCTTCACTAGAAAACATTCAAGATTCCTGTGTCCAAGGGGATCTGGGTTTCCCTAACCACTAGGCCACAGGAATATTTACTGTTCAATTTGAAAGAGAAATCAGCCTATTTGATATATACATTTTACCCTATTGCATACATACCCGATGCCTTACAAGAGGATTGCCTCCTGGATCCCTTTGTATGGTAGGTTTCCATTTCTAGAATAAGAAGCAGGACAGAACAAGTGATAGAATTAGCAAATGGAAATTACAATCTAAGTGGAAACATAGGAGACATCCAAAAATGAGCAAAAAAAAAAAAGAAATGGACAGAAAGAAAGGATTGAAGTATGGCTAAGCTGGCTTCCCCAACTCCTGTAAGTTAACCGAGTGCATTTTCTTTTAAAGGCAATGAAAGAGTGTTTTTCAAAATTTTATGCATGAGTAAAAGGAAAAACTTAATTTCTAAATGAGGAATAAAAATAATAAAAAAACTGCTTTATAATTATATAAAAATTACCCCATCTATTGCACTTAGTTCAGAAAAAAAGCAAGTATTTTCAAATGCTCTTCCATTGATATTTGTTCCGCCCAGTTTCCAGATTTAACAATTGAACATTTTGAAGAACATTGGGAAAAAAATGATTCTGAATTATTTTATCTTTTCGAATGATTACAGCATATGTTGTGATTCAATTTTGCTCAACCCACATACATAAATTATAAGTTTTAGGTAAGGCAATTTATATTATAGTACTAATCTAATATCCAAATATGGTGGTAAGCTTGTGATACTGTAGTCATATTTTTCTAAATTACACACACACACACACAGAGCACCATTTTTTTCTTCCTTCTTGAATGGCAATAGCAAAAATGCATGTACTTATGTAGCACAGATGCTACTACAGGCAACCAGGTATTACCACAATTCTGTTTGTCCTTTTTATTCACTTGCAAGGAAACAACCATATGGCTTAGTTCTTTATGGTGTGTAGATAGCAAGGCATTTATGCCTTTGAAGAGATCATCTTTGATATCTGGGAGTAACCTGTTTCTGCATGTATCAGCCTTTGTCTCTATAGATTGGGGCTTTACCCCAAATAAGTTCAATGTGAACTTTAATCATCTTCAATCCCCAGACCATTATGCAAATTTCCCTGAAAGAACAGGTATGCAGACCACTTACTGCAGTAGCAGAGTGCCTCCAGTGGGGGTGACCTGGGGGCCAACTGAGCCTTTGGAAATTGCCCACCCTGACAGCCAAAGAAATGAAGACAGCAAAGAAAATAAGAGTGAAGATAGTCAGTGTGCTCAAAAATATTGGAAAGATCCTTGCCTGAAACTTCTTTATAAGAAAGCTCTTCAATTTTTTCATTAGGTTAATAGTGTGCTGATGGAAATGTTCCATAAAGAACTTTCAAAAAATATAATATATATATATATATATTGCATTCCATACTGACCTAGAAGACTGACAATGTGAGACCATTTTCCTAACTCTAGCAGCCTTAGAAAGAGAGTTTATAAAGAACTAGAAATCTATGCTGTTTGGGCCATCATTTCAGAGATATTTCCTTACCTAAACAAACAAAAAACAGAAAGGCAAAAAACCAGTAGGAATAGGAACAACTTCCATGCTCCTACCAGCTTCCCCATTGTGTTTCCTTGTGGGAATATGGCAGGAAGCATGAAAATTTCCTTTCCTTCCTTCCTTCCCTTCCCTTTCCAGCAGGCATCAGGATGAGACTTATTCTAACAGACTGAGGAAGAAAAACAAGGGATGAATAAAGACACACAAAGCTAAAGGAGCAACAAGAACTTCTAACTCAAGTTCATTATTAGTCAGACTCAATATAATTGTTTCCCAAGAACCTTGTGCTATCCAATATTAGACTAAAGAAATGTTCCTGACTTAAGGCAGAGAAGGACACAGAAACCAAGCTCCTGTTGGTCCAAATATTATAATTTTGCACTAGCTTCCAGTGTTTATCATCCTTGAAATTAATTCCACCTCATAAACTGGTCTGCTTCCAGGATCATAACTAAGGGCAGGGGTTGGAGTGGAGATTCAGATCCCTGTAGAACATTAACTGTCATTTTTATTTGCATGAAGAAGTAGAGCCACTCACTGTGGTTAAAGTTGGCTTTTTCTGCCCACACTGTTTTGGGGTGAAGACATTCTTTGCTGAAGATTCCTGGGATCAACCGAGAAACATAGGGCCAAGTTGTAGCAAATTAATGAGAAAATCTATGCATAGATGCACACACCGCACAGGCTTCTTCCCAAAAACAAAGATGGAAAGCCATGCACAAAAGCCACTTTCTGACTCACTACGTGCCACATTCCAATTTGCACAGGCACTATGAACTAAGAAGCAATCCACAATGAAAAGGGATGTTGTTGCTTGGGAGAAAAGAGTTCCCTCTGTAATCCTGCTTGGCAGGCTGTAGCTTTGCCACTCTCTTGCTGCCGATTCATTCAAAAATCATGTTGGAGCTAGAAAACCATGCAAGCAGGAGCAAAAGAGCCAAACAGAATGAAGTGGAATGAAAGTGAGCAAATGCCAAAGCGGAGGAAGGTCACATAGCAGGTACTTACTGCTGTAAGTTTCTTCGAGTTGCAGCTGTCCTTCTTGGGTGGGATTTTTTTCTGGAAGGATCAAGAGCCATTTAGTGCTAGAATGACAGGGTTAATATGCACCTCAGATACATTTCATGTTCAGGAATCACTCCTGTGGAATCTGTGTTCATTGAAGTCTTTGACCAGGGGTCTCAGATTCAGGATAAAAGCATGCTGTGATTATTTCCAGTTAATGCAGCCACGCATTATTAAATTGAATTCTTACATTTCCTGATCATTTCCATACAGAGCAAAGATTTTTACAGATCCAGAAGGACATTTGAGCAGGTCTAATCGTTAGACTGGAATGCACAGGCACCCTCAGATTTTAAAATTCACATCGAACACACCAAAAATTCAAAATGATCTTTATATATCCTGAGGGAATGTTCCTTACATAACTCTTCCTTAGGGATTATATAGCCCAAGATTCTTTTTATTTATGCCTGCATGTTTCAGAGAGAAGGGAATCGGCCAGCATATTGAAACTTTATCTTCATCTTGATATTCTTTACAAGCAAGTCTAGTTTCTCCTTGGATGTCCATAAAGCCCATGATGACTGTTTTTATGTAGCTTTGGATCATTTTGCTCAGTACATAAATAAGTGTACTGTTTTTCATTCATTTTGTTTAACTGAATTCTCTTTATTTAATTTTAGGACATGTGGAGAACAGATCACATTTTAGGTTATATTTACGCAGAAATAATTGGAAATTCAAAAGGGTTTACAAACATTTAAGTACTACCTTATTTATAATGCTCTAGTTATTAAAAAATGATACACCAGGTATCAATAGCTTATCCTCAGCCTCTAGAAATCATAACTGAGGTTGCTGTTATAGTGCTACTTACTTGAAAATCAGTTCTATTAAGTCAAATAGGCCTTGTATACAAAATAATCATGAATAATTAGGTTCTTCTCTGACTTCCTTCATGCTTTTCAGTGTAAGTTAGGCTAGAAGCTCATATCTTTATAAATAAAAGCAAAGAGTTTCAGGAGGCTAACATCTTACTTTAGCACCATACACTTTTATTCCCCTTCAGAATAGCAATATAATTGAGCATATCCCATCTGGTTTATACTAATAGTATTCTTAAACTAGAGGACCCAATAATGGTTCATTCCAAACTAACAAAAAAGTCACAATTAGGAATAACAGTATGTATAACAATATTGAAAGAAAATGCCTCAATTCCTACGTAGTCCAGAAATAAGTCTGGAAAGAACAGCATAAATTCTGAAAGGCAAAAAGCATTGAACAAAGAATCATACATGTCATGATAAAGGTGAACTAAAATGTTTTTAGAAATATCCTTATGTCACCTGGCCCTCTCACAACTGTCTCCCTAGTCATGAAAATGCCAGCTACAAGGATTTTGGGGGCATGGCAAGATTCTATCTTATCCGAATTCTCAGCGTTCACCTCTTTGCTAAGCTACTCTACCAAGCTACTAAAGACTCTGATTGGGAACCCTTTGAATGGATGCGGGAGTGCCAGATTGACCTGTGAGTCAAGAAAGTCCTTGTGCAGGCTCCTGCATCGGGCATTCCCAAGGTTACTAAGCTGTTTACACTGTATGTGTCTGAAAACAAAGGAATGGCTGCAGGACTGTTGTCCCAGACCTTTGGAAGCTGGGAATACCTTGTAGTATATTCTTCCAAGCAACTTGGAACTTCCAAGCCAAGGCTGCCCAGAGTGCCTCCAGGTAGCTGCATCCATTGTCTGGGGCTGAACAACTGACATTTGGAGCCCCCCATAATGGTTGAAACTCCTCACTCTGTACGGAAATTGTTAAATTAAATTGGGGGGGGGGTGTCATTGGCTAGCAGCAAGTTAATTGGTGAAGTATTAAAGTGCTCTTCTCAACAATCCTCATGTTCGATTAAAGAGGAACAGGTAGGGGAAGCAGCAGCTCTCCCTATTGGGACTTCAGCCCAAAAGGCTGCATTTATTGCCTTGACTAGAGCCTTGGAGTTATCAAATTGTGTGGTTGTCAATATTTATACTAATAGCAAATTTGCTTATGGTGTAGTACAGTGATGGCAAACCTTTTAGAGACTGAGTGCCCAAACTGCAACCCAAAACCCACTCATGGATCATTGGGTGCCGGGTGGGTGTGGCCCTCTGGGAGTGTGTGGCCCATTGGGTGGGCGTGGCTGGGGTGGTAACGGCAGACTGGGTGGGACTAAAAAGTTCAATCAATCAATTCCAACTTTGCAAGATCTTTTTTTTCCCACGAGAAGTTGAAATTGACTGATTAATTGAACCTTTTTTTTTTTTTGCACACGGCAGTGGAGGCCTAAAGCGAAAAGGTTTTATAAAATCCAGCTGAAGGCCTAGACCTTGGGCAACGGCGCGTGTGCCCACAGAGAGGGCTCTGAGTGCCGCCTCTGGCACCAATGCCATAGGTTCGCCACCACTGGTGTAGTACATAACAGAATAACAAAATAACAGAACCTTGGAGATCTTCTAGTCTAACCCCAGGCTCAAGCAGGAGACCCTATAGCATTTCAGACAAATGGTTGTCCAATCTCTTCTTTAAAACCTCCAGTGTTGGAGCATCCACAACTCCTGAAGGCAAGTTGTGCCACCGATTAATTGTTCTGTCAAGAAATTTGTCCTTCTAACCGTCAAGAAATTTCTCCAACATGCTCATGGTACTTTATGGAAGGAGGGTGGTTTGTTAATTGTGCAGGGGAGTCCAGTTAAATATGAATCTGATATGCTATGCCTTCTGGATGCCAATCTGCTTCCAAGCAAGATTCTTGTAAGGGCCCTTGGTAAGGACAGTAAAACATGGCAGAGGTAATGCTCTTGCTGATCACATTGCAAAGTCTGCTGCTTCAGGTCCCCCTTTCCCCTTGGTATGTGCACGCGTTCCTTTCCAATTACCTGTGCCACACCCTTCATATACTACTCAAAATAGGCACAGAACTCATAAAATGGGTGCTGCTTTACAGGGGAATTGGTGGGAGAAGGATGGTATGAAACTCATCCCAGTTCACGAGCTATTGGTCCTCTTAAAAAAATTACATGCAAGTAATATATTGGGGTTCCCAGGCCATGGCTGAATTTCTGTTAAAAGATTATATTTATCCTGGGATTTTTGTAAAGCTCAGTGGTCAGGCAATGCGCTGTTTATCAAACGAACAATCCAGGAAAAACACAGAAGCACCAGCTGGGTAAGCTTAGATATGGTTATGCTCTGGAGTGTTTTTGGAAAATTGATTTTACTGAACTGCCCACAAACAAGGTTTCTGGTATTTGATAGTTTGGGTTGATGCCTTTTCTAGATGGGTTTGGACTCCCCCCCCCTCGCTCTCTTGCAGATGCGGACTAGGCCCAAACAGTCAGTGGGTCTGTCCCCTTTTGAAATTATGTATGGCAGGCCATCTGTTTATCATATCAGTTCTATATCTACCTCCCTTCCCACCTTCAGGGACCATGTCCTTCGAGAATGTGTTCACTTTCTGATTAACAATGTTTCTTCCATTTCTGAAGCTGTTTAATACTGTTCGTCCTCCTGGTCTAGGTCACTTAGTGCATTCATTCTGCCCGGGAGATTAAGTTCTTGTCAAATTCTGGCATTCTGGCGATCCTTTGACTGAAAAGTGGAAGGGACCTTATACTGTTCTTCTCACCATCCATACTGTGGTCAAGGTTATTGGAATCCAGACCTGGATTCATCACACCTATCTAAAGGCATCTTCTCTCCCTGCTGATGATGAACTTTGGATTGTGACCTTGGTACTGAGGTTGACCTTGGGCTGAAGCTCATATTTAAACATATACGTCCCTTTGTATTGTGTCCAAACACCACCGTGGTTGTTGTTTCACTTCAGGACACTCTGTGATATGAGCTGAATCCTCTATATTATTTCCATATCAGCCTTGGGACTTTTTGTGCTTCCGGTCCTTTTTCTTCTCTTGCTACAGATTTGTTTGCTCTTTACTGCCATTTACTTCCATGCTGACTCAGGAATTCTGGGAGTTGAAGTCCACAAGTCATAAAAGAGCCAAGGCTGCCTACCTCTTACCTAGATGAACATGATAATCCTCAAAGGGGTGAACAAAACCCGATACCATCATTGGGATTGTGGAGTGCCAATATGCATATCCAGAAGCTGGGTAAAAATCTTAAATGTTACTGGGTGCTGGATTTGCACCCACATTCCCATTGTACAGGTAGTCCTCAACTTACGACCACAATTCAGCCCAAAATGTATGTGGCCAAGTGAGAAATTTGTTAAGTGAGTTTTGCCCCATTTTTACAACTTAACATTTGATAAGTGAATCACTGCAGTTGTTAAATTAGTAAACCAGTTGTTAAGTGAATCTGGCTTCCCACTTGACTTCGCTTGTCACAAGGTTGCAAAAAGTGATCACATGACCCCAGGACACTCCAACCGTCATAAACGTGAGTCAGTTGTCAAGCAGCCAAATGTAAATCACGTGACCATAGGGATGCTGCAACGATCCTAACTGTGAAAAAAGGTCATAAGTCATTTTTTTTCCAGTGCTGTGGTAATTTCAAAGACTACCTGTATTTGGCCCAAAGAAACAGACTATTATTAAACTTGGAGCATGAATCCAAGATCATGCCACTGTCTGCTTGAAACATTCCAATCCTAGCTCAAAGGCAAAGTTGGAAGCTTATGAGCAGTGTGATTGTACAGTATCTGGGTGGTCAATATTACCAGTTCTTGGACTGACTGAATAATGGCATAAGGCCTTTGGGAAGAACACTGATCCCCACCCTTCTGTTTTATGCAATTTCATTAGCACTACGGAAGTAGTTGCATATGAAAATATACATGCTGAGGACCACAACTTGCTGAGCAGCCCATACCCCAATTGGTGGTTCTTATGTGGTAAGTTTGCTTATAAATATTTGCCACCTTTCTGGTCTGGACTTTGCACACTGGGCACAGTTATCCCTTCCCTTTGAGTAATAAACCAGAAAGAGTAAAACTACAGGATAAGCAATAAATGTGCCTTGGTGCAGGATTCGGTTCAGGAAAACTCAGTCAACTACAAAACAAATGATACTGGAACCGTAGTTGGCCAAGGTAGGATTTCATCATGGATCTATTGTACAGCTGGGAAACTGGGCAGAAAGTACAGTATGTTTAATTTGACTATAAAGAGTATGTCCCAACTGAATAAAGAAGAAGGTGAGATTAGGGAGGTTGTTCTCCAGAACCAGCATGCTCTAGACCAGACATATCAAATTTGCGACGTCATGTGACGTCGCACAACGTATCGGGACGGTTTTGCCATTGCCAGCAACGGGGTGGGTGCAGCTTCCGGATGACACGTCCAGCCCATGGGCTGGCAGTCTGACACCTCTGCTGTAGACATGTGTTAGCAGCAAAAGGAGAGGGAGTTGTGCACTTATACATGCTTATTGTTCTCACTATATTTCAAATTATCAAGTTGATATTAATTGTATTATTCACTTCATGGAAAAGATTGCAAATAGATTCATGGATGCTGACCTCTCAGGACGTTCTTGGGGATATTTTCTTGGCTCACACTTGGCTTGGCTCAAACTTGACTGCCTGGTTGGGATGGCTTAAGGAAATCTCTCTCTGTGTCTCTCTCTCTCTCTCTCTCTCTCTCTCTCTCTCTCTCTCTCTCTCTCTCTGTCTCCCTCTCTCTCTCCCTCTCTCTCTCTCTCTCCCTCTCTCTCTCTCTCCCTCCCTCCCCCTCCCCCCTCTTTGTTATTGTATACATCTTTAAACCAGTATACATGCAGGCTTGTCCTAAGAAATTCTACAGGGCGACTGCACTTCCTATTTTCTGCATTGCTCAAAGTATCGAATGGGGGATTACAATGATCAAGATTTCTTGCATTGAAATGGCTGAATTAAATGAGTTGTGATAACATGTACTTGTCCTTAGCTCAGGGGAGGCATGACAGGAAACCAGAGAGGGTGCAGTAGACTTGCTAACTACGGTTCTTTCTAAATGTACTTGGCGAGCAATGACATTGTAGCAGCTTCTGCTTTTTATCTACTTTTGTCTACTTTCGTGCAAACAACTGTATTTCCTGCTTGTGTAACCAAGTAAACTATAAAGGCATGCTTTGTCCAGATCTGAATAATCATAGGACTTGGAGAGAAGTGAACTCTACCTCTTTGTTTGTGCCAGGCCAGACCTAGGAATCCTGCTTAACAAGAACTAAACATTAAATGTGTCCTTCCCATTTGGTTTTCTTGCTGTAAGCCAAGCCTCTATGGTCCATTAGAAGTACAAACTTTGAAAATTTCCTCTAGAATAATGTTGATTTTTTTAAAAAAAACCTTCAGTTTGCAAAGGACTGCTCCCTAAATGAAATAGGCTGGTGCTGCTTTCTCTTTCTTTTATATCGTTCTAGAAGCCAAGGTGGTGCAGTGGTTAGAATGCAGTACTGCAGGTTAATTCAGCTCACTGCCAGGAGTTCGATCCTGACCGGCTCAAGCTTGACTCAGTCTTCCATCCTTAGTGAGGTCAGTAAAATGAGGAGCCAGATTGTTGAGGGCAATATTCTGTAAAGCAGTGTGGTAGTCTAAGTACTATTGCTACTTCAACCATTCCTTTTAAAGAAGTTCAAAACTAGTTGGATCAAGCACACACCTTGCGTTTGAGACAACGGCGCTTGAGACATTTCCACTGACGTTTCATGCCAGGTCTCTGCTTCCGCAAACAGATCGCACAGGTCCCACAGTCCTCAGTTATCTTGCAAGCCTGACACATGCCACACTCAAGGCCCTGCAAACCAGAATTGAGAATGGAGGAGAGGTAACTGTTAAAGCTTAAGACCATCGGTAAGCCTATGTGCAGCTGGGAAGAAGCAGCAGAAAAAAAGGAAAAGCACAAACCATGGAAAAAGGGAAGGGAAGGAAAAGCAGGAAGCAGCCTATGGTACCTTTTTGACAATCTTCAAGCATCGGCGTAGCAAGCATTTGATGACAATGTGGAACCTGGGGCTTTGGGCTCGCAGAACACATACACTGCAGATGCCGCAGTCCTGAGACATCTGGCAGGCCTGGCACACACCACAGCCAATTTGCTGCAAGGGCAGAGGGGTAGGGATAAACAAGGTTCCAGGGAAAGCAATCACCTCAGTGGCCCCATCACCTCAAAAGCAGCACACCTCACCTATCCGACTGACCACATCAAAAGCATTACACTGGGTGTTCACATCAAACCTTTAACTGCAATTTATCAACCTCCATCTCTAAAGACATCAGGTGTGTCTTACTATTGTAAACTACTCGGTGTCACTACGAGATAGGTGGCAGGTGAATTTAATAAATTATTATTGTTATATACACAAAAAATGCTAAGGCAGTTGCCAGCTCCTTAATTGATACTGGCCTTTATCGGCATTAAGTTATTCCCAAGAACCTAGGATGTTGTAATGCATCAACTTGACACATGAGCAAATCCAAGCTGTATAGCCTTTTATAACTGACAGATGAAAATTTGGTCAATACATAGATTTTCTGGGTGCTGTCCAAAGTCTTTTGGTATGGCACCCAGTATGGTGATAACCATTGGGACTACTACAACTGGTTTATGCCATGATCTTTCAGTTTTGATTTTCAGATCTTGATACTTTGTGATCTTCTCCAATGTTTTGCCTTCTATTGTACTGTACTCTGGTATTGCCACATCAATTGTCCATATTTTCTTCTTTTCAACTCTATCATCTTGGGCCAAGGTTCTCTGCAAAACACACTACTTAGGACATCTTGGCTGGAGATGGGCGCAACTATAATGCACAACCTGCCAGACTATTTTGCATTACAGCTCTATATTATATTCTGTCATGGTCCCAGGAGCTTTCTTCCTCCAAGAGGCAAACAAAATCTTAATCTTTTCATCTTAAAATCCAATCTTCAGCCCTACTGTTATCGATAAAGTACATGCTTCTGTACCTTTGCAATACCCTAATACAGGTAGTCCTCGACTTACAACAGTTTGCCTAGTGACTGTTCAAAGTTACAATGGCACCGGAAAAGGTGACATATGACAGTTTTGCACAGTTACGGCCTTTGCAGCATCCCCACGGTCACGTGATCAAAATTCAGATGTTTGGCAACTGGTTCCTATTTATGACGCTTACAGTGTCCTGGGGTCACGTGTTCCACCTTTGCGACCTTCTTCTATATAAGTTTTTTTATTCGTTTTTTCCATATATGCAATAGAAATTTTTCAACCAGCCACTTTTGCGACCATCTGACAAGCAAAATCAACGGGGAAGCCAGACTCACTTAACAACCATGTTACTAAATAAACTGCAATGTTTCACTTAACAATTATGGCAGGAAAGGTCATAAAGTGGGGCAAAACTCACTTAACAAATGTCTCACTTTAATTCTGGGCTCAATTGTGGTTGTAAGCCAAGGACTACCTGTACTCTAAATCCAAAATAGAGCACCTTCTAGTTGGGCTGGACAAGCTGGCTACAGATTATAGAAAATGAAGGGGCAAAAACATCTGAGAGTCTGTCACTGGGGGAGCCTCTTCTAATGTATTCCAGTATACAGCCACCGTTGTGCTTCAATCACAAACAATCGATTTCAAATTTGAGATGGAAGGGAGCTTTTCAGCTCTCCCATTTTCCAGCTCTATCCGTCTGTCTGTCTGGGGTAAAACCATTCTTCCATCAGTTGCAAAGCTGATAGCAAACAGAGGTGCAATCATAAAAAGGCAGCCTAATAATTACATGCATACTTGTGTCGCACAGTGTTACAGTGGCATTTCTATTTAAGTACAGACTTGTATCTAAGCACTGTACCTTTTCTACTCATATACGTCAATATACTTTCTAAATAAAACAGAAAGTGTGTCTGTGTCTTAGATCAGAGTTCCCCAAGCTTTCCAGCTTTGCGGACCACCTGGGATGGGGAAGAGGGGATGGCTCCGCGTGAGTGGTGGGCGAGCACATGCAGGTGTGTAGCTCCATTTGCGTGAGCGGCGGGCACGCCTGCACGTTGCTTGCACAAATGGAGCATGCTTGCCGAAGCTTGCCTGCTGCTCACGCAAGTGAGGATGCATGCACACATGCTTGCCCACAACTTCCACGGACCGGCTCCGAAGGGATCGAGGCCAGGTAATGGGCCGCAGCCCAGGGCTTGGGGACTCCTGTCTTAGATCTTACCTTATAATATCTTTGCTCCCTGTTAAAAGCTCTTCTCTGAGCTGAAAAGAGGCAAAACAAGTAAGTAAGTAAAGCTGGCACACAAAAACATTGTCTTAGTGTCTACTAACAAATTCAGCAGTGTAGAAAAGAAGACGACCAATCAAAAGGTTACTAGGCACAATAATAAGTGAACCAGACATCTGACAGACTGCCCTGCTTCTCAGGCCGAGCAGAAGATGAGTAAATATTTGGACTAGAAGAAAACAAAGCAAGGTCTCCAGCAGTCTTTCTGATTTACCAAATTGTTGTCTCTGAAACAGACCTAGAGATGTTCAAATAAAGAAAGCAAGAGAGATGGATGCTCTGACACACTTACGGTCAAAAAAGGGCCTTGCAGATTCATACCTTGCCTTCAAATATAAAGTCAGTAATGTTTTATTGAAGAAAGGAAGGAAGAGAATTTATCTTTCCTATTGACATTTAATTACTTAGATGACTTGACAAGCAGGATAAATTGATAGCCTTGAAAACCCTGTTCTCTTCCTTAAGACCAAGAGGTTCAAACCCTGGGGAGGGTGGCAGGGGATTCCCCTGGACTTGCATAGTTCAAGTCCACCTCAGAGCATCTTTGGTTACATTCACTCTCTTTTTCTCTACAAAAGGGAAAGAGGAAACCAAGGGACTCTCCAAGGAATTGCAAGTTGGGAGAGGCCTCCAAGGCACAATCGATTCTAAGGTCATTCCGAGCAATGAGCAGAAGCGTGGGTTGAACGATATCCCAGAGCCTCCAGGTGTACCCCAAGTTCCCTCTGGAACCCAACAGGGTCCCTGTGGCAGGAAGCACCTTTGGAAAACTCTAAAGCAATCAAAGGGTCATCTGATCACGACAAAAAAAAAACCTGATGTCAATTATTCTCATATCCAAATCATGTCACTATTCTCCCGAGACCAAAACCAGACCCAACATAACCTCCTCTGTGCATCAGGCCATCAGTGATTTGAGTAAGGTCCATGGGTGTCATACTGCCTGGGAGCCATCTCCAATTCCACTTCCAGAAAAAAACAGGTTGAAGGACATTCCATCACTAACTCGGAGCTGAACAGTAGAGCTCCTATGCAGCAAGAAAGCTAATTTAGTAATAGCAACCCCAACTGATTCCTAATGCCCAAATTCAGAAACTGGATCTCATATCCAGCCATCTGTGGCACAGCACACCTGAAACCACATCACTGTTGATAACATAAAAGCAAAGCATCCATCCTTACAAAAGCTTTCAAGAGATGGTTTTGCACTCTTTGTCTACAACGGTTATATCATTCATTGTCAAGGGTGGCATTTTCACCTTTGTCACAGCATAGCCCTTGACTTACAACCATTGGTTTAACAATGGTTGTAAGTTGCAACAGCCTTGGGGGAAAAAGTGACTTTTGATCTGTAATTGCACTTACAACTGTCACACCTCCCCCATGTTCACATGATTGCAATTATTTGGGCAGTTGGCAACTGGCTCGCATTTATGACCATTTGCAGCATCCTGTGGCCACATGATCATAATTTGCAACCTTTTATGCTTATTTTCAGTAAAAAAAAAAGAGAGAGCAAAAATGCTCTTTGAGAAGCTTAAAAACTGTGTGACTCGCTTAACGACTTCCATAAAAATTATCATAAAATTAGGTCTGCTTGATTTACAACCGCACCAATTTACAGCAGAAATTCCAATTGCAATTGCAGTTTTTGAGAAAGAGCGTTGTCTTACCTGAACGCTTCTTCTCAGCATGGGGATGAAGAATCCACAAGAGGATGGGTTGTTCTTCTCATCTTCGCTGCCCATAGACTAGGACCAAATTTCTCAGCTCCGCCTCCAACCGGGACTTCCTGTCCTCCAACCGGACTTCCTGTCTCCCAGTTTTTTCTCCGGCGAAGCTCCTTCAACGTAGTTTGGTCCTCATGGCTCCTGTTCATATCCCTGTAACTCAAATTCTGCCTAGACTGTTAGCGGTGGGTGTGTGGATTCTTCATCCCCATGCTGAGAAGAAGCGTTCAGGTAAGACAACGCTCTTTCTCCAGCATGTGGATTACGAATCCACAAGAGGATGGGACATACCCAAGCCCTCCCATGTCCCCCGGGTGGGAGTCTAGGCTGAGGTCTCATTTGAGGCAATGACCTGCTGCAGTGATCGCCTCCCGAAGGAGGCCCCTGCCGCAGCGAAACGATCTATTCTGTAACTTCTAATGAAGGAAACCGGGGACGCCCATGTTGCCGCCCTACAAATCTCCTCCACCGGTGCCTGCGTGTGCCAGGCCGCTGATGTCGCCGCACTCCTGGTGGAGTGTGCCGTTATTCCTGTTGGGACCTGTAATGACTGTGCCCCGTAAGCTTCTGCTATGCATGCCCTGATCCACCTGCCGATGGTCGAGGAGGAAACCCTGTGACCCATGGTCGTTGGTTGGAAGGAGACAAATAACGTCTCCGATTTCCGGAAGGCAGATGTCCTCTTGATATAAATGAGTAAGGCCCTGCGCACATCCAAGTTGTGCCATCGCCGTTCCCGTGGGTCAGAAGCATTTGGACAGAAACTTGGTAATACTATTTCCTGAGCTCTGTGAAACCAGGAGTTGACCTTTGGAATGAAGGCTGGATCTAGGCGTAATGTGACTGTGTCCTCTGAAATGATCATCAGGTCCGCTCGGACCGAGAGAGCCCCCAACTCCGAGATCCGCCTAGCCGATGTGATGGCCACCAGGAAGGCTACCTTCCATGTCAGATGACGGAGTGAGCAGAGTCTCAGCGGTTCGAACGGAATAGATGTTAGGGCCTGGAGCACCTTGGGAAGATCCCAAGACGGGTAACGATGAACCACCGGGGGTCGTACTGCGGCTAACCCTTTCATGAAAGCTTTTACAGCCGGGTGCTGTGATAATGACTCCCTGCTGTTGCATGAAATCACGGTTTGTAAGGCTGCCACCTGCCTGCGAATAGTGTTAAGGGCCAGGCCCTTGTTGACCCCCTCTGCGAGGTAATTTATGACTATGGGAATGGTCGCCGTTAAGGGGTCTATTCTCTGCTTGCTGCACCAGTTGACAAAGCTCTTCCACGTTGCCTCATACACTCTGTTAGTGGAAGGCCGGCGGGCAGCCTGGATGATCTCTATGGCGTCCTTCGAAAGGGACTGTCTGGCTAGACCTTCCCTCTCAAGTGCCAAGCGGCTAGCTGTAGCCATTGAGGGTCCGGATGTTGCAGCTTCCCCTGGCTGAGCGACACCTGGTGGGGAGGTATTATCCAGGCTGGTGAAATTGACAGGTCCACAAGGTCTGCGAACCAAGGCCGACGTGGCCAATGTGGGGCAATCAGGATCACCTCCGCTCTTTCTAGGATGATCTTGCGGATGACTGCCTGTATCAACGGAGGCGGAGGGAATGCGTACATCAGCCCCGGGGGCCACCTGCACCTGAGGGCATCCGTTCCCTCCGCTCCCCAGGTCGGAAACCTGGACATGAAGCGAGGGAGCTGCTTGTTCCTGGGAGACGCGAACAGGTCTACTAGTGGTCGCCCGAACCTGTTCGAGATGTCCTCGAACAGGATCGGGTCCAGCTTCCACTCTGCTTGATTCACCGTGGCTCTGCTCAGTGAATCCGCTTGGCTGTTTGCCTCCCCCGATATGTGTTCTGCCTTTATTGACCCTAGATGCGACTCTGCCCACAGTCCCAGTTCTCGCGCCTCCTTCATGAGAGCTGTGGACTTCGTCCCCCCCTGCTTGTTCACATGTGCTTTGGCAGTCACGTTGTCCGTTAGGACTAGCACGTGCTTTCCCGCCAGGTAGGGAGAGAATTGTAGAAGGGCTAAGTGGATCGCTCTTAGTTCGAGCCAGTTGATGCTGTGACCCAGGTCCCTGGGCGTCCATCTGCCCTGAGCTATCTGATCCTGGAAGTGAGCTCCCCAGCCGAACTGGCTGGCGTCGGTGGTGACCGTTAGTCTGTCTGGTTCCCTGAACAGCGTTCCCTTGGCCGTGGCGGCTGAGGTCCACCATCGGAGGGATGACAGGACCTGAGGGGGGAGTATAACCCTTCGGAGGGATGCGGCCTGATTTTTCCTTTGGTAGGGGAGAAGGAACCATTGGAGCCCTCTGGAGTGGAGTCTGGCCCACGGAACGATACCAGGCAGGATATCATCTTCCCTAGGAGTTGAGATAGTTGTACTATTGTGGCTGAACCCTTCCCCTGGACGATGCGTGCGAGCTTTCGGACGCTGTCCCGCCTGTCCTGTGAGAGGTGCACTAACCCTGTTTCTGAGTCTATGACCGCCCCTAAATGTTGTAAGCGTGTGGATGGTGTTAGATGGCTCTTCTTGTAGTTTACGGAGAAGCCGTGTTCCTGTAGTGTGCTTAGTGTGACCCTCAGATCTGAGTGAGCTGCTTGCAATGACCTTGACAGGATCAGTATGTCGTCCAGGTAACATAGGACCCGCACCGGTAGGGTGCGCAGGTGTGCTGCTAACACAGCCAGTACCTTTGTAAACACCCTGGGTGCCGACGAGAGGCCGAAGGGTAGGGCCCTGTATTGATAGTGTCTGTCTTTGTGGCAGAAACGCAGAAATCGGCGATCTTCCAGCCTTATTGGTATGTGTAAGTATGCCTCTGTGAGGTCTATGGATGATAGCTGATCCCCTTCCCGAATGCTGGCCAAGATGGATTTGAGGGACTGCATTTTGAACTTTTTGTATGTTATGAAGTGGTTTAGCCTCTTGAGATCTAGAATTGCCCTCCATCCCCCCGATGTCTTGGGTACGACGAACAGGATGGAGTAGAACCCCTGTCTTTCCTGTTCTGCCGGAACCGGTTCTATGGCTCTTATCTCTATCAGATGTTCTATGGCCATTCTCAGAAGTTTTGCTTTTGAGGGGTTTCGTGACTCCGGGCAACGTCTGAATTGGCTCGGGGGGGGAGCGTAGAACTCTAAGGCTAGGCCGTGAGTTACGGTGTCCCTTACCCAGGCGTCTGTTGTGGTGGACTGCCACACATCCTTGAACAGCGCCAGGCGACCCCCTATGGGGCTGTCCCAGGCGTCACTTGGAACGCCTGTATGGTCGTCCCGCCCCACCTCTGGCGTTGCGTTTTGGGAACTGGCCCCTACCTGCGGCCGGGCGGTCCTGGAAGCGCTCCTGACTCGATGAAGAGGGGCGCTGGTTTCTGGGCCAATCCCAAGACTGCCCCCCGCGAAAGGGCTGCCTCCATTCCCCGGTCCCGCTCTGACGGGACCCCTGCCTACGGAACTCCTGTCGCCTATCTGTCCCTTTGGACGGATGGGCGAGGATCTTTCTCTTGTTCTTGTCCTCGATAACATACGGGTCTAGGATGGCCCCAAACAGCTTAGATCTTGAGTATTTATCAGTGGCTAGGCGCCACTTAGACTTAAGGTCTGTCTTCCATGCTTTGAGCCAGAGGAGTCTTCTAGAGGCTACTGTTGACCCTATGGCCCTGGCCGAATACTTGGAAGAGGACAGGGTGGTGTCTGCCATGTACTCTGCTGCCATCAGCAGTTTGTTTAGTGTTTGGTGCGCACGTACCTGGTCTGGTGTTAGACTTGCCTGCAGATCCTGAAGCCACAAGATTGAGGCCCTGGCCGCCAGCGAGGCTGAGAGCGCGGATCTGATTGCCCAGGCTGACGAGCTGTGCATCTTGCGAAGTGCAAACTCGAATTTCTTGTCCTCGGCCTTCATGGATTCCGCCATATCTCCTGGAATGGCGGATGAGGCAAAGAGAGATATTAGTGGCTCATCCACCTTGGGCACCTCTATGAGGGAGGCTAAGGCATCGCATACATTTAGTATCTTTTTATCTGTGCTACTTGGAGATGGTGTGGTTGCCAATGAAGCCCATTGTGCTTCCAGCGCAGTGCGGAATACCAATGGACACGGAACCTTTATTTCCTCCGGTGCAGGTGGGTGCAGCACCGGATGGACCTTACCTTCCTCCTCCTCCTCTGGGGAGGCGGGTTTTGTCACCTTTGGCCTAGCTGACAAGCACAGGGTGGAACAGATCTTGAGCATGAGTGAACGGAAATCAGCTGAATTGAACAGCCCTGAGGTTGGGGCCTGTTCCGGGGTCTCATCCTCATCCTCTGACAGCTGGCGTCCCGATGCTTCCCAGTCCTCCGGTTCCTCCTCTGTAATCTGTGAGGAGGCCTCAGATTCCTCGGAGGTTGGGGTGGACACGCCTCCCCTGTGAGGCGGAGGCGCTGGCTGTTTGCTGTGCTCCTGAGGAGGAGAGGAAAGTTTAGTAGTCATAAACTTGTCAAATGCTTTCTGCATAAATGTCTGTAATTGTTCAGACCACCCTCTAGGTAACTCTGGATTTTCCAGTTCCGTCTGCGTGTCAGTGTGGTCAGCATGCTCTGGTGTGGAAGGCGTGGATTGGGAAAAATCAGCCTGTTCGTTCTCTCTGGCCTGAAGTCTCTGGGCCTTGGCACACTCTCTCTCTAGCACCTGGTGCCGTCTTAAGGCCTGTCGCTCGGCTGCCTTCGATGGCTCTTTGTTTAGGTGCTTTGTTTTAGCCTTCTTCTTGCCCCCCCCAGTTCCGGATCCATGGCCTTGCGTTTTGGGGAGGGAGGGGGGGGGCTTGAGCCTTGGTACACCTGAGGCGACGCGCTGTCTGCCATCGTGCGTCTAGGAGTCTACAGATTGCTCCAGACAAACGGGAGTCAGTAGGAGGCTTAGCTCCACAGGCAGGTGGGGCAGGCCCTCTTCTGCACCGATGCACTGGCGGAGACAGGCAGGCAGACTCTCCCTGGGTAGGTCTGCGAGGCTGATTATCCCTAGGGTTTAACCCCCTCAAGATCACACGCCCTCCGAAAGAAACTCCCTTTATCGGCCTGACTCAGCAGGCGCAGAGGTGGCAGGACTCGCGGTTGCCTAAAGGCAGCGGATGCTGTCTCAGCCGGCTTCCTGTGTTCCACGATTAATCGGATTCAGAATCCCCCCACCTTGATCGGCGTTCCGGTCCGCTCCGGAGATTGGGGCCTACAAAAAGATGGCCGCTTCTGCCGCCCTTTGGGACCCCGCCCCCTTTGCAATATGGCCCCTCGCGCCAAAAACCTTGAGGCCGGCTGCTCAAGATGGCGTCCGCCTCTTCCACGCGGCCCTTGATGGCCGCCGGAGACCTCGACTCGCTCTCGCTGTCGCTCGGTCTCCGCGCCGCTTGCCGGTTACTTGCTGAGCGGCGCCTTCCTCCCCCCTTCCGCACCCCCCACTTGCGGTTTGATGCGCCGGATCCGTCGCCGCTTCTGTCCGCTTGTTCCTCGTCCTCTCTGGATCTTCTGTCCGCTTCTCTGGATCCTGGGGTGCCTTCCGGGGGAGAATCTTCTTCTACGGAGGTGATTCAGGCCGCGGTCTGCGTTGGAGTGTTGTTCCTTCCCGCTTCCACCGCGTGGTCCCGGGAGACCCGGGGAGGTCCCCTGGACCGGCTGCCTCCGAATCCTCCTTCTGCTGTTGCTTGTTTAAGGTCTAATCCAACTTATCTTTCAATTTAAACAAAAGGTTTAACCTAACTGCTCAAATTTAAATCCTACTCTGGAGCCTGCTAAATTAGCTGTTGACGGGCTGAAGACTAGGAAAAAACTGGGAGACAGGAAGTCCGGTTGGAGGACAGGAAGTCCCGGTTGGAGGCGGAGCTGAGAAATTTGGTCCTAGTCTATGGGCAGCGAAGATGAGAAGAACAACCCATCCTCTTGTGGATTCGTAATCCACATGCTGGAGAACTATATGTATCACCCCTTTCCTTTGAAATATTAATTAGCAGTATGACACTCATTCAGTCACATGCGAAAAAAAGAGGTGCTCTGTAGGGAAGCTTGCAAAGCAGGAGAGGCACAGGGAGACATCACATAGGGAGCAATGAAGTCCAAACACTCAGCCACCTGCCTTCTCCAAGGAGTAACTAGGGCTTTGGTCAACCACCTATCAGATCCTCAGAGAAAACTCATAGTTCTTTCTGGAAATCCATTGGATCCATCAGTGGCCAGATGCAGGTTGATCAAATAGTTCACGTCCCCTTGCCAGGAAGGGTGACAAAAGCAAACCTGAAAGCAATCAGGGTGAGCTCTGCATGACAACAGACTGATGTTACAAGCATTCACTACCAGATCATGTCACAATTGCCCTAAGACAAAAACCGGATCATTTAGTCATCAGTGTGTGTCAGATCAGTGGAGACCTGGGACAAGTTTATGGTTGCCATCAGCTCCTGAGATGCTCTGGACAGAACATTACCAGAGGGCAAATTGAAATCCCCAAGAACCAATAACCTCAGGGACTTCAACATCAGCTCAGTGATAGAATCCCATCGCTCCAAAATAAAAGCAGCTCAGCAGCAGAGAGGGCAGTACAACAGCTATTCCCTAGATCCCAACATCAACCAGAGCACCTCATATTCAATTATCTGCAGAGAATAGCCTCTGAGAGCTTTCAAAAACTCACAGATGACAACAGCCCTGAATCCATCCTCTCCTGGTTAATACAAAACCCAAAACCCAGGTGAGCATAATTCCAAGAGAGGCACACATCTCTCTGAGCCCACCCACACATCTCAGGCATGCCAGGTCGACACTCTTACCCTTGGTAAGATCATGAATGAGGACAGCCTTGTCACATAATGATCTGGGGGTTCAACAGCAGTAGCCAGAGCAGAGAGTTATTGAGGATCCAATTAACAGGCATCAAGAGTAGAAGCCAAAGGCCAGATAGTGAGAACACTTTCAAATATTGGATCTGGTATCCCCAAGGATGGCCCGCCTCCAGATTCTCATCATACCTTCTTTTGCCTGTTACCATTGTAATGTTCCTGCCCACCATCTCAACTCTCCAACTTCTTCTAACTTTTCCCCCCTTCACACTTCCGAATGAGGAAATGGCCAGTTAATCCTTTAATTGCTTTAGTGCAGCGGTTCTCAACCTGTGGGTCGTGACCCCATTTGGGGTCGAATGACCATTTCACGGGGGTCGCCAAACAACGCAGTTCGCCATTTTTTTCCCCTTTTCCTTAGCTGTGCTACTCCCTCTTATTCTATTGGCTTTTGAAAGCCAATAGAATAGACTCTCTTGAATAGAGTCTAATTCTATTGGCTTTCAAAAGCCAATAGGAATTGTCCAGGCTGTCTCTGCCCTGCTGAGCCCGCCAAAAGTTCCAGTCTGCAAACGGTGCTGCAAGTTGTCTGCAGCGAAGGCGAGCTGTCTGGAAGTTTCCACCCCTCCCTGCTGAGCAACTACTAAAAATGTAAGTAAAAGAGGGCCACGGGTGGGAGGTGGAGGGCCGGCGGGCACAGGGAGGGTTGCTGGTGCGCGTGGGGCACGGCGGGTGCCTTACCTCCCTTGGGCTGGGCCAGCTGGTGGCCCAGCCGGTGGTCGCCCTGCGCCGTCGCTGCCCCTTGCCAGCTACGCCTCGGCCGGCGCAGGGGGCGACACCACGCATGCGCGGCGCTCCCAGGCAGGGAAATAGTCCTCGGCTTACGACCGGTTGGGGTCCTCAACTTACGACCGGTTGGGTAGTCCTCGACTTACGACCGGTTGGGGGTCGCGGCATTAAAAAGGTTGAGAACCACTGCTTTAGTGGAACGTAAGTAAGTAATCTACCATTCTATCACAGAATCGATGAAACAAATCCTTGTTTCTCATCACTTGAAGTACCAACCTCTGCAGTCTGGGCAGAGCCACCGACAACGTCTCTGAGATGGTAGCATCACTTCTGGGAACTGTCCCTGACAGCTGGCACAGCGCCTGGAAGAAGAGATGGACTGAATCATTCCTTTTCACCCACATCATAATTCTTTGATATTCAGTTGCTTATTGCAACCTGCAACTCTTGCCCACTGGCCTGTTTGCCTGGGACTCCCCCCTTTTCCCATATCATGGTCACTGAGAGCCTCAGTTAATGAACTGTATAGTCCTGAGGTTACAATGGCAGCTGAGACTTCAGGACTGCTGTTACCAAGTGATGTGGCCATGTGACACTGTGCTTTATGACGTCACTGCTTAATGATAGAAATTCCAATCCCAACTGTGGTAACCCAAAGACTACATATAAACCTGGTAAGAATTTTTTTTTTAAGCTCTGACACAGAAATGTCAGTTCTGATCAAATTATTGGCTTTCCTAATACAATTTTGTAATTATCTAAATTCAATTTCAGTCTGTTTTAACCTGTAACAGAGTTGTCTTTGGGTAAAACAGAGAAGGAGATCCTACATTTAAAACCCAAGAGATACTTATTCCAGGGAAGTTTGATAATGCATTTCAGAAACGTGAGTTTAGCATTTGGCTAGTTAATGGCTTAGCTAGAATGGAATCACCCTATCAATATTTGTATCTGAATTTATGAGTTGTGTGTGTGTAAATTTAAGAAAAACAAACATAAGAAAAACAAACATAATCAATTGGCAACCTCCTAATTCTTTCAGATTAACTATAACTGTCCATGATTTGAGGGCTTCCATGAGGAAGCTAAGGGAGTACAACGTTCTGTTGGTAATGGGACAAGGGAATTACTCACGCTATAGCTTCCTTTGGATTGCTCTCCTGCAATGTCACATCTTCTATATTTCCTGGAGAAGGAATGGGTGGAAGATGCTGCTGGTAACGTCGCTTGCGGGGCTTTGATACTGGTTGATCCAAAGTAACAGGAAGCTCTGACTGTTGACTCTGCATATTGACTTGGTTCTCTCCCAAAAACTCTAATTCCAGGTCTGAAGGTTTCTGGTATAGAAGCCCCTGTCCTGGAGAAGGCTGAGGCTCTAGAAACATCTGCAAATAAGGTGGTTTCTTGGATGGTAAGGTGGTTGTTGCCAGATGCAATAGGTGCTTTTTGCCACTCTTTTTGACCTGTTGGAGGAAGAAACAGAATGTGGTCTCTGCCCTATGACAGACTCGTGTCTGCAAATAAAAGCTTACTTCAAGGTTAATGGCTATATAAGATCCATGCTTCACCTTCCCCCAAGTGCCATTTCTGAATCCAAAGATAGGATTCCTATATATCAATTAGTAACCAAACTCTTCCATCCGTGAAAATGTTTGACCAAGGACTAAAAACCAGGGAAATTAATCAATTGTACAAGCCAAGCCATAACTTCTCCAGACCATTTGCTTTTACATTGCTTCACCCAGGCAAAGGGCACCTGTTAAGTATTTTCTCATTCAAACACTGAAATAAAACATCGTAGGACACAACTAGAAAAACCACAGGTTAGAATCTTCCCTTTGCACAGAAAGAATGGTAAACAATTATCCTTATGGTATTTTTAATCACATGGGTTTCCATTTGTAACGGTATGTGGGAATGACTTTGGGAGATAGGAGGAAGAGCCACAGCCTAGACCAGTGATAGCGAACCTTTTGGAGACCGAGTGCCCAAACTGCAACCCAAAACCAACGTATGTATCGTTGGGTGCCAGGTGGGCGTGGCCCATTGGGTGGGTGTGGCCCATTGGGTGGGTGTGGCTGTGATGGTAACGGCAGACTCAGTTCAATCAATGTCAACTTTGCGAGATCTTTTTTTCCCGCGAGAAGTTGAAATTGATTGAACCTTTTTTTTTTTTTTGCACACGGCGGCGGAGGCGTGCCACAGGTTCACCACCACAGGCCTAGACAAGGGGCTGATAAAAAAAATTTTTTTTTATATATGTATTTTATTGATTTTAGAATTTTAACAATAAATGCTTAGAACACACCATGATGATTAGGTGAACAAAAATTCCAAAATATAAAGATACATAAACAACTCAACTTAATACATTTCAATTATCATCTTTCTGATTCCCTCTCTCACACCAGACAGAATATATATATATATATATGTGTGTGTGTGTGTGTGTGTGTGTGTGTGTGTTTATTTTAAATTGCTAACAAAGAATAAGGGAGAACTGGGATAGCTATTTCGAGTTTCTTAACTCTCCTCAGCCAGAACTTACCCTTCTGAGATTCGAACCTGGGCTGTCTGCATGTTAGGCAGTTGTATTAACCTCTAGGCCACAGGCTCTGTCTCACTTTGTTAGCAGTATCAGGGAGGGAAGAGATGTATATCGAGTGTTTCTTTTTTTTAAATTGCACCCTGTAAACCCAAATATGGGAGAAAGAAATCTTTCTTTCTTTTACCTGTTTCAGCTCAACCCAGAGCCATCCGCAGGAACAAATATATATATATATGTTTTTATTTTAAATTGCAGACAGCCCAGGTTCGAATCTCAGAAGGGTAAGTTCTGGCTGAGGAGAGTTAAGAAACTCGAAATAGCTATCCCAGTTCTCCCTTATTCTTTGTTAAAATAAAAACATATATATATATATTTGTTCCTGCGGATGGCTCTGGGTTGAGCTGAAACAGCTAAAAGAAAGAAAGATTTCTTTCTCCCATATTTGGGTTTACAGGGTGCAATTTAAAAAAAAGAAACACTCGATATATATATATATATATAATTTAAACCTATTTAAAGATTTTATCAATTTCACTCCATATTCTTCCCGATACATATATCATAGTATTCATAGGATATTAGCATACATTCTTTAACAAAATTTGAGTTGGAAGGAGGAAGAGTGGTGAAAGCATCTCAAACAGGATCTTCCTTAGTTTGGGGGGGAGAGTAAAAGTGAGGAATGGGAGGGGTATTTTCAGACTTGCAAGAATGTAACCCCACTATAAAGAGAGAGCTAGTACTCCTGGTTATGGTTGTTGTCTGGATAACCTCACAAGGCTAATATCCATGGAGACTAGAGGCAACTAAGACTGTTAAATGATCCAGAGAACACAACTAATTTACCACTTGAGCAGAACATATTTTGAAAGTACTTTTTGGAGGCTTCATCAAACAGCTTTCCAAATTGCTCACTAGTTAATTTCTATTCAGCCAAACAAGTAAACCAATCATGCTGATGACTTTCCACCTCTTCTGCTATATTATATTTTTCCAGTTGGCAACCAAACTACCAATCTAAATATCATAAGGTTCTGGCTTGAGAAGACTATGTACACTCACCCTCTGAGGACTTCCTTCAGTAGGTGAGAAGGGTGCTGAGGGCAGGGCCTGCAACAGGAGATAAGAGGTAGAGGAGACAGTTAACCTTAATATATACTATCACTACTACTAGGCATTATAGTCTAGTTATTTGTTCCTAGTTTAGGAAGTCAACTAATATATAAAATAGAAATTCAAGCATCCTTCAGCCAATGGATCACCTCAACTATTGACTTTCTAGCAAAACTAATTAAGCATGGTCTTTCCCCCATAAGACACGGATAACAGATGCTCAAAGAAAAGGATCATCTTGAATAAGTGGAGAAAGCTCACCAGTAACCATAGATCAACTTCTACAGGTGGTCCCAACTTACAACCATCCATTTAAAAACCACTTACAATGGAAATTCTGTTCCAAATGTAACCATAAATTGAGGATTATCTGTATATCTCAGATTAAATTATCTCACAAAGTAATTATGAGGATAAAATATAGGAAGGGCCAGGTACAAACAAAACAAAAATAAATTTAAAAAATCTATTCTGGAAAAATAAACAACAAAAATACTTTAAAATCTGGGATTAATTGGAAGGTGGCAGCCATATGACTCTTGACCAGAATTCACAGCAACTAATTAGGCTATCACAGCCAGTGTTACCTATAATAATACCTCTGTGTTTGGCTCAACAAAAATTCCTCTCCTGTAATCAAAATCAGTCAGATCCCGTGAGCATCCCAGCAATCTCAATAACTCCACTCTGCTGCGGATCTTCTCTCCTCTGGGGCTGAAGAAGAAGTGAAGCTATTATTAGAAACTTTCAGGAAAAAAAAATACAATGAAAATAAGAACACCTGATCTGAATAAATAGGAGGCAACAGGAGTTCAAAAGCCACCTTATATCAAATTTCCATTTTCTGTAATAAGTTCTATTAGAAGACCAACGTGGATGCTAAAAATGAACCAAGGTCTTTGTTAGTATATGTAATTTCAGGCTTTATGGGAAGCAGGTCACCTAATATCTTAGCAACAGTAACAAAGAGTTCTGTCTTATTGTTCCCAAAGAAATAATACTAGGAACCATCTGCTAACTTTACCTATTTTCAGAATTCATTTGATCTTCAAGAACCATCTCCTATCCTCACAGCCTTTAAGAATCTTTAGTTGCTTAAGAGCACAGAATATAGTGGAAAAAAAGACAAAATTATAGACCCTTTCTCTATGCCCACCTCTTTTGCTCCCCACCCACCCCTGGCTAGAAATCTCTTATTTGGTCTTCATATCCAATTATAATTATGTCTAGTTGATCTCATCTGGGCTCAGAAACTGAATTGGATTCGTTGATTGCTACATGGATGACAGATCAACAAATACGATGGAGATTAGACTGGGAGGTTAGAAGGTATACCCATACTATTTCTAAAAAGCTTGACATGTTCATAAAGTGTTCAGGAGTCAAGATAAACTTAAGGTAATGCTTAGCCTTAATGTAATATGTATATATTTCCCCCTTGGATCTATCTTTATATGGTTATTTTTCTCAGTGGTGATGATGGACATAAAAGATAGAAGAGAGTTGTTTTCCAAATTGGTGTTTTTCATTAACATTTTGACTCTCTAGTAGGAGAAGCTGACGTAGGCTGTATCACTGAACGCCAAGAAACAGGATAAATTAATACATTCTTAATTATGCTGTATGTGGACTTCCAGAGGAAGAAATGGCAGACTTAAGATGGCTCCATGAAAAATGGACTATGGTGAGCAATAAAGAGCTGGTGAGTAGACCCAGTCTTTGAAACTCTCTAAACAAATAGAGGATGAGAAATCACCCACAAGTACTCCAGACAGTTGCTCCTCCGAAGGAGACTGCAAGTGATCAAAGACCTAATTACACTCGCCACATATTGCCTATAGATGTAGGCTTTATATTTATTTATACACAATAAAGTAGCTTAAAATAAACTATGATAATAAGTGTATTAGAAGTAAACGTATACATATTTGCATCATATAAAATTAAAACTGTTTATCACTATAATACATTATATTTTGATTCCTTTTTCCTTTTTATTGTATTTTTTTCACCTTTTAAAAACACTTTATGCATTTTTTCCTTTTGATGATGTTGTGATTTTCTTTGTGTTTTGTTTCTTTTTTTCTGTTATTATTTTTTTAAATAAATAAATAAATATAATTTTAAAACTTGGAAACTAGAATACATAAGCCTGATTAACAGCTACAGAAAGATGCAAAATATTATAATATTGGAGAAGGGGCATTGTCTTACCTGAACACCTTTTCTCAGCATGATGATGTAGAATCCACCAGTGGGTAATTATAGCCTTTCTGCTCAGCTAGACTAAGTCAGAACTTTAGCCACGCCTCCTTCAGGGAGTGTCCTCCAGTTTTGACAAAGTCTGACTCAGTGGCTCCAGAACAAAAAACGAACAAAGACACCTGCCTAGACTGTTAGAGGAGGGTGTGGATTCTACATCATCATGCTGAGAAAAGGCGTTCAGGTAAGACAACACCCCTTCTCTAGCATGATTGGATGTACAATCCACTGGTGGGACATACCAAAGCCCAACATGTCCCTACGGGTGGGAGTCTAGACTAGTGTCTCCCGAGAAGAAACGACTTGCTGCAGCACTCTCCTGCCAAACCAGGCATCTGCTGGGGCAAATCTGTCAATTTTATAATGTTTGACAAAGGAAAAGGGGGAAGACCAGGTCGCCGCCCTACAAATCTCCTCCACAGAGGCCTGAGTAAGCCAGGCTGCAGAAGTGGCAGCACTCCGTGTGGAGTGGGCCATAATGTTCGAGGGTACCGGGAGTGATAATGAGACATAAGCTTTAGCGATACAGGCCCTGATCCACCTGCCAATGGTCGACGAAGAAACCTTCTGACCTATGGGCGATGGCTGAAAAGAAACAAATAGCGCCTCCGATTTATGGAAGGCCAAAGTCCTTTTGACATAATGGAGCAGGGCTCTGCGAACGTCCAATGTATGCCATCGTCTCTTCAGACGATGGGAAGGACGCGGACAAAAGTTGGGGAGGACGAGGCCCTGCGATCTGTGGAACCAAGAGTTAACCTTTGGCACAAAGGAGGGATCCAAACGTAGGATGACCTTATCCTCGGAAAAAGTACATAAGTCCTTGTGAACTGAAAGAGCGGCTAACTCCGAAATTCTCCTAGCTGAAGTAATAGCCACGAGAAAGGCTACCTTCAGGGAAAGGTAGCAAAGCGAACAAGAACCCAGGGGTTCGAATGGCGGCGAAGTCAATGCCTGCAGGACTTTGGGCAGGTCCCAGGATGGGAAACGATGGACTAGAGGTGGCCTTACCGTAACAGCCCCCTTCAAAAAGGCACTCACGGCTGAATGTTGTGACAAGGGAGCAAGATTATCACAGAAAAGGACCGTTTGCAAGGCCGCCACCTGTCTGCGGATGGTGTTGAGCGCCACACCTTTATCCATGCCCTCCAAGAGGTACTCCAGGATGTTAGGGATAGTGACAGAAAGGGGTGCTAGTTTGTGCTTGCTGCACCAGGTGGAGAAGTTCCTCCACGTAGTGTCATATATCCGATTAGTGGAAGGACGTCTTGAAGACTGGATGATCGAAATAACCCCTTCCAAATAGGATTGTCTAATTAGACCCTCCCACTCAAGTGCCAAGCGGCTAGGTCAGTGGTTCTCAACCTTGGGGTCGCGACCCCATTTGGGGTCGCGAGACCATTTCGCGGGGGTCGCCGGGCACCGCCGGCCGCCATTTTGTTTTTGTTTTATTATTTTTTAATTTTTTTTATTTTTTTTGCGCACGCGCGCCATGCACGCTCAGATCCGCCCGTCGCGCCGGAAAAAAAAAATTAAAAAAAATTTAAAAAAAATTAAAAAAAAGTTAAAAAAAAATTAAATAAAATAAAATAAAATAAAAACAAAATGGCGGACCGCAACGGGCGGATCCGCGCATGCACGGCGCGTACGACGGGCCAATCCGCGCAGGCGCAGATCCGCCCGTCACGGCCGCCATTTTGTTTTGTTTTTTTATTTTTTAAAAAAAAATTTTTAAATAAAAAATAAAAAAAACAAAATGGCGGCCCACGACGGGCGGATGTGCACATGCGTGGTGAGTGCGACGGGCCGATCCGCGCATGCGCAGATCCGCCCGTCGTGGCCGCCATTTTGTTTTTTTTTTTGTTTTTTTAAAAAAAAATTTAAAAAAAAAATAAAAAAAAAACAAAATGGCGGCCCGCGACGGACGGATGCGCGCATGCGTGGTGCGTGCGATGGCCCGATCCGCGCATGCGCAGATCCACCCGTCCCGGCCGCCATTTTGTTTTTGTTTTTTTGATTTTTTAAAAAAAATTTTAACATTTTTTTTGTGTGCGCGCGTACACGCGCGCACCCCCGGGTAAGGGTCAGGGCGGGGCAAGTGGGGTCTCAACCTCAGAAAGGTTGAGAACCACTGGGCTAGATCGAGCCACTGAGGGTCCGGATGTTGAAGGTTCCCCTGACTGAGAGACACTCGGTGCGGGGGGATCTTCCACACTGGCGAGAGCGATAGGTCTACAAGGTCTGCAAACCACAAGCGCCGTGGCCAATGCGGAGCAATTAATATTATCTCCGCCCCTTTTAGCAATAGTTTGCGGATTGCTGCTTGTAGCAACGGGAGTGAAGGGAAGGCATAAAGCAGCCCTTGCGGCCATTTGCACCTTAGAGCATCCGTTCCCTCCGCTCCCCTTGTTGGAAACCTGGAAAAGAACTGGGGAAGCTGGGCGTTCGCCAGAGACGCGAAGAGATCCAGGTGAGGGTGGCCAAACCTGTCCGAGATTTCCTCGAACAGAGCCGGATCCAGCCTCCATTCTGAGTGATCCACTGTGACTCTGCTAAGCGAATCCGTTGGCGATTCCCTTCCCCTGAGATATGTTCTGCCTTGATGGAACCTAGGAATGACTCCACCCACAGGCCCAGATCTCGGGCCTCCTGCATGAGTGCCGCCGATCTGGTCCCTCCCTGTTTGTTCACGTGGGCCTTGGCTGCCACGTTGTCCATTAGCACCAGGACGTGACAACCCGCCAGAAGAGAGGAGAAGCGAAGGAGGGCCAAGTGTATGGCCCTGAGCTCGAGCCAATTTATATTGTGTTTTAAATCCTTTTTTGACCCCCTGCCCTGTGTGAGATGTGTTTGAAAATGAGCCCCCCAGCCGAACTGGCTGGCGTCCATGGTCACCGTGATTCTGGATGGTTCTCTGAAGAGTGTCCCTTTGGACATTGCTGACGAGGTCCACCACAGGAGAGATAACAGGGTGTGCTGAGGGACCCTGATCTTTCTTGAGGACGCGCTGAGGTTCTGCCTTTGGAAGGGAAGAAGGAACCATTGTAGACTTCTGGAGTGAAGTCTGGCCCAGGGAACGATCCCCATGCACGAAACCATCTTTCTCAGGAGCTGGGACAGCTGCACGAGAGGGACCAATGTTTGTCTCTGAATGGCTTGTACGAGCTGTCGGATGCTTACCCGGCGCTCCTGGGAAAGATAAACCGTGCATGAGTCGGAGTCTATGATCGCTCCTAGATGGAGTAATCTTCTTGTGGGAACGATGTGACTTTTTTTGTAGTTCACGGAAAAGCTGTGAGCCTGAAGCGTGCATAGTGTGACCTGTACATCTGCTTGGGCCGACTGGAGGGAGCTGGACTGGATTAAGATGTCGTCCAGATAACATTGGACGCGCACCGGCAACGTGCAAAGGTAGGCCACCAAGACGGACAGTACCTTTGTGAATATCCGAGGGGCCAAAGATAAGCCGAATGGAAGGGCCCTGTATTGGTAGTGCCGCTGCGCGTAACAGAAGCGGAGAAATTTTCAGTGTTCCTGAAGAATTGGGATATGTAAGTATGCCTCTGTTAAATCAATGGATGAGAGCAAGTCCCCTTTCCTGATGCTGGCCAATATGGATTTGAGGGACTGCCTCTTGAACCTTTTGTAGACTATAAAGTGATTTAGACTTTTCAGGTAGAGAATGGCTCTCCAACCCCCCGATGCCTTGGGCACAACGAACAGGATGGAGTAAAACCCCTGCTTTTCCTGTTCTTGTGGCACCTGTTCTATTGCCTCGATTTCTATTAGGTGGTCTACTGCCAATGTTAGCAGCCTTCCTTTGGCTGGGTTGCGTGAGACTGAGCATTTTATAAAGTGACTTGGAGGAGGGGAGTAAAATTTTATGGCTAGTCCTTTTCTTATGGTGTCCCTCACCCAAGAGTCGGTAGTTGTTACTTGCCAGACGTCGCTGAACCGCGCCAGGCGACCTCCAATGGGAGCGGTCTCTGGCGTCACTTAGACCGCCTGTACGGGCGACCTCCAGCACCCTTAAAGGGTCGCTTCGATTGGAATTGGCCCCTGGCTGTGTTCGGGCGGTCCTGGTTGCGATCCTGCCTGGAGGGGAAGGGTCGCGAGCCTCTGGACCAATCCCAGGACTGCCCGCCACGAAAGGGCTGCCTCCATTCCCAGGAGCCGCTCGGGCGAAACCCTTGTCTGCGGAACTCCTGCTGTGGCCGTCTATCAGACTTCTTGGAAGAGTGAGCTAGAATTTTTCGCTTGTCCTTACCCTCAATGATGTGTGGCTCGAGAATGGGACCAAACAATTTTGAACCTGTGTACTTGGAGGTGGACAGGCGCCACTTAGACTTTAAGTCTGTCCTCCACTGTTTTAGCCAGAGAAGCCTCCGTGAGGCCACAGTTGCTGCAATTGATCTGGCTGAGTACCTTGTGGCGTATAAGGAAGAATCAGCCATGTACTCTGCTGCAGTGAGTAACTTTGTCAGTGTTTGGTGTGTGCGTACCTGTTCGGGTGGAACACTCGATTGGAGCTCTCGGAGCCACATAATTTATTTATTTCTTTGTTTGTTTGTTTAAACTTATATGCCGCCCTTCTCCCAAGACCCAGGGTGGCTCACAAAGAGAATACAAGTGAAAACATAACATAAAATCAATTAAAATTACCAATTACTATATAAAAACTAGGTAATTCACCACACTCATACAACACACAATCACAGTCAAAGGCCCAGGGGCAGAGTGCAGCTCACACGCCCCAAACCTGTCTGCATAAATGTGTCTTCAACAGTTTTCGGAAAGCTAGGAGGGAGGAAGCAGTACGAACCTCTGAGGGAAGGTGATTCCAGAGGGCTGGGGCAGCAACAGAGAAGGCCCTAGCCCTAGCCCCGCCAGATGACATTGTCTAACAGACGGGACCCGTAGGAGGCCAACCCTAACCGGTCGCTGGGATTCATGAGGCAGAAGACGGTCTCGCAAGTATCCTGGCCCATTGCCATAAAGGGCTTTATAGGTCATAATCAACACTTTGAATTGTGTTCGGAGACCAATTGGTAGCCAGTGTAGCTCACGAAGGGCTGGAGTGATATGAGCATGTCTTGGGAGACCCAAGACGGCTCGCGCGGCCGCATTCTGGACTACTTGCAGTCTCCGGACATTCTTCAAAGGTTGCCCCATGTAAAGAGTGTTACAGTAGTCGAATCTCGAGGTGACAAGGGCATGGGTGACTGTGAGGAGTGACTCCCGGTCCAAATAGGGCCACAACTGATGCACCAGGCGAACCTGGGCGAATGCCCCCCTCGCCACAGCCGAAAGATGGTGTTCTAAGCTTAGCTGTGGATCGAGGAGGACATCCAAGTTGCGAACCCTCTCCGAGGGGGACAAAACTTCTCCCCCCAGGGTGATGGACGGACAGTTGGAATTGTCCTTGGGAGGCAGAACCCATAGCCACTCCGTCTTGTCGGGATTGAGTCTGAGCCTGTTGGCACCCATCCAGACCCCAACAGCCTCCAGGCACCGGTTCATCACTTCCACTGCTTCGCTGTAATGACGCGGGATAGAGATATAAAGTTGAGTATCATCAGCATATTGATGATAACTCACCCCGTGTCGACGGATGATCTCACCCAACGGCTTCATGTAGATGTTAAAAAGCAGAGGTGAGAGAACAGACCCCTGAGGGACTCCATATGGAAGAGGCCTCGGAGCCTATCTCTGACCTCCTGCGAACACCGACTGCGAGCGGCCAGAGAGGTAGGAGGTGAACCACCGCAGAACAGTGCCCCGCACTCCAAGCCCTTCCAACCAGCGGAGAAGGATACTATGGTCGATGGTATCGAATGCCGCTGAGAGGTCAAGAAGCACCAGGATAGTGGAGTAGCCTCTATTCCGGGCCCGCCAGAGATCTTCGGTCAGCGTGACCAAAGCAGTTTCCGTGCTGTAACCGGATCTGAACCCAGACTGCTGAGGGCCCAGATAATCAGTTTCATTCGAGGACCGTTGGAGTTGGAGTGCCTTCCCCCAATGGGAAGAGTAGTGTAAGAGTCACTTGGACCTCCTGTAGGGGCATCGTGCCCCTCGAAATAGCTGCTTAAACTGGCTCTGCTGCCTGGACCGAAAGCCTGGTCTGTCATAAGGACGGTCATATGGTCTGTCCTGTCTGGGAGTGTATGAGCGGGAGGGCTGAGTTGGGCCTGCTGCTGGCTGAAAGGACTGCCTACAAAAATATGGAGTGGGACGTTTGTCGGACCGTTTGTTCAAGTGAGCCATGACCTTCCGCTTGTCCTTGTTTTCCACAAGGTACGGAGCCAGGACATCCCCAAATAAATTATTGTCCAGATAGGGAGCAGTCGCTAGACGCCATTTGGCTTTGGTGTCAGCCTGCCAGTGTTTCAGCCATAGCGTCCGTCTGGCTGTGATGTTGGATGCTACAGACCTAGAGGCAAAGTTGGCTGACTGAAGTGTTGCATCTGCAGCGTACTCAGTGGCCGCCACCATTTTGCTTAAGTCCTGGTGGGTCCGAATGTCCTCAGCAGGGACTCTGGCCTGAAGTTGATGAAGCCATAAAAGGGTAGTCCGGACAAAAAAGGATGCACAAGTGGCCGTTTTAATTGCCCATGCTGCTGGTTGATGGGTCTTCTGGAAAGTTTGGTCCCATTTTCTGTCATCCGCTTTGAGTGCCTCCGACATGTCCCCAGCAACCGCAGTCTGGGATACCAGAGGGGTCCAGGCTTTGTCTACCTTGGGGACCTCCAGTGCATCAGTGAGGTCGGTGGAGGTGCTAAATATCTTTTTGTCAGTCCCGCTTACAGAAGGGAAGGAGGAAGGGGAGGCCCATTGTTTCTTGATCCCTTTAAGAAAAATAGAGGGGCACGGAATGTGATGTTGGGTTGTCACCGTTTCAAAAAATATCAGATTTGGGCTGGAATCCGATGTTGCCTGTGGCTGAGGGAACTGATCAGACCCTATGTTTGCCGTTGATGTGGCCTTGCGAAGCAGTGTAAGAAACAGGGCTGGATTGAACAGGCCTCCCGAAGGGGAGGGTTCAGAGGGAAGTTCTTCCTTCTCTGACAGATTAAAGTCTGGCTATTCCTCACCTTGCGGGGAAGAGTAGCCGCTCATGGAGGAGTGTACGGGAGACGTGGGCTCCTGAAATATAGGGAGCCCCGTAGGAGGAACATAAGGTGGCATGGCTGATGTGGAAGTCCCCTGACCAGGTGGATGGAAGGACTGTTCTGCTAGAGCTCGGTCCACGACCTTGGATAGCAAGGCCTCAAGGCGGCCGTCGGAGAAAATGTCTCTGATGTCCGGTCCCGAGTCCTGCGGCCGTAGGAGTGAACGTGGCCTCTGGGGCTGAACCTGGAGCTGTTGTTGTGTGTTGAACCAATGCCGAAGGAGAGCTGAGCATGACAGGCGTCCCTGTTTTAAATATTTATTATTGTTACGTTTTAAATTTGGCTGTAAACCGCCCCAAGTCCTACAGGAGAGGGGCGGTATAAAAGTTTACAAAATAAATAAATAAATAAATAAAAACACACCTTGAGCCGAAGTTGAAGGGCCTAAGGGAAGGTCAAATTCAGGGGCCGCCATTTGATCCGCCTCTAATCCGGCCTCCCTCTGCGCTCTGGAGAACTCCTTCTCCAGAGCCTGGTGCCTATGGCTGGCTTGCTTTTCTGCCAACTTGGAAGGCTTCTTGAGAGTGGTCTTAGTCTTAGATTTGGGCTTGCCTGCCGCCTCCTGATTAGAGGATTTGTGGCAGCCTTAACTGGAGGATGGGGAGGCAGTGCCCATGGGTTGAGGCATTGTTGACTCCTCCATCCTGGTTGAGCAGTCTCAGGGAAACTGGGACAAAGCTCTGGCAGGCAGGCAGTTGGCGGAAGCGAAATTGGAACAAGTAACTAGACTGCTCCCCTGACCACCTGACCGAAAAGAATCTATCTCGGCTTTGGTCACGGCAATTGAGTCAGATGCCGAAGGCACGGTTGGGGACCCGCTCTGGCCTCCGCCCGGAGGCCTTAGGTGGCCGGTCAAGGTGCACTAGAAAAGGCAAAAAACTCCCAATGAAGGGCGCAGAGGGCCTGAGACAAGGCCTGGCAAGAAAGGATTAGGTTCAAAATGATGGGTGGACAATGTGGTCAATTGTAATAAATAATTTGTGATGAAGAATGGTTAGAAAATTTGGCCCAATCTGTCAAGAAAAAACCACTATGGTAACATGAAGAGGCCTGCAGACAGTCACTGAGGCAGGGCTGCAATGTGGCCTAGATGGAGGACCGGGTGGCATTTTTCAAAATGGTGGTCGCGGTGGGTCCATGAAGATTCTGCTAAATTAACGGGGCTGCAGTGGGGCCGAAGGACCCTAACCCCCAAATCACAAGTGGCCTATCCCAAGCAATCAGGAGAAGGCCCCAAAGGAGTGAAAATTTAAAGTGTTTTATTTACTTCATGCCCTGGGCAACGGTCCCAAAATGGCAGCCGCAACGTGCTCCCCGTTGGAAACGGCACCGGAGGCTTCGAAATGAAGATCACAAGTGCTGAGACTGGACGCAATGGCAGCGCTAAGCACTGTGCTGAAAACGAGTTCAGCAAGGTAGCCCCCGAACGGCTGGCAAAAAAACCAGTTAGTTTTGAGTTCATTGCCTTAGACGGCAACCAAAATGGCATCTGCGGGTGTTCCCGGCTGCTGGAAATTATCAGGAGGCCCTGAATTCAACTAAGAATCCCAAGCCTGCAGCGCGAGATTCTGCTTGGTTGTTTAAGAAATAGGGGGAGAAGGGGCGTTGTCTTACCTGAACGCCTTTTCTCAGCATGGAGATGGAGAATCCACCAATGGGTTTAAACTGTATTCCTGCCCTTATCAGATCAAGTCAGCCAAAATTGCCACGCCTGTCCTGGACCATAGAGATCCCAGTCTTGACGCGAGCATAGCAATTGACTGACAGCAAGACGTGGCTCACTAAACTAAGACTAACCCTAGGCCTAGATGACCTACAAGGGTGGGAGTGGATTCTCCATCTCTATGCTGAGAAAAGGCGTTCAGGTAAGACAACGCCCCTTCTCCAGCACTGGAGATGGAGAATCCACCAATGGGACATACCAAAGCCTACTGTCCCTGAGGGTGGGAAGTAGACCGGTCTGGTGTGGCACCTTGATGAACAACCTGTTGGAGAACCCTCCTACTGAAGGAAGCCTCCACCGAGGCAAACCTATCAATTTTGTAGTGCCGTATGAAAGGAGATGGTGAAGACCATGTGGCCGCTCTGCAGACGTCCTCAATGGTTGCCTGAGTGGCCCAGGCCGCAGAAATAGCTGCACTCCATGTAGAGTGAGCTGTAACCCATCGTGGAACCGGCAATGACTCAGCCTGATACGCCCCGGCAATGCACGCCCTAATCCACCTGCCAATTGTGGAAGAGGAAACCTTCCAACCCCTGGAGGAAGGATGGAAGGATGCAAAAAGGTCCTCTGATTTGCGGAATGCCGCTGTCCGTGAAATATAGTACCGGAGCGCTCTGCGGACATCCAGGCTATGCCATTGCCGTTCCAGAGCATGCGATGGGTTAGGGCAAAAATCTGGGAGCACTATTTCCTGGGCTCTATGGAATAGTGAATTGACCTTTGGAAGGAAAGTAGGGTCGAGGCGAAGGACCACTCGATCCTGGTGGAAAATGCATAGGTCATCCCGGGTTAAGAGCTCTGCCAATTTGGAAATACATCGTGCCGACATGATTGCCACCAGGAATACCACTTTGTGGGACAGGTAGCGAACGTCGCACGACTTTAGGGGCTCAAAGGGCAACTTGGTCAGAGCTTGAAGGACCCGTGGTAGCTCCCATGAAGGGTACCTGTGCACTGCAGGGGGTCTGGTGTTAGCGGCCTCCTTAAGGAATGAGCAGAGTAAGGAGTGACGTCCCAATGACCCCACGGAGTCACAGGTGAGGACTGTGGAAAGAGCAGCTATCTGTCTGCACAATGTGTTTGGCGCCAAGCCCCTCTCCAGACCTTCTAACAGGTAGTCCAGGAAATGGGGGGTCATGAGTTCCGAGAGTGACAAGTGTCGACCTGAGCACCAGGAGTGAAAGTTCTTCCACGTGGCCTTGTAAATACAGTTTGTGGAAGGGCGATGGGAAGCCTGGATTACCGTAATGACACATTGTGAGCAAAGGTCCCGTAACAAGATTGAGCGCTCAAGTGCCAGACGGCTAACTGGAGCCATTGGGGTTCCGAATGGAGAATGGTCCCCTGGCTGAGCGAGACCTGGTCTAGAGGAATCTGCCATGGAACTGCAAGGAAGAGGCTCATCAGATCGGCGAACCAAGGTCTCCTTGGCCAGTAAGAGGCCACTAGGAATATCTCCGCTCGCTCCCAAAGAAGCTTGCGGATTACCACCGGGAGAAGAGGTAGAGGGGGGAAGGCATAAAGCAGACCCTGCGGCCATGGACTCCAAAGAGCATCCGTCTGTTCCGTCCTGGAGATGGGAACCGGGAGAAGAACCGAGGCAGCTGGGCGTTGGACGGGGACACAAAGGCGGTAGGCCGAAACGGTGACAGATTTCTCTGAAGACCCTCGGGTGGAGGCGCCATTCCGAGTGATCTACTGTTGCCCTGCTCAGAAAGTCAGCCTGAGTGTTCGCCTCCCCTGAAATATGATTGGCCTTGATGGAGGCCAGATTGTGTTCTGCCCAGGAGCCCAGTAAGAGTGACTCGGTCAATAGAATCCGAGATCGGGTGCCCCCGTCGGTTTACATGAGCCTTGGCAGCCATATTGTCCGTGAGTACCAGTACGTGGCGCCTTGTCACCAGGCTGTGAAAGTGGCGGAGGGCTAGATGTATGGCCCAGAGCTCCAGCCAATTTATGGTGTGCCGAAGGTCTGAGTGGGACCAACAGCCCTGTGCCCACTGCGAGAGAAGGTGCGCTCCCCAGCCAAACAGGCTGGAGTCGGTTGTTAGCACTATCCGATCTGGCTCCTTGAAGTATGATCCTTTGAGCATAGCAGGCGATACCCACCACATGAGGGAGCGCGATACCTGAGGTGGGAGTCTCACCCTTCGTTGGGAGGCACTGAGGTTCTACCTCTGGAAGGGGAGCAAGAACCACTGCAGTTCCCTGCAGTGGAGCCTGGACCACGGGACACAGGGTGGAACGAACGTCCCCACTTCCTTAACAATTGGGAGAGACTGGCCAATGTTACTGTCCGACCCCTGCGTAATTGGAGGACTGACTCCCTTATGCTGTCCTGGCGTTCTTGAGATAAATATACCCGGCACTCCACAATGTCTATGATGGCCCCAAGGTGTAACAGCCTTGTTGTGGGAACCATATGGCTCTTGGGAAAGTTTACCAAAAACCCGTGATCCTGGAGCAGCTTTACCACCAGTTCGAGGTCCGCCATGGTGGACTGGGTGGACAACAACTGGATTAATATGTTGTCCAGGTAACATTGGACTCTGACTGGTACCATCCTTAAGTGAGCTGCTAGAACTGCCAGGATCTTGGTAAATACCCTGGGAGCCGATGATAGGCCAAACAGTAGTGCCCTGTACTGAAAATGACGCCCCTTGTGAGCGAATCTTAGAAACCAGCAGTGGTTGAGAGAGATGGGGATATGAAGGTACACTTCCGTGAGGTCGATAGACGTCAGGAAGTCCCTTTTCTTACACTTCCCAAGATGGAACGGAGCATTTGCATCTTGAATTTGCAGTATGCAAGATGATAATTCAAGCCCTTGAGATCTAAAATGGTTCTCCATCCCCCCGACGCCTTGGGGACGACAAAGAGGATGGAATAAAATCCCCGACCTCTCTGGTCCGCCGGCACCAGTTCTATGGCCCGTATATTTAGTAGATGTTGAACGGCTTCGTTCATTAGTCTTTTCTTTGTTCAATTCCGGGGGTATGGGCAAGAGAGAAATCGATTTGGGGGGTTGGAGATGAACTCCAGGGAAAGGCCGTGACGTACAGTGTTGAGTACCCATGCATCTGTGGTGGCGGCCTCCCACTGGTGAGTAAAAAGAGAGAGTCTGCCCCCTATGGGAGGGACCGCTGGAGAGTCACCTGGCGCGGCGGAATGGTCGGCCGTTCCCGCAAAAAGAGCCACTTGCCCTGAAATTGCTGTCTAGGTCTGGCCGCCTGTCTGTCAGACTGCCTATCCTGTCTGTCCTGCCTATTCGGGAAAGGGCGGATGGGCTGAGTGTAGTTATACCTAGCCCCTGCACGAAAAGACTGTCTTCTCGGATAATAATTGGACCGTTTGTCCGATTTCTTAAGGAGATGATTAAGGACCTTGCGCTTATCCTTATTTTTGGTGATATAAGGATTCAAAGCGTCTCCAAACAATTTACCTCCCTGATATGGAGCTGCTGACAGGTGCCACTTGGACTTGGCATCGGCGTGCCAGTGTTTCAACCAAAGCATACGGTGCCCAGTGATGCTGAACACCATAGCCTTTCAGGAAAATCTGGCGGCTTGGAGAGTGGTATCTGATGCATACTCGGTGGCTGCCACAATCTTGCTAAGATCCTAGTGTGTGCGGATATCCTCCGCTGGAATACGAGCCTGGAGCTGCCTGAGCCAGCAAAGGGCGGATCTATTAAAGGATGCAGAGGGGGCCGCCCTAATGGCCCATGCAGCCGCTTGGTGCATCCTGCGATAGGCGAGTTCGCACTTACTGTCCTCGGCTTTGAGAGCCTCAGAGATATCCCCGGGAATGACAGTGGGAGATACTAGGGGGCCGAATGGTTCATCCATTGCGGGCACTTCCAGGGCCTCCTCCAGATCCTTGGCCACGTTGTATAGTTTTTTATCAGTGTTACCTGGTAGGGGAAGGGAGGCCGGGGATGTCTGCTGTTTTCAGACCACATTCAGGAACATAGGGGGACAAGGGATGCGGTGTTGAGCTGCCAATGGTTCGATGAAGTTTGGGTCCACCTCTGAATCTGGGGAAACAGTGGTTGTTGTTGAGGAAGGATCAGGCCCTAGATGGGCTGTGGATGTGGCCTTGCGGAGTAAAGGGACAAAGAAGGAAGGGTTGAAGAGGCCGCTAAATGAAGGGGCTTCGGGAGGAAGCTCCTCCTCCTCCTCAGACATTGGAATCCCCTGTTCAATATCATGTTCGTGAAGGGATGAGTCCTCAGAGTAAGTGGACCCAGACGGGGAAGAAGGAGTGTAATAGGTTTCAGGAACCGGTTGATGAGTAGGGAGGTGAGCGACGGCCACTGGTCTAGGAGTTTGCGCTCTGGCCTCCAGAGTGCGGTCTATTGCTTGCACAAACAGTAAGGCTAGAAGGTCCTCCATAGGGAGGAGAACAGGCTCACTTGGCCAAAGCCCGGCCACAGTAGGGGTGAAGGTAGCCTCGGGGGTCCCGTGGTGGGCCCATGTAGCAGTGGGTTGGGAAATGGGACGAGCTTGGTCCGTATCACACAGTGCAGGGGAAGGTAAGGGTTCCCCTGTCAACCATATCCCCAGGGGAGAGGTGGGGGGCCCCAGTGGTAAGTCAAAAGGGGAACCTTCGGCTAGAGAGGTCTCTAATCTGGCTATTTTCTGCATCCTTGAAAATTCCTTTTCTAGGGCTTGGTGTCTCCGGCTGGCCTGCTTTTCAGCTCTCTTGGAGGTCTTGGCGGTAGTTCTGAGCTTGTTTTAGTTGTAGTCTTGTCAGCGCCCTCCAGACCAGATGGATTAGGATTCATTGGATGCCCTTTGAGGAAGGCATAGAATCCTCCATTCTCTGATAACACAGGAGCACGATAGGGTACCCCTGGTATTTAGAGAGTATTGTATACTGGCCAGGACAGGCGCACTATTGGGGACGCCTGGAACCCAGGTAAAGCTGCTGAGTGGATAAGGACAGACGCACGACAAGGGACGCCTGGAATCCAACTATAGCTGTTGTACGGATAAGGACAGATCCACTACCAGGGGCGCCTGGAATCCGTATAGAGCTGATGTGGATAAGGACAGGCGCACTACAGGGGGCGCCTGGAATCCAGATGAAAATTAATTGTGCGTATGACAACAGGCGCACGGTAAGGTACGCCTGTAATCCAGCTGGTAATTTAGCAACCCCAGTCACGCTGGGTTAAGTGTTATGAGCAAGGTGGGGCCGGGAGACACCAAACCTGAAAAAATGGCCAAAAAGCCTGGCTAATTAAGAAGGCCTGTAAGATCCTAAGTGTGACAAAGACCCTGGGAGGCTGAGGCCGGACCAGAATAGTGCTCTAAGGAAGCTTGGAGACTCTGTTGTAACACAGGATAGCAGGCCTCAATTGAAAATCTGGTGCCCAAAATGGCGGCCCGCCTGACAACAGTGGGGACGTTCGTTCCACCCTGTGTGCTTAATTTGCCCCCCCCAATGAGCGCCACTTCTCTGATGACAATGTCAGTAAAGGGGGAGGAAGGAGCCCCTTCCTCTTGAATCCCCTTGAGATAGAACGGATCCGTCCAGATCACGTGGATCAAAATGGCAGTCGCGCGTGGTGTAGGCAGCTAAATCTGCCGAGGTTCGAGGACATTTGAAAACAAAGGCCGATGTAGAGAAAAAACGCTCCCTGAGGTAAGGGGAGAGGTCCATCTGGAAGCTCGTATGGTAAAAACGGAGCTTTCTGTCCCACCAATCAGCTGCCTAACAGCTGATTGGTGCTGGTCTCTTGGCGCGCGTGCGCGCGTCCCCAGCCGAGGAAGGGAATCAATGGAGCCGAAAGACTGAAGCCAGGGAAATTGCAGCCACAACTCCAAAGGGCCCCAGAAAACGTGGGATTGCCCAAGGGAAGGGCTGAGCACGTCGTGAAAGAAAACCTCCTCCAACGACGCTGGAATCAGCCACCGGAGCCGCAGCCGCAAGCTCCGGTAGAAATGGGCTTGATTTAATGCCCTCTGGGGACTAACAGCCGTTAGCTGAATCCTACGAATCAGGGGCTTTTAAGAGAGGTTATTGTTGGGATGGGTATATAGGGGAGGGGAAAAGGAAGGATCCCCTTCCTTATAACAACCCAGTTCGAATCTCCCCCCAAGTCAGGAATTGAGAAGTTCCTGAATGGGAAAGAAAGAGAGATTTTGCTAATGGGAAGGCAAATTTTCTACTGAATACAGCATTACGCAGCAAACTGGGAAGATGGAAAATCCACCAATAGAGACTGTACCTGCCTAAGAGTCAAACTTGCATATCTGTCCTGGGTGAGATCAAGTCAAGACTGGGATCTCTATGGTCCAGGACAGGCGTGGCAACTTTGGCTGACTTGATCTGATTAGGCAGGAATACAGTCTAAACCCATTGGTGGATTCTCCATCTCCAGTGCTGGAGAACGAGGGATATCCTAGGTAAAGCCTGTCCGAAATCTTTTCCCAGAGCCCTGGGGAAATAGGGAAGGCTGCAGAAGCCTCCTCCCACCTCCCACCTCCCACTCCCCAATTCTGTGATCCAAAGTAGCACTGATCCCAGAGCTATGAGAAAGGTAAGGGAGGATTCCAAATTAGAATTTGCAAATCAAGGGAGGATTCCAATTAGTATTAAATTTAGAGGAAAAAGGAGAATTCACCAATGGATTGCTAACCTGCTATCTGATGAGAGCCAAACCTGATACATCTTCAAGAGCTGAGATCAAGTTAAGACTGGATCTCCTAGCAAGAGGGGGCATGTCAAGTTTGGTTACTTGGTCTCAAGAGCAGGCAGGCAGAGAAAATCCATTGGTGGATTCTCCATCTCCTGTACTGGAGAATAATAATTATCAAGGGACAATCTAGTACATTCTAAGTCAAAAAGATACAGGAGTTTAAGTTTGCTGATGCAATATTCTTTGTTCCAATCAATTGTTCGTAGAATTTATGGAACTCTCACATATACGACAACCTTAGATGAAGTAGAAAAAACAAGCAAGAGCAACAATTCATGGTAACAAATGACAACAGTATTTCTCTCAATGGAGTAAACAAATGTTTGGAAACAGACCAGATGACAATTGTTGCCCTGAATAAATTGAGCAACGATGAAACTCCAGAATGCTTCTCACCCTCAAAGCTTACCAAATAAATGGTTTGGAAAAGAATGAACGCTTTTGTCTAGGGATGAGAAACTTGTATCAGTATCCTTTTCCCAATATGATCCCAAACAGAATTACCTTATATAATAGGTGTCTGACTGTCCACTCCTTGTTCCACTTTTGCGCAAGACTTCACGACGTTTCCAGCCAGGGCCCAAGGAGGGACAATCTACCCAGCCGTCTGTCATGTTTTCTGCTGGGATGGAAAAATCATTGAAAAGGCCCTAAAATGATAGAGAAATTGAAGGGTCATAACAATGGCACTGAAGGAGAACTTTTACAACAAAAATTTACAAATATGCAAATTACAGAAGGAGGAAGGATATACAGATATGCAAATTATAGGGAGAGGAGAAGGAGGAGAAACAAGATGGAGGAAGAGGGGGGATATATGGCTTGGAAATTATAGGGCGGGAGGAGGAGGAGGAGGAGGAGAGGGGGAGGAGCAACAGCAGCAGAAGCAGCAAAAACAGAAGATTCATTACCAGCAATAAAGTATTCAGTGATGCAGAACTGGAAGAGATTTAAGAAAATTGTGAAAATGGAAGACCCCAAAGCAACCTCCCAGGACATATCATAGAGAACCTCTAGTGACTGTTTTTAAAAAGCAGGGCTGTAACTCCACCATCAAGCAACACATCACTGAACTCATATACAGCAGGGGTCCCCAACCCTGGTTTGTGGACTGGTACCAGTCCGCACAAACAAGCAAAGCCCCATCCGTGGGATGCAGGCAGCACACAAAACCACACACCCTCCAGTCCATGGAAAAACCTCTCTCCACAGAACCGGTCCCTGGTGCCCAGAAAGTTGGGGACCTCTGATATGTAGCACAAGGTTTCAGGCAATCTCAGAATGTGTCAAGAAAGACCATTTTTAAATACATAATTGTTAATTGATAAGGTAAAATTATAATCTGTCTTGTATGTAGTCTGCATCCGCACAACCAGCTAATCTTCCTTTCCCTTTCCTCCCTCATATCACCCCAATCTGAGCTCTATATCAGTCTACCACTCTATGCATCCGATGAAGTGAGCTGAAGCTCACAAAACGTATTCCTTTTAATAAGATTTATTAGTCAGAAACAGCACAGGCAGTCCTCAACTTACAACTGTTCATTTAGTGGAACATTCAAAGTTACACTACCACTAAAAAAGTGACGTATGACCGTTTTTCACCCTTACAACCGTTGCAGCGTCCCTGAGGTCATGTGATCAAAATTTGGACACTTGGCAACTGGTTCATATTTATGACAGTTGCAATGTCCCGGGGCCATGTGATCACTTTTTGTAACCTTCTGACAAGCAAAGTTAATGGGGAAGCCAGATACGAATCTTGCGACGGGTGGCATAGGGAAGAAAGCTATTACAGAATTGGGTAGTCCTGCTAGAAATACTTCAAAACCTCCTCCAGAGGGGAGCAACAGAAACAGACCGTAGAGTGGGTGTGGGGGGTCTCTAATAATGCTCTGAGCTCGAAGCACATAGCGCTTATAAGCAGCATCCTGAATACCAGGGAGTGAGCTTCCTATGATTTTCCCGGCTCTCCTTACCACTCTCTGTATGGACCTTCTATCTGAGGCACTGCTGCCACCAAATCAGACAGTGATGCAGTTTGTTAAAGTGCTTTCAATCGTGCCTCTGTAAAAACTGGCCAGGACGGAAGGAGAGAGATGCGTTCTCCCCGTCCAACGCAGGAAATGCAGGGGCTGGTTTGCATGCTTCACTAAGGATGACGTGTGGAGAGACCAATTCAGATTGTTAGTTATCTGCACCCCTGGATAGCAATGTTATATTTGTCTAAATCACTTTATATAGATGCATCAGGTATCCAAGAAATTAATATGAAAAAGTCCCTCAATAAGTAAAGCAAGATCAGCAAGAACTTATCCCGCTTTTCAGAAATTTATCAAACTCTGGCTGTCCCACAGTGTCTTGGGAGTATATATGTGATGTCGGGGACTCTCCTATTATACTTTTGGATGCTGCCAGTTGTCCCCTGAGGCACTTATAATCCGCTTTATCGCCAATTTTATTTTAATATATATTGTAAGCTGTTCCAAGTACTGTTTGAACTAGAGTTACATATAAACTGGCTCCACTCACATGTGTGCTAGTCCAATGCTCGTGTAAATTTAGCTGTGCATGCCCTGGACAGCTGCTCACGCGGTTTGGTTCCCCTCTCCCCCCCCCAGCTGGTGTACCCACCAAGCCGCAAACGTTGGGGACCACTAATATAGGTAGCCAAAATTGGGAGCAAATCTTGGTTGCTGAGCAGACACATGACCACTTTGCTCATTTCCGGCTCTCCCAGCTATAGTCTTTAAGCCGGCGGTTCTCAACCTTTTCCGGGGCTCGACCGCATCGCAAAGGGGAAAAAAATGGCGGACCCAAAAAAAAATAATAAAAAAAAATGGCCGACCAAAAAAAATGGCGGGCCCACATCGTGCATGTGCAGCGCGATGGCCCGCATCGCAAAGGGGAAAAAATGGCCGACCAAAAAAAATGGCCGACCAAAAAAAAATGGCGGACTGCGGTGTTTGGCGACCCCCGTGAAATGGTCGTTCGACCCCAAATGGGGCCGCAACCCACAGGTTGAGAACCGCTGCTTTAAGCAGATGGAATCTCAGATTACGAGTCCAGGGTGCCTCAGCATGTTTGTGGGAGACCCTGGCTTGCTTCCATAATGATAAAAAGTAGATTTCTGATCATTTCTCCATGAAAATTCTTGACTGGTGATTGGAGCTGACAAAGAGATTAACTACATTAATCTGAGTGCAGCATATGACACTAGCATATGCACCTAATAGAAACCAACAGGATTATCATTCAATGTCCATAAAACATTCCTGTCAGGCTATAGTGGCTAGAAAATTCTAGCCTAATTTGATAGACTTGTTTGAACAGGAGAGCAAGAATAAAGAGATAAAAGGAGTTTCAAGTCTCCTGTTTTGGGATGCAAAAGAACATGAAACGTCATCAGATCCAACTTGGTACATTGTGCATTCTTCATATCCATATTACACCTACTTCCTCAAAAACTCAACTATTTTCTTTGATTACCATTTCCTGGAATATAATAAAGAAGTAATTTCTAGTTCTATCTCTGAATGTGGGAACCTGGCAACTAAACTGTACAAAAACCAGAAAGAGAAAAAATGCAGAGAATATTCCCATATGGTAGCAATGCTCCAACGGACCACCAAGTATATCACGTATACAGACCAAATAAAATTCAGGCATAGCCTTGATAATATTTAATAGTATTGTCTAATATAATTAATGGTTATTACATTCTTTCTAAAACACAGTGCCCAGAATTATATGCAATATTCAACATGAAATCTGACCAACAGTAAAATATATTGGTTGAACAATTACAGGCAGTCCTCCATTCACAACAATTCATTTGGTGACCATTTGGAGTTATACCAACACTGAAAAAAGTGACTTACGACCGTTTTTCACACGACTGTTGCACTGTTGCAGCATCCCCATGGTCACATGATCAAAATTCAAATGGTTGGCAGCCAACTTATATTTATGACTTCAAAGGATTTTGTACTTCAAAGCACACCAAACAAACTGCAGCTCTGCCTTGGGAGTCTTTCAGGGGGAGAAGAATGCCGCAATGTTCTTCCGTTGTTTAGCAACAGAAAATTTTGGCTCAAGTGTGATCATATTTCTTTTCATCTAGTCACAGCTTATTACAAGGAATCCTTGCTTAAGAACCCCAATTGAGACCAGCAACTCAGTCACAATTGTGCTTATGATCTTATTTCAACTTTCCTTTGCTTTCCTTATTTTTTACTTTCCTTTGCTTTCCTTACCTTTACTTTCCTTATCCTTGATTGCCTTGTATTAATTGTTGCTCTGATGAAATCCATTTAACAGTTCTTATTTGGGGAGAAGACTAAAGCAGGGCTTTTCCACTTTTTCATCAATTGTGCCACTTTTAGGATATGGCAATATTCAAGTACCACCAGTCGCCTAGCAAGATGTCAAAAATTTGATGACCCCCCCCAAAAAAAACAACGGAAAAAAGTGATAAAGTACAGGTAGTCCTTGACTTACAACAGTTTGCTTAGTGACTGTTCAAAGTTACAACTGCACTGAAAAAAGTGACTTATGATCATTTTTCACACTTACGACCATTGCAGCATCCCCAGGGTCATGTGATTTACATTTGGATACTTGGCAACTGATTCATATTTATCATGGTCACATTGTCCAGGGTCATGTGATCCCCTTTCACAACCTTCTGACAAGCAAAGTCAATGGGGAAACCAAATTCACTTAACTATGTTACTAATTTAACTGCATGATTCACTTAACTGTGGTAAGAAAAGTCATAAAATGGGGCAAAACTCATTTAACAAATTTCTCTCCCCCCTTTATATCCTTTCTTTTCTCCCTTTATATCCTCTCCTCTCCCTTTATATCTTCTCCCCTTTATATCCTCTTCTCTCTTATATCCTCTCTTCTCTCCCCTTTATATCCTCTCTTCTCTCCCCCTTTATATCTTCTCTCCTTTATATCCTCTTCTCTCCCTTTATATCTTCTTCTCCCCCCTTTATATCCTCTTCTCTCCCCCCTTTATATCCTCTTCTCTCCCCCCTTTATATCCTCTCTTCTCTCTCCTTTTATATCCTCTCTTCTCTCTCCCCCTTTTATATCCTCTCTTCTCTCCCCCTCAGCAGGACCAAGGCAGGCAATGCCTCACCCAGTTCCAGCTGAATCTCCAGGAGCTGTGAATGCTCCAAAATTGGAAGTTTTTAAGAAGAGACTGGACAACCATTTGTCTGAAATGGTATAGGGTTTCCTGCCTGAGCAGGGGGTTGGACTAGAAGACCTCCAAGATTCCTTCCAACTCTATTATTGTTGTTGTTATTGTTATTATTATAAGAAATCACAATAAGCGCTGTAAAACAATCTATAAAATAATCATTTGATAGACATTTATACAAAAAAGAAAATACAGACTATCCACTGAAAACAGATTATAAGCATGTGACTAAAACACTCAAGTCTTTAATACTTTCTGAATTAGTACATGACTTGGAGCAGGAAGTTCTCAGACATATTTGTAAAAAGCACTGGAAATTATTATTTTTATTTCTGCATTCGTTTTTCCAAAGATTGCTTGTAAAATGTATGGAGCAGGGAAGTGGGGAAAAATCTACATATCATGAGATCACAAAGTTACAACTAAGCTGTCTTTGAATATTTAAAAGGTATAAGATGCTCATAAAACACAGAGACAAGTGAAACTCTTACTTTTATTAGGGAACAAATTTTCATACTTTTAGATATGTACCTGTTACGACACTTTCAAACTGGAGTTGATTTCTGATTACTGCAGCTATGCCATTTTTGGCAGATATTACGCATGTATTTTGTCACCATTTCCTTTCAGAATGTTCTTCTGGTTCTCCAGTATAGCCAACAGAACTGCAACAGCCTGCTCCATCATCTATGTCAGCGGTTCTCAACCTTTTTCAGATTCAGACCCCGACCTGCGCCACGCATGCCTGGCGCAACCCCGACCTGCACCGCGCATGTGCGGCGCGACGGGCTGCATCGTGCATGCGCGGCACGCACACGACGGGCCGTATTGCGTATGTGCAACGCGCGCACAGCGGCCCACATCGCACATGTGCGGCGCGGCGGCCCGCATCGCGCATGCGCAGCAGCCCGCATCGTGCATGTGCGGTGGCCCGCATCGCGCATGCATGGCGCACGATGCCCCACATCACGCATGCGTGGTGCACGGCGCCCCACATCGCACATGCACGGTGCTTCCCCGCGCATGCGCAGTGCTGCCCCCTGTGCCAGCCGAGGGGAAAAACTGGCGGACTGCGGTGTTTGGCGACCCCCGTGAAATGGTCGTTCGACCCCAAATGGGGTCGCGACCCACAGGTTGAGAACTGCTGATCTAAGTAGTAACTAGATATGATCTCATTTAGCTTCAGAGATCAGCCAAGGTAAACTATAGGTAGGCAATAAGCACATTCACAGGCAAAGAGTGAACTCCGGAACATTCTTGAAAATAAAAATAAAAGTTGGGAGGTTGGTGCTTTGTTTAGCAGTATATCAGCCTCTTATTTAAAGCTGTTTAAAATTAGAAAACTTTTAAACATTTTTAAATATAAAGTACTGTAAGTGGAGCTCATAGTTGAAATGTCTATGGCAGGGGTCCTCAAACTTTTAAAAAAGAGGCCAGTTCATTGTCCCTCAGACTGTTGGGGGGGGCTGGGCTATAGTTTGAAAAAAAATAATGATTATAGATTTGTAATTAGCAGGAAAAAATAAATCTACCACTTCTGAATTCTTTCCCCAAGGGGGAAAGGAAAGTTCACAGCCTGCAGGTTGCTAGCGAAGTCGTCAATAAACGTAGTTATTGCTGCTAAAGGCAAGAATAAATAACGAATTAATTTTGCAGCTCTCTCCTATTACTACATCATCTTACCTCCAGAATGTGGTTTGGGATTGCACAAAGGGCTAGGCTAAAATCCAGTTGAGTAGTTTGCAGCCACGTGTTCAGTACAGACCTTGCCAATGTGATTTTAGTAGCCCAGGAAGGGATAGCAAAACCCAAGGAAAACTTCGCAATCAATAAACCATGGTGGACTACACTTGTTTTGCCCTATTTTGATTCTCCTCCCCAGCAGCAGCCCATCGATTATAGAACTGCAGGGCCACAAAGATTTGCCTTCAGCCTCCCAATCCCTGTTTAGAGAGAGATTTGCATTTTGGCGAGGGTCAGGCCATATGCCCCCAATCAAAGGACAAACCCCGAATCCAGTGGGCCAGAAGGCAGCCCAGCCACCTGTTCCTTCTCCTCGCCACCTGGGCCCAGACGCAGTCACTGCTCATCGCCATAACTGAGGCAGGACTTGCACATACATCCACCTGCCGCCATAGCAGCGGGCAGGAGCACTGGGTGAGCCCTTCTTTGTAGGACGAACCAGGTGGATCTATGGCAACAGGCCTGTTGGCATCAGGAAGACTCTGAAGGAGTTAGCTGCCGGGGGGGGGGAGGAGGAAGAAAAGCAGGAGGCTTTCCAGCAGGTGCTACCAGGCCTCCAAATGCGGCGCTACCCCTCCATTTTCCAACCCCAACATTCCAGAGTAAAGTTGGGCAGCCTTTGAGCGCTGCTGACAAGCTGCAGATTTGCTATAGCCTCGGCTGCCATCCCCTTCCTTGGCAGGGTGAGGCTGGAGCATGCGGCCTTTAGTCGGCACTGCCGGCACGGCAGCAGGCAGGAGCACCACTTTGCAGGATGCAGCGGCATTTTGTTTTTTTTTTCATGCAGAAGCAGGCTCTTCCTTGAAAAGTATACAATTAAAAATAACTTGTTTTTCAAAATAAGCCTGAGTTTCAGTTTTGTTGTCCATATCTCCTAAATCCTAGACTTTGAAGAGCAGCCACAAATTAACTGTTCATTCTGTTGAAGCTATTACGCGCAGTCTTCAACTTCAACCATTAAAAGTTAGAACAGTCCTGAGAAAAGTGACATGTGACTGTTTTTCACGCTTATAACCACTGCAGCAATCCCATGGTGACGTGATCAAAATTCAGCCACTTGGCAACTGGCATGTATTTATGACAATTACACTGTCACGGGTGTCAGGTGATCACCATTTGTAACCTTCCCAGCTGGCTTCCGACAAGCAAAGTCAAAGGGGGGGGAGCCAAATTCACTTAATCATATTACTAATTTAATAACTGCAGTGATTCACTTAACAACTGTGGCAAGAAAGGTCATAAGTGGAGCAAAATTCACTTAACAACTATTTTGCTTAACAATGGAAATTTTGGGCTCAAATGCAGTCGTAAGTCGAGACTACCTGTATTGTCAATAATGAAAATAGAAGAGGATGAATTATTATGCATTATTCCTGTAAAATCTCAGCAACATTTTAAAAAAAAGTTTTTTAGATTAAAGTCTGCCATGAGCAGTTCCAAGTTAAGGTCAAATGGTAGAAATAAGCAACAGAAGACAGAGATACCCTTCCATTTCAAGCCTGCTAATTAAACATCATTTCACTTCAAACAGAAACTGGAAAAATGCTGTAGTAGTTATTCATTACTTTATATAGAATTTTAGAGATTATCGCTAGTATGTGTGTATGTGTGTGTGTATTTGCTTTGTTATGCAAATACTAGTCTTTTCAGGGTCAAAATGACACCAATCAAACGATCATGTACATTATTCTGAAATCCTTGAACAAAGCTGTAAGTATTAAGAAATAAAGAAACCTGGGTGAGAAAGGAGATGTGATATATTTTATCTAAAGATTTCTATCTTTTCTCAAAGTCTAATAAAAACAAACAAAAAATGGCCTAAGTCACTTTTTTTCAGTGCCACTGTAACTTCAAAGGGTCAATAAGCGAACTGTTGGAAGTCGAGGACCACCTGTATAAAAATCGGCACGGCACCATTTTCCAACCCATACCAGCCATAAGGTGGCCACATTTCTCAACACCTTGGATGTGGCGCACCTCTTGGTTTTGAAGGGTCAGATGAAAGAATATATGTGTGCATGAGGCCCTGGGGATCAGAAGAAGTTGTTTAAGAAGTTGTTTGATTGTCTAAGAGTAATGTGGAGATAGGACCCAGGTGTGGGTGTGATGGGCATGAGAGTGGGGAAGATGAATTGTGAGAAACATTTACTCTTAAACAATTAAAAACAACTTTTTCTTTCCACTCACTAGGGCATTTGCAGTACAAGATTGCTAACAGTTGATAGCATTGTGAGGAGGGCTGCAGGGGGTGGGGGTGAGGGAGGGGGGCTAGAGGAGCAATGAAGCGAGACACGATTCACAGGTTCATCTGTCAGAAACCACTGTGAATAGCTCACTTACAAGAAAACCCAAAACCTCATAGCTGGCACAGAGAACTACGGTAGAAGCTTTGCAAGATACCCATGACCTCAGGTGGCCACTAGGTGGCGTGACATTTAGCTATGTTTGCATAGCAAGCGAGAAAGCTTTAGGGGGCTGCAATCCAGGTAACCAATCAATATTATACATTATGCATATATTATTGGGGGGAGGGCAAAGGGATGTATTGGGAAGGCAAAGGGGTGTATGTGAATAACCTTTGATTATAAAAACTGCTGTAAAACTGTAATTAGGGCCTTGGGTAGCTTTCAAAGCCGGAGCCACTGATATCTTGGTACCAAAATAAAAGTCCTTTTGTTTCATATCTTGTGTTTGGTGATCAATTGGCTTCGACACCAAGCTAAGGCCCAGTTTTGGGGACAACAGCTTCAGCAGCGCCATCAGGGCAATACCCTGGACGAAAAAGCCTAGGGCTCCACCTCGAGCAGAGCAGGCTATCAATGGCCTCCCAAGGCAACCCGGGCGCACAACGTTTTCAAGTGCGTAACAGACGCCTCTCTACCCGGAGCCATCTAGAGCCCCAGCTCTGCCCCGTTGTCTTTCCTGACGCCCGCCCACCCACCCGCATCTTAAAGGCCCAACGGCAGCCACACTCACCGACCTCTTTCTTTCGGCCTTTGCCCTCGGAATGGCGGGGATCTAGGCGAGCTCCGGGCAAGGAGTTCCGTCGCCCGCGACGCACCGATGCCCCGTTCCTGCCTCGCCAAACGGACGAGGAGGAAGCGGGGAAAACACACACCCCCGCCAACAGAAACAACCGTCCGCAGGAGACCCGGAAGCGGAAGTAACTTCTAAGGCCGCGGCAGATGGGGAAAGAGGGGTAACGGCCTTCCGTTGCACGTGACGAAGAGGGGCGGAAAGAATGGAGCGTGGAGCGTGAGCTGGACTCCGAAGTAGTAGTAGCGCAGCTTGCTTGACGAAGCAACGGAATCCTCTTTGCTATTGACGGCGCGCGATTCAAAAGGCAACGCGGGAGCGCGCCTGCACATCTCCGTATCACCTTATATACAGGGGTTCTCAACCTTGGCAACTTTTAAGACTTGTGGAATTCTGGGAGTAACATCTGTCACCTTTCCGGGCTCCACGTGTACACCAAAATCCCTGATCAGCGGTTGCGCGTCCAGGGAAGAGTCCTCACTGTGCCCCACGAAAATTGGCGTTATAACGATACACGCAGCGCTTCTTGGAATGGAAAAGTCCGTTCCACGCCAGGGTTTTCCCCGGGCGCATCTTCACGTAGGAACCCCTAGAAGAAGTTCCGATGCCGGAGCGTGCTTGGTCTGAGTTGTAGGTGTATTGGCCAAGTGCCAACCCTGGCTTTGTTTATGGGCCAATTAATCAAGCAGAGTGGAGGAAAGTGGAATCCAAATACAGGTAGTCCTCGATTTACAACAGTTCGTTTAGTGACCGTTCAAAGTTACAGTGGCACTGAAATTTTTTTTACAGTTAACGACCTTTGCAGCATCTCCATGATTATGTGATCAAAAATTCAGATGCTTGGCAATGGATTCAGATTTATGACGGTTGCTGTGTCCCAAGATCATGTGGATCACCTTTTGCGACCTTCTCACAAGCAAAGTCAATGGGGAAGCCAGTGTCATTGAACAAATGGGCTACTAACTCATCAACTGCAGTGATTCACTTAACAAACTGTAGCAAGAAAAGTCATCAAATGGGGAAAACTCACATAACAAATCTCTCAGCAACAGAGTTTTTGGGCTCAATTGTGGTCGGAAGTGGAGGACTACCTATATTTTATTTCTACACAGAAACAAAGGGCATTTCGATTATGGCTTCAGCAAAAGCGAAGCCTTGAATCATGTTTACATCAAGCTTTTTATAGTATTTGCACAAAGAAGCGTAAAGTTATAATTTCATTTCACTTCGTAGTTCTACTTATGCCTGCATTCCAAGCAGCTGGCTGCTACTTTTAGATCTCCATAGTTATTCCAGTTTATTTGATGTACTAAATATGTTTCAGCAACAGTTCCATGTTTTCATGTTTCATGTATCAATATAGCCAATAGTTACTGTAAGGTATGGAGGGGAGAGTATCCTCATCATGAATGCTCAAGTCTAAGGCTGTCAATGATGGCATTGCTTCTGTGGTTGGACCCTCAGCAAGTCCTCCCTCCCAGATCTTTATGGACAGATTCAGCATGAAGGTGGTCAATCCAGACTTTGAGCCATATATCTGACAATCAGCATCTTGAATTTCTCCCATAAAGTAACAAAAGCATCTCCCGTAGTAGTGGGAATCACAAGACATCCATAACTATCTAGGCTACTGCATGTTGCATCAGAAGCTTCTCAACGGTCCTCAAAAGCAGCCATATGTAAAGCACATTTCAGTAACCTATCCTTAAAGTGCGCTTGAATGACAGTAAATAAAATCCCTTATCCAAAAAGGCTGCAACTACGGTATATAAAAATTCTCCTTTCCTCCTTCCCACACACCTCCCAGTTATGGACCATCTTTATCAGAACCACTATCCTATCCAGAGTCAAAGATGGATTATGTCTGGACTCATTTGGCTTCACAATCCACAACTACTCATCTCGTTAGGATTTAAACTAAAGCTACTTTTATTGACATTAGCTATAGTAAGAGGCTCTTGCAAGTCTGATTGTGCTGTACTGATTGTATTCCTTTCTACAGTTCAGTATTATGGAGTTTGACCTGCTTTTGAATGTTATTGGGATATTCTGGACTTAAAAAAAAAATGTTAGCCCCTTCTGGCTTGGCAAGTTTCTATCTTTACCAATGTTATCTCCCTTCCGTTTTCTTCCATAGGCTCAAACAGATCCAATATAACTCCTATTAATATTTATTAAATGGGCCTACAGCCTTTTCAACTATTCAGGTTCCATCCACAATTTCACATGGCTATAAGCTAATTTTTTTTAAAACAAAGATCATGTCATTTTTTTAATTTAAATTTTAAAAAATGATCAAAAACTCATGTGAGAACAAAGAATCCTATGAGTTTGGGCTGTTGTATATTCTTTTTAAATACATTTTTCTTTGGTTGTTGGATGCCGCCTAATGGCGTTATTTGCAGCATACTGGCTCCCAAAATATAGTTAATGGTTATGCCAATGCTTTAATTATATCATAAATGTAGCATACAGTATATATTTTCTAAATAATGTAATTAAGTAAATGGTGGTGCTGAAAAACATTTAAGTACTGTATGCATGTCCTTCACTTTGGATCCAAAGCCAAAAAGGCACTGAAAGATCAAAAGGAGTTAAAAAAAATCCTGGTTATGCAGACAGTTTAAGTAGCCTTCACTATATAGCTCACTATTGTTAACTTCACCCACATGGCTTTATGCTAAGCAGTACCAACATAGCTAAAATGCCAGCCAACGGGGGGAAAAGGAAGCAAGAAGTTAGGAAACATGTAACTGAAAATTAAGAAAACTTAAGCTGCTAGAGCAGTGGTTCTCAACCCTTCTAATGCCGCGACCGCTTAATACAGTTCCTCATGTTGTGGTGACCCCCAACCATAAAATTATTTTCGTTGCTATTTCATAACTGTAATTTTGCTACTGTTTTGAATCGTAATGTAAATATCTGATATGCAGGGTGTATTTTCATTGTTACGACTTGAACATAGTTAAAGCATAGTGATTAATTACAAAAACAATATAGCAATGCTCTCTGGAGAAGCTTACGCTTCCTTGCTCAAAAATGTTGGGAGGGAGGGAAGGAAGGAAGGAAGATTGAAGGGGAAAGGAAGGAGATGGAGAAGGAAGGAGATTGAAGGGGGAAAGAAGGAAGGAGAGAGATTGAAGGGGAAGGGATGGAGATGGAAGGAAGCAAGGAAGATTGAAGGGGAAAGGAAGGAGATGGAGAAGGAAGGAGGTTGAAGGGGAAAGGAAGGAAGGAAGGAGAGATTGAAGGGGAAGGGATGGAGATGGAAGGAAGGAAGGAAGATTGAAGGGGAAAGGAAGGAGATGGAGAAGGAAGGAGATTGAAGGGGAAGGAAGGAAGGAAGGAGAGAGATTGAAGTGGAAGGGATGGAGATGGAAGGAAGGAAGATTGAAGGGGAAAGGAAGGAGATGGAGAAGGAAGGAGATTGAAGGGGGAAGGAAGGAAGGAAGGAGAGAGATTGAAGGAGAAGGGATGGAGATGGAAGGAAGCAAGGAAGATTGAAGGGGAAAGGAAGGAGATGGAGAAGGAAGGAGATTGAGGGGGGAAGGAAGGAAGGAGAGATTGAAGGAAGGGAAGGAGAAGGAAGGAAGGAAGGAAGAAGAGAGATTGAAGGGGAAGGGATGGAGATGGATGGAAGGAAGGAAGATTGAAGGGGAAAGGAAGGAAGGAAGGAGAGATTGAAGGGGAAGGGAAGGAGATGGATGGATGGAAGGAAGGAAGGATGGATTTTTTCCAGATGGTGATGAACTGCAACTCCCAGCATTCCCCACTCTCCCACAGTGCTTTTTAGGGCTGCTGGGGGCGTCCCAGCTCAGCCAGCAGCAGCAGCGGCAGCAGCGCATTGCCCGAGTAGGGTGGGAAGAGAGGGGGTGGTGGTGGCAAGTCATGAAAGCAGCGTCCACACGTTCAGGGTGCAAATGCCTTGGGCCGTTTGGCTCCCCCACCCCTTTATTTACTGATCTGCCACAAGCTCGTGCAAACAAGCCCCGAGGATTCTGAACGAGCGGTTGTTTTAAAAAAGAAAGCTTTCAGCAACGAGGCAGAAAGGGGAACTCGCTCACGGCTTTCTCAGCGACTGGGAAGGCAGTCTCTTTCCTCTCTCTTTCTCTCTTTCCTCTTTCTCTTTCTCTGTTTCCTCCATCTTTCTTTCTCTCTTTCCTGTTTCTCTTTCTCCTCCCTCTTTCTCTTTCCTCTTTCTTTTCCTCTGTTTCTCTCTCTTTCCTCTCTCTCTTTCTCTCTCTTATGGCAGTATCTTCGGAGGTCCCCACTGCCCCTGGCCTCTGCGCATCCTCAGCCGAAAGGGCGGGGAGGAGCAGGATGGGAGGCAGCGGTAGTGGCAGTAGCATGGCAGCATCGTTGGGGTTCCTCACCGCCGGCCCAGCCGCCACCCCGCTGCATCCTCAGCCAAAGGAGCGGGCAGGGGGAGCAGGACGGGAGGCAGCGGCTACAGTGGCAGTGTTGGCAGCACGGCAGCATCATTGGGGTTCCTCAGATGAATGGGCGGGGAGGGGAAGCAGGATGAGAGGTGGCGGCTCCGGCGGCAGCAACAGGGCAGCATTGTCAGGGTCCCTACTGCCCCCGGCCCAGCCACCGCCCCCACTGGGACTCTGCGCTGCCTGGCCTCACCCTCCGCCCATTGATGGAGCTGCGGTGGAGGCAGCGCCCGCCCGAGCCACCTGGGAGGGCAGGCAGGAGAAAGGAGAGGAGGAGGGTGAGGAAGTAGTCTCCCTAGCTGGGACTCCGCGCTGCCTGGCCTCGCCCTTCGCCCATCCAATGGAGCCACGGTGGGAGCTGGTGCCGCACGGCCCCTACCAGCCCCTCTGCCAGCCCGGCTGCTCCCCCCAGGCATCCCTCTGCTGCTTTGGGGGCAGCAAGAGGAAGAAGGGGAGGAGGAAGGGGAGGGCAAGGAAGCCGCCGCTAGCGCCGAGCCCCAGGAGGCGGCTCTCCTCTCCTACCTTTGCTACCTTCCCAGCAGCCTGGATTCCGGTGCACCTTCCTGGCCAGCAGGTCCAATGGTCGGGCTGGCTGGGGATTGCAGGGGCTGGTCTCCCTTGGGCCGCAGCTTTCCGGAGGGCTGGCCCGCTCAGCGGAGCCTCCAGCGGGCCGCTCCCAGCAGGAATCCCAGGGCTTCCCCGGGCGGCTCCAAGCCATGAGGCCCTGGCCGCACTTCTCCCAGGGGGTGGGACACCCGGGCGCAGGGCCAATCAGGAGCCCTGCAGGAGGTAAGTCCGCCTGAGAGAGAGAGAAGGGAAGCAAAAGTGCCTTTCTCTCTCTCTGCAAATGGCGGAGGAGGCCATGCGGAGCGGAGCCTCGGTTCCTAAGACCATCGGAAATGTGTTTTCTGATGGTCTTAGGCGACCCCTGTGAAAGGGTCATTCGACCCCCAAAGGGGTCGCGACCCACAGGTTGAGAATCACTGTGCTAGAGTATACATTTCTGTACTAATAATAGCATTAGAAGAGCAGGTGGCTTTTCTGTTTTTTATACATCCTGCTGCTATTCCTAAAATAATAGAAAATAACAGGAAATCTACTAGTACATATAAACTATGAAACTGATTGCCTTCTCTCTATTGAGGCATTTCTTCGTTACACTGAGTTTTACCCGACAACCATTTTCTAATAAACCCTTTTTAAGTAGCCGTCGTAGAGGGTTCACATGGGACTCTTTTCCTAAACAGTGGCTCAGCGTGGAAATGCATATCCCACCTATAAGAGGCCCCTTAAAGAAGCTGCATCTCCAAGCTCAGAAAAATAGCTATTTAATTTAAGGATGCACCAATAGGATGCACCAATATGGTCTAGAGCAGAGGTCCCTAATCTACAGGCCGTGGCCTCTTGGCCACTGAGCTACGTGAATGGCTGGCCAGCGTGCACATACATATGTCCATGCTCACGCCTCCTTCCGCCGGCACTAGCCAAGCTGCGAGTCACGCTGGCGCTACCAGCCCCATTTGTGAAATGTGCCTGCTTGTGGCCCCGATTGCATGCACCCAAGCGCAGCCACATTAGCATGTGTGCACGTGTTGTGAAAAGTTTCTATTCCTGAGATAAGTTTCCGTTTCGCTTCTACAGATTGCCAAACAGCTGGCAGTTGGACTAGAGCATGGAGGAACAAGGAAAGATTAAGTTTCGTTTCCTGAGAAATGTGTCAGGGCTTTCCAAGTGTATGTGTAACTGTGATTGGCTGTGTATCTGTGGGATGACAATTGAAAGGGGAGAAGCTTTTGATGTGAATAAAAGGAAGTGCCGGATTTCTATCTGGGCTTCCACTCCGAGACAATCCCCAGTCTCTGTCATTATTCATGGAAGCCGGGAAACACATGCACGTGTGCATAAAGGTGCCTGCCCCTCCCTTTCCCACAGGGCCAACCCAGAAAGATTAGGGACCCCTGGTCTAGAGCTCTTGTGAGGATGCCTTCAGCCCTTTAATTCACACTGTCAAAGTTGACTCTACTCCATAGTTGCCTGCACCTGTTTTCACTCACAGCTTTGCCAAACAGTGATGGGAGAAGGGGGATGAATTCCTAAGGGTAGGGGGAATGCAAGTGAACCTTCAGTTGTTGGAGAAACATTATCTGCCAAAGTCAACTCATGAATAATGTTTGATCGGAGCAGACAGTTTTTTTCTAAAGCAAAAGAACTGAATTCACTGGGTGAACTATGAACTGTGGGTGCCACAGAGGGGAAGAGGGAAGTTACCTATATGGTTTTTGTGGAAAAATCCCGGAACTGATTTTGCTTCTGCCATGCCTAGATGGATTTCTCAGTAAAGTTACACTCCTGGTTAATCTAAAGAGCCGGGAGTTTCTTTGGTTGAAACTGCCAAAAAGACACATACTTTCGTAGGATCACTTCCTTAAGAGGACACTATCAGAGCCAAAGGAACTTTTAAAATTCCAATCTGAAGGCACAGCACATCTCCCATCGATACTTTCATAAACAGCCAGGCTATCAAAGTGGGAAATAGTTACTCTGACTATTCATATCCAGCGAAGAGCTCGTTATGTATAAAGGCTAGCTGAATAACATGAAGATTGGGTTTTTCATTTCTGTGCTTTGCATAGAATGATGGGCATATGCATACAGGTAACATAATTCTGATTTTAAATATAAAAAGTAAATGGATCGAGAATGTTTTCTTAGATGTTGCAGCGGGAACTCAGGTCAGGTTTACAAACTGCTACACTGTGATTTACTTAATCATGAAATGTTGAATAAACACAACTGAGTTCATGTTAAACTAATTTAGCTACCAAATTAAACCATACCATGGCTTAGCAAATAAATGAACCAAGTGATAAGCCATGTTTATCCAGTCTCACATGAGCACAATTACGTAGTGATCCATTGCTTTCATATGTTTAAGATGCAAAAGTTTTTCCAGAAGGGAACAAAGAAGAGAAGCTAAAATATGGGAAGCTGTCCATGTAGAAAGAAATGGAGCTATCAGTGCTTGATGAGACTGGTTTTCTGCAAATTAGTAATTAGGATTGCAGGGATAATAAAATTTGTCTTACATGTAGAACAAAATGGAGAATGGACAGTTGTGAAGTTATGCAAAGATAGGATAAAGGAGCAGAGCAAAGAATTAGTACGATTTTCTTTTTTAAAAAATTACAGTCTCCATCCACAGTGAAACAAACAAAAAGAATATTTCTGGGTATTTTATTAGTTTTTAATTAGTTTTTAATTTTTCACGTCCAGGCAGTAGCACACACAATAGCTAGTACATCTGTGCAAGGCTGCCTCCTTTACTCTGATTTAACAGCCTCCAATCGCTACTTCCAGGTTCTCAACAGAAGCTACACAGAAGGGCAACGGGAATCCATTGTCTGCAAATCCTGCTTCAATTACAAGGACCATTCCAAGCCAGTGGGAGCCAAATGTTTATTGTTAAGGTGGGGAAGGACAGGGAGAGAAAACAAGGAAGACCCATCACTACATTCATTTCTCCAAGACCCTACTGTCAGACCTACCTTAGAACTGTAATAATGTAAAAAATAATTAAAAAAGGACTGATCACAGCAAGGCTATAATACTGACACAGAGATTAGGGTCAAGGAAAACTAGATTCTACGGGAGTGATGGGAAAGGTGGCTAAGACCAGACAGTTTTAATGAAAAAAGAGCTTAAGAAAAATAATTTAAAAAGATTCTGGTTCAATTGGCACTGAATCATGAAGGCATCATCCGCAATCAAGAAAGCACCTGCAAAAAAAATGAATATCAAGGTAAGAAATATAATTCAGATGTTGGGTTTACGTGTTGCATAAGCCTTAATTTTAACTATAGTTTGTTAAATAACCAATACTTTACTGGACACACATGAACCAAAAAACAGACAAGCCACATTATGGCTTGCCAGAATGTGTAAGCTCACTCTGTATCTTAGCTGAGCCAGGAATTACAGCTGATGTTCCCTATATCTTATTTTGTTAAGTCCATTTTCAGTGCCATAAGAAGTTGGCACAATCAGTTCTTGGGTTCAGATTTATGGCAATGGCTGACCTGATCAGGGATAATATACACTATCCCTAAAATATACCATATATTCCCTACCCTTCCCAGCAGCATAAGGAATTGAAGGATAAATAATGCACATATGGCCCCTCTCTCCATTTCAAGGAGACATCCAGACATGCCCTAGACCAGGGGTGTCAAGCTGCCAGCCCGCGGGCTGGATGCATCACGCCGAAACCGCACCCACCCCATTGCCGGCAATGGAAAAAAAGTCACGCTACATCGCAATACGTCCCGTGACATTGCGAGTTTGACACCCCTGCCCTAGACCTTCTTTGCCCAGATTCAAGAACTCCTTAAGAACTTGGATACACACAATCTTTCCCAACCAAAAGGCAAGAGCAACACCAGGCCAATTAACTCACCAGCTCAACGATCGGTGGTTGTGCGCAAATCTGTGGTCAGGGGATCATGCTGGATTGTCTGATGCAACATGAGGGCAAGTAACCCAGCCCGGTTAGTCATAGCCATCCGAACATTTCGTTCCTGCTCAAACAGCTCATCCAGCTTGTACCACTGCCAGTCAATAAAGACATCCTAGATTACCATGACAATTCTTAGATCAACCCCAGGAAAACTATTTCCCCAACAGGTCTATATATAAAGAGGTTCCCTGTTCACTCCTCAAACATCTCCAGGCTGATCTGGAGCTGAAAAGCTGAAGAATTGATGCCAGCCCAAATTCTGGACTAGAGGGGCTAACAGTCCGATTTATAAAGATATTTGTAAATAAATACATACATTTTTAACAAAAGGTAAGTCTTTGCTTCCCTAAAGGTTCCTGAACGTACCACACGCACTCGCTCCAAATCCACCTCAGCCCGGCGCAACTTCTCCCAGCAGTAATGTCGATTGCATTTCCGCTTGGACACCCGGCAGAATTCCCCAGTGAGCTCAAACACATCTTTTACCATGGGGCAACCACACACCTCATCTTGCGAAATCTATGAAAAAGTCAAAATCAAGATTCAGCAGGATAAAACAAAAAGTATTGCTCCATCCAATGACATTCTGAAGGCAGCAAAGAAAAGTGCAATTCTAACCGTGCTGGTGATTCAGATTTGATTAATTACGTAACTTATTCTGAACAGTAAAATCTTCCTAATCTGGGGAAATGTTATTCCACCATGCCCCCAGTTAAGGGTTCAAAAGATACTGCCAGAATCTGTATAAAACAGTTGTACAGGTACAAGTCTTTATGTATGTATATGATGTATACACACACAAAAAAACCCCCGTAAGATATAAAATACTAAAATCCTAAGATTTAAAAACTTATTTTTATTCTGAAACGAAATCCAGATCAATGCTTTATATGGCAGCCTACACTTTTCTTGCACTGTTACCAGAATCAAGGAACTCGCTTTACGTAATTTTCTACTGAATTCTGACCAACGGCTAACTTCCACAAAGAACTACCCTGGCCCCTCAAAGGAATGCAACTCTTTATTTACTTTTGGGTCTCGGGAATGCTCTGGGCAGAGGACTTGCAAGCGTTTGCAGTATGTCTTGCTTTGTGTGTTGTAGACATCACAGAAAAGACGAGTAGCTCTGGGAGGGGAAAAAAACAACAACAACCATGCATGATTTTACACGCCTCAAACACATCCCCCACTTACCAATTTTTTTTTCCTAAGCTAAAAAGCCTGCAAAGGTATAACCTTTTCTAACGGAGGAGCTGCTTCAGCCCTTTGTTAATTTCAGTGGTTGGAAGCATTTCGAATGTAATGGCACCAGGGATTCGTATAAATGCATCATAAATTAAGAAATGCGTTGCCCATTTCTTTCCTAACGATCCCAAACGTAAGATTTGCCCCCTTTTTCCCTTTAAAAAAAGCTACAAGTTGTGTCGGTGTTTTTTTAATTGAGTTATCCAACATATCCCCAAAACGGGTCCTCCTGGTCTTTTGAAGATTTTATTTACAGAACACACATTCAGTAAACTTGTATCCAGTTGATATTTTTAATACTTTCTATTAGTTTATCCTGCACACACATTCAATTGTCCTCCTTCCTTTCTTGTTTAAACAAGTGGTGTTCACTAATCACTTTCTAATCCTACCTGAAGATGCTATCTCTTGGGCCTGTTATGAATTTTACTCGAGCAGTAATTTCAAGTTCGGGCAACTTAAGACACCCAAAGAGCCAGTTTAGTATCTGAGATCTTTCTCCTGAAATGTAATAGAATGATAAGATTGGAAAGGACTTTGGGCTTTTTTTTACTCCAACCACTTGCTGGAATTCTCAGATAAACCCAGGCAATTGGCTATCCCGATTTTATTGGAAAACCTTCCGAAATGAAGAACTCATGACCCCGGCATTGTTCCATTGCTTACTAGCTCTCATGGTAGGAAAATTATTCTTGAACTAAAGAATAAGTTTAGATCTTTCTATATAAAGTTTTCCCTTGATTCTTGTCCTCCCTTTCTATTATAGCTTTCTCTTAGGCTAAACGTATCCATTCCTTTTCATTCTTTTTCATAATCTGTGATCTACCAGGATGCCCAGATTTTTTACAAGTATTACAGCCAGTGCTTTTTTTCTAAAAAAAGAAAAAAGAAAGAAAAAAAAGGTACCAGAACTCACACCTGTCATACAACCCGCCTTGCCTACCCTACAAGGTTCCATCCCAAAAAGGTGCCGGAACTCCGTTCTGGGCGTTCTATGACAAAAAAAAAGGCCTGGTTACTGCTGAGTTAGATATCAATCTTGATTTTTCCTATCTGTGCAGAACGCTATTTTTCTCACTGCTAAACTCTATGTGGTTGGGAAAGTTCAAGCACCCCTGGATATCCAGCACTCAAATCACCTACCTAGCTCATTTTTAACTCTTACCTATCCAACCATTTGTACTGTTTCTATCCGGATATTCAGGCAATCTTCAACTTACGACTGGTCACTTAACGATCATCTCAAAAAAAAGTTATTTGCAACCTATCCTCAAAGTTATGATTGCTATACCGTCACATTTTGGGCGCTTGGCAACCAGCTTGCACTTACGACTGGTTGCCGCATCTTGCAGTGACACGACTGCATTTTCTAAAGCTTTCCAGCAAAAAAATGCCCATTAGAGAAGCTTCATTTGGACTTACAACCAGGTGATCCCCTTACACGACCACAGTGACTTGTGCTTAATGACCACTGTAAAAATGGTGGTAAAATCAAGTCCAATCACACAGTGACTCAACTTATGACCACCACTTACAAGGAAAATTCCAAGGCTCAGTGGTGGTCCTAAGTCAAGGACTATTTCTATTGGCAACCTGTTTCCTTGCCTTATTGCTATATCGTGCTTTTTAAATTGAGGCTGAATTCTGTTACTTAGAATTCGTTTGTCTATATGTACGGCTGGAGACACTTTCTGCTTCTTTTGTAACTTTTGCTAACTTGATTATTTATTTAGATCACCACTTTTATAGCTCGTCCCTGTCTACAGTCTCTGAGCAGAGTAAAACTACAGATTAAGCACAAAAAGAATGACATGAAAGACCTGCCACTTGGTCTCTGTCCCCCACATATCATAATATTCTTACTACACAGTCAGATTAACCTTGGCAAGGCAATGCTTTGTGTAGGCTGGCACGGTATTATATCATGTAGGGCAGTGATGTCGAACCTTTTAGAGACCGAGTGCCCAAACTGCAACCCCAAACCCACTTATCGCCGGGTGCCAGGTGGGCATGGCCCACTGGATGGGCATGGCTGTGTTGGTCATGGCAGACTGGGTAGCTGTGACCAAGATGGGCGTGGTCACCTCAATGTTGCTTGTGGGGAGGGACGCCTGTGGGGGCCGGGCAGGGTTGGGTGAAATCCAGGGGGTGGGATGCATCTGGCCACGTGGGACCTTGGCAAGTTAGCGGGTGGCTGGTTGAAGAGGGACGGTTGCCATCTCCAGGACATGGCACGTGTGCCTACAGAGAGGGCTCTGAGTGCCGCCTCTGGCACGCATGCCATAGGTTCGCCACCACTGATGTAGGGTTTCATTGATCAGCACTTTTGAATTGGTCCCAGACCACCTTCTTGTAATTATTGCAAAAACTTTAGCAGTGGTGTTAATCTACTGTGATAGGAATATCTCATCAATAGTCTAATCATAACATTCTGAATCAGGTTCTGGGTAGTATTCAAAGACAGTCCCAAGAAGAGTGTGTTACAATAATCCAACTGAGTGATGATCAAAGTACGCATTATTGTTGTCAAAGTATCCTGCTCTAGGTAGGATCATAAATGGCATGCCAGCCAACACAGGGCAAGCAACACAAACACACTCACATCACCATTGCTTATATCTGCTGTTTAAACAGTAGCCACAAATTCAGGAGAATCCTTGGATCACGAACAACTTCTTTCAAGAGATTGTTACCCCATCTGTCCAAAATAAAGTAGCAGGGCTGGAAGTTCCCAAACGCTGACCAAAAATCACCTAGGTTTTGCAATAGTTCAGTCTAAGCTTATTTTGCTTTATCAAGACTCTGACATCAACCTCCAGACATCAATTCAAGCTTTCAACAGAATCGCTGGTCTGATTTGGGGTAGCAATGTATAACCGGATGTCATCTGCACACCAATGACACCTCAGCCAAACTGTCAGATGACTTCTCTTAATGGCATCATATAAGTGTTAATTAATGGGGCAGAAAGTACCGAACCTTGTAGTACCCTGTATTGTAGTGCTGGCCATCCCCCTTGATTACAGACTGAAATCACCCACATAAGCAAGAGCAGAGCCGCAGGAGCTCAGTACCCTGACTCCAGTGCTTGGAGGCAGTCCAGCAAGATTCTATGACTACCCAAAAGGTCTAAGAGTATCAAGGTCCTTCACAAAAATCCTTCATCAAGGCAAAGAATGTGGTTTCCATCCATTACTTCTGAATCCTCACTAGCAGCAATCTGAGACAGTCCATTTCTTCTGGCTGAGTCATCACCTTTTCAATAACCTTTCCTAAAATGGGAAGTTTGAGGAATGTTCACACAAACAAATGTGAGCCTAGGATTTTTTTTGGGGGGGATTAACTTGCTGTTCCCCTCAAAGTGGTCCTATAACAGAGAAGACACTTCATAAACAATTTCACGTACAAATATATACATAGTCCCCATCATGGTTCCAGCAGAAATAACAAAAATAAAATTTAAAAAAAATAATGCAGAATGGCCATACAGTAAGGACATACTGTACTGGGAAGGAAAGGAAATATAATTGGATGAACATGAGGAAAGAGGAAAATAATCACCCTCATTATATAAATAGTTATTTGAAGGGAGAAAAACGTCTTTCTGTAAGAGAAATATAGTATTTATCTGAAAGAAAAATGATCCTTAATATAAAAAATTCTCATGCCCCCCAAAAGATTAGTAGAAATAAAAACATAAAGACAGGCAAAATCCTGCATAATAGCAAACTAAGTATGTACATATAATATCCTTTCATATATGTGTGCATACATATAGCTTCCAGAAAACATACTCTAAAATAAAGCAGCATTTCCTGAATTAATATCTGTTGCTTGAAACTGACTGGCTGTAAAATAAGATGCCCAGAAGATAATTATAAGATTCATAACATTCATTATACCTGAATATAACATGCAAATCATTCTCCCCCAGAAACACAGAAACAAAATTATGCATGTTGCTCTCTACTCTTCCAAAAGAAGCTGCCCCTGTCCCCTCCCCCCCCAAAAAACCCTGAAGAAAAAGCAATGTGGAGTTGGATTGAAAGAAAGAGAAAGCTGAACTAGGAAAGGAGAAAAGAAAAGGGAAATGGAAGTGGATAAAAAGGGAGATAACTGGACAGGGTGAGAAAAGAAAGAGACAGCTTATCTAGGAGTCACAAAAAGGATTAAATTTAACTAGGCAAAGCAAAAGGTATGGCTGGCTAATCTCATTTTCAAAGGCATTCCAAGTATAGATATATACGTACTTCCCTCTCCCCCCCAGTTCAAATTGTATTTTTTATTCTTAACAATAATTCATTTTCATATTCTCAGCAACAGTAACACACATTATTGTAGGAAGGCAAACATGATCTTAGTTATTAATTTATAGGGAGAAAAAAAAGGAAGGAGAGGGATTTGTATGGTTCTTTTTTCCCCCCCCTGTCTATTCTTCCTGGGGAGGGGATGTCTTAACTTTATGACCATCTTCTTTTCAGGAAATTAAGGTAGGGCTGAAAGATATACTGAAACAAACAGAAAGAGTCTGGGTGGCCAGGGTTGGATAGCAATGAACTCATGTTTCTTACCCTTCAATACGTGTGGGATACATGGACCCAAAAGATGTCTGGCTCTCATACTGCAGAGGGAAGGAACAGTTAAAGCACAGTTAAAAAGTCTGAACAGAAAAAAAAATATCACTGGCATCATTATGTGAGGAAACAATAGTCAATCCTACAAACGTTAGTTACCTAACGTGAAAGCTCAGGAGTCTTCTCATCTCATGTAAAGTTTTTTAAAGCGTGTTGCAAGGTGTTGTTTGTTTTTTTAATTTCAAAAGCAGAAGTACAGGTAGAGTTACCATTAAGTGAGGATTACCTGTATTCATAAGAGGCCCTGACAATATAATAGCAGCAGAGGGGAAGGGAAAAGATTGGTGGTGAGCAGACCTGTGGAGTATGAGCCATCACTGACAGGGAAAGTTATGGGAAGATTAGTAGATGAGAGGGAAAAGGAGATACACACAGTAGTACCGGTAGTACAGGCTTCACTATCAGCAGCAGCTGCGGAGAGGAAGTAAGGAAGGTGACAGGAAGACTGAGGGACAAGCAGGAGGTGGGATATATGTTGTAAGCCGCGCCGAGTCTCCGGAGAGGAGCGGCATACAAGTCAAATAAATAAATAAACAAATAAATAAATAAATACTGGTAGTCCTCGACTTACAACCCCAACTGAGCCCCAAAATTTCTGTCACTAAGCGAGACACTTGTGAAGGGAATTTTGCCCCCTTTTACGACCTTTCTAGCCATGGTTGTTACGTGAATGACAGCAGCTTGTTAAGTGAGTAACGTGATTGTTAAGTGAATCTGGCTTGGTCATCACGTGACCTCGGGACGCTGCAACTGTCACAAAAATGAAGGTGAATTGTGACCACTTGTCCACGGGGGATGTTGCAATGCTCCTAAGTGCGGAAAACAGTCCTAAGTCACTTTTCTTGGTGCCGTTGTGACTTCGAACGGTCACTAAACAAATCGTTATAAGTCGAGGACTACCTGTACCATTCTAGGTATACTGACCCTGCCATGGCAACAGAAGGATTGACACACGTTAGCTGTAACCTTCACTCCTTATCAGCTACTACTTGGCTTCTTTCTCAATTTGCCCCCAATTTTTATTGTGTCTTGTTTTTATTCTTTGCACGACATTGTTTTATATTATAGTTGACTGTCCAAAGTTCAGAGTTTTAAGATGAGCCGCCATGTAAACATTTAAATAAATCACACCTGTCTTCAACATTCCCATTTGTTTCACTACCTGAAACACCGGTTTCTCTGTGTATATGCCGCTTCTGGAAGTCAATTCTGGGCCTGGGAAATAAAAAACTAGCTACCGGTTCTGCCGAAGTGGTGCGAGCCGGCTGAATCCCACCACTGCCCTAAAGGTTAGGTAATCTTTTCTGACACGTTAATCCCTGAAGCCTTACTTAGACAAGCCTGGCAAATTAAAAAAAAAAAAAAAGTAGCAACAGAAATTTATCTTCATTTAATGAATATTGCTTGAATAAATGATAACTGGCTGATCACATTAAGCTACAATTAAATACCTGTACTTTTATACTGTAGTAATTTGGCATTTAACTGATAATACTCTTCTCTTGCTTTTTTCTCGTGTTTTTTCCCATGTTCTTAAATGATTTTCACCATCACATACCACTTTGTATTAAGGTTGAATAAAGAATGATTAAGACAACCACAAAGACATATTTCATGCAAAGATAGCTAATACGAATGTAGCTGATGCCTGTTAAAAATCATTAACTATGATTTGATTTGAGTATTTCTTTTTTGTTAAAAATTAAAAAACTAATTAAAAAAATCATTAACAACATGAGTTGCTACTGCTGCCCAGCTTGTATATTATTCGTGGTCTTGAATGCTGAATTAAAAGGCAACTGGAACTGAGCATAGGGTTATTTTTTGCAAATTATGCTAGGCCACAGTTGCATTTAAAAATCCATCAATAAACCATGGTTTATTTACTGATCCCTTTCAATATTTCACATCATCCTAACCCAAACCAAGGAAGGCAACTTACGACTTGGTATAACCCTGACAGTGAGGACAATTAACCAGTGGAATAGCTTGCCCCCAGAAATCGTGGGTGCTCCATCACTGGAGATTTTTAAAAAGAGACTAGATAGTCACTTGTTTGAGATGGTATAGGACATATAGGTTCTCCTGCTTGAGCAGGGGGCTAGACTAGAAGACCTCCAAAGTCCCTTCCAGCTTCTATTCTATTCTATTCTATTCTGTTCTGTTGTTCTGTTCTGTTGTTCTGTTCTATATTCTGTTCTGTTCTGTTCTGTTCTGTTCTGTTCTGTTCTGTTCTGTTCTGTTCTGTTCTGTTCTACTCTACTCTACTCTACTCTCCACTCCACCCCACCCCACCCCACCCCATCCCATTCGTAGTCCTCAGATGACGATGGCAATTGGGACTAGGATTGTTATTGCTAAGGGATGTGGTCATAAAGCAGTGTTAGGGGACCACATCGCTTAGTAACAGCAATCCCAGCTGTCATCATAATCCCAGGACTGTAAAGGGCTGTTAAGCAGGAAGAGGCAGAGTCCCAGGTGTGCAGGAGGGTGTGTCAAGGGAGAGGTACTGCAGGCAGGCATTGGGGAGTGCAGGTGGGCAGGCCAGTGTAGTGGGAAGTGCTGGCAGGCTGGCAAAGGCAGCAGGTGGGCACTGGGGAATACCAGACCAACAAGGGCAGCAGGGGGAGCACCCTGGTCTGCAGGCAGGCATTAGGGGAGCAGAGGTAGACAGGAGCTTGTTATAAAATATGAGATCCCAAAGAATCTCATATTCCATAGTGGGGCTCCTTGGAAGAAAATGTGGCTGGAGCGACTTGCTCCCTTTCCTATCAGCTTCCCAACTGACTTTGCGTGGAGATCACCGGGATGTTGCACCAGTCGCAATTCTGCAGACCAGTTGCAAATCCCCCCCACACACACACACACGTTCAGCACTATTGTAATGCTGAATGTTGCTGAAGGGGTGATTGTAACTCCAGAACTACCTGTACAATGCTTAAATCCTTCCGAATGTAATTCAAGAGCACACGTAAGCAGCCCCGGGAAAACCAACATACCTTGGCATAACATCTTTCCATGTGGCGAAGGGCAACTTTGGGGTTGATGGGATGACCGCAGGAGACACAGAATATCTGCAAATCTGTGTCATCACTGTCTCCTTCACTGGTCTAAGAAACAAGCAGATGTCAAAACAACCACCTGAATTTTAAAGAAAATAGCATCTTATCCCAACCATGTACAGAACGTTTAATCCATCCAGGCAAGCAAAGAAGAATCAAGACTCTGGCAACAACCCAACAGAGAATTTATGCATTGGCAGTCATGAGTAAGGTGGGTGGGGGGAGGGGTTGTTTTTTGGTTTTTTAGTCCAGCTTGTTGAACAAATCAGGCATCATGGGATACACTCAGAAAGCTAGGCTTTAAAGAGGAACCCTTGGCGTAATGATGAAATGTGCTGGCCTAGAAACCAGGAGACTGTGAGTTCTAGGCCTTTCTTGGGCAAGAAAGCCAGTCGAGCAACTTTGGGACACCTTCCCTCTTTCTCTCTCTCTCTCAGCCCAACCCACCTCACAAGGCTGTTGTTATGAGGAAAAAAATGAGGCAGGGACATTAGGTATCCCTCACTGTCTTGAACTGTATCTTTTTAAAAAAGGTGAGGAAAATATAATATCACATAGCACTAATTAAACAAATCATACTATCATGAAGCAGCATGTGCCGATCTAACCATTTTCCCAACCAAGCTTGTAGAGCCAGATTGTTAAGCTCCTTATGGGCGGGTGTTTGCCTGTATGTGCGCTTTAAGTCAGTTCTGATTCCTGGCAATTACCTGGACTAGTCCCTGAGCACATAGTCCTTGGATTATGACCCTAATTGGGATAGGAATTTCAACTGGTAAGCAAAGTGTAGGTTAAGCACAATATTATGTGACCAGGCCGTTTAACGACAGCAGTCCAAGCAATCCAGAGTGTAGCTGTTAGGCCAAGACTGTGCAGTCATTAGGCAAGGACCTCACACTTCTCCTGCCCTGTGCAATTGCTTCTGCTACAAGTGCCACCCTCACCCCACCTCCACCTGGGTGGAAACGGAGTACTCTGCATTTTGGGTACCCCGCATTCCATCTACCCCTGCCATGGCCCCCACCACCCAATGCAGACCTTCCTGTCTTCCTCTCGCTGCTGGCCCAGGATCCAGATACTGGGCAAGGATGCAGTCGGTGAGCGTGGCAGGGTGATGAAGCCTCGTCTGCCGAACAGAGCTTGCCAGGCTCAGTCAGGGAAGAGGCAGGCAGCACTGCAGGAGGAGAAGCCACATCTTCTGCCACTATAGCAATGAGTGATAGCCCACAGACTGTGGCGAGCACAGCAAGATGGGACAGCAAAGATTAACGTGCTGCCTTTCCAAGCAAGGCAGCGGTGGCTGCCTAGGCGAAGGTGGCAGCTGTGCAGGAGGTGCCATTCACATTGGTAGCAGAACTGGAGGAAGCGGAAGGATGTGGAAAAGGGGTAACACATCCTCTGCAGCTCACATTGGAAGCGCTCCTGAAGATCTGGCCTGTGGTCTTCAAAGAGGGGTGGAGGCAAGCCCAGTACCAACAGACCCTCTGTGCCAGCCTTCCTCTTGCAAAGCCTCACAAGGGGCCAGAACCTTCCAACAAGCTGAAACCCATGGACCAATTCATTAGGAGCACTTCCAGCACAAGGTTTGAGATGTCTCGTGCGCCTCTGGGAAATCCTTTTCCTTGTTTCTTCCAGTTCTGTTGCCATCTGAAATGACTGACTCTCCCCCCACCCATAGCTATCTTCACTTGGGGAGTCACGGCCACCTTCCCTCGCCTCGCATCCTGTCCCACTGCACTCTCCACTTTCTGCAATCACACCTCACATTGGCAGTGGAAGACGGGGGCCCTTCTCCTGCACTGCTGCTCTTGGAAGCTGAAGTCAGCTGGGGACAGCAGTGGGGTGTGTGTGTGTGTGTGTGTGTGTGTGTGTGTGTGTGTGTAGTGCAAGGGCAGCCAAATGGTGCAGGGTTTCCTGCCTGAGCAGGGGGTTCGATGATGACCTCCAAGGTCCCTTCCAACTTTATTATTATTATTATTATTATTATTATTATTATTATTATTATTAATCATCGCAGTCAGCCAGATGTTCAGACTGGATCTGGAATTTTTATTTATTTATTTATTTATTTATTAGACTTATAAGCCGCTCTTCTCCAGGGGACCCAGAGCGGCTTACAACATAGATAAATAACAATCGCATTTAATAAGTCTAATATAAATTAAATTAAGATGATCATAAAGTTAAAACAATACCCCAAATTTTTTAATAAAAAACATTCATCCAACATTCAACACCAATCATTCCCAGATCTGCCGACACAAATAAGTTTTTAATTCTTTTCGGAAGGCCAGAAGAGTGGGAGCGGTCCGAATCCCCGGAGGGAGCTGATTCCAGAGGGTAGGGGCCGCAACAGAGAAGGCCCTTCTCCTGGGGCCCGCCAGCCTACATTGACTGGTCGACGGGACCCGGAGAAGACCAACTCTGTGCTCTCTGACCGGTCGTGATGAGGTATGAGGCAAAAGACGGTCCTGCAAGTAACCTGGTCCTAGGCCATGTAGGGCTTTATAGGTAATAACCAACACTTTGAATTGCGAGCGGAGACTAATAGGTAGCCAGTGCAGCTCGCGGAGCGTTGGTGAAATGTGGGCATACCGAGGTAAGCCCACGATTGCTCGCGCGGCTGCATTCTGCATTTTGTCTACCTATCGAGTCCTTACCAAGGACCTGGGATAGGCAGATGTGGATGTCTGATGGCATTACAGATGTCGTCGCAGGATGGAAGCGGTTCCTAGTAAGGCTGCCTTTTGCAATTGACTAATGGCAAATCTGTTAATGTCAATGGTGTTCAAGTGGTGCTCCAGTTGTATTATTATTATTACTATTATTATTATTATATCTTTTATTCATTAAACATGAACCTCAGTCTACTGAACATTCAAATTGGCTGGCGCTGATGGTTGACATGGGTTGCTACCAGCATCCTAGATGTCAACTAGGTACCTCCTTAAAATATAAGATGTTCGGAGTAGCACAGTTTTTTGTAACGTTGCTGGAGTTATTACAGGAAGCTGCAGTTTCTTTATGTATTTTGCAAAGTTTTTGGACATAGTTCCCAGTGCCCCAATGATAATGGGTACCACTGTTACACGTTTTATCCATAATCCCGCAGTTTCGATGGCCAGGTCGTGATATTTCATATTTTTTTCCAGTTCTTTTTCTTCGACTCTGGCATCTCCTGGTACAGTGATATCAATCAGCTGTACACTTCGGTTCTCTACAACTGCAATATCTGGCGTATTGTGTTCCAAATGGCGATCTGTCTGTATTCGAAAATCTCACAAGATCTTCATCCTCTCATTCTCAACAATTTTTTCCACCCTATGTTCCCATGACTTTTCGGACACAGGCAAGTTGTATTTTTTACCCAGTGCCCAGTGGATTAATTTAGCAACTTGGTCATGTCTAGATTTGTAATCAGTTTGCGCGATTTTGCTGCACTCACAGATTAGGTGTGAAACAGTTTCAATTTTGTCATTGCAAAGTCGGCAATTTGGATTGTCAGTGGATTTTTGTATCTTCGCTTTCATGGCATTAGTTTGTAGTGCTTGTTCTTGAGCAGCCAATATTAAGCCTTCCATTTCTTTCTTGATGGTTCCCATCCTAAGCCATGCCCACGTCAAGTTGTTATCACATTTCCCTTCAATGTTTTTCAAATGCTGTCCATGCAGAGCTTTGGTTTTCCATCTATTTAATCTGTCATCCAGCCGTTTTTCCTTATATTCTGCCTTTGTTTCTGTTATTTTTATAGTGCTCTCTGTTTTCACAGCCTGCAGCTGTTTTTCTGTACTTTGATTCACGTAGTCATTCAAACTTTGTTTTTCTTCTTCTACAGTTTGGTGGTTTTTATTACTATTATTATTATGGATCATCGCAGTCAGCCAGATGTTCAGACTGGATTTGGCATTTTGTCTACCTATCGAGTCCTTACCAAGGACCTGGGATAGGCAGATGTGGATGTTTGATGGTATTACAGATATCGTCGCAGGATGGAAGCGGTTCCTGGTAAGGCTGCTTTTTGCAGTTGACTAATGGCAAATTTGTTAATGCCAATGATGTTCAAGTGGTGCTCCAGTTGTTTTGGGATTGCACCCAAGGCACCTATTACTATTGGTACTACCCTTGCTTGCTTTTGCCACAGTCTTTCTATTTCTATTTGTAGATCTTTGTATTTTGTTATCTTCTTCAGTTCTTTCTTGTCTATTCTGCTGTCTCCAGGCACTGCCACGTCCACTATCCAGCCTTTTTTGTCTTTCTTATTGATAATTGTTACGTCCGGGGTGTTATGCTGCAGGTGCTTGTCTGTTTGAATTCTGAAGTCCCAGAGCAGTTTAATTTTATCATTTTCTATGACTTTCTCTATTTTATGATCCCACAAGTTCTTGCTTACAGGCAAATGATATTTCTTGCAGATCTTCCAATGCACCATTGTTGCTACTTTGTCATGCCGCTGCTTGTAGTCAGTCTGTGCGACCTTCTTGCAGCAGCTTACGAGGTGGTCCACTGTTTCTTCAGCTTCTTTGCATAGGCGGCAATGGGCAGAGATGGGGGGGATAGGTAGATGGAGGGAGTTCAAGTGCCTCCTGCGATCATAAATTTTAATCATCTGACTGCAGGAGCACTGCAATGGCTGAAGGACTGGTAATAACTACCATTCATTTAATACTGTTGTATCTTTGAATGGTTGCGAAACAAATGGCCATAACCTGAGGTTCACCTGTAATATTCGTGACAAGATTTTCAGAAGTGGTTTTTCCTTTACCTTCTTCTTAGGGCTGAGAGAGAGAGCCACTAGACGGAGTCACCCAACTGGCTTTGTGTCCAAGGAGGGACTAAGTGTCACCCCTAGTTTCTAGTCCACTGCCTTAGCCACTACATCAAGACTGGCTCTCTAGGGCATTATATAAGCTAGTAAATTCTGCCCTTTATGTCCAGTCAGACTTCCCAATAGGCAATGGTTAATTCTGCTCCAAATCAGTCTTGAGAAAACTCCAATTTTCTCAACTCAAGATAGCTACCACCACATCACCACTGGCCATGTTTTTCACTGGGTTCTGCCCACTGCTTTTCGCCCTCCCAGCCAGGAAGCTGAAAAGTTCAGGGTACTTTATCTGCTGCAGCAATATCACACAGCACATAATGGGTTCAGGCTCACAGAAAACTCCACTCAAAATTTAGTGCCACACACACATGGCCGGAGGAGGTAGGTAATTCAAAACACTCCACGTACTGGAGTACACTTTTGTTAATATAATTTGGGGACATGTAAGTGTTTGCTTAGGAAATAAAGGGACAGATGTTCTCCTACAACAGGGGTCTTCAAACTTGGTCCTTTTATAACTTGTGGACTTCAACTCCCAGGATTCCTCAGCCTGGCAGAGGAATCCTGGGAGTTGAAGTCCACAAGTCATAAAAGGACCAAGTTTGAAGAGCCCCATCCTACGTGCTTGAGAACATTCTGAAAGAATTTCCGGTATTAGCTAGGATTCTAACCAAGAACTATTGCTATTTTCTCTTACATTTGTGTTAAAAAGGAAACCGTCAAGAGTTTCACCATTACACTTTAACTTCAACCTAGAATTATACTTCTGGTTTGGCCCAGTTTGAACTAACCAATGATGCTAATGTAAGCAGACTCAGGACACATACAAGTGGACTGGCAGGATAAGTAGCAGCTAGCAACTGAATTCTTTTAGACAAGAGGATAGGTTTCCTTTTTTCCTTTTTCTTTTTTTTATAGTGTTTCCTCTGGGGCTTAAATCAAGAGTTAACGGAGCTTTCACAAAGCTATTATAACAATGAAAAAGATTCGGGAATGACTGCTTAGTTCTTCTGACATTATAGAGAATGACCTCAATTTAATCTGGGAATGCACACAAACTACTGGAGTTTAGGAATATGTGTGAATGTATGTCTAATTATTTCCATTTCTAGAGCCACCCATCTCAATCAATGCCTCTGGATGGTTTACAACCGGGCTCTTCAAAACTGGCCCTTTTATGACTTCTGGACTTCAACTCCCAGAATTCCTCAGCCAGCGTGCCTGAATCCACGCTGGCTGAGGAATTCTGGGAGTTGAAGTCCACAAGTCATAAAAGGGTCAAGTTTGAAGACCCCTGGTTTACAATCTATAGCTGCACTGGTGAGAAACAGGTGCATAACAGTTCAGATGCCAAAGAGCTCTAGCCGTATCTATCCAAGCTCCCCAATCTGTTCTAAGAAGGTGTCCATCCAAAAGAGACCCAGCAATTCTGTCTCCTTCGCCACGTTTTCTAGGTACCTCTTCATCTTCCTTGATAGCCTGCTGCTTGGCCCGGACAATTAGAGCTTCCAATTCATGGAATCGGCGTTCCATTTCTTGTAACTTAAGCCGGGCCTGCTGCTGCTCCCGCCTTATCCGCTCCAGCAGCTTCTTGCCATGCTCCTCCGCCACACAGGGACTTTGCTGCCACTGCTGTATGCGCTGTGGGAGGATCTCATAGATGCGGCTGAGGAGGGAAACAAGAAGATCACCACAGGTCAGTATGAAAAAGCAGGGATCAAATGCGATATAACGTTATTCTACCCAATTCACATGCCTCAAGGACATCGTAAGCTAGGAAGGGACTATTTAAGGCACAAGTGTCTTAGATTAAAGCAACTGTCTCAGATGCGTTTGAAGAAAGAAAGAAAGAAAGAAAGAAAGAAAGAAAGGAAGGAAGGAAGGAAGGAAGGAAGGAAGGAAGGAAGGAAGGAAGGAAGGAAGGAAGGAAGGAAGGAAGGAAGGAAGGAAGCCATGAACGTATTTCCTATGTATAGAAGGAAAAAGTGCTTTAAAAGTTCTCCGTGTGCTACCCAACACAGCTCCCCATTGTTCTAGTCTACAGCAGTAACGATCCATGGGAACAAGAAAAATAATTCCAAAGACTGGCACCAGTGATGCCCATGTGCTCTTCTACCAAAACAGGTTTCTATTATTATGGATGATGACACTCATTCCCAAAACTGTCCCTTTTAGTTTCATCATAACTGTACCTTCCATACAGCTGAAGTTTGGGGGGGGGAGGGAAATGCTCATATTTCACTACCAATATTTATCTTACTCTGTCATCTCACTCCAGCTCCAAGGGCAAAGTTCCCTTCCCCCTAACTCAGGGGTAGGCAACCTTGGCTCTTTTATGACTCGTGGGCTTCAACTGCCCTAACCCATGCTGGAAAGTAAACATTGAGGAGACGTAGTTCTTACTTGGCTGCCAGCTTCATTCCACATTCATCGGAGCAGTACTTGGAGCTAGCCCGGGCAGCGTGGATGCAGCCAGGGCCCAGACATTGATGTAGGGAAGAAGGATCTTTAGCATCCACCCGTTCAGCATGTTTTGACCTGTCACGGTGTTTCTGCTTCTGCTTGTGTCGCTTATATTTTTCCTCCTTCTGCAGAGCAAGAATCACAAAGAGGGCTCAAGGAAATCTAACTACTTTCACCACTTTCCCCCAATGTGAAGATTCATAATACGAAGGGCATATTTCTCCACATCAAGACCCACATTGGGCACCCTGTTTTTTTTTTTTTATGTTCTTGTTTTGTTTTCTGCATTCAACAGATGGTTGATTGAAAGCAAGGCCGGGCTCAATGTTTCTCAACCTCATCAACTTTAAGATGAGTAGATTTCAGTTCCTAGAATTTCCCAGCTAGAGTGGATTCTGATTGCTGGATACTCTGGGAACCGAAGTTCACATATCTTAAAAGTTGATGAGGTTGAGAAACACTGGCTAGACTGGAGGGATCCTGACCTGATCTAAACAGGAAACACTATTTCAGACTCAGTATATATAGCAATTTTATGTCCTGGATTTGGGAAGCCCAGATTCTCCATCTTTTTCTTACTAAAAAATATGGTCACGTGGAACACTGTTACCTTCCCACTGAAGTGGTACCTATTTATCTACTCACATTTGCATGCTTTCCAAACTGCTAGGAAAATTCTTGCATTCTTATCACAATTAAAGACAGGACTGAAAAAATGATATGTGGGCTAGCCATTACACTGTTGTCATGACAAGAATGCTGGATTTAGTATTGGGAGACCCAGGACGAGATCCCCACCTAAACTAAAAATCTTTGGGTGATTGTCTGAGTCACCATCTCTTAGCTTAAACTATTTCAGATTGAAAGAGGGAGGGAAAGATACCGTTTACTTTCTGAAAGAAAAGAAGAATATCACATAGGAACATTTTTTCAGTCCTGTCTTTAATTGTGATAAAAATATAAGAATTTTCCTAGTAGTTCGGAAAGCATGCAAATGTGAGTAGATAAATAGGTACCACTTCAGTGGGAAGGTAACAGTGTTCCACATGACCACATTTTTTAGTAAGAAAAAGATGGAGAATCTGGGCTTCCCAAATCCAGGATTTAAAATTGCTATATCTACTGAGTATGAAATAGTGTTTCCTGTTTAGACCAGGTGGCCTGTTTAAATTATACATTATGCAATTAACTACTGTTGGCTGAGCTCACAAAATACGCTAAACCAAAATCAAACAAAATCTCTGGTTCCAGTGACAGACCCAAATTCGATTTCACATCATTATCCTGGGACACGTATATTTACCTTCCCTCGTCAAAATCAAACAGCCTGCATTATTTAATATAATGTCTATACCAGATCCTTGCCTAAGTAATGGGTTGGCAACCTATAGCTCTACGTCAAATTTGGCCTATTACCCAAAATCATCCAGTCCATAGTCTCCCCCCCCCCAAAAAAAATATATATCCTAGGTAATGGTGGTCCTAAAGAAGAATTCAGGTTTGTCATTCTATCTCAGGCTTGATGCGGAACACTATTTTAATAAATTGTTACAAGTCTGTATACAAATATGTACATATAGTCATAGCATGCCTTCAGATACTGAGGTCCCTTTCTCCTGCCAGCACAAGCATTTATTTCCCCAATCAAGAAGCATTTCAAAATTCTGTGGAACACGTCCTTGTTTTCTCCTTTGGCTACACCTCCCTTTCTCCCCCCCCCCCAAAAATGCATCACTACGGTTCACCCCAAAGTGTCCTCCCAAATGCTAGTATATCATTTGCTCAAGATTGGCTTGCCATCCACACTTTCGTATAACATTTTATGTTCATTATGATGCCATAAATCTCAGAATACACATCCATCAAGATGAGAGGGACTGAAACCTATCCTTGCATGCAGTAAATAACATCCAGCTCTTCCTGTCAAAAAGAGCAAGCAGCAGATGATAAAAAGACCATCTCTGGCCCAATGATCCCACAATGCTGTTACCAAAGAATGAAGACAGAATTGACCTCAATGGTGTATCCAGCTGATTGTGTCTTTGTAGCACAATTCTATCAGGCTAGAGTAGTGTTTCTCAACCCTCGACAACTTAAAAATGTGTGAGTCAACTCCCACCTGGGGAATTCTGGGAAGTCCACATATCTTTAAAAGTTGCTGAGGTTGAGAAACACTGCTGTAGAGCAGTGGTCCCCAACCTGTGGGCCGTGGCCTAGTACCGGCCTGTGGCCTATTCCTAATCCTCCCCATTTGGGCTAGTGCCACCGCAGGTGCTAGCTGCTGTTTTCATATGCGCAGGGGCGCTAGCGCTGCCATCAGCATTATGCAGGTACTAATGGTCCATTTGCGCATGTGTGCAGGTGCTAGCAGCCCATTTACGCATGCAGGCAGGCACCAGCACCACCATGGGTGTGCGCGGCCCGCTAGCACATGCACATGGGTGCTAGCACCATGCGCACACCTGTTTTGCACTTGCGCACGTACATTTCCCTGCTCCTCCCTTTCCCTCCCAGCCACCAACCCGGAAAGGTTGGGGAACTCTGCTCTAGAGGAGAGCTCAACATTAAGATTCATATTTGTTAGGCACCCCCCTTTGTTTACTGTTGTTCTATTTTGTGCATCCAGCACATAGCTGGTTGCAACTGGTAACCAAGGAAGAGAGTTTTGAGAGCCAATGTGGCATAGCAGTTAAGGTGCCAGGGTAGGACTGAAGAGACCCAGGCTCAACTCTAACAGGGAAATTTACTGGATGACTTTGGGTCAGTCACTCACTTTCAGGTTATTGGTGTGAGGGGGAAAAGGGAGGATGAAGAACTACGCCTGGTGCATAGAGCTCCTGAATGTAAGGCAAACTATACATCTAATACATAAATGAAGAAGCACTTCTGTTTCTGATGGAACAGACTTGGACTTAGCAATTTTAAATCGAGGAAGAAAATGAAAAGCAGGTCCCTCCCAAACCATAAAGAGAGCCAACTTTGATGGACTTGTAAGCACATTGTGGGAAGGATTACAGCTTTAGAATGTGCTCTTCCCCCATTAAAAATTCCACTTCCCATCCTGGCAACTTGCCATGTTGAGTTCATACCTTCTTCTCTGACTTCTTTTCCCTGCGCTTGACATGCTTCACTTTCACTGCACGTTTCCGCAACACAGGATCAAGGAAAGGCACATCGTCTGTGTCGCTGAGCCATGGCTAAAAGAAGGGATAAGATGGGGGGGAAAGGGGGGGGAAGATTAACATTTACAGAACAAGACTTTTAGGAAAAGCCAAAGAGCAGTCAGCTTTGCTTCCGTTTCTTCTTTCAGGAAATACATTCTGTAATTCTATTACTCTGGCCAGCAACGTATGATGTCATAGAACCACTTTGAGAAAAAAAAAGATACCAGAGTAATTCACTTTGGGATTATTTAAAAAAAAGCAACGAAAATGTAAAATAGAGATGTATTTAATACATGAAACTGCATGCTCCAGTTCCATTAATGGCCCTGTTGTCACAGATGTTGACAATCCAAGATGGCGTTTTTTGTTTTTTTTACTTCATGAAGACTGGCATTTAGAAAGGGAAACACATCTGGCCTAGGAGTCAATACTGTTGATTTTTAAACTATGAAGCACACAACAAAATCTCAACTTGAGTAGAAATTCAGCAACCTTCTCCATTGGAGGCAACCATGAACCCCCCAGTTTTATGGGAACCATAAGAGTGCAACAGCTTTATTGGGCTCACTCTGCGAGTTACTCTATTCACAAAAGTTGTTTCCAGCTTCCTAGGATCTTTCTAATGCATTTTGGTTATAATTCCTAAATGCCCAGCTAGCACGGCCAACAGACATGGAAATTATATACCTAGCTTGCTTAACGACCCTAATTGTAGCTCTGCCACTCAGTAAAACAGTCACTAATTGGAAAGTCATGTGACTGTGACTATGCTTTCCAACTGGAAAGAGACACATCTACTCAGTTTCACACCTTCAGCTTTTGTTTGCCTCCTAACCACTCTCCTGCCTTTGGAATGCTTGAGTGCCTGCTTACTGTCTTGTACACTAAAAGCAATATTATTGCACTCTAATCCAGGGATGGGAGCCGCATGCTATGGTTTACTCTCTTGAAATCCCTGTCTCCAATCTTTCCGCTCTAAGAGGAGGGGGGGGAAAGCAAGCAATTTATGTAGGCAATCTCCCCTTTGCCCTACCCCTTTTCACTTCTAGAGCAATCACATGGCTTTTGATGCCTAAAAGAGCAAACAGTTTACTCTCTTGAAATCTTTTTTTTCCAATTTTTCCATTCTGCAGGAGAGACAAGAGCAAGCAAAGGAGAGATTGCCTAAAGAAATTGCTTGCTTTTTTTCCTTCCACCACCCATAGAAGAGAGATTGGAGAGAAGAGTAAGCTGTTTGCCTAGCACATCTGCAACACTCAGACCTGAACTACCCACATTGCTTTCAATATGTAGAAGAGCAAACAGCTTATTCTCTTGAAAACCCTTTCCAATCTTTCTGCTCTGTAGGGGGGAGGGAGAGGAGGGTCAGGAAAAGGAGAAATTGCCTACAGAAATTGCTTATTTTTTTTCTCCCCACCAACTCCCTCATATAAAAAAGAGATTGAAGAGAAAGAGATTTCAAAAGAGTGGACTGCTGCCAGAATTACATTGCTTTCAATGTGTAGAAAAATAGTTTACTTCCTTGCAATCCCTTTCTCTCCAATCTCTCTGCTCTGCACTCTGTGTAAGAAAAACCCAAAATTCAGGCATAGATCATTGCATACTGACTGTAATGGCAATCACATGACTGAGGAATGCTGCAAAGGTTATGAATACGCTATAAAGTTATTTTTTTCAGCACCACTGTAACTTTGAATGGTCACTGAATGAATGGGAGGTGAGTGAGAAATATTTATATTGGAATTACATCAATGGAGCACTTCGCTAACAAAGGTATATTAATATGCTTTAAAATGTGTGGTACTGTCTCATTAAAAGAAATGCCTAAGTAAGCAAAAGTAAGACTGGCTGTTTGTAATAATCAAAAAATGGATCTTTGGTGCCTATTACACTACAGTTCTCTGTACAGAGGTTATTATACAGATAGTCCTTGAATAATGATAGTTATTGGGACTGGGAACTCTCTCTCTCCAAATGATGCTGTTGCAAAATGCAATATCATGTGAACATACCAACTTACAATGGCACTTCCAGCTGCAGGCATTAGGTGAATCCCACAATGTCACATGACTGCCATTTGTGGCCTCCTGCAGGCTTCTCTATTGACTTTGCTTAGCAGAAACCAGCAGAGAAGGTCACAAATAGCAATAACATATGGGGACACTGCAGCCATTGTAATTGCAGTTGCCAAGTGCCTGAATTGGAATCAAATAACTGCAGCAATGCTGTCATGGCTTTGAGGATCAGCCATACATCTCCTCATTCAGCACTATCATAATGTTGAACAGTTGCTGAACAAGTGATCGTAATCCAATGGCTACCTGCACTTCCCACTCCGGACTCAGGTAAAAATGCCGTAGTAACTTTTTCTAAAAGCACTTGAAAAACCAAACTAAACTAACAAAATAATTTAGAAACCAAATTAAAGAAACATATTTTCCCAAATGTGTGCCATGTCTGGCAATCTGCAAGAGCTTATCTAACAAAGCAATAGTAGTAACATCTCTGGCCATTTACAAACATTCTTAGTTATGGGCTAGGTAGGGGAAGAACAGTCCATGGAGCCAAGGATCAATAGTGTAGCTTCTGTGAGAGACATGAAGCGTCCATAAGAAAACCTACGGGCGGTTAGCAAAGGGTAACAGGCAAGCAAAAAGCCTAGAATTGGGAATCTTTGCAGAGAGAGAGACAGAGTAGCCAGCAGAAAAGCAAAGAGCCGAGAGGAAGCAGGGTAGAAGAATCAGAAGGAGAAGATAAAGGAATAAGGGGAAATCAAAGCAAAAAGATTGCTGGAGAATAAACTGAAGATACAAGGCTCAAGAAATAGTAGAAAGTGGACAAGCAGGGAGCTTTAAATGCTGAGGAAGTGGGTCAAGTCCCATATGAAATGTTGAGCCAAACATTTAGCTAGAGTTCCCAACACCTCTGATAGATGTCTTTCCGCAGCACTGAATTACATTAGGAGGGGGTCCCAGGACATGCACTATCCTAGGGCAGTGTTTTTCTACCCAAGCAAGCATTTTACCCTGCCAACATGACCTAGGAATCCCAAGGCAATGGGTCTACCATAGGTCTCACCAGATTCTGATCATCGAAGGCCCCTGAACAAAGCTCCTGATACAAATCGGGATCTATGTGCAGATCGTCATCCGACAGAGGCTCAGGTGTGGCAGCCGATTCTAGCTGTTCCTTTAGCATCTGCAGATCATCCTCCCGCCCCCGTAACATCTATTGAGCGATTGGGGAAGTGGGGAGAGAGCGGGAAAAAGCAGTGAGAGAGGAAAAGGGGGGAAGAAAAGAGAAAGAGAGAGAGAGAGAGAGGAAAGCATTAAAGAAGCCATCTGCCTGGCTTCACGAGCACCAAGGCACCAAGACAGTGCAAACATACCCTTCTGTTCCTGTGCACAGCACAAGAGAAAATGGGCCTTGCTGAATGCCAAGCGGCAAAGCACGAGCAGCAAAAAAAAAAAAAAAAAGAATTCCCAAACCCACTTCTTTTAAAAAAAATAAATAAAAATAAAATAAAAGTGGAGAGGAGAGGAGAAAAGGCTTAAGAGCTCCAAGAAGCAGGGCCAAATGGCCCAGCAAAACCTGCCACCTAACACAATACATAAATGCATGCAGTCTGGGTTTTCGAGTACCCGGCCTTTCAAGTACGAACCCACTAAGTGTTACGCCGGATCTATACAGGCAGCAGGATGAGGTGGAAATAAGATGAAAAGGTGGACTGCCGTCACTAAACAGAGAAAGGCATAGAATTGCCTCACTGGGGGTTAGAAGAAGAGGACCAAAAAACCCCTCATCCAATTAAAAAGTTGGAAAACCCAGAGTAGGGCACAGGGGGGGAAAAAAAAACTTTCTCCCTGCTGTGTTAGTTTTCTCTTAAGTGGGAGATAAACATGGGTGCACGTGCTATGGACAGGTAGTCCTCGATTTATGACCGCAATTGAGCCCCCAACTCTCTGTGGTAAACGAGACGGTTGTTAAATGGGTTTTGCCCCATTTTACGACCTTTCCTGACACAGCTGTTGAGTGAACCACTGCAGCTGTTATATTAGTAACACAGTTACTAAGTGAATCTGGCTTCTCCATTGGCTTTGCTTGTCAGAAGGTCGCAAAAGGGAATCGCATGACACCTCCCCCCCCCGGGACACTGCAACCGTCATAAACATGAGTCAGTTGCCAAGCGTCCGAATTTTGATCACATGATCACGGAGATGCTGCAGTGGTCATTAAGTATGAACAATGGTCATAAATCACTTTTTTTTCCAGCGCTGTTTGTAATGTCAAACCATCACTAAACGAAAGGTTGTAAGCCGAGGACTACCTATATGTAAAAGAGATTAGTTTCCACCCACAATCTGAAATAGTTCAGTCCACCACTTCTAGACTATCACCACCTCATTATACTGGATGTATAGGCCAAGCTTCAGTCTGCTTCCCTATCTAGGGAAAAAAAAAAATCCCAGGAGTCCCAACTTAGCACTCACCTATTATCTTAATCCTGATTATTAAGATATTTTTTTTTTAAAAAAAAAAGGAAAAAAAAAAGAAAAAAAAAGAAAAAACTGGAGGGAAAAAGGAAACTTACCGAAGCTGGAAAATATTTATAGGACTCCTAGGAAGAAAAGAACGGGAAAAAAAAAATCACGTGTGAGCTACACACAACCAACAGCTTCAATTTGAGGTGGCTGCCTCTTGGGAGTGAGCAGCCAAGGAAGTGCCCCTCTAGAGAAAACATGCAATGATCTCAGGGCAGGGAATGCCCACGACACTCACCCGAGCCCGAACCTGGCACTGCCTCAGGCGGCATTTCTGACGGATTTTGTTAGGCCCGCCAAACTTCTTCATGTCCCGGCAGAAATCACACTGCCCACAGTCCTCCGTGCGCCGGCAGGCCTCACATTCTCCACACATGCGGGCTGAGCGCTTGATCTGCTGCAAATAGGACAATGGACAGATGTGAGAAGGGCTAGGCTGCATTAACAGAGGGAGAGAATCAAGATCACGCGAAGTGTTAATTTACAACGCCTTGGTTAAGGCCACACTTGGAATACTGCATCCAGTTTTGGTCACCACGGTGTAAAAAAAGATGTCGAAGCTCTAGAAAGAGTGCAGAGAAGAGCAACAAAGATGATCAGAGGACTGGAGCATAAAATATATAAAGAACGGTTGCCGGAATTGGGTATGTCTAGTTTACTAGAGGTGACATGATTCTCAGGGGTTGCCACAATAAGAGGGTGTTGACCTATTCTCCAAAGCAACTGAAAGCAGGACAAGAAGCAACAGATGGAAACTAATCAAGGAAAGAAGCAACCTACAACCAAGAAGAAATTTTCTGACAGTTAAAACAATTAACTAGTGGAACAATTTGCTTCCCGAAGTTGTGAATGCTCCAACACTGGAGGTTTTAAGAGGAGACTGGACAACCATTTGTCTGAAATGTTATAGAGTTTCCTACCTAAGCCGGGGTTGGACTAGAAGACCTTCAAGGTCCCTTCCAACTTTATCATTATCATTATTATTATTATTATTATTATTATTATTCAATTCTAATTCTAATTCTAATTCCAATTCCATCCCTTGGGTTTGGCATGTAAACATAAGGGGAATAGGCAACCTTCTCATGATTGAGGGCTACACCTAATATTTTTGGGCTGTCTTGGGCTAATAATGGTAATAATGAGTTGGTGAGGCAATAATGCAAAAAGGGAGGGGGAACAGGACTGGGAGAAAGAGTAAAATTAATTGGCAAATCAAGGATTCTGTTTTTGCAAGGTATGCTAACCCCCATATAAAGTGATTTGTTAACTGTATTCCAATTCATAGTGATGGGAAAATGTGCTACCAGTTTTCAACCCCCATCATCACAGGTGCCTCCAGAGTCACAAGAATGGGTGCCTGGACATCTCAAGTTGCTCGCCTCCCCAGAATGGAGGGGAAAAAAGAGATTCTTCTGGCAGTTTTCAGTTACATCTGTTCCTCCTGCTGTTTTATTATGGTCAGTGCAACAAGTGAGAAGTCATAATTTTTTGGAGTCAATTTCCCAGCAAACATGTCCCTGCTCCATCTGCTGAATCATGCCTATGTGCTAGCAGTAGACACTTTTCTTTGTGCCTCCTGGCTTCTAAGACTTTTCTTTTCCATAAAAACTATTATATAGAAACTAGCACGTTGCAATGCAAAGCCCTCACTTCCAGCTCCATCTTTATAACTTAACATCCAACACTGACATTCCTAAAATATTAAAGAAGCTGATTTTGTCTTGAAGTTTACCTACTTTCCAGAACAAAAGACAAAAGTAAATTGGAGATAGCAGGGTAAATCCTAAGAGATCACAACAGATGGAAGCAATCTCATCAATTTATCTTCCGCTATATGTATGGCTGGCCATTTCCACATGGTGGACACTTTGTGAAAACATAAATACCTAACCCAAGGCAAAATGGGATTGGCCACAACATGCTCACAGAACTCCAAAAGTTGCTTTCAGTCTCTTCGAACGTTAGGTGGAAGGATGAAGATTTAGCCAATGTCCAGATATCCTCCCAGGGATTTCATAACCGTGAAGATGACTGCAAAAGTTAATATATCTGCATAGATCAATATTCTTTTAGATAAAAGTGAGGGCATGCTCAGACTACAGCTATGAATGCCAGGAAGTTCAGTTCAGCAGCTTCCAGAAGAACTCCCAAAATCTGTTCTAAAACTAAAATTGAGAGTAAAAGGCAGGCTTCAACTACAACATACCATTTGCAAAATTCAGGGAAAACTAGGGCTACTTGCACTTCTTCCGGAGATAAAATATCCTGCCAAGCAAACTCTAATTAAAAGTAACAATGGCTTTGTTCAGTTGGAGAACTCGGCTTTCCCCAATACACAGCTACCGGTAGCACTTTTCAATTTTGATAAAACCTTCCTAGATTTAGATCAAAAGTGACAGGGTTAGAAAATAGGGAGAAACAAATATGATGGTATCAATCTTTTCAAAGCAGCTTTTAAACTTTCCCATTATGCTCTTGCTAACCTATCATTTCTATGTTTTGCATTTTATAAAACAATTGCTAGTATATAATTCCATATAGGCCAGTGCTTCCCAAACCTGGTAAATTATCCAGAATTGGGTAGAAGTGGTTTTTCTTTAAATAACGATGCATGAACGCATGACCCAAACACAACAGGGGCATTTAAATCGACTTAAAGTATTTGGGCAAAAGGACTTTCTGATCAGTGGTTTTAGCTAAAGAACGGGGAAAAATGGAAAACCCTAATATACGGTAGGCAATATAAAGGGAATTCTAAAATTGCACAAGTCAAAATCTCATGAATCCTGTTCCACTGAGCATGATTCAAAATGGCCTTATGATTAACCTCAGATTTGTAGAAAGAATACAGGAGGAAAATGCAAAATCAAAGATGCTTAAAAATTAAACATTAACAAAGGCAACAAATTATCCCAACTGATATTTATTCAATTTATATCCCAACTAAAGGCAGCACACAAAATACTTCCTTCTCCTCCTCCTAACAGGAATTCTGTGAGGTGGGTTGTGTTGAGAGGGAGTGACCCTCTATGCCAAGGGTGTCAAACTGCCGGCCCGCAGGCTGGTTGCATCATATGGAGGCCGTGCCCACCCCAGCTCCGGCAAATGCAAAAAAAGTTGTGATATGTCGCAACACATCACGTGACGTGGCGAGTTTGTTACCTGTGCTCTATGCCAAAGGGAGAACTAGAACTTATCATCTCCTGGTTTCTAGTGCAGACCTTAACCACTACCCTAAACTAGCTCTCTACATATACCCCAAAAAGGCACATCTGATTTAAAAGTTTGTCACGGCAATAAACAATTTGTTTTAAAGTAGGATAAAGAAGAATAAAGAAGAATAAAGTAGAATAATAATAATGATAATGAAAAATCACTAAAGTAAAATGATGTATCTGCATAATTACTGGAATAAAGCTGTATTACCAAATACGTGACTAACCAAAAGCACATTGCATCTAGAAACATTGTATGTGGCAGATTCTCCATTGTGTGCCCGTGAGAAATGAACCTAATACGTGAGAAACTAACCTAATGAAATACAATGTAGATTTCTATGTGTGCTTCTTTGTTCCTGAGAAAAGAAAGCTATAAAATTATAGTTTGGACCCGCCCACGGGGTTCAGAATTGCTGTTGTTAATTGCTTCTGAACCTTGCGAAAATAAATCTCTCTGCTAAACCCCCTGGAATTCGTAAAAGTTCCTTTCCTTTTCCACAAGATTTAAAGCATTTGCGTAACAATAAGGAAAGGGTAGGAAAATCTCAAGAGAATCTGATTTAGCAATTAACTAAACAAAGGTACTGAAAGGAATGCCTTGAATTACCAATGCAATCTGGCTTCAGAGATCTGTTACTGTCCCATCAACTTCTAAAAGTGATTTCATCTTCCTGTTGTTCCATCAAAGGGAAGAACCGCTGGGTCACAGAGGAGCTAGAAACTAAGTACAGTATTTACCTATTTGACTACATCAATGTATAGTATTTACCTATTTAACTACATCTTGATCCTGTAGCTATGTAAATATAATAAATGACAACAAACAGCCTGAGCACGACTGTTAGGGAAAGGCAGTTGCTTCAATGTACGAGTTCAGAGCCCAACAGTTCAAATCACATCAACATTCTGGAGTTGGAATGCCAGGCCCTGTAAGATGGGGTAATCTCCACTGCACCCCCAACCCCTTACTTTGGAATTGCGGCTCTGCTCCAGTGCCAGTTCTTGGGCTTTCACACGCATCTCATCTTTTTCAGCACGTTCCCGCTCACCTTCACGGTCCTTCTCCTTGGACTTTTTGTGCCTATATCGGATTTCAAGAGTGGGGTCTCTCTCTGCAAAAGAGAAAGAGATCTAAGTTATGAGAACCCGTATCCCCTTTCAAAAAATCTGAATGTTAATTTATTTTTTTTATATTAATACTATATGTGTTTTTCTGTGCTACTAGGAAAAAAATAGAATATAACCCTAGGAAAAGCTATTTTACCGAAAGCAAAGCAAAAGGAACGGTCAGAACAGACCTTCTCCTTTAGAAATAAAATAGCAGGAAGCTAAGATCATTTTCATTTGTTACCTGGAATTTTAGGCTTTACTATTGACATTTTAAACGTTTATATTAGTATTTTAGCATGGCAATCTTTCTTCTAACTTTAGGGCTCTGATCCAAGGCCATTTCTTTTGATAAGTGAGAACTAGCTTTCTCAGCAACTAAACAATTGCGAGCATTAAATATACTTGCAAGTATTAAGAAAGAAACAACAAAGTCATCTGGGAAAGTGAATGTTATAACCCATAAATGTGCCACTTGTAAATATTATCTAAAATCAATTGTTTGTTTAATTCTCATAGCTATTCAATACCTTTTGGTTGATTAGTTGCTTTTTCATGCCTCACATATACCAAATGTATACTTTGTTTCTGTACTCTATAAAAAACTTGACCCTCCATAGTAAATGCTTTACACTTTGCCTGATGTATTTGTAATTCATGTATTGGGTTGGGGATGGTGGTGGTAAAAAATCCACTTTGCAAAAGTGTACAGGTAGTCCTTGACTTACAACAGTTGGTTTAGTGACCATTCGAAGTTACAATGGCACTAAAAAAGTGACATGACCTTTTTTTTCATACTTCCCCATGGTCCCTATTGCAGCATCCCCATGGTCACATGATCAAAATTCAGATGCTTGGCAACTGACATATTTATGACGGTTGCAGTGTCCCGGGGTCATGTCATCATCTTTTGTGACCTTCTGACAGGAAAAGTCAATGGGGAAGCCAGATTCTCTTAATGACAGTATTACTAACTTAACAACTACAGTGATTCATTTAACAACTATGGTAAGAAAGGTTATAAAATGGGGAAAAACTCACGTAACACCTATCTCACTTAGTAACAGAAATCTGGCTCTCAATTGCAGTTGTAAGTTGAAGGTTACCTATATTGTTTTCTCTCCCAAATTCCTCCAGCTCCATGATACTCTATTCATCTGCCTGAATTTCAAGGCAACGCATAAACAATGTTTTACTTATATTTTTTATCCTTCCTTTTTATATATAAAGCAGTCAACATACTTTATATTCCTTCCTTCCTCCTATTTTCCCCACAACAACCCTGTGTAGAGAGCTGGACTGAGAGAGAGTGACTGGCCCAAAGTCACCCAGCCAGCTTTTTATGCCTAAAGAAGGCCTAGACATCACTGTCTCCTGGTTTCTGGGTCAGAACCACTGCACCAAATTGGGTCTCTGTTGTCCCTGGAAACTGTGTTTTTACCAGTTCATGTTATGCTGCACTTAATCAATCTTAGTTATTATATAGAACAATTATTCTTAAAGTATTTTTATATTCTACAAAAAGCTCTGCTATATAGATTCAAAGATCAGGGGGTGTTTTTTTTTTAAATTTATTATTGAGCATGTTTTGCCATTTTTAAATATTTAAATTTGAGGGGGGGAAATCTCTATAAATTCTAAGTTTTTAGCACACCACTTAAGGACATGTCCGTATATGCTTCAGGAGACACAGATTTATCACACACACACACATACAAAAAGGATTTTAAATGTACCTCGGCACTGCATGCAGTACCATTCCCGAATTGCTTTTGCCATCTTCTCAGTAATGTTAATGCAATGGCCATGGAACCATTCATTGCAATGATCACAGCCTCTGGAGAGAGAAAAAGAGGAAGTAAGGCTTCATAAACCAAGTTTCTTCTGCATTTGAGAATCTGTACAAGAGGGCTCACCATCTACTTAACTATAGCTGGATGTGTGCCTTCAAGTCAATGCTGACTCCTGGTGACTGCCTGGACAAGTCCCTGCAGTTCTCCTGACAAGATTTCAGAAGTGCTTTGCTACTGCCTCCTTCCTAGGGCTGACAAAGTGATTGGCCAATGGTCACCCAGCTGGCTTTGTGATTAAAACAAGACTAGAACTCAAGGTCTCCCAGTTTCCAGCCTGATGTCTTAGCCAAACTGGCTCTAACTAACTAAGCATAATAGGGAACTCTTAAAAAGCATAACATCTTCTATTGGAAAGGGGTGGATAGAGAGAGACAGTTGAATAATAAATATCTAGATGAACTTCAGAAGATCAAGAGTTTCTTGTACCTCTCAAATATCTAATAGTGGCAATAAAGATTCTTTTTTCGTGATTTAAGGTCCTCGTATAAAAGCGCAATTAGGGGAAAAAGTTAAAGTTGTGGTCCTGAAAATAAATTCCCAGGTTGAGCATAGGATCCAAAGCACTCCGTTCATTCATTCTAGGTGAGCCATAAACCACAATTTTGCAACTTACAGAACTTGTCAATTTAATAAAGGAAAAAGCAAAAGTAAACCTTGTCATGTTAAAGTTTGGCCACCTCTGCGCTATCTCTCCTGATAGACGAGTCCTATCCTGAATCCATAACTTCACAAGATATTCAACATTTGTCATAGTGCTTTTTTGTGCATTCACCTTAATCTCTAGAAACACTGTTTGGATTTAATGATGTTCACTTGCTATTGAATAATATTCCTTCTAGTTATCAGACAGAAATAGCTTCTTCAGTATGAATACTCTGTATGTCCCAAGCATAGGGTTCTTAAAGGCTTTAACCTCTGGATATATGTTTAGAATTGACAATCTACTGTAATTGGTATTTTTCTAATTATTTTCTATTTTTTCCAAAATTTGGGAAATATTGGGTAATTTGCCCTCACAATTACTTCATTCAATAGAGTACTGTCCTTATTTCTTTTTATTGTGCCCTTTGCCCTTCTCTTGCCCTTTTCATCTCTCCCTTTTAATGTGCCATTAGTCTTTATGTTGCAAAGTATTCTTCAGAATGAACAAAGGTTTTAAATTTCATAATTAAAAATATTCCTTTTTAGAAAGAACATGTTCCAGAAGACCTTGCAGAGATAAACCAGCATATATTATACTGGCAAAAGGGTTTTGCACTGGATGCCATCCCCAAGGCAACCTCATAACATGTGAAAGAGCTGTTATGATCAAGTTCTTTTATTCTTTCCAACAATACTCACATCATGAAACAATTGATATCAGGTTTGCGACAGATGCAATAGACAGGAGCATTCTCTCCATTCTCAGATTTTGATTCCTCACCCATAACTGCCAAATCAGGATCAGAAAATTCGTCCTGAATTCCAAGAAAAAATAGAAAGAATTAACAATGACATGGACATTAAAAGTAGGAAATTTTGATCTTTAAATTGCACTATTTCAAGTATTTGAATGAAGCAATGGAAAATCTTAACTATATTTTCTAGGGATAAATGGAGATCGTAAGATCTTATCCCTGAATGTGCTAAAATGGGTGAAATTTCAAGGAAGCCCAATTGTGTTGAGCCCCTGCCCGGGACAAAAGAGGCTGGATAAAAAAAAGGTTTGGAAAATCCTCTTTATCCAGCTTTAAAAATTTGCTGATAACGAAAGAAGCAAGTCTGGCTCAACAGATAAATTGTCTCATCCCATAAATCCCATAAGCCCCATTTTCTTTGCAAAGCTTAAAGTCCAATTTTCACCGTTGGTCAACGCACTGAGCGGTCCCACTAATGGAAAAACTCGGAAGAGACTCCGGAAGACTCTTGCTTTCCCCCAAGCTGTAACCTTCCTCTTCCACTGCCTGGATCCCGCTGCCCTTCGATCAAACATCCTTGCCATAAAATGGCTCTGTTCTGATAGGATCAGAGGCGATCGAAATGCAGCCGTAGCGACTATCCGCTCACCATGATCTCTCCAGTCGGCCAGTTCCCTTCTTCCGAATCAAGACAAGGGGCCAGACAGCAGGAAGGCAGATGGCCTACTCGTATCCGTTTCCGCCACTATTCGCTCAAAGAGAGAAATAACATCCGTGTCGCTAGGTCTTTTTTGCCCTTTACAAAGATGGCCGATTCTCGCAGCCATTTCCGACGGGTTCCGGAATTATTCCCAACAGAATAGTTAGCGCCCTCTGTAGGAGACGAAGGTGAAGTGAGAGTGAAAACCTCTTGTCTTGGGTACCGCTTGGAGAGAGGAGCTCAGCCAATCTGTTTCCTCGGAGTTTGGGAGAAAAACAAAGCACTCAGACTTTATGGACCAAGCGTAGCCTTACCCACCTTGGGACTGTCTAAGAGGGGTACATTCTCCGTTGTCCACAACCATTATTGTTACGCTGTGCTACGATTCTCAACGTTCATAATGGTCGAGGCAATCCCATGGTAGCTCAGGATGGAGAGGATTTTACATCCGGAGAACCAAGCTTAGGAGTCTCGCTATGCGATTGTTGATCCAGGCTCCACTACATAAGTTTTTAGTTTTAAGAAACACGTGATAGTTTTCTTATTATACAAGAAAAGTGACTAACAAAGTCGAGATACTGTTTAATATGACATTCACTGTAATATATTTTAACCTTTGGAAAGCACACACCTTTTCATTTGTTGAATAGAATAGAATAGAATGGAATGGAATGGAATAGAATAGAACAGAATAGAATAGAATAGAATAGAATGGAATGGAATAGAATAGAATAGAATAGAACAGAACAGAACAGAACAGAACAGAACAGAACAGAACATGGAAGGAACCTTGCAGGTCTTCTAGTCCAGCCTCCTGCCCAAGCAGGAGAACCTATACTATCTCAGACAAGCGACTGTCTAGCCTCTTCTTAAAAATCTCCAGGGATGGAGCACCCACCTCTGAAGGCAGGCTGTTCCACTAGTTAATTGTCCTCACTGTCAGGAAGCTTCTCCTTAATTCCAGGGTGCTTCTCTGATTGATCAGTTTCCAACCATTCTTTCTTGTCCTGCCCTCTGGTGCTTTGGTGAATAACGTGACCCCCTCTTCTTGGTGGCAGCCCCTCAAACATTGGAATACTGCTGTCATGTCTCCCCTATTTCTTCTTTTCTTTAGACTAGCCAAACCCAAGTCCTGCAGCCGTACTTCATGCTGTATGCACAATTAATGAAAATATCAAGCAGCGTATCCCATTATATCAAATCTGGGAATAGTGACTACTGTGGGAATAAAAATGAGTAGCCTGGGTGAGAAATAATTTTAGCTACAGCAAAACTCTAGTCATGTATATCACAAATATCTTGTATCTTAAATTCTCATTTTACCAATAGAGGAGAATATTTCTAACTCAGGGCTGAAATGACGGGTTTTGGGGTGCTCTCAGAGCTTGGTTGTTTTCTTGCAGATGTTTCATTACCCAAATTACATCGTCGAGGCTACCAAGGAGTGGGATGCCCTGTCAGTGTTGGTGGGTGTGGTCTTGGTGGTTATTTGGTTGGGCTGTTTACTGTTAGCTTGTTCGACAGTTCCTTGATTGGAATATTGTTTACTTCTTGATTGTTGGTCTGAGGTTAATCTCGGTGTTAATCTATGTTCATCTGAGTGTTGATTGCTGGTAGGGAGGTGTTTTGATTTTTTTTTGTTTTCTTTTTGGCTTGTTGATTGTCTCTTTTGTACGGTATGTAGATGTTGTTTATGTCTATGCCTAATGATGGTTGATTTGTCAGAGTGCCAGGCTTCCAGGAATTTTTTAGCATTTTTGGACTTAGCTTGGTAACAGTTTTCCAGATGAAATTACGTCTGTCTGTCCATGTGTTGTGAGATTCATTATGTCTTCTGACTGCTAGTTGGTGTTCATGGATATGTTATGCTAGTCTTCTGTTTGTCCTATGTAGTGGCCGCTGCAGTCTTTACACTGTATATTGTAAATCAGGGGTCTTCAAACTTGGCCCTTTTATGACTTGTGAACTTCAACTCCCAGAATTCCTCAGCCAGGCACGCTGGCTGAGGAATTCTGGGAGTTGAAGTCCACAAGTCATAAAAGAGCGAAGTTTGAAGACCCCTGTTGTAAATGATTCCTAGGTTTTTTTCCCCTCCTGGGTCTGCTGGGTCTTTTGGTTTACTTAGGATATTTTGAAGAACTTTAGTTGGTTTGCGTGCTATGCTGATGCTACATGGTTGTTATAGTTTATTGCTGGTTTCTGAGATGTTTTTGATATGTGACAGTGTTATCCTAATAGCTTGTTGTAATGTGTTTGAATATTAGTAGCTCGAGATGGTAGTTGGGCTATTGGTTTGATCTCCAAGTTTGGCAATTTGGCTGCAAACATTTTGTCTCCATTTGGGGGGGGGAACACATCTTCAGTGCTCTTTGAATTGAATTCAAAGCGCACTGAAGATATCCTCCCAAATGGAGACAAAATGTTTGCAGCCAAATCGCCAAGCTCACAGGTCAAACCAACAGCCCAACATATAGCTTGTGTTGGTTGTGCTATATTGGGTTGAGTGGTCAAGCACTTTTTGATGAAGTTGCATGGATACCCATTTTGTTTCAAGGTGTTATCTGTTTCCTTTTTCTTATGTTCAGGGTTGCTGAGTGTGCTCATCTGAATAGTGTTCTTACACAACTTCTCTTATGAGAGTTTGGGTTATTACTTTGGTAATGAAGTACTTGCTTGGTGTGGGTAGTTTTCTATAGACTTATGTTTCTAGTTTGCCATAGAGGTGTCTGCTGATAAGGATATCCAGGGAAAGTATCATATTGTTGTTTTCTTTTTCCCTTGTGAATTGGATTCTTTTGAAGATGTTGTGGATAGTTTCATATGTATTCTCTAATTGGTCCTTTTCTATAATAGTAATGGTATCAACTATAAACCTGATCCATATTTTGGGTTGTATATATGTGGGAGTGCTACTGATTCCACTTGAGAGCACTCCTACCAATGCTAACAGGGCAAGCCACTAGAATATAAAATGAGACCCAACTCTACTCCATACTATGGTAGTACTAATGATGTTAGTTTGAGTAATGTTTGAGTAATGAAACATCTACAAGAAAACAACCAAGCTGTGAGCACCAAGGACCCCTCATTCTCATTTTAATTTCCTAAACAAGTGATCGATATTCTTTTTTCTAAACTACTTCAGGTTTTTTGCAAGTATTATCTCAAGATAGCTATTTTTCAGGGTTTTTTTCTTTTTTCCAATGAAATTAAAATATATTTCTTCAGACTGATTTACCTTAGTACCCTTTCATAGTCAGCAAATGTTTTAGTTGGGATGTGACCATGTAGCCAGCATGATACATGATGTGATTAATTTTTCTAATATTTCTCATTAAAATTGGGTGTATGATATTTATCAACAGCCTTGGATTTTGAACTGAATTGTTGACTATTAAATCAGAACAATAACTACATTTTGATATGTTGATCAGGCCTGATAGACCTAAGTACCTCAGAATAGCTTGCTAAGATAAAAGGATGTAACATGTTATTTGCAGAATAAGGCTGTAGAGTAATACTTTTTGACTTACTTAGCTCCAGATGAACAGGAAGAAAGAAAAAGCGAAATAATGTCTTCATCTTCCTGGACCATCAATAAAGACTTTTCTCATACCTCTCCCTCTGCTTCAGTGACTAGAGATTATTTGTTAACAAATTGGCAACAGAACACTGGATTGAATTGTTTTTCACTGCTGGACTTCACCTTAAGCAATTGAAGCACAGAGTTTCTGATAGGGGCAGTTCACATTTCAAAAAACAACAACAACCCTTACACCAGCGGTTCTCAACCTGTGGGTTGCAACCCCATTTGGGGTCAAACAACCATTTCACGGGGGTCGCCAAACACCGCAGTCCGCCATTTTTTGGGGGGGTCGGCCATTTTTTTTGGGTCGGCCATTTTTTTGGGGGGGGTCGGCCATTTTTTCCCCCTTTGCGATGCGGGCTGTCGCGCCGTGCATGCACGATGCGGGCCCACCATTTTTTTTATTTTGGTCGGCCATTTTTGGGGGGGGTCGGCCATTTTTTTCCCCTTTGCGATGCGGGCCGTCGTGCCGCGCATGCGCGATGCGCCCCATCCGCCGCGCATGCACGATGCGCCCCATCACGCCGCGCATGCGCGATGTGCCCCGGGGTCGAGCCCCGGAAAAGGTTGAGAACCGCTGCCTTACACAAACAAACCAAAATCTCAGATTATGGCAAACCTAATAATTCTGTACAGGTCAACAGGTCATGCCATGGAAGGATTTCATTCTTCCTGCCTGTTTAGTTTGTGGAATCCATAATGCAAACTACTAAGGATTTGAAACATGGATTCCAATTACACTATAGTTGTTTTCATATATTGATTGATCATGTGCTATCGGGTTGCTTTCGATGCCTAGCAACCATTTAAATTTTCTCCCTGATGCTCCACCCCTAACTTGTTCTTGCAAACCTCCGAACATTCATTACCACTGTAACTTAGTCCATCCAGCTTATTGCTGTGATTTTACATTTGGAGGTCATTTTTATGTGAATAATTTTTAGTGATAATATATGGGTTTTAAATTTAAAAAAAAAATAAGGAAAAAAATACAAGACGTGAAAATTTTGCCCTTGCAGCAATGTAACGCACTTTCAATTTGAATGTACCTTCTAATATTTTTCTTTTCGTTCTTCAAGAGAAGTTGATTGTGCTAGCACTTTAAAAGAAAGTTTAAATTGTTTAATTGAAGACAACAGTAATTCAAAAGAATGCACTATTAATTTTTAAGGGATAGAGTATAATTTTCATAGTTCCTGCCATAATAACCAAATCACATTGCATCAAGAAGATACTTGTTTGGGGAAAGTTTACTGTATATACAGTACACATAGGCAACATAAATACTAATAAAAATCCATATTAACTTCAAATGATTATTTTCTTTGTATGGAAAGGCTATGTAAAGTATTCAAAAGGGCTACTTTGTACTGTAAAGTACATTTGTGCAAATGAAGGATATCTGTTTGGAGCATTAAAGTAGCTGTGCCTTTGCAAATGTGTGGGATAGTTGTATTTTTTTGTTGGGGTCCAAGAAATATTGGTGATATAAACACATGAGATTTGAAATAGGTGTGCAAATCTTGAAAAGAACACTATGCTAATGCTTTGATGACAAATCTTTCATTTATTGTTAATGCACTTTGTGCAGCATTTGTTTCAAATGATTTGTAAAGCTCTAATATCTAAATCACTGTTTCTCAACCTTGGCAACGTTAGGATGTGTGATCTTTAACTCCCAGAATTCTCCAGCCAAAATATTAGTCCACACATCTTAACGTTGCTGATACTAGAGGTACTTTGCATCAATAAACGTCAAGAAATAAACAAAAAATCCCATTAAACCATTTTCGTGACAGCAGAGGTAACGAAAATTTATTAACAGCAAATGGTTTGCCACAAATTCAAGAGTGAAGCAAGACATCCAATATTCCACGGAGATGATTTCTCTCAGTGCTAAAGCAAAGTTCCTCCTGTACACACAAACCTATCGGGATGGGAATAGAGAGAAATGTAAAATTAAGAAATTATTTATGTAGTCTTTTAATCTTTCCTCTATCCTTGTATGGATCGAGGAAAAAATAATTTTAGCGTTTATCAAATCAAGATAGGCCTAAGAACACTGCCATACTACCATTTCCTCAGAAGCAGTTTGAAGATCTGGACTGCTCTTCTGCCAACTTCACAGTGGATCAATAAAATAAATTGCTTTCATATAAATTCTCATACATTATACTTTTGTCTGGTCATGGGCAAATCCAAGTGGAGAGGAAGCTACAAAGCCATCAGAGTGTCTTTCCTTTGACACTAAAAGTGGCAAACTCAAGAAATTAGGAGGTAAAGGAAAGCAAGTTCCTGCCAATTCAGAAAGACTGTTCACTTTCTCCTCACAGCTGCAGCATTTCAATGTTTTATTGAGGCTTTGACTGTATTTATTTATTGATTTGTTTTATGAGATTTATATATTGCTCACCTTCCAGCAATTCTGGTCAATTCACAAATAAAAAGTAAAACAAGGGAAAAAAACTTAATAAAAATAAAGGAGTAAAAGATAGCAAAATGATGAAAACAGATAGAAACAACAACAATAAACCCCCCCCCATCCACACAACCTAAACGGGGCCTTCAATCCGCCTGGCCAAAAGTCTTGGCAAACAACCAAATCTTCAGTGTTTTTCAAAACACCGTCCAGATCTCAAGGGAACCTTATTCCACAGGGCAGGCCCTACTTGATGAATGATACATCAGAGTGAGTGAATAGGAATTAATTATTAAAATTTTCAGAAACCAATGTTTCATTTTGTGCCCATGATCTCATATCTAGTGTGGCATAAGATTCCAAACTTTTCAATATTGGTGCTTGAATGCAGGAGTGCTGGCTCCTTTTACATTTCTAAGTAGAAAACAAGGGCACTTAGGTTGCAGCCTAGAAATTTTGGGATAAGAGTTCATTCCATTCTAATTTTATTTAAAAGTCTTATTGTGTTAACAATCTCTCTTATTTTAAAATTCCAGACAAATGACTGCTCCCATTCTGCTTTATAGACAGTATGGAAGTACCCTAACTGTTAAATAACAGCTTTAAAGAATGCATTAAAAGTATTACATTTCTTCCTGTGCAGCAGTATGGTGGACAACAAACTAATCTTCATTAATGCTGCCATCCTCCATCCCAAAGACTTCCAGCTCTATTCTTAGCCTGAAGTAAATTAAATACTTGAAGTTAAACAATGTAAATAGGATCAAAATAGAAGTAAATATAAAAGAAACAAAAGGAGACAGAAAGCTAGTGGCCATGTTTTCATTTTTTTTTAAATGAAGTTTTTATAATTATAAATAAAATTTGTAGGAGTAGGAGTCCTGGTAGATGGTCGAGGTAGTTATCTTTGTTTTAGAGTACTTCAATAACATATTGTTCAATTAAATATCGACTTTTGCTTGTATCCTAATAGATTTTATAGATACCTAAAATTTACATTTTGAATCTACTTCAAATAGATGATGCACCATAGTCCAGGGATAATTACTCCCTTGCCTAGAAATTCTCATCTTTCAGAAATGAATCTATAGAAAATTAATTATATGTTTACTTATGCAAAATACATCCCCACTTTTCTGCTCACTTGTTGCATTTCTCTTGCAAATCAGAATTGTACTTTGAAGCTGCTTCAAGATAATCTTTTGCTTTTTTGTTTTCCTCTTGAAATAATTCCCTGGAAATGAAAAGGTGTGAATAAGAGTTCTTATAGGTCAAATCTATCAAGATATTCATTGCTTTTGTGGTGAGAAATTATTAGCATATGCATTTTTATTCCAACAGTCCAAAATTACAAAAAAATATAATGAGGCATTCGACAGCTTTTAATAATGTCTCATGTAATTTTGCTTAAGGCATGTATAATTAATTTTATTTTATTCATTCATTCATTCATTTATATCTCCTTTCTAAACTCCATCTCCCTCAAAAAAGGGCAATTAATTAATTAATTAATTTTATTCTTGGAAAGTTTTTACTTATTTTAAAAAATAGCACTTTTACTTGCTATTATAGTTCATTTTAAATGTTAAAAGGTAATTTCTTGGATATCCTTGGGAAGGCACAAATTTTCTTAGATATTTCTAAATATTATTATCCCAGAAGAGAATGAAAGTACTTTATACTCACAATGCAGATGCAGCTGCCTGGCTTTTCAGAAACTTCCTCTCTTCACTAAAGGCAACCTGGCTCAGCAAATCCAGTTCATCTTGAACATGAGCCAGTTTCTCTTGGATTAGTTTTTCTAATGGAATATTACAACATATAAGTTCTCTATGGCACATCACATGTAAGAATTCTTACCTGCCTTGAAAACAGAAGGTACTTTCAAAGTACATTAGAAATTAACTTTGTGGCAGCGCTATATTAATGCTGGGAGAGATCTCAGGCATTGGACAAAAGCTTCATTCCTTTATAATGAAACACTGCCATAACCATAGCTTTCCAGAGACAGAAAATTATACTTGAATATAGTTTCAAGTTCAGTATTAGAAAGGAATAACCCATCAGAAACTATAGTGTCCAGCCTTCATATGAGTTTAAAAAGAAGATAGGAATGTGCAATACGTGCCACATTTGTTCTACAGCACTATCACTTTATTGACTCTAAGATAGTCCTTGACTTACAACCATTCATTTAGTGACCATTTGAAGTTACAGTGGCACTGAAAAAAGTTATATATTACCAGTTTTCACACTTAACGACTGTTGCAGCATCCCCATAGTCATGTGAACAAAATTTGGGTGCTTGGCAACTGACATGTATTTATAACAGTAACACTGTCCCAGGGCCATGTGATCACCCTTTGTAACCTTCCCAGCTCTGACAAGCAAAATCAATAGGGAAAGCAAGATTCACTTAATGACTGCAAGATTCACTTAACAACTGCAGTGAGTCATTTAACAAAAAAAGTCATGAAATGGGCCAAACTAACTTAACACTTGTCTTGCTCAGCAAGGGAAATTTTGGGCTCAATTGTGGTCATCGTTGAGGACTACCTGTAGTGCAAAGCCATTCAGTTTTCTATGTATTATGTGTATTTACAATCAGATCACATTTTCAGAACACCTAGGGGCTTTTGCACTGTGTTCTACAGAGAGCTAGCCTTAAAGGGGATTTGGTGTCATGGATCTGCCCCCTCCAGGCCCCTCTCCAGATGCACGTTCAAAGGAGGAGGGTGAGTTTGAAAAGGCAGAGGAAAGCCAGAGCTGAGTGTTGGTCAGGATCGGGGCCGAGAGTGCTAGCTTGACAGAGCAGCCTCAGATGAGTTATAGGCGGTGGCTGAGCGAGGTGAGCCATAGCCGCAGCAAATTGGCCAGGAGGTGCCAGGAGAGGACCAGGAGCAGCTGCTGCCCATTAGCAAGGAGGAGAAGGTGGAGTCCAAACCTCCTCCTGATCCAAGGACATGTAGAGCAGAGAGGAGACAGGCACAATGCTGGTCAGCTAGACTACTTGCAAGGAGGCAAACTCACCTCTCCTGAAGGGCTGCACCAGCATTGCCTACTTAATCCCGCCCTGAGGACTTTGAGGTTGCTGGAGCAACAGGTCCAGTTCTGTGCCTTGTGTGCTTGTGCTGTGTATCCTGACTTGTGGACTGTTTTGCTGGACTTTGTATGTGCCTACTGGACTCTGTTACCCAATGACTCTTGCCATGCTAAGCTTGGAATCCAGACCTGTGCAAAAGCGTACTTTCGGAGGATCTATTTGGGGAGTTTGAATAAACACCTGCAGACTCTTGCGGTACATGCATGTGTGTGATGGGAGTGGGGCAGCACATTTGGAAACCATAGATGGTCCAGAATGCAACAGTGTGGATAGTTCTGGGCATATCTCAGTACAGTATGCCTGTGTTACAGCAGTGCTTTAGAAGCTGCATTTGTTCTCAAAAGCATCTGGATGCAATTTAAGGTGTGGGTAGTTACCTATAAAACTCTACATGGTGCAAGGATAGGCTATTTGGGGGAACATCTGTCCTCAAATATATCTGGCCACCCCACCAGATCCAACAGAATGAGCATGTTTGGGGTCTTTGATCATGATGCTCAGATGAAAGAGTGCCATATAGTAGGACCCAAAAAGCATATTTTCTCTGTCAGAGCACCTGCCCTATGGAACAGCACATTTCCTGAGATCTGAAAGGTTGCAATCATATTAGTCTTCTAAAAAGACCTGGTTTTTCTCTCAGGCATTAGGCCAGGTTGTCAGTGAAGTCCAACACGTATTGGGTGTTGATTAGAAAGTAATCTTTTAGGAGCTTCGACTATATTATAAAGTTGTTTTTATAATGTTCTGGGTTCTTATTTTTATTAGATGGTGAACTACCTAATGACACAAGGTTGAGATGGGCAGCTGTATAAATTCTCTGAATAAATATTGAATGAGCTTATGTTGAAGGTTTTAAAATATTAATTTCTTTTCTGCTCCATCACAGATTATGTGACCAAGACAAAATAGATGTGAGCATGAGGCAGAGCAGGACAAGCTCACTTAGCTTTCCAAGCATGTAACCATACCTGTCATTACATTCTTCCAGTCTTGGCATTAAATACCTGATTGGATCAAAAATTATTATCCTTAATTTTATGGCGAGACATCACCTAGTGCTATAAAAAAGAACCCACACTTTAGATGTGGCAAAGTGCGTAATTATAGTCTATAAATAATTTCCAAATTATTGGAACTTAGTATGAGGGGCACATGACATGGATTTTGTAACTTGCTAACTAACATAGTTACTTTGTATTTTAATATTCTCTCTTTTAAAATGATGTTCAGGTTTATTAGCTTTTAACATTCCTAAATTGATAAACAGGCTGGAGACTAGCTCCAGATAAGAAAAAGGTTGTTAGTACAAATTGGGGTCTGGTTTATATCTTTTGTGAACTCCAAACAACAATTTAAGCCCCTTCTGATGTCAGACCTCATTTCAATGAACATGTGTAGTAGTATGGGGTGCAAATATGTAATATATTTGACTAAGTAACTGATTTCCTATGCAAAGGGAAAGTTATTTTTATCCTGTCCAATCAACTTTCCTCTTCCATTTTCTTTGTTATGTTAACTATAAAAAGAAATGTAACATAGGGCTCGGGGTTCTCTCTCTCTTTTTTCATAGAGAGATCCCACTATATCAAGGTACCCTAATAAACTGCTTTTAAATGATCTTCTGACTCAGTTGTTTATTGGAAAGGTAAACTGAGGCATGCTGATTTTTTTCAATATGAACTTTGTTTACACTGATGCTAACTCTCAAAGTTTAATCTGTTACTCCTCCATTAAGAAACATAAAGTATCCTAGTGGTAGTTATCAAATAAAGCTAACTCAGTATACGTTGTAGGAATATAAGATTTGGTTATACTTAATAGGAAAACAATGCATAGAAAAAATAAACTTGTATCTATAATCTGTTTTATCTAAAAATGAATCATCTTCCAAAATGACTGCGCTTTGTGACATGGTCAGTAGACTCAGAATTATTCAAACTTACAGTTGCATTTTGTCAGTCCTTTGAGATTAGCCGGAATAGGAAAATGACCCACAAGTACTACTAGAATTCTACTTTATGGATATAGAACAGACATGTCAAACTCGTGACGTTACATGACGTTGTGCAACGTATTGGGACTTTTTCCCCATTGCTGGCAATGGGGTGGGCATGGTTTTCTCGTGACACATCCGGCCCATGGGCCAGTAGTTTGACACCCCTGATATAGAGTATATACTAATCGAATCCTGGAAACCTGAGAGAGATTCTCCCCCGTCCCCTATATGCAAGAGAATCAAGGAGATGCAATCTTGAGTTTCTTTCTCATTTACTCCTCTCTTCCAGGGCTAATCTGGTATTTACCTAATGGCTGTTGAATTTCTTCTTCAAGGCCTTAAAGGAATTCCTTCTTCAAGGCCTTCTACTCTACATCTTTTCAGTATTTTTAAAATATATGTGTTATCTAATTTGGCAATTAACACTGGAGTAATATACCAATGGAAAAAAGATGTCATGCTAATTTTCTGAGTATATTATTCATAGCAACATGGCATTTAACTTGCATTGATATTCCCATTGTTGCACATCATTTATGCTGTTTAAATTCTGCATTCATTTAATTATGCAATATTTGACTTGTTTTATTCCTGAATCATATTTTAGTAACAACCTACATTTAATCCCTAAGCGTTCAGATGTTCTGTGTATTGATTTAATCTTTAAAAATAAAATAAATATAAAACTTCTCAAGAATTTCTCCTTGGAATAAGCAACAAGTCATTGGTTTTAGCATCTTCAAACATGCAGTATAGCTCAAAAGAAGCTAAAAAAATAAGGTAACATTTTTAGAGATTCAACCAAATTTAAAATGCTTATATCACAAACCTCAATGCAAATTAAGGAATTAATTAAAACAATTCTCGCTCTATGAATGGATGAATTTTAACATTAAGGATATAAACAAATGTAGATTTAAACATTACACTTTGTTACTTGTTACAATATTTAATAGGCACTCCCAATAGACAGCCATAACTTCAACAGTCCACGAATGTAAAGATCATGGAATCTAAAGAAGTGGAATGGAGATTCAATATTTTTCAGCAAAAACAAAATTAAATATTGTGAATATTTAAAATCCTTTAACATTAATACAATCTTGAAGGAAGGCACACTTGAGTTTCACATGGCCGATTTTAAAAAAACATCACTTGGAATGATTTTAGACTGGGTAATCTAAATTACCTAAATGCCCCAAATGGTACGTTCTCTTTCTCACCTTCACGTAGTAACTGCTCCTTACTCTCTTTCATGTCAGCCACTGGTTTCTCCCTGGCCTGAAAAGTGAAGATGATATCATGAAAAGAAACAAGAAAATATGCTGTATATATGAGGAAGGAAATCAATAAAAAAAATCTCCCAACTTTAAACAAAATCTCCCAAATTTAACGTAAATTATTTAAATATCTATATAATGTGGTCAGCAAAAACAAAAACTAATAGACAGGTGCTGTAGCATCAGGAAAAAGCCAACCTTTCCGCTCGTGCTATTTACCCAATTAAACTCAGAGAGCAATTGTATTTGTCCCATGGGGTAAAGGGTTAATTATATATTTATTAAATAAATAATTGTTTTAATCAAATGCACCCTCTCCCGCCTTTCGCAAATTATTGAAGACCCATCTTTGCCGACAGGCCTGGAGCAGTTAACACCTTGCCCCAGCCAGTGTATGTATGTTTGTATGTCTGTCTTTGTATGATTGGTTTTTAATTTATGGGTTTGACAATGTATTTTAATACCAGATTTCTTCATGTTAGTATCCATGTTGTGAGCCGCCCTGAGTTCTTGGAATAGGGCGGCATAGAAATCTAATTAAATAAATAAATAAATAATAAAAATAATATTTAAATACATAAATAGCCTCCAGTTTTACTCATCAAACAAATATTAATATGAGGGAAGAGTATGAAAGGTAGGATGTTAATCTTAAAAATATCACAGTAAAAGATAAAGTAATACAAATAAGAATAATGTTTTTACATTAATTATATGTATTTTAATATTAACAATGCCATCTGTTTAAGTGTTAGCTGGATTGAGAGACTAGCAATCTTTTTGTGATCAGATCTATCCTTCTATAAATATTTTGTCTGCTAATGAGGAACAAAGGGATAACAAAAATATGATCTCACTAGAAAGAAAGATTGCATTTGGAACTTTTTCTCTTTCTCTTGAGTTTTTTTTGTTTACACTGATGCTAACTCCCAAAGTTTATTCTGTTATTCCTCTGTTAAGAAACATAAAGTATCCTAGTGGTAGTTATCAAATAAAGCTAACTCAGTATACTTCGTAGGAATATAAGTATTGGTTATACTGAATAAGAAAATAATGTATAGAAAAAATAAATTGTATCTATAATTTGCTTTATCTAAAAATGAATCATCTTCCAAAATGGCTGTGCTTTGTTGCGAATTTATGTACTGTTCTTTTTCCACTAAACATGTTGAATGTTGAATTACTGCTGAATTCAGACAAAGCAGTCTCAGTGGGACATGGGAACTATAAGTACATTAAAACCCATATATTAGTCATGGGTTGCCCATTCCACTAAAGAGGACAACTCCAATGTTACCAAATAATGAAAAACCTATCAAGAGTGCTTGAACTAGCCATACTCTATAGACTTAGAGTAAATGCATGTATAACATTCAGCAACACTCACATGCCATCATCTGTCCAGCAGTAATCGTACATTGGCACAGGAGCCGTGATGATGTGTAATCTGGCATCTATGGGGTAATGTAAGTCCTTGACATACAATCACAATTGAGCCCAAAATTTATGTGGCTCATTTGATTAAATGAGTTTTGTCCCATTTTATGACATTTTTGCCACAATTGTTAAGTGAATCATTGCAGTTGTTAAGTGAATCTGGTTTTCCCATTGACATTTCCTGTCAGAAGGTTGCAAAAAGTGATCACATGACCCTGGGACACTGTAACCATCATAAGTACATGCAGTTGCCAAGTGTCCAAATTTGGATCATGCAACGATGGAGATGCTGCAATGGTTGTAGGTGTGAAAAACGGTCATTAAGTCACTCTTTGAGGGGCTATTGTTACTTTGAATGGTCACTAGACAAAATGTTGTAAGTCAAGGACAATCTGTATTCCTAAGTTGTATAGAATGATCATTGTGTCTCTTTGTATGCATGTTCTTGCCATTTGGGGTAAATAACAGCTGTATAACAGTTTTCTTGGTGCATAATAGGCAGTCTGTAAGCAAATAATATGTACCTCCCTGCTCCTAATATACCCACAGGTCCTTTAGAGTATTTCTCCAATGCAAGTAGCTGATTCTCCTGAGAGGGTTTTCCATGCCTAATATAGTAGTATCCATTCTTTCTATTGCACTTTTAGACCTCAGTATGAAACTGTGAAATATCTTTTTGTAGATATTTTAGCTAATTTGATGTCACTATTCCCAAAGGCAATAGGATTGGAATTCAAGATCTCTCACTCACAGTTTTGCTGCCTACATTTATTGAATTTTAATGAGTATTACATTAATTAATACAATAAATATTAATAGAATATAATTTATGCTGCAGGAAAAAAAACAGACCCTTACATAAAGTTCCCAGAGATTCTTGTGCTTCTCCATCAACTCATCAAGTAACTGCTCAAATGCCATTCTGAAAGCAGAAAAAGAAATACAAGACAGGAAGAAGACAGAATTGAATTATTGCGTTGCAAATAATTTCAGCTTCTTGCTGCATTTCTAGAGAATGTCAACTGCAACAGAATGTAGCACATCAAGCACTTGGATGGGCCTTCTCGCAGGGCTGGTCAAGGGGAGGCACTGTCTTCAATGCACAGCCTGGGCCTCAACTTTGGAAGTACTGATATAGTATTGAGCTATATATGTTAGAAAAGGTGAAGCAGGTGCCAGTCTTAAAGGGCATTGCTATGGAGTGGGTGCTTGGTGTGGCCATGCCTATTAAGTGTGCAGTAAGCCAAGAAGCTGCAAATAAAAGCATCAGCCATGTTACTTTGACTAGCATTGGGTCCATTTGTATTCTAGGCCTGGTAGCATTCTTTAGTAATCCTCTGCCTGCCATGATGTTACTTAACCTAATGGAATTGCAGCCACTGTGCAGTAGGGCAGGGCGAATCTTTGTCAAGGCAGAGCACCATTATTTTTCTGATTCAATCACCAAAGTGCTGGTCAGTGTTGAATCGCCAACGATTTGTGCATTTCAACGTGCACAAACTAACTTGATCTTAGAGAGGATGCACAAGATACACACACCCACACCATTCCTGCAAGAGTTTCTAAAAATACTGTCTTTCTTCTTCATGTAATACCAACATTATACAGACATACTTGACACACTGCTATAGATTCATCTTGTTCCACATTCAGTATTCAATATTGGCTATTCATTTGTCTTCTGCACCTTGTAATAAATACAGGACTTCAGAATATTGAGATAGCACACAGTTTCCCATCATGGTTAAGGCCTACAAACTATTCTATCTGTACAAACTATTTTATACCTATTTAAATCAGAAGAACTATCATTACCTTTTGTGGTAAGGAATTCCATATACTAAAGACATTAGGTAAAATGGTATTTTTGTTAGTATTAAACTTATGTGGAAAACGAAAATATTGGCTATTGTTCTTTTATGCAAGGTTTATTTATTTATTTATTTATTTATTAATCAAATTTCTATACCGCCCCTCTCCCGAAGGACTCGGTTTAAGTCCAGGTAAACTGAATCAGGCCTCATGGACAAAGTATTGAACCAAAGTCTGTGCTACGCTTAATTTTGCAGTTTGCAATGGTATTTTATTTAATATGATTTTGCTAAGCTTGCTTGTTTCAAATATATTTAGAATAGAAGGACTGGAACAGTAAGAAATAGGGAACTGAAAGTAGCTGATGGATGCAGGTTCCAATGTACACGGGTATATGTGGAAAGTTATGTTCAGCAGGAGGTCAGTAAGAAGTCAGCAGGAGTCAGCAAAAGTCAGCGGACCCTCTGACTACAGTCTTAGAACAAGAAAGAGTATAAAGGGTTGGGACTGGACCTGACTGATTTGCCATTGGCCTATAGCTGTCCTTTTGGAATCTGCTATACCAGCGGTGGCGAACCTTTTAGAGACCGAGTGCCCAAACTGCAACCAAAAACCCACTTATTTATTGCCGGGTGCCATGTGGGCGTGGCCCACTGGGTGAGCGTGGCTGTGGTAGTCATGGCAGACTTGTGGGTGTGGCCAAGGTGGGCGTGATCACCTCGATGTTGCTCGTGGGGAGGGATGCCTGTGGGGGCCGGGCGGGGTTGGGGGAGATCCTTGGGGTCTCTGCCAGGTGGGGCGGTGGGCAGGAGGCTCGTCCTGCAGGGTGAGATGAGGCAGGGTGGGGGTGCCATTGTCACAGGGCAAGGTGTGGCAGGGGCAGGAGCGGCTGCTGCCTGACACCATCGACCTCTGCACACAGAGCCAGTGAGCGCATGGTGTTGGGATGCATCCGGCCATATGGGACCTTGGCAAGTTAGCAGGCAGCTGTTTGAAGAGGGATGGTTGCCATCTCTGGGGCATGGCATACGTGCCCACAGAGAGGGTTCTGAGTGCCGCCTCTGGCACGCGTGCCATAGGTTCACTACCACTGTGCTATACCATATGGTCCTCATTGCAATGGGTTATTAATGTAAGTGATGTTGTGTTATTATGCTTGCTATGTTCCAAATCATTAGCAAAATAAACCTCTGAATCTTAAAGTAAGAATTATTGTTTTGTGTTGCTGTCTGTTTTTTCCATTGGGGTTTTTCCACGACATTTATCTGCAAACAATTTTATTGAATGACCTAAATGTTTGGACAAAATCAGAGATTTCTTTAGTTGCATTACTATATTATTTCAATTAATGCAGCTTTATTCTTTACAGAAAATGATTTGCTAAAGGAATGAAGTCTGAAATGTGATCTGATAAATGTAAATGTAATAACTTTTTTGATTACATGAATTAAGTGAAATCAGAAGATGCTAGCCCATGGACATTTATAGCAAAATTGCAAGATTTTAGGAACCAACCTCTGCTCCTTCTGCTTCAGTTTTTCCATCTTAATCTTGGCTGTGATTCCTTCAATTTGTTGCTTACAGTCCAGGTTCAATTTCTGCTCCCTGGTAAATGAGAAGAAGTCAAGATATCAAATGGGCTAATTCTTAATTTTGTTCTGATAATTACTTTGCTCTTGGGCTATATATTGCAATATAAATAATTTTACTGAAAACATATGCAATAGAACAGAGCAGAGCAGAGTTCTTTATTAGCCAAGTGTGAGTGAATTTGTTTCTGGTGCATAAGCTTTCATTGTACATGCAAGCAACAAGTAATAATCATGATAAAATACAATCATCATAAATCATAATATATATTGACAGCAGTTTTGATATATAGATTTTATTCCAGTAATTTGTTGTATTTCTGTAGTCTAGAACATTGCTCAGCACTTTTTAATAGCTACCGGTAAGTCCATAAAGTAGGTGGATCAGAGGCCTTAGCTCACCTCTGCATTTCAGCTTCTGTCTCCTTTGAATGCATCTGCATGACTGTTTTGATCTCTGCAAGAAAGGTAAATATTAACTCTCAGCAGTTCAGGTTATTCTCTTTCTGCATAATATTTCTGCAATGGTTTTATGGGCTGTATGTTATCTCATTGAAGTAATGCCACTACTTTCAGGGAACAGAGCATATGCAATCACATTATGCCACACTTTCATAGACAGAGCAACAAGGGACTGCAGGAAAGGGAATGTTCTATTTCTCTTCTGTATTCAGCACAGGCAATCAGAAAGTTATTTAAAGAAAAAAGGCTCATCAGGAAAGTGTGTTGGGCTTGTGATGATCAGCTTGATGAAAATTTTGGTCCGTGAAAAAGTTTAATTCCATCTTATGAAACTTCGAGAAGTAAATAAAAATAAATTGGAACAGAACAGAACAGAATAGAATAGAATAGAAATAAAAAATAATATGGTTAATATTGTCAAGTACAGAAATTATTTAAATTATCAGGTGGAGAAAGTACATAGAAATCGTTTTCTCTCTGCAGCACATACGACTTTTAAGTGTTGTTTTTTACCTATAATTACAGTAGTATCTTAGTACTCAACTGCTTTGAAACTCATCAAATTTGGTGTTCAGTGTATTTTGATGTGAATAAGTGACAGGAATTTGAAGTTGGGGGTGGTTTTAAACTATGAGATTTGTATTTTAGGACTTAGTTTTCATCTGCATCTCCTCTCAAAATTTGGGGAATTGTTGCCTTCTGTCAGGGATGGCTCAGAGTACTATAAAAGCAAACTTGTGCTGCATATAGCCTGTGGCCAAAGGTCACACCTTGCCTTAACTCATTGCCTATGAAATATGTCATCTTCAGGTAACAAATGGAAATAAGTAAAGCTGAGAGGAGAAATGCTGACTTTTGTAGCTTAAAAAAAAAATAGGGCAATGCGGTGTTTTAGTATTGCCATTGTCTCAAATGAATTTGATTATTTTTCCCCCCTCTGTTTCTGTTGTAGTTCTGTAAACCATCCTAGAAATATATGCATTGAAGGATGGAATATAAACATATACCGTAACAGCAACAGTAAGAAACTATTAACACAAAACTTAGATTTTTTTTCTAACATTATCAATAGAAACCTATACAAAATGGTATGAGCATTGAAAGATAAATCTTAATTGAATTAATTTTACAATAATGCCAAAACATAAAGCATCACTTAAAACTGAATTTCATACTGCAATGTATCTCTTGAAACTGTATTTCATATTGTAATCATATTGATAGTGAACTGTCCTTGCAATAAATATGAAATTTTAAGGCATATAATGTGGACAAGTACTAAAACTGATAATGTTAAAAAAAAAATCAAGACGGTATCTTAAAATTTTCCATTACCCTTTTTCTCATTCCATATTTCTTCAAGTCTTGACTTCTCAGCATTCACTACAAGAGAAGGAGTTATTTCACTGAGGCATTATTTTTATCATCTTGTAGAAAATACAAATAGAAGAAACCTCAGATATTGGTGCTTATTTTTCTAAAACTGCATTGTAAAAATCTGCCCTCTGCTCCCAGGTACTGCACATTTTCTACAGCTATAGAGTCCTCTGTCTACAAGCATGAACAGAAAAACCATTCTAAGTAACCTTGTTGCATTGATCTTTCATGCTTTTATATGCTGGTTGTCCAGTTTGTGGTCTCCCTCCTGTTTCTCAGTCGTTCCCATATAGTATACTGTTACATCTCAGGTAATACATTGGTTGTTGTTAAAATAGTTAAATTAACTGTCCTGCACCTGCAGATCAACAGCACTGTAAATCATACATAGCAACATAGCATAATGTGGCTGCTTGCGTAGTGATGTCCACCCATTATTGTTTAATATATATGAACCCATCCATTATGATTTAGGTTATGTAGTAACCAGCTATTATGACTTATTCAGCATAGTATGGTTTAAAAATTTGCCTTAATATAGAAGAGACCTCAGAGGAGCAACGGCTGGAGGCAACTGGGGGCAATTAGAAAGACTGGCTGAGCACAGGAAGGCAGTCAAAAAAAAAGCAAGGCAGAGAGGATAGAGATAAATAAGGAGCAAATTAAGAAAAGGAAGGATAGGGATGAAAGCTAAAAGCAAATCCCTTGTTGAGGAGAAAGCAGCCTTTCTTTTTGTTAAATAGCCCTATCCTAACATTAACTTTTAACTTCAATATATATCCTAACATTAACTTTTAACTTCAATATAAACTGCAATTTTTTCCCTTTAAAACCAAAGGGCATACTGCCACATACTTTTATCTATACCTAAATAACAAGGCAAAAAAACAAGCACAGACAGGCAGAAAAAAGGGATAGAAAAATAGGCATAATTACCTAGAACAGAGAAGCTAGAAACAAGGCTAGCAGCAAAGCACATCCACCAACCAAAAAGAGGGATTTTCAAATAATAAACTCATGGAACAGGTGACTGATACTATTTGGTATGCAATACATGTTCCATGTATGTGCTTATGCCCAAAGAACACCAACCTATAGATGCATTAGATGTAAACTATGCAAACTACTGGAGGAAAAAGTAAGGGGCTTAGAGGCAACTCTAGCCAAACCCCAACATACAAAAGAAAGCTCTACCCAAACTGAACCAAATAATGAAGAAATAACACCCAGAGGATTTGACCCTACTGATAAATTCATGGAGGAAGAAAAATGGAGGTATGTCACCCACAGAAGGAAACACAATACGCAAAGAAAGAAGCAGCATACAACTAACAAACCCCTTCTGCCCAATCCAACCCAACCAGAAGCAACCCCATTAAAACTGAGCAATCGATTTCTCCCCTTAGATGGAAACACACAGAACCACAACCTCCCCCCTCAGAGAAAACATGCAGACACCTAGCAAAGAAACAACTTCAAATAACCCTTAAAAAGCCATTTCAAATATCCCTAAAAAACAAACACACCTGAGACAAACAGAAAAGCACCCCAGACTGAGGCCCCCCCAAAAGGAAGGCAAGTGTTGGTAATAGGAAATTCTATCCTCAAAGGACCAGAATCATCCATCTGCAGACTGGACATACAATCCAGGGAGGTATGTTGTCTCCCTGGAGCAAAAATCAAAGATGTGGCTGAGAACCTAACCAGAATAATTAAGCCTACAGATTACTACCCTTTCTTCCTCCTCCAGTTGGGACAAATGACACAACAAAGAACCTGAGTACAATAGTGAGAGATTACAAACAACTAGGCAATAAAGTTAAGAAGCTAGGAGCACAAGTAGTGTTCTCATCAATACTCCCAATGAAAGGCCAACATCCATTGATGGGAAAAAGAATTCTAGAAATAAACCATTGGCTAAAATGTTGGTGTCGCCAAGAAAACTTTGGTTTCCTGGATCATGGACTGTATTTCCTATGTGAAGGACTCTTAGCAAGGGATGAACTGCACCTCACGAAAACAGGGAAAAATGAACTCGGAAAAAGACTGGCCCAACTCATCAGGAGGGCTTTAAACTAAAATTGAGGGGGAAGGGTGACCAATCTTTAGAATCTCTAGAACCCAAAACCAATCATAAATCCCAAGAAAAGAAATCAAAATAATGAGGTAGGCAGTGATGAGAAAAAAGAAAAACTCAAACAACAATCAGGAGATGCAGGAAACATACTCTTGGACAGGCATAAAAGTCTTAAATGTTTATATACAAATGCTCAAAGCTTGGGGAACAAACAGGGTGAATTAGAAGCAATAGTACACAAGTGTGGGTATGACATACCGGTAGTTGGCACTATATGTAAGAGAACACTACATATCTACAGAAATGCACATGATCCAAGATAAAACCTCTCCAGAATGTATATGGATCAATATAAAAGAGAAAAAAAGTGACATTGCCATAAGGGGGATATTACAGGCCACCCAACCAATCAGAAGAAATAGATGAACTCTTTGCCAACCAGTTAACAAATGTATGTAGGAAGCATATCACAGTAGTAATGGGAGACTTCAACTATCCAGATAGCAACCAGGAGACAAACTCTGCAGCAAGCGGGCGATCAAACAGATTCCTAACTAACCTAGCTGACAACTTTGTCATCCAAAAGGTGGAGAAGGGAACTAGATGTAAAGCTATACTGGACTTAATTCTTACTAATAGAGAAGATGTGATAGAGGAAATTAAAGTTGCCGAAACCTTGGGTGAAAGTGATCACATCATACTGGAATTTAATATAATGCAAACACTAGCAATAGTAAACAATTCAACCAGTGACTTAAACTGCAAAAGAGCCAATTTTAACAAACTCAGAGAGAACCCAGGAAAGATTCCATGGATGAAAATCCTAATGGGTAAAACAACCTAAGAAGTGTGGGAAACTCTGAAAAATGTGATCATAAAAGCCCATACCAGCACAATACCACTGAAAAAGAAAAACAAGACATTCAAGAAGAAACCAGCAAGGCTGCACAAAGATCTCCCAGACAAATTGAAAGACAAAAAGGACAAATATAAAAAATGGAAAGCGGGACACATAACTAAGGCTGATTATCAGAAGACAGCCAGAACATGCAAAGATGAAGTCAGGAAAGCAAAGGCTCAGAACGAACAAAAACTTGCAACAGAAACCAAGGATAATAAAAAAAAGTTTCTTCCAAAATATTAGCAACAAGAAAAAAGTTAAGGTCCACTAAAGAGAGAGGATGGCAAGGAAATAACAGGCAACAGGGAGAAAACAGAGCTGCTTAACTCGTTCTTTGCATCAGTCTTCACACAAAAGGAAACTACAGCCCAACATACAAAAAAAAACTGCAAAAGACAAACTAGAAACAAAAATTAAAATAAGCAGGAAAATGGTAAGAGAACACCTATCCGACCTTGACAAATATAAATCACCAGGACCCAACAGACTACATCCCAGAATTTTGAAGGAGTTGGCAGATGTTATCTCAGAACCACTGCACCATATCTTTCAAAAAACCTGAAGCACCAGGGAAATACCTGAGGATTGGTAAAGGGCTAATATGGTTCCCATCTTCAAGAAAGGGGGGAAAAACAGACCCAGAAAACTACAGACCAATCAGTTTAACATCAATACCTGGGAAGATCTTAGAAAAGATCATCAAAAAACAGATCTGTGAACAACTAGAAGCAAAGAAAGTTATAACTAGTAGCCAGCAGGGGTTTGTAAAAACAGATCATGCCAAACCAATCTTATTCATTCTTTGATAAAGTGACTAAACTAGTAGACCAGTGAAATGCTGTGGACGTAGTATACTTAGTTTTCAGTAAGGCATTTGATAAAAGTAGACCACAACCTATTCCTTGGTAAGCTAGAAAAAGATGGAATAGACAACATCACCACCAGATGGATCTGTAGCTGGCTGGCAAACCATACTCAGTAAGTAGGTCTCAATGGCACTACATCCACATGGAGAGAAGTAAGCAGTGGGGTACCACAAGGTTCCATCTTAGGCCCAGTACTCTTCAATATCTTCATCAGTGACTTAGATGAGGGAATTGAAGGGGAACTCATCAAATTTGCAGATGACACTAAACTGGCAGGAATAGCCAACATCCCAGAAGACAAGCTCAGGATTCAAAAAGATCTTGTGAGAGGGACCTTGGAGTCCTAGTGGATGATCACTTGACTATGAACCAGCAGTGTGCAGCAGCAGCCAAAAAAGCTAATCCTGGATTGTATAAACAGAGGCATAGAATCAAGATCACGCAAAGTATTAGTACCGCTTTATAAAACCCTAATGAGACCACACTTGGAATACTGCAGCCAATTTTGGTCACCATGTCACAAAAAAGATGTTGAGAGTTTGGAAAAAATTCAGAGAAGAGCAACTAAGGTGATCAAAGGTCTGGAGACTAAAACATACAAAGAATGGCTGCAGAACTTGGGTTTAGCTAGTCTAAAGAAAAGAATAAATAGGGGAGACATGATAGCAGTATTCCAGTATTTGAGGGGCTGCCACAAAGAAAAGGGAGTCACGTTATTCTCCAAAGCACCAGAGGGCAGGACAAGAAACAATGGTTGGAAACTGATCAAAGAGAGAAGCAACCTGGAATTAAGGAGAAACTTCCTGACAGTGAGGACAATTAACCAGTGGAACAGCTTGCTCCCAGAAATCGTGGGCGCTCCATCACTGGAGATTTATAAGAAGAGGCTAGACACTCAGTTGTCTGAGATGATATAGGTTCTCCTGCTTGAGCAGGGGGCTGGACTAGAAGACCTCTAAGATCCCTTCCAGCTCTATTCTATTCAATGTCTATTAAAAACTAAGCATTCTTCAAAGTGGATTGCATTCTGAAAATAATACTTTTTTTAAAAAAACTGATTGTGGAGAGGTTACTTAGTGATATTTGATTAATTGGCTTCAATCTGAACTATGACAGAACAGAAACCTACGTTTTTCCAGTTCCATCTGAAGTGTCTTACTGTGTTCATTTGCCTCAGAGATCTCTTCATTTAATATCTTCTTAGCTGAAGAAAAATGCATAGAACAAATAGACTGAGAGTGGGCAGCTCAGGACAAGGACATTTTTGCATTTGAGTAATATTATACTATAATTGTCAAAATACATTTAAACCTTTGTAATATTGTAGGAAATAAAATCTAGTCCGGTTCCAAGCCGGGAGAAAGATGCAGGAACCAATGAATTTGGAAGCAGGCTGTAGGAAATGAGGTCTCCATTGATTTAGAAATCAGAAGCAAAGTGACATAGCAATCAGTTCTGGGACAGCTAACAGCCTGGAATGGCGAGTAGAGTGGTTTTTCTACCCCTTTGGACCTTTGAGATTGAGATGCCTGGTGAGGTTATTTGATTAGATTAATAATGTGCCTTTCTGTATTGTAGTTGTCCCTATTTGTTTCCTGTCGAGGTCAAGGCTAACCTTCGGGAAAGGTGGGAAGTGTAAATTCTGTGTGGCTGTGTTTTCTGACTCAATTCAGCCTGCCTCAGTCTAAAATGCAGAAGCCGCTTCTTGCTATATTCCCCGTGGCTTTGTTTGCCCCTAATGGATATACAGTATTGTATCCATTGACTTGAGTTTCTTCTAACCAGGGTTACTTGAGGCCATTCTGGCTGGTAGGCAGGGATTGCTTTAGCTACTCTGGATGGTTTTTCTTTGCCTTCTTTGGGGGCATGGAAATAAATAATTCTTCCTACAATATTACTCAGCTACAAAAAGTACAATAACAATTTTTACTATGATTGTGCTAGAGTTTCCTGACGGAGGAGTCCTAATAATAACGATTAAATATATTGTGGAGCTATTCTGCTTTTTATTTTTAACAGATGACTGTTTGTAGATAGTAAAAGAGTGAAACAGCAATGAGCATTAAATAAAAAAAAGACCTCCAATCTTGTAAAATAGGAAGGTGGGGGGGAGGCCAAGGCCAGGAAATGTTTCTCCCAGGCTTCTCTATGGAGGCAAGATTAGTTGCACTGATATTAACTTTTCAGGAGTTAGTTAAAACTGAGTTACTTCAGAAGGTTTGGGGGTGAATTGTGATAATGTCAGGATTATGTAATGTTGATTTAATTTTGATTTTATTTTAAATTTATACTTAGCACAGAAATGTTTTGTTTTAGAACAGTGATGGCGAACCTTTTAGAGACTGTATGCCCAAAAACCACCCTCCGCCTCTGCTCCGCCTCCTGCCCTGCCTGCTCCGCCCCACCCGCCCCCAGCCCTGCCCGTTGAAAGAGCCACGCACCGCCTCCATGGCCCGCCACAGCAGATTGCCCAGGCAGCCATGCCCTCCACCCACACCCCACAGCGCCATCTGCATGCTATGGGGCACGAGGGTGAAGTCTTGTCCCTGCTCCCCGGCTATGTCCTTGGCTGCAATGCTCTGTATGGGCCATGCCCAGGGGTAACTCTCCTCTGGGGGGCTGCTGGTGAGGAGGGGGCTGGGGCGATGGCGTGCGTGCCCACAGAGAGGGTTTCGAGTGCCACCGCTGGCACACGTGCCATAGGTTTGCCACCACTGTTTTAGAACTATTGCGAACTACCAAAAGTCTCAAAATACCACAGCATATTTAAATCAAATGAATAATTTCTTCAAATGAAGTAAAATATTTCTACTGCACAATTTATGTTCATCCAACTAAGTTTATCAAATAAAGTATATTAATGTAATCCGTGACGTCTCCCAGCCAACCATAGAAACCAACCCTTTATTTTGTGTCCCATTTGAATTGCTTACCTTGCTGCAATTTATTAATTCTTTTTACTAGATCTTCTGTTTTTGGCTCTAGATTTCCCACTACCAAGGAAAAGAAAAAGAAGAAGGAGAAAGTTTCATTATATTAATACCTTAAAACTGTATATAAATTCACCATAACCACTTTCCTGTGTATTACTGCATATTTTTCCTTCCAGCACAAATGCAACTGACAGCTTCAGAATGTAAATAGGATAATTTAAAATAATTAACTGTCAAATTATATTGATAGTTTATATTATACTGGTTGAAACTTTTTTTAAAATGAAAATTGGATCTTTAAACCTTTCCCCTAAAATCAGAATCCCTTCTTCCATTATATTTTTCTTCTTGCACCCAGTAAAAAATTCTGGCCTTCCCTCATCATGCAATTCTGTTTAAATCAAAAGCACACCATACCCCTCTCAAATGAATCGATCCAGAAGCCACAGAATCTGGCCACTGTTTGGCATCAAAGCAATGTTACAATCACAATACTGTATACATACTGATTACATTTTGTAGGTCCCCTAGATTATGTGATACGGTATTTGGTTGTTCCCCTCCCCACCCTGGAAGCATGAAATCAACTATTTCCACTGTACAGGCATAATGTTGCAACATGCTGTACAAGGATAGAAGTGGCAGCCTAATTTACACATTATTTGTTTATAGTCAACAATTACCAAACTCATTTCCTACAAATATATCTCAGGAATTTCAGCCTTCAGATTCTGTCCAACTTTATCTTCTAGTCAGAACAACCCTTTCTATAATAAGAGGGAAAAGAATTCCAAATGTCTCAATTCCCAGCTATTTTCTATATGGTAAGTGGTGTGTTGTCCTCTAGATTTTAATAAATTATCAGCCATAACTCAAATGTGAAACATCATAGATTTTCTAGAGGACTACCCACTTTCACCATTGATAGCTCACACGTTGCTGTCATGTGAACACTCCAAAATCTTTCTAAGATGTTGTCTAGTGCCTGGTGCCCAGTCTAACTGTTGGCCCTAGCTTCAAAATACCGTTTTGCATTTGTTTCACAAGTGACAGTATCTCTTCCATTTTTGATGCAAAGTTCCAGGAATCTGGACAAAGAACAAGAATAAACAGAATTGTTTAAATGTTGCATTAACCCAAATATATATTAACTCAGATACAGTATATCAAAATCTGGACAGCATGTAGGGGTTTTGCCCATATCGGAGATTTTTTCTCTTAACTGAAAGTGTCCACCTGTGAAATGGAAATTGCAGTGTTTTCCCTGCAGTTGGTACAAAATCAAAATTATAATATTTTCCACATAGAAAAGGTAATAGCAATTAACTAGTGCAATTTAGCAATATATGGAGTGGAGTAGAATAGAATAGAATAGAATAGAATAGAATAGAATAGAATAGAATAGAATAGAATAGAATAGAATAGAATAGAATAGAATAGAATAGAATAGAATAGAATAGAATAGAATTCTTTATTGGCCAAGTTGATTGGACACACAAGGAATTTCTCCTTAGCAAATTTGTCTTCTCGGCAAATGAGTGCATTTTCAGATTTCTTCATGTGGCTGTCCTCTGCAGTTGATGTAGACGGTAAGGAGGATGATCTTGATGGAAATATGCAAGAACTATTATAGTGCTTAGGCAAAAGTGGTTAAATATGTCTTAAAACCTGGGAAAATTTCAAAAGATAAGAATATTATAGAGCCACAGTTACACAGAATGCAGTATTGCAGGCTAATTCTGATGACTGCCGGCAGTTCGATTCTCACCGGCTCATGGTTGACTCAGCCTTCAATCCTTCCGAGGTAAAATGCAGACCCAGATTGTTGGGGGCAATATGCTGATGTTATAAACCGCTTAGAGAGGATAAAGCACTGTGAAGCGGTATATAAGTGCTATTGCTGTTGCTATTCAGAAGCATTTCAGGCAGATGCCTTCCTGATTCACTGGAAGGGGGATGAAGTACAATGCAATGCAAGATTTTGTTATTATAGATATGAATACAGTTGGATAGAAAATTATTGTACCTTCCCTCCAACGTATCCATCAGAGTGAGGGCTTCCTGAGATGAATTGATAGAACACTAGAATAATATTTACATTAATATTATTAATAGTATAGAATATGTCATGAAATATTCTGTAGTTTCTATTAAATATTAATATAGAATATTGCAGAAATATTTAAGAGTAGAAAAGGATTTGCAGAATAGACTTTCATTATAACAGAAGACCTTTAGAGTTCAGGGTTGAGACTTAAGAAACATTTTCTCTGCTGTATCCAGTGGGACCAAACTTTAGCCTTTATTAATATTTCATTCTGGCCACGCTTGATTAAAAACTGAACTGAAAGAAAACAATAAGCTAAATCTTTGGCTACACTGTTTTTTTTTTCTCCACTTGGAAACAAATCTAATAACAAGGATGGACTGAATCAGGGACCTCCCATAAAAAGTCCAGCTTTAAGCAACATTCCAAAAGAGCAAATACTTATAGTTAACTTCTTTCAGGGAAGCAAAACCAAGCTTTGCTGTACATGATTTCTCTTCCCTGTGTAAGGGTAAAAGACTAGGAGCAAGGAACACCAGGTCCAAGCCCACTTCAGCCACAGAAGCTCACTGGATGACTCTCAGCCCAATCTACCTCTCAGGGTGTTTTTGTGTGTGCAGATATAGAGGACGAGGGAGCACTATGTGTGCCACCTTGAGTCCCTAAAGGAAAAGCAGAATATAAATCTAACCAATGATAAAATATGTGATCTTGTCATAGCATAATGCTGGATCATACTTATTTTTCTGGATTTTGGTACATAATATTTTGGAAGCCTCAACTTAAATCCAGCAGGAAATTCTGAATCTAAAAAGCTAAACACTTGCACCTGGCAAAAGAGAAATGATCTAGCAGCTACTTCTTCCATTGCCTTATTGAACTATCATTTTCCTTCCTTTTGGATTAAGCAACTGGGAAAAGAAGAAGAAAAACCACAGCTCGTTTGCCAAATGTCTTTAACGGTAAACCGCAACTTTTTTTAAAAAAGGGGAAGGGAAGCTGGTTGAGAAGGAAATGTTGATAAAATGGATGAGATTGGGGTAGAAAGCTCACTGTGAAGAATTTTACCACATCTTGTGAGGATCTCCTCTCTTCTCCTTGCCGCTTTTAGAAGGAAATTAAAAAAAAAAACACCTTTCCAGTATTTGGCTCCAAGCCAGGAAAGAAAATGCCAGATGACACTTGTGGAGAATTTTTTTCGTATTTTTTTCTTTATTAGAAGAACCCCAGCATAGAAAGCACACAGGGGTAGGCAATGGCTGTGCAGGAACACTGCCAAATACCCCGTGTTCATTACTTTTTATCTTTCAAGCCTGTGGCTACTACCGGTAGTTGACAGGTCCTTACTTGGAAATGTGATCTACTTCCTAGCCTACTTGCCCCTTTTTCTTTTTGTTATGGAGAATTTGTATGCTTTGTGATTAGTATTTTAATAAAAGAGATATTTGCATTTTAGCATGGCACCAATGCCACTTTTTGAAGTTTAGGAAATGATATTTTTCCTTTGAACCAAAACCATTTATTTATGGATTTATTTATTTATACTATTTATTAATCAGATTGATATAGCCACCCATTTCACCAAAGGCGACTCTGGGTGGCACACAACCAACAGGTAAAACTACATATCAAAACATTTCATATATTAAAAATATAAAAATCACATTAAATATTACAAAAACAGAGATAGTAACCCTGGGCAGAGGGAATAAAAATAGCCAGCTCAACAATAAGCATGTCTCTGGTTATTTGGGAGTCCCAGGCCTGATACCATAACATAACCAGGTCTTGAGGGCCTTCCAGAATATCAAAAGAGATGGAGTGTGGCATCAGGAGAGACTCAGGATGGGGGTTTAATGATTGTTACCAAGAATCTCTTACAGTTTTTAGGGGCCCTGCCCCACATGTCCCAAATGGTGAGACCCTGTTAATCAAGCTGAACTCTAGGGATCAGCTGGGATCCTTTTTAAAAAAATTCTTAATACTTTATGCTTTTTAATAATAAAATAATAAATATTTATTCTTTTAAATATTAAAATCAAACATTTTATTAAATAATAAAACATTAGTAAGTTTTAATATTATATAAACTTGAAATCTCCCTTGAAATAATAACATATGACTTCCGGTTCCGGGTCGCGGCGTCACTAGTCATGCGGGGAGATTGCTCTCCTCGCCTAGTTTTCCCTCCGTCGGCGGACCCTTATGCGGGTCCAAAGTCGCCCTGGAGGGCGCGACTTTCCTACGAGGAGGCAGCGTTCTGGCAGCAGAGGAGCGGTGGCTCCTCCAGCTGTCCGGACGGAACTCCAAGGGCCGACGGAGAACAAGATCGGCCAATAAAATGGCCAATTGCTCTGCCGCAAGAAACCGCAAGTCAAAAGAACATCTAAGCTTCAGACCCACCGTGGTGAGACCTTTCCTTTTTCCCCCCTCTCTTTGTTTTTTGTTTTGTTTGCTCGGAAAGGCAGCTTTTAAATGTTGGGGAAGAAAGGCGAACAAAAGAATAAAGTAAAGCTTTAGAATTACGTTGGGTTTTTATATATATATATAAGTACGTTTTTGGGTACCGGAAATTTTTTTTTAAGAACTTTATTATTAGCCTATGATGTTTTCTTTTGAGTAAAGAAAGAAGAATGAAAAATGAAATAACTCTTGGGGAAAAAATGGATTTTTTTTTAGCTTACTGAGGACATCTACTGGCTAAAAAGTGATATTGCAACTGGAGAGGAGATGATCTTTTTATATCAGCGGTTCTCAACCTTTTTCAGGCCGCGACCCGACCTGTCAAGCGCCGCGCATGCGTGGTGCTGCCCCCTGCGCCGGCCGAGGCATAGGCCGCCGCCCGTTTGGGGCGGCGGCAGGCAGGCTCAGGTGCTCCTGGGCGGCCGCAGTGGCGACGGCGCAGGGCGACCACGGGTTGGGCCACCAGCTGGCCCAGCCCAAGGGAGGTAAGGCACCCGCCGGGCCCCACACGCGCCAAAAACCTTCCCTGCACCCGCCGCTGCCCCGCTAGCCTTACCTTCGCTGCCACCCATTCGGGGCGGCGACAGGCAGGCTCAGGCGCTCCTGGGCGGCTGCAGCAGCAATGGCGCAGGGCGACCACAGCCTGGGCCACCAGCTGGCCCAGCCCAAGGGAGGTAAAAAACCCGCCGGGCCCCATGCGCGCCAAAAACCCTCCCTGTGCCCGCCGGCCTCCCACCTCCCACCCCTGGCCCTCTTTTACTTACAGTTTTAGTAGTTTCTCAGCAGGGAGGGGTGGAAACTTCCAGACTGCTCACCTTCGCTGCAGACAACTTGCAGCATCGTTTGCAGACTGGGACTTTTGGCGGGCTCAGCAGGGCAGAGACAGCCTGGACAATTCTTATTGGCTTTTGAAAGCCAATAGAATTAGACTCTATTCAAGAGAGTCCATTCTATTGGCTTTCAAAAGCCAATAGAATAAGAGGGAGTAGCACAGCTAAGGAAAAGGGGGAAAAAATGGCGGACTGCGTTGTTTGGCGACCCCCGTGAAATGGTCGTTCGACCCCAAATGGGGTTGCGACCCACAGGTTGAGAACTGCTGTTTTATATGAAAGTTAACTGGGCGTTCGAATTTTTTTTCTAAAATGGAGCTGTATTCACCTTTAAACTGTAAACTTATTCTGGAAAAAAATCTATGAGACTAAAGAGGAAATATGTGCTACAATGAAAGAGTTTACTACAGAACTAAGAGCCAGAATCTCTTCCTCAAACTTTAAAACTGACTTTCAGATTGTACCTGATTCTTCTATCAAACAGACTCTACAAGAAGAGGACTTAACTGAGAACAAAGAGAAATTGACTTTGCCTTATATGCAACTCAGTTATGACGTTGAGAACCAGGAAAAGCAAAGACTGGGAATTGGAACTCTAAAGCAACGAGACTTTATGCAAAAAAAAATCAGAAGGCCAATTCAGAGGTCAAGATGGTTCTTACTGATTCAAAAGATATTACAAGCAACAAAGAGAGACCTATCTGTTGGAAAGGAAGCTTTGCTATGGAAACCTACTTGGCATTTGAAAAAAACCTAGAATAAGATTTAAAAAAAAAAAGAAAGCTAAAGTTTTGAGTAATGGACTAAAGGCAATCTAGAACTATGGACTGACGTAAGGACCAAGATTATAAATTAGATGTAAGAAAAATGGGATTAATGGAAGATATAAAATTTATCTATATGGAAATTACTGATGATCTATTTGTTTGATGATTAATGAATTGAAATATCTTAAAGTTTGATGTTATCTTGTTAGTTCAAAGTTGATTGATGGTTTATATAGCTTTAGGATAGATTAATACTTTAGCCTAAAAAAGAGATATTGGGAGATAATGGGTTAAAGGCAATTTAGATTAATGATTTGATTTTAGGATTAAGATTAAGATTATGAGTTACAAGTAAAAGAAAAAAGGAGTGACTAATGAAATATATATTAAATCTTTTAAGAATGTGTTTTTTTTTCTTTTTTTGTGTAGGAAATAGGGTTACTTGCAAGAAAATTATTATGTAATCTTGAACTAATATAATAAGATGATTTCTGATTGATAAGATTGATGTTATTGGTTATGACAATTTAATTGGATATGAACTGAATTATGTTTAATGGATTGAAAAAAATTTAAGATTTGATTTTATGTTAGCTATAAGAGATTGATTAGTTGATAGATTAGATATATACAGGATAGATTAATGCTTTATTTTAATTAAGGGATATTAGTGGAAGAAGAATTAAATAAAATTTACAATAAAAACTAAGGTACTAGAATATATTTGGAAGGAATACCCGAACTGATAAGAGTTTGTATTTAAAGTTAATTTGAGTATGGTTGTATAAATTTTTTTTTTAAGTGTTAGAAACAGGTACAGGTTGACTAAATTTAAACTAGATTGAACTACCTTAAATAAATTATGTTAGTTAAGGGGAAAGAGAGGGAATACTAGAGGCATTGACTGAAGTATGTATAAATGTTTTGCTTTTGGATGATTGTTTACCCCAACACCACGATGTGCATTTTCTTGTAAAATTTAAAAAACCAATACAATTTTTGTAAAAAAAAAAAAAAGAAATAACAACATATATCATGATCTACAATGTTACAATAAAGGGGGAAAATGAGGGGGGAAAAGTAATTTACTGTACATGATCCTCCCACCTTGCTCAAATGGGGTTTCTACTCTTTCCAGGATTTTTTTAAAAATAATTTTTATTGAGAATTTTCCCTTGAATAAAAGAAAAATAAGTAATATATAAAAGAAGAAAGGAAGAGAAAAAAGTATAGGAAACAATACACTTCAAGGAAAAATAATAATTAAAGAAGGGTCTTCCAATCTTTGTTACCGCAGTTACAATCAATATTATTATCCCTCTCAAATATAACACTCCCTTCTGTTCTACAAATGGCATTACTTCTGCTAAATATTCTAATAATTGATATCATGATTTACAATATTACAATAAAAAGAAAAAAATGGGGGGCAGGGAAAGAGTCTATGTGATCCTCCCACCTTGTTCAAAGTGGGGTTCTACTCCTGTTCTAAAATATGGGGTTACTTCTGCTAGATATGTTGCCTCCCCTCTGAAGGATCTGGATTCTTTCCTCTGATGGTCTCCATCTTTATATCCATCCCCTTCTTACCTGGGTGGATGCCCTCCATCCTTTTCCTCCAGGATGCAGGAGGGTCCTTCCTCCTTCCCACCTCTTCTCAACTGACATTAAACAGGAAAAGACTCAGAGGCAAGTTCTGCTGCTTAGAGACCAATTCAGCTGCAGGCTGAGGAAAGAAAACTAGGCCTCTGTTTATCCTGCCCTTGTGTGCAAAACCAGCATGTGCGTACCGAAGAGTTACTGTGTGGCTCTTACACATGTTTTTTTTCTTTTTTTTCCCCTCCATATTTTTTATTTAAAATTTCCAATACAAGAAAATGAAAAAAGTGAATAATAAAGTGAAAAAAAAAGAAAAGAAAAAAGACAGAAAGAAAACAGAGAAAAAAACAGAATGAGTTCCACCCTTCCTTTCCTTGACCAATTCCATCTTAATTTTTTCCCTTCCCCCTCAATCCCTAAACCTCTAAATCATCAATTCAATATTTTCTTCTTCCAACAAAAAAGTTCATATAAAGTTTCCCATCCTTTAAAAAAAAAAGTCTTCATCATTTTTTATGCTGGCCAGTTGTGGGGGTTTTCTACGGTCTTGCTGTTACTAATACTGTGAGGAAGCGCATTTGGGCACATTGGGCATCTACTCCAATCTTTTGTTAAGAGCACACAAAAATGCAAATATTCAGACACCAACCACATTTAAGTCTCCAATATTTTATTAGGCTCCTTCAAGTACAGCGGTTGACATAGCTTTATTATTTATTTACAAGAGCTCAGTTCTTCTTTCAAGACCTCAGAGATTCTGCCAAAGAGAAATACTCTGATGGGGCCAAGGATCCTTTGCTTACAACACTCCATCAAGTTTTCTATAATGTACAAAAGCAGCAAAAAGGAGGAAATAAAGTAATGGTCAAGTATAACAGTCCTAAAATATTACATAACTAATACAAGATCCTAGGGCAGGTTATACAACTGAAGAGGATCAAAGAAATGCTGTGTTTTAATAGAATACTGGTAAAATGTGGAGAAGGGAAAAACTGGGGAAAAAGCAAATAAGACTGAAAACATGATACGATAGTTAACAGTTTTCAAGTTAAAAAAATAAAAGTCAAACACATGTTTCTGAAAAATAAAGAGCTGTTTCAATTAATAACAAAGTAGGGATTACTCTTCATTTAGCACCAAAAAGAAAAGATGACATTTTTTAAACAATCAAGTCAATCCCTTCCAGCTCAGAAGAAATTGGTTTCTAGGATCTGCTCTATCCAGAGTCAACAAAACCCACTTGAATTTCTGCTTTTTAAATTATTCTAGGCTTTATCAAATCCTCCAGAATACAGAATTTTATTATGCACGATGCACTATTTTAATTGAATTGAACTGAATTTAAATTAGCCACTCATCTTACATTCTTGACTTTAGGAAACTTACAGTTAGTGCTATTCCTGAAGCATTTCTTGGATGGAAATGCTTCTGGCACAGCACAAGATTTACAGCTTTATTGGTCAACACCAGCTCCATGAAACACATTTTGTAAACAGCATGGAGTGAGAGAAGAGACAATCAAGCATACAGGCAATCCTCAACTTACAACCATAGTTGGGACCAGAATTTCTGTCAGACATTACTGTGGCTAAGTGAGCCATCACATGACTAGATCCAATTTTACAATCATTTTTACCATGGTTTTTAAGCTGTGGAGTCCTTGATGCTCCCTGAGCTTGGTTGTTTTCTTGCAGACATTGACTCTGTGGACAAGGTATATAAACAGAAAGCAAACCTCGCTCCCTTCTATCACTGAAGATGTTATCTAGTCAGGTAGTGAAATGTCTGCAAGAAAACAACCAAGCTCATAGAGCACCAAGGTCTCCACAGTTCACTCCTGAGCTATATAAATTCTCTTCAATTGGTCATTAACCAAATCAGTCATTAAATGAATAACATGGCTGTTGAGCAAATCCGCTTCCCCAATTAACTCTGTTGGGATTCAGCTGTGAAGGTTGCAAATTGCAGTCATGTGACCACAAGGCATTGCAACCATTGTAAACGCAAGTCAGTTGATAAGTGCCTGAATTGCAATCACATGACTATGGGGGCAGTACAATGCTTGTAACTTCAAGGACAGGTCATAAATTGCTTTTTCCAAAGCCATCATAACTTTGAATTGTCATTAAATGAATGGTCATAAGTTGAAGACTATTTCTATAGGAGTTTCCTTGACCTTGCAGATGAACACTGAAAAAAACTATACTGTCCAAAATCCTATATAAATAATTATTGTGGCTACCTTTATCATTCCAAAGACCTGAATTTATATATACCCGTGTTTCCCCAAAAATAAAGCCGGGTCTTTTTTTTTTTTTTGCCTCCAAAAGAGGCACCAGGTCTTATTTTCAGGGGGTTGTCTTTTATACTCAACTCCAGCACCGACAGCACCGCCCAGCCGGCCCACTTCTTCTGACCGAAGAAGCAGCTTCATTCTGCAGCTGAATTCCAGCCTGCATTTTGCAGTCAGGCCTTTCTGGAAGGCCTATGCAGCCAAGTATCGAGTTATGGATTCAATGCATAACTCGGTTCTCGGCTGCAGTGGCCTTCTGGAAAGGCCTGTGACTGAGACATACAGGGCTAGCTGCAGAAGACACCACAGAAGAAGTGGGCTAGCAAGGAGAGGCCTGGCTGCAAGTTGACTGGGTGTGGGGCACGTGGGGCAGCTCCACACCCCCATACCCACCCTAGCTTGATTTTTAGGTATGTGCCTCGCCCCAAAACTAGGGCTTATTTTTGGGGTAGGGCTTATATTAGGCCCACCCCCAAAATCAAGCTAGGGCTTATTTTCAGGGCAGGTCTTACTTTCGGGAAAACAGGGTACATATAGCACCACTCCATGGTGCTACCACAATTTAATAACAATGCAATTTCAAGAGAGGGGACACATAAAACAACACATTATTTTGCATTAAAGAAATACCAAGGCCACTTAAAAAAACAACAACAAAACGTATGGTTCAATCCCCTCCAGGGAGATTAATTACATCACTCCTCATGGTGTTGCCCTCAGTGGCTGAAAAAGATAAAAGTAAAAGTATAGCTCTAGGTAGTAAAACTTTGTCCATGTTTCTTTTAAGTTATGGACTCAAGTCTTTTAATACCACAAAGCTTGCCAAGCATTACTTTTTGATTTTGTCTAGATTTAAATACAATTGCCTTGTCTGCTTCCAGTTTCCAATGTATAGTAATGAAAAATTACACATAATTTATATATATATAATACAACATTCTTCCACTGGTAATAGAAAACATAATTTATTCTGCAGGTGCAGGATAATTGTTGGTAGTTTTATATCAAAGGGAAAAGAAACATAAGGATTATCTTTGTGTAGTCTGGACTGCAAAAAATATCTTTTGAAAATGTTTTCAAAACATGCGCTTCAAGGATACAACATCTTACAACAGAAAGGAGCCAACTCTTTTGGAAGAGATCCAAAATAGTAAGTTACATTTGCACTCATTGGAGAAAGGGAGACATGCAGAAAGAGCCCAAATTGTCTAAATTGCATGGGCCAATAATAGCTGAAGTGCAACCTACCCCTGCAATATAATATACTTATTTCAGGTTTGGTGTAGTTTTAAATAAATCAGCATTCAGCAATGTTAAGTTGTGCTCTCCCTATTCCAGACAAGGCAACAGATTCAGCGAAAGTGACAAATAAATGTTCAAATGGAGTTCAAAACCTACTTCATCTCCAATATAATGGGAGGCAAAGCATGACCAATTTTATACCCATTGCAGCAGCTTTTGGATGTTGTCAGCTTAAGGAAGAAAATAGGCTTTAACAGTACAGCTAAGAATGAGTAAAGCTTGCCTCAGCATGAATTGAGGATGGGATGAAGGCAATACTATGGAGATGCCACAAAAAAATGGCATGTTTATTTCATGATTAGGTGAACAGGGAAAGCTCCATCAGGTGACCAGTGTGAGTGGGACCAGAGTGGCATTTGTTCATGAATTCTGGGGCTACAGCTTGCCCCTTCTCTTCCAATCCTTGGTCATCTTCATCTGTTTTGCCATCAACTCTAAAGAGCTGGGTATAGCTCAATACTATAAATATTTCAACTGCTCTAAAGTAAGGCTGAAGCAGTAGAATCATGAAGTGGTATTAACAAATCAGGCTGGAATAATATATAAATCACTAAAATGGAGCAACTCTAAAAATGACAAGATCAATTTCTCCTTCGCAGTTGCCTCTCAAGGACACCACAAAGGAATCTGGAAGTCAGCATTTATTTTACATAAAGAAAACATGAGAAGGGGAGAGAAATCCTGCTGTATATGACACAGATTCCTTCGTGAGTAGAATCTGTTTTTTTTTAAAGTTTATTCAAAGTGTCCTGTCTGAATAGGGTACAGAAAGAGGACTCAAAAGAAGGTAGACAGGATCCCATAGTCAGACCTATCTCCCACAGTGCCATACAGTATATTCTTTTAGATCAGCGGTTCTCAACCTGTGGGTCGCGACCCCATTTGGGGTCGAACGACCATTTCACGGGGGTCGCCAAGCACCATAGTCCGCTATTTTTTTGGGGTCGGCCATTTTTATTTGGTCGGCCATTTTTTTTCCTATCGCGATGCGCCCCGGCATGCCGTGCATGCGCGATGCTCCCCGCCGCACATGCACAATGCACCCCGTCGTGCCACACATGCGCGATGTGCCCCATTGCGCCGCGCATGCGCGATGCGCCCCATCGCACCGCGCATGCGCAATGCGGGCCAGGGTCGAGCCCCGGAAAAGGTTGAGAACCACTGTTTTAGATGATGATATATGTATAATTTGAGGGTGCGATGGCTCAGTAGTTAAAGTTGCTGAGCTTGTCACCTGGAAAAGATGACAGCTTAGGTTCAAGACCCAAGTGCCACACTCCCATTACTTGCCCCAACTCCTGCAAACCTAGCAGTTCGAAAGTATGCAAATGCGAATAGATAAATAGGCACTACTTTGGCGGGAAGGTAATAATATTCTGTGCGCAATCTGCATTTAGTCATGCTGGCCACATGATCACCAAAGTATGTTCGGACAACGCTGGCTCCCTCAGCTAAGAAAGGGAAATGAGCACTGCTCCCTAGAGTCAGACATGACTGGACAAGGGAAACCTTTACTTTTATATATATAATTTAGTCAATATCATTTGGCAATGATTGCCAAACACACTCAGTAGAGGGAGAATCAGCAACGGGAAACAACAATATTCATACTAGTATAGAGTTTTTTTGACAACTCAAGACCAATAAATAGCATTTTAACTTAGTGGTGGAGAAAAGGTAAACAGCATTATACCTCAGCCTTGTCCCATACAATTTTGAACCAACTTTCTTTTGTGGCTATTAATTCTGAAAATTAATATTCTCAAATTAGTGTTGACAGACCACCTGGACATCTTCTCCAGAGATTTATTTATCTAAAGAGAAGGTTTATAAATAAAATAATAATTTAAAAGTAAATAAATTAACATCTCAGTGAAATATATGTCGTAACACTATGCATAACTCACTAATGCCAGCTAATCTGCATAGGACAGAATAGTTTTTTGAGCCCCAAAGGCTCAAAATCAACTGCAGGAACCAAGGAACAAAATGACATGCAGGAAAGACACAAAGTAGAGGAACAAAGAAAAAAAAAGTCTAAAAAAGTTAACAAAGAAAACAAAATTGTGTAGAAAGGCTCCTGACAATAGTGCTATCTTTTTTGGTAAGTATTTCAGGTTTTCTTTTTCTTCCCCAATTGTTAAGGAGAAAAATATTATTTAGAAACTATACTTTACCTCTCTCTAAACTTTGGAGGAGTAAAAGAATGTAACTTTTAAGTTTCTACTTGTAGGATCTCTTCAATATTTTTTTATGCCCTTGGTTATCAGTTGAGTGTAGTCTTCAGGTAAATTTTAAAACATTTTAAAACTTTTCTAAGCAGACTTAGAAAAAAAAAGTTGTATGTTTCTTACATCTGATAAGAAGGAATCACTTCCAGATAAAAAGGCTGTTTGTTTCAATAAATTAATTACCAACCAAATGACATTAAAAACAGGCAGCCTCATTAAAAGCATTGTTAGTCAACTTTTTGCACATCAATTCTAGTAAAATAATTTGATTAAAATCATTTGCATAGATTAAATAAGTGCCTCAATTAACTATGTATAGAAGTACTTGTAGAAAAGTACAAGATATTTAACCTACAAGTACTTACAGAGCACAGCAACTGTCAAAACTCTTCCCCTTCTAAGTAAGAAGAATGCTACTTTTAAGTTTGTTGGTAAGAAATACATGTTTAAAATGTTCTTTTACAGTAATTGTTTGTTTTAACATAGCCAGATTTGATATGGGTTTTATTAAATTAACTGATCACTAGACTGCATTCAATTCACTAGACTTTAACATTATAAAGAAACACCCTTGTTATTTGCAACATTACCACAAAGGATCCCTGAAACAAATAATGCAGCTAATCCTTGTAAGTTAAAGACATTTTTTTGCAGAATGTGTGACAGATGGAGAAAGAAACAGACGCATGCCAAGATGGGCCTAATTTTAAAATGGATTTTTGTTGAAATTTAATCAGATGTTCCTAGTTCTCACTGTATCAGCTCAGCTAGAAATATAAGCCTTCATTACCAGCCAGTCATACACAAGTAGTGCTGTTCTTTTATGGGTAGAAAAAAATGCCAGCCAGAAGCAACCAGGCATCACCAGAAAGAACTGATTAGCAACAGATGCACCCTTCAAAACAGCATAATTCCTTCACTGCCTGCACTGTTGGCAAAGATGGTCAAATCCATTTTATACTCAGTTCAAAACTACCAACACACTTACACAGGAATCGCAGGTTAAATTAAGTCTTGCCTCACTATGCACACACATACTATCTCTCCCTTCCTTCATCATAAGATATGATAAAGGGATAGGATTATATCCACATCTAAGCCTTAATTTTAACAATTTTAACAAATATGAATAGAAACACAAAAAGACCCAGTAAAAGAGCAACCAATTTATACAAAACACACTTTGCACAGCAGAGCAGCAACTGCTCAGGAAGGGAAAGAATACAACTGCTTGTCAGTCATGTCACTTTCCAAGAATCCTTTCCCATCTGCTACTACATTTAGACAAAATCCAAATTTGGCAGACATGGGAGGAGTGATATTTGTCAGTACTAAATCTAAAAGTAAATTTATGATGGAGTTATGTGTCTTCCTAATTATGAGGTGGGAAAAGAGAACAGTGGCATGTCAATATAGGAAAAAAAATTCCAGAATCCTTTTAAAAGCAGTGTATTCCAATTGCACATAGGAATTTTAAAACATGAAGAAACAGAGCAAGGGGAAGAGTAAGGAAGGCAGGAAGAAAGTTATGAAAGGCAAAGGAACAGTTAAATCCAGTTAGGTTCAAACTGAAAACATTAAAAGGTAAATCAAAATGCCATCATAATTAATTACATTGTCCAAACTGAGCCATTACATACAGACATCAAATTTCTCAAAGGACTACAAAATACCCCTTACACATTATATACCACATTATATCACACATTATATACTTTCTCATGGTATCAGAACAAAGGGCTGAAGCAGCCTCTCTCATTCAAAGGGTATTTATAGTACAACATGAAGATGCAATGCGTATGTTCATCAAAAATACTGCTAGATAGTCCCAGGATAAAAGACTCTTTGGAACTGGGCATTTTGACCTACTCCCAAAGTTGCATTAAAATGATTCAATCAGCTATCTTTATAGAAAATCATTTGCTAAATTACACACTGTCTGAAAGTGCCAGCCAGCCTTCCAATAAATCCCCACCACTGTAGATCTGCTTTGCACACCCATTCCAGAAGAACTGTGGACAATCAAGCGGTTTATCAGAAAGCAGCAAGTATTTTCAAACTTTTCTAAAATTTAACTTTTTGTCTCCCACTGTGGCTCTCTCTTTCCATTATTAACCCATTTGTACTCTTCTTTGAGACAAGCAAAGCACCCCAGTTTCCCTACCTCCTGATTTTTCTCCGGAGAAATAATACCATGCAACCTGAGTAAATTGCTCAGGAGGAAGAGGAAACTGAACAGAGAAAACAAGGCAATTACCCAGTGATCACAGGAGTGGTAAAAAATGTAAACCCACTAGGCTGCAGAAGCGTCAGTGTAATTGAAGCACAATCCTTGTGAAATTCAGTAACTTCCAGTTATATGCCACGTCCAAAGATATATCAGCCAAAGCCTCCTTATCTATTTCCAGTCAATCTCAGGATCTCCATCTGACTTAGTGTCTCCCTAGAAATAAAGACCACAAGTGGAAATAAATATTTATAAACATCAGGCTAAAGCTTTCTGGATTTATCACCAACAATGGGACCCAGCTCAGCCTGGTAAACTCTGATCCTTCTCTTATCCACCACCCCGTCCTGGTTTAGAAAACAAAACTAGGAGCTCCCCCAGTTCACAGAACAGTCCATCATCCAGGGCTATCTGTAAGGTGATACACATTCAGAATGCACTTGAGAGCAACTGGAAGTCCTTGGTCTAGTGACCTCCTCCAAAGAAGCCGTTTTCAGTACCATCTGTTCGGGGGGGCCTGTTTCCTTTCCCAGGATTAGGTGTAGTGGAATACTTGGGTGGGTAACGGATGAAGAGCCGGTCTTCTTCCTTCTTTATCCAACGTAACAGTTTGGTCAAGACATTGATGGCACCAGCTTTCGTCACCAAAGGATTGAAACAGGTATATAATTCAAATTTACTTGTAACCTGTGAGAACGGAAGAAAAGACAGACCATTCAGGCTGCACAGCTACCACCGGAGAACAAGCGTAAAATTTTAACTGGAGAATGCAGGGGAAGCCAAAAATCCCAATTAGGAAAGAGAGAACTTTTGAGAATAAGCAAAAGCATTAAAATACCCCAGTTCTTTCCCAATTACCAGATGGAACCTTAGTTCATTATAAAACGTATCCATGATTATGGTTCCTAAAATTTCAAATGACCAAATGAGCGCCAGCATTTCCATGAAATACTTTTGTTTTATAGGACACGGACTTCATTAATATGTATAGCATGGAAAATTTGTTCAATGTTAAAAATACTAATTCTTAGTCATACTGCAGAGCTTTTTGAAAGCATTCAAATACTGCTATAATACAAGTTTCACTAGATGTCTAAATATGCTGCTATTCCTCAATACTCTGTAAATTAACAAATTGGAATATATCATTTTAAAGCTTTCACCCTACTGCTTGTATACGTAAGCTTGGTGTAGTGGCTAAAGCACCAACACTGGGGTCTAGTCCCGCCTTAAGCACAAAGCCAGCTGGGTCACATAGGGTCAGTCCTTCTTTCTCAGCTATAGGAAGCAGGCAATGGGAAACCATGAATAGGATTGTTTTGCAATTTTATAAATATTGCAAGTAACATAATTTTATGTACTATCATTATGCATTATATATTTTATGTTTAAATAAGAAAATACTGAACATGTTAACATTTCTCCCATTTTTTAAAAAATTGGAAATAGAATTTTTCTGTCATTGCTTCAAAATACCCAGGATTTTTACATCTTCTCCGAAGAGTTCTTCCTGAGCTTTGCTAAAGTAGTTTCATATTCTTCCTGAAAGTAATGACTCTCTCTAGCTAATAGTTATTTTTTCTTCCTAAACCTTCCCTTTCCTTTACCACCAGTGGCAAAGATGAAAATTACTTTAACTAGTACAATGCACTTTTAAAAAGCAACATGAGAATCTTTTCCTTCTGCTTCTCCTCCTTCTGCAGCTAATAATTATTTATTTCAGGTTTAGAAAACTGTCTGATGTTACAATTATTAAAACCAATAAGGAGAGATTGATAGTAATTATGATTGTTCCATGTAGTCAGCCAGATGTTTAGACAAGATTTGGCATTTTTATCTACCTATCAAGTATTATTATGGTTGGTGGCTTATTAGCATTTATGGCCAAAAAACCTCAAATAAAGATTCATAATAGGGAATCAGTATGGCCAAAAAAAAACCAACCCAAATAAAGATTCATGATAAGGGATCAGTGAACAAGTGAAAGACTGAAGACTCCATCTCTCTAAATACTTTCCTGAAATACTTTCCTGACTTGCCCTTTATAACGATCTTATGTAATAAGTCATATGAAGAAAACATGGGTTTAGGAATTGTCTAATGTCCTCATTTAACATAGGTCTAGCCTAGGGGTAGGCAACCTTGGCTCTTTTATGTCTCATGGACTTCAACTCCCAGAATTTCTAAGCCAGCCATGTTGAGGGAAAAGAGAGAGGTTTCCAAGCTGAGCCATGTTGGCTCAGGAATTCTGGGAGTTGAAGTCCATGAGTCATAAAAGAGCCGAGGTTGCCTACCCCTGATCTAGCACATCCATCTGAAAGTCTACCAGAGAGTTACTTCCTTAGTCAATAAAGTTGTCAGGCCTCACCCAAGCCAATAAAGTCTCCTTTTCAGCTACATGGTAGATGAGACGTAGAGGACGTGAGGTACTGTGGATGCGACTGTGAAGGTAGTGGTAGAGGTCAAAGAGTCGGTGCCATTCGTTCTCACTGCAATATGGCCCCTCCAGTTCTGGACTGTAGTAGATGAGAAATAAGATATTGAGGAAACAGGCAGCATACAGTTCATCCTCAGAATGCCTTCCACAGAATGGACTCCAGAATTTGTATACAATGAGCTGTTGCTCTATAGATGTAGAACTGAGATTTGGCAATGCTCAGCCTACTGCTAATCACTTGCTTTTAATGTCATCAGTTTGGGGAAGCTTTTCAGAATCTTCTGAAGTGACTACAAACCTGGTTCTGAAACAGTCTAAATTTGTGGTGTGCCCTACTGTTCTATAATATATCGTACTACAGTGTATAGGCCAGAAGAGGCTTCCTGGACCTTGGAAGACTCTTAATAGAAGAAACTGCAGAACAAGTTCTCAAAATAAATCACATGGCCCATTCTAATAAGGTAGGGATACCATTCATGCAGTTTTTCCCGAAGCAAATGAAGAGAAGAAAGAGGATTTCTAAAATAACATTTAAGGCACTAAAATACATCAGAGTCAACTTTACTTCTTAACATCTTTTAGATTATGTTTATAAATTTTGTCAGCTAATTGTGATCTTATGATATTCAGCCTTTGATTCCCTTCTTGCAGCCCAGAAATCCCAAGACAAAATCTCACATGACTGCTCCATTTAAAACAAACTGAATAAATGCAGCTTAGCATTTCCCACAGTTTCTGGCTGCCAGCTATAAAAAGGGGAAGAGAAAAGGAGAAGGACAGCCTCAGCACAGCAAACTTTAAAGAAAAAAAATCTAAGGTAGTTTTACCACTGAGCATACATTCAAACTGCAGTATATGTTTACTGCCAGGAGTGACAAAACCCACTATCAAATTCAGCTTTGTTTTTGACATCAGAGCATCATCTTCACCTGCACATTGTCAAAACATCTCCACAATTAAGAGGAATATTAACCTGAGATGAGGGAAAGTTACAACAAAAAAAATCTCAGGAATTCTTTCTTAGGCAGGTGCAGGCCATTAAAAAAACTAGTCATATTTTCAGATTTTACTCCAAGCATGAACCGTATGATATGACACATTAAGACATCTGTGAATATTTAGGGGAAGAAGGATCAAAAGACAGATGAAACTGGCCCCTAAGATGACATCATAGATACCTCCTTGCTTCAGGACATATTTGGTCCTGATCACAGTCAATTTCAACCCTCCAAACCAGTGTTTCTCAACCTTGACAATTTAAAGGCATGTGGCTGTGGAATTCTGGGAGTTGAAGTCCACATGCCTTAAAATTGTCAAGGTTGAGAAACACTGCTCCAGACTTATTACCTGGTGAATTGGGGAAGTTGTCGGTAATTATCCGGTATATCCAGAGGTTTATATATAAAGTGCCGAAGATCTGGCACTCCCACCAGCCCCACACTATAGGATGGGCTCTTTAAGTCACTTGAGAGTGCCTGCAGATAGTTCTGAGTCCTCATGCCTTCCTCAATGCGTTTCTTGCAGTCCGAGACAGAATAGAAAGAGTCCTTGTCCGTAGAGAGAAGGATGAGGCAGACAGTACATTCTGAATCCAAATAAGAAATATAAGCATAAAAGTAACAATCAGGGTTGAAACGTGGCAAACAAATAGGTGTCCAAATTTCTCCAGTTTGGAAGGCAGAAGTTGCCCCAATGAGATTGAGTAATAGGTGTAGGTCAGTAGGTTCTAACCGGCAATCTTCAATGACTGTTTTCTCCTGCACTGTGGTGACCAACTGACTCCGAGCCACCAAAATAGAGAAGACCAGATTAGGGGTGATGGCTTTTTGGAGCAAAGTGCCCAGGGAATCCCGGAGGGAGGCAGGGAGGGGTAGACAGCGTACAGCTCCAAGGAGAAAACAAGGATCTGATTCTACCAGGTTCAGCAAACGGTCAAGGATCTTCTCTGAACCGGTCAACAAGCGCCGGAGGTCATAGTTCTTTTTCCGTTCAAAGATGCGAGTGATGCTGGCCTGAGTAAGCATGCTGACGATCTGATCGTAGACATACAAAAGCTCCTGGCGTAGTTGCTGCTCTGACTGTAGGGTATGCGAAACTGAAACCAGTACCAGGGGGCCCTGCTGCACAAAAACCAGTTTGTGATCATCTATGGTAAAAGAAAGGAGGAAAAAACAGTCATTGCTTCAGTAGATGAAGCGTGGCATTATTGTAACAATTTTGGACACTCAACAAATGCAATATTAGCTTTCTTAGAATCCCTGTTTCCCTTTTTCAAAAAAAAAAAAAAAGTTAAATCAAGGATTTACTGTACAGGATTTGAGCTGATGGAGCAAATCTGGGCAAAGAAGAAGAATCTCAGTATAAATGCCAGGAATTGGGAAAATAAACCATGAAATAAAAAGTGAGCAGAATGCATTTTTGTTATCCTAAGGATTTGAGGAGTCTGTTTTTGGTCCTAAAATGTATCTTCTACTGAGTAAAACTAGAAACCAATCATAAATGAGATTATATCTAAGAACATTTTAATGACGGTGTGGCAAAGAAATTCAAGGACTGAATGAAGTAACAGTGAAAACTGTTTCTACACTGAAGATGCTGGAAGGAACAGGTCTTACAAATAATATTTTTAATATTTTGATCGATGGTCAATAGTTTGAAGTCAGATAGTTTAATGTAATAAAGAAAAAGAGATATATTCCTCCAATTATCTACTTTTATCAGTACAACCAAGTAATACTAAAAACTTGTGATGGTTATTCTAGAAATGAACTGAAACTGGTTCAGCTCCTAATGATTTTGCAAGTATTTGCTTCTTTGATACTATGATACTATTGTTCCACTTTTAAAATTAATATGAAAATCTGGCACCTTGAATCAAGTTTAACAACTTGGCAATATTTGTCACTGCCATTCCCATCCTTTTTTGACTGCCTAACTTCATCAACAGTCCTGGAATACCCAGGAAATGGTCGCTTAATCCCAACCAAATACTACACTACTTTTTCAAGATTTGTCTAGATTGGCTATGTGTGACATGGATCATGTATCTTCTAAATATCTCACTAAGCACTATGTTTTCAGGTTATATTAAACAACAAAAAATAACTTATCAGAAATGAGAATTATAGTCTGATAGTGAAATATAATTTAAATCGTATTTAGAATTTTAAATATGAATGTATTTAAATAAATATAAATATATTTATATTTAAATATGAAGTTTCCCATCTAAAACTTTACACGAATCTGTTTTAAATTAAATCCATCCAGACGTCAATGCCCATAAATCCCAAGCTAGGTTGGCTGAGAATTCTGGCACCAAATCACATATTAGTTCAGTGCATGAACTAATTAGTGCATTTCCCTTAATTAGAATTTGGTGATGTCAGCTGTCTTCTAAACTTTCTGCTGGGAGCGTGAACATGTGGTTGGGAACTTTAAAAGGAAGCATGCATTTGCACCAAGCAGGCACTCGGCTGCACATATCAAAATATTAATAGCATGGCAAAAGTTCCAGAATTAAGATGTGCTCACCGTAAACTACTTTAGAGTTTGGGTTTTTTTCTTTCCTGGATAAAGAGTTGCTCATAAAATCACCTTTCTCTTTGCTCAGCATAATACTACATCATAGTCTGTGGTTTCTACTAAGACAAAAGCCAGAATTTTATCTATTAAACTTAGAACTAAAATCAAATACAAGCTGGAACAACAATTTCTTTTTAAAACAGTCAAAGCATGCTTTTATTCTTCCAGCTATCCCCTTCTGTATCTATTCTCCAAGTTCAACTGCCCATCCCACCTAGAACATGTTATAATAATTTTGTCTTAATACAGGTAGTCCTCGACTTATGACAATTGAGCCCAACATTTCTGTTGCTAAGTGAGACAGCTATTAATTGAACGTTGCCCAATTTTACAACCTTTCTTGCCCGAGCTGTTAAGCAAATCACTGCCATTGTTAAGCTGGTAACACGGTTGTTAAGTGAATCGGGCTCCCCCATTGACTTTGCTTGTCAGAAGGTCGCAAAAAGTGATCACATGACCTCGGGACATGGCAAACGTCATAAATATGAACCAGTTGACAAACTTCCGAATTTGGATCATGTGAGCATGGAAATGCTACAACAGTCGTAAGTGTGAAAAATGGTCATAAGTCACTTTTTTCAGTGTTATTGTAACTTCGGTCACTAAATGAAAGGCTGTAAGTCGAGGATTACTTGCAATTAGCAATGGAGAAAATACAGTAACATATTGCATGTTCTTCTGGCATGCGGATTTTTAAAAAGTTTACTAAAAAAAAACCTGTAGCAAAAAGGAATACGTTCTGTTTTCCATGTTATTCTTTCCATATTCAGGAAGGCTGGATATAGCCAGCAGCTACCTCACGGAGGCCCAGGTTGGCCACACCTCTTCAGCAGTGGGAGGAAGAAGAGCAGTAGCACTTCGACTTATGTACCCCTTCACAGGGCTTTACAGCCCTCTCTACGTGGTGTACAGAGTCAGCACATTGCCCCCAACAAGCTGGGTCCTCACTTTAGGATGGGAGGCTGAGTCAACCTTGAGCCGTTGAGAATCGAACTGCTGGCAGTGGGGAGTATACTGCATCCTAACCACTGTGCCATCACAGCTCTGGTGAAAGTCAGCCGGGGCAACAGGGAGAGAGGCGTGCAGGGGCAGCCAAAAAAGGTGAACTTGAAGGGGGAGATAGCGAGGCAGGAGGGGAAAGTTCAAGTAGAGATGAGTAACACAGAGCAGGAAAAGCATGAGGTCCTCGCTTAACAACAGCACAGCCTTGGCCTAACGACTCCAACTGGCACTATTAGAACTGCCATCACTAAGTGGTGTAGTCACATGATGCCTCACCTAATGATTACTTTGCTTAGTGTCAGAAATGCTGGTCCCAATGAGGGTTGTTAAGAAAGGACTACCTGTATATCAATTCATACTTTGCCTTTTGTTCCTTGAATTTCTCATCCTTGACTTTTTGAGAAGTTCATCAGTGTACCAAAACTGCAATTTCCTTGGTCTTCCTCCTGACCCCTTCACTCTTCCTTTATAGATTTGTTTTTCAATATGATCCTCGCTCATTCAATTTTTCAACATAAACTATCAAATGTCATGCTTTTAGACTTACATTCCTTTCTTTGGCATTTATTCACACAAACCTATTTAAACCACATTTTCTAAACAAATACCTTTTTCTAAGCAAATATTCACTAACAATCACCATTTTCATTTATTCCTGAGTCTTCAAATGGCCCAGGGACTTTTTCTATGGTCTTTTATCTTCCCATCTACTTGCTTGTCACTTAAAAATATGTTTTTTCTACCTCACATTTATTTAGAACGTTGCAGCATTTTCCCTAAAACCTATTTGTGGTTGACCCAATTTATATTAGCCGATACACTGTTATCCCTTTTATTCATAATTTAACTCTACACTTTCAGTTCTGTACATGAATTCATCAGCTCTGCTCTACAAAATTTGATCACCTTGATTCAGATCTATGTCCACCTTCCCCTTTATAATTTTCCAAACACACATCATAAGAATTTCTTCCTTTCCCTTTCATTTCATTTGTTGATTCATGCCCTTTAAAATATACTTATTTCATCAATGGAGACTTTTAAACAACATTTTTAGTAAGATAGGAAAAATATCAACTAGGTTACCAGCTGTAGCTATACCCACATTATGCAAAGCATTACCTGCTAACATTTAAAGACTGCTCAGGTTTGAACAGATTTTGGCCAGTATACTAGAAACCTAACCAAAATCCAAGATTTACATCAAGCAACCCACTATATTCAATGCACAGTAAGATTTCTAATTTAGAAATTACTTTATGAGTTGGCATACATTTCACCACCTACAATACAGTATACATATATACCATAGTATAATGACAATCTCAAGATATTAAGTAGCAAGGGAAATACAACTATTTTGGGGTAAATGGTTAGACCAGCCTACTTGCAAAGGGTCTCAGACATTTTAATAAACAATACTTATCAAAATGGGCACAAACATGCCAACTGATCCATAAACCAGTGCTTAAATTACGTGGGTGGCCCTTAATGAATTCTAAGCACTGCAATCCCAAGCTTTTCTTATTTTAGATAAATCACAGGCACATACAACCCTCCTAATAAATTTATTAAGAGCATTACTCCTTTTAAAAAAAAATCCATACCAGAATAAATGGAGCGAATAGAATTATCCCCACTTTGGATGAATGACACCAGTGCCATCATGACACCCATGGTGGAACTAAGGGCTTCTTCATTGCCGTAACGTGAATAAATGGGTTTCCCAGCCTCACTTAAAATGAAGACATGTTTCCTGTGTGCCCGCCAACTCTCTGCAGTCACATCTTCATCTCGGTATGTAGCCAGGCGTGACTGTATCACTGCTTCCTGTTCTCCTGATGGTCCATCTCCTATCACCATTTGTCGGTGAAACTCATTCGAATCTTCCCAAGTGTTGTCAGTTGAGGTTGAATCAGACACATCTTTGTCACTCAGTTCCTCTGGGGCTTCTCTCAGCTCCTCCTGCCCGTTCACTTTGTCAATTACCATACTCATGGGTCCATTATTTGGGGCAGCAGGAACTTCTTCCTGCTTTTCTGAGACAGAACAGGACTCATCCCCATCTGGAAAAGCACATTGAGAAATCACAGGGGAAAAAATCCAGAAGTAATCTTTGTCTCCACCCCCACCCGCATTCCATAAGCTGAGTCAGTAACTAGAGATTCCCATTTATTGGGCAGATTATAAAACTATATCAATGAATAAAGTCTTCACAACAAATTCAGTAAGCTCCCCACAACATATGTATCTCTCCCACTGTCATATATCAAATGATCAAGTCTCTCTTATTTTTTCATAATGCCTGAATTAATTCCCAGAAAACGGGATACTTCGGGTGGGTGGGATTTGATTGCTGCAAGTGGCTAGGGCTAACCCCTATATAAGAGAAAATGCTTTGGGAGTGTGTATTTTTGCTCACAGCGTAATTTTCATGTAGTTCTCTCCTGAAAATGGTAGAAAATTATACTATCAGTTTTTGGCAAACATGGTTAGAATAAGCAGGGGCCAACACCTATTTTGTTTCCATTTGTGTGTTAAATGAATGCAGGGTTCATAGATCTTGCTAAATCAATATTTGTTTTAGCCATAAGTTTTTGAATTTCTTATAAATGGTACATTAATACATACCACTAAGGTATGGCTGGCTTTGTACAACATACTAAGCCAAAAGCCCAATTTCTCCCCCTCCCCCCATTATACTTTAGTAAGGTGTGTGAATTTAAGTATTATAATAATTTAAAATATTTTATGGATTATTTTGTGTGAAAAGTCTATTGCGGCTTGGTCAATAAACCATACTTAACATATCATGTGAATATAGTGCTCACTATTTTTTTCTGAATTGTTCTTCCAAGCCCACTTTTTTTTCTCCATTAGTACTAGTACTTTTGAAAATAAAAGGTTACATATCTGCAAATGTGTGGATTCACATACAATTCTTATCTTTGCTTTTCCCTTTGTTGTTCAGAAGTTTAAACTGTACATTTTTGGAGCAAGGAATGTATCATTTTCTGCTTACAGCCCTTGGAACAGTACCAAATATATACTGGTTGAACCAAACTCAGTTCAAGCGATGATCACATCAAACTAGCCAGATTGATCCAAATACTGTATCAAGGTTAGGCCAGGAAAGGTATAATCTTATGTAGTGGGTGCACCGACAAAATAGTTGCCCTGGAAAATCTGCCTGTACACAAAATGCTTGCCACAAATTACTCACTTCCCAGAAATTAATCTACTTCAGACAAGATGCTCTCCATTAAACCATAGAGACCTAAAAGGCAGTTATTATTGTAAATAAATGTTGTGAGAAGCTATTTATTTTTTTAATGAAATGAATCTAAGTTAGACAAGCAGAGAGCCTGGTAGTCCTCAAAGGGGGCTGTATTTGAGCACTACACTTTCTGCCCCGCTCTGTAGCTCCAAACCAGATAGCTCAAAGTACTCACTTCTGTCTGTAGGATCCAGCCCCCATTTCTGGCCCGGGAGCTCTATTTCCCCTTCACAAGGTAAGCCAGGCTCTTTGTTCTCCATCTCTACGTCTCAAACAACAACTGCAAAGACAAAAAGCAAACATGAGGAAATTCTCTGAGTAGCAAACAGGATGCAGGTGCTATGGTGCCTCCTCACTAGGCCCAACCCATTTCTCAAATTAGGAACAGAGCTACAAGTACCACCTCCCAAGAGTCCTATGCCCTCCACCCTAATAACAAACCAGTGTGCAACTCTTCAAGTCGGAATGTACCAACCCGGGCTCTTTGCAAAACTCAATCTGAGATATGTGCCTGTTGTCCCAGCTATAATCTCAATCACATGCCCAAGCAGGGGTTGCCTCAAAGAGACAGCAGGAAATGTTGTGTGGCCACTAATCACTACGAGCAATTTTCTGGAGCTGCATTCCTGGGGGAGGCTGCATCTCCTTAGGCAATCTTCTTTGTTTCTGTCATGGCTATAATTGATAAAATTCAACCAAACTCTAAACTTTCTTTACAGAAGACAGTCCTCAGCCTGAAAAGCTATTTGCCGGAATCCTGGTTTAGAGATAAAGCACCCTTAAAAAAAAATAAAGTGTCAAGAATAATTTCACATATATAAAAAAAAAGGAGCAAAGGCCCTGAAATTGGCCATTAATAATTTGTACAAGGACAGGGGGCTGAAGGGGCTAGACGCAAAGATATTCACAGGTTAGCTTTCCCGATATTAATGGTATGTTATTTACATAATTATTTCAAATAAGAAAAAAAATGACATCAATAAGCACTGAGTATATAAACAATGTGTAATAAAGTCCAAAACAAATAAAAAACAAAGCTAGTATAGAAGCAAATAGCAAATACATTATTTGGGGGTAGATATACAAATATATTTTGTAATCTTAGAGAGATGAAATCTTAAATATCCATTAGTCTGTAAAAACAATTTTACAGATGGAGATACATCTAATTCTAAGATTTCATCCAAGCATATAAATTCACACAGTTTTTACATGCACATATGTCCAGATTTTCTTTGGGGAGAAATATGTTCTCCCTCTTTTGGCCTTCTACTGGATAGACTGTGTTCACACAAGGTATTTATTATTAGTGTCCTCAATTAGTCTGATTAGGAGTGCATAAGCTATAAACTAATTCCACTGACTAGGTTTACACAATAGGTTGGACTATAGTGTACTTGGCTGGTTTGTCATCCAATGTGTCAAATGAATACTGAACAAAAATTGGCTGTGCTCATACTTAAGAAAAAGAGAAAGACATTTCTACATTTTTTGCTGTTCCATTTTGGTTTAAAGAGAACAGAAATAACCTGGAAATAAGCAGATACCAACAAGGATATATCTTTTTTTACTTTAAATTGTTACAGAAGACATTTTGGTAAGTGCAACTTATCATGTAAAGAACAACCAAAAATGAACCTGTCAGCTATGAAGAATTTTTGTTTTTCTAATCAAAATGTCCCATATACCCGGTTGAGAAACAAAGACAAATATTGATATAGACTGAAATCAGATTTAATACACATGGCATTAAGATATTTTGTTAACCATGAGTTAAAAATCATAATGAATAAGCTACACTGGAATAGATTCTCACATAACAGAAAGACAAAACCCCTGACCTGTAAACCATAGCTGTGGATCAACATAGCATAAGCCAAAACCAAGCGAACCACATTATGACTTAGTATAGCATGTGAACTTAGCCTAAGGAGCTAGAAAACTGTCTCAAAAGACTAAGACCAGGGGCCATTCAGCAAAGCTGGCTCAAAAAGAGGTTTACAGTCAAAGCTTCTTGCAAAGCATATAATCTGTAGAGTGCATATCACAAGACATGATGGTGGCCAATAACTTGGATGGCATTAAAGGTACTAAATAAGTGCACAAAGGACAAGTACGTTGAAAATTATTAGCCTGGAGACTCAACTTAACCTCTCAGCTGGGGACATTATGCCCCTAAATATCAATTTCAAAAGAAAGAAGAAGCACGTGTCTCCATCTCTTATCTGAAACCTGAGGTTTCCCCCCCAAAAAAAATTAAGTAAAGGATACAACTGAAGATTTAGACAAGAAACAAGATTACCAGCTAAATCAGTACAGTACAGTATTTGGTTTTCTATTGTGCACAATCTGTCATTTCAGCTGCTGTTAAACTGAGAAGTTTCTCTTCTGAAAGTATCATTCTCAAATTTACAACAGGCTTGTAAATATTCTTCTGGCTGAGTTAAGGAAGAAATACCTTCAAATTATAGTGCAAGAAAAATTTTTACTAACAGGAAACAGAGATGAAGGGAGAAGAAAAAAATGTACCTGAATATTTCTTTTTGCTTCCTAGGTCATTAGGCCACTACCATAGTTAAACATGGGCAATCGGTAAAAACATGTCAATAACTTTTGTTAACTGATTTGCAAAGCTGCTGCCTGAATTTCTACCTTGTAGACAATCTGTATGCCATCGGCAAATAGTGAAGCCAACACAATACCTAAATAGGGGATTTAAAATTGCTGCATTCAGAACAGTCTAGATCTCCTTCAAGAAATTGTTCAACTCCCTCAGTCCTCGAGATGGGGGGGCAGAGGCGGGGCGGCAGCAATATAATCATGAATAGCAATTTCCATATAAACCATTGCCAGAAACATGGTAAACCTATATGTATACAAATTAAAATCAATAAAATCAGCAAAAATTCTCCAAATTTTTGAAGGATCTCATGCAAGAACCCTGAAACACTAAACCAAAATAATAATAAACAAATTAAATCATATTTGTTTAATGATAATAAAAAGTTGGGTTCCAGAGGAGACATGGTGTCATGCTGCCAACCCTAGAAAAAATCCTACCCAAATGATGCCATAACACCATCCCTGTCCCAAAGCTGGCATCCGGAAAAATGGAACTAGTTATGCAGTGCTGGGTGATATTGTTTAAAGTTCAATTATCATACTGATGACACAAGTACAGCAGTATGGAATAAAGCATTACTGTACTACATAGCTAAACAAATATGAGATGGGTATTTATACATTTCAAGTAGCATCCGCCCATCTGAAGCATTAACATGAAGGCAATGTTTTCCAGAAAGTAAGAATCTGTTTCACAAACAAGCTATAGTATCAGAAGCAATGAGATTACTGACAGCCAAATGAAAAAACAATCTGCTATAGGATTGCTTACCAAATCAGCTTGTCTCAAACAAACAAACAAACAAACAAATTAATCTGAGTTTACCCCAGGATAATTCAGGAATTGGACAATCTCTTTGACAGGCACCTGTGTAAACCAAGCAGCCTGCAAAGAAGATGGTAACCATTTATTAATTTCAAGTAGAAGATGCTGCATGTTTCAGATCAAAAGAATGGAGACATATCCTTCTCACTAATTTCTCAAGCAATTCCTACCAACACTACCTGAGAGAGTTGAAAGATAAGATATTCCATTTATCTATGGCCAGGTCAGAACATCTCTTTATCTCTGTACACAAACCTACATCTATTTGCAAGGACATCACCATCCAGTATTAGACAGACATCAAGCCATTTAAGAAGTTCAGAAAGGATACCACTTACATTTTCAGAATGCAACCCTATGTTAGCAGGTTCAACAATTTCAGAATAACTCAGCCCCACAAGTTTCCCTTTCACAAAAAAACTTACAAACCCCTTTCCCCCCCACTAAGTGTCCTCCTCTACTATGAGTGATCCAAGGAAACAAATTGGCAGAAAGTGCCAAGATTGCTAAAATGGAGCTTGTTTTGTTTTCTTAACATTGTTTACAATTAGTGGATAATTCTATAGGTGTTGCTGCTTCTAAAAGATTTTTCATTCAGAGGAATCAGATGTAGCTCTTTGTTGTTTCCATAAAAAGGATTTCCTATCATATCATTGGCACGTTTGCTGTGCTTTTGGGCTAAACCGCTGCAATTCTCTGGCACCATGGAGGCTTTTGCCACACTCCTTAGAGTGTGAATCCTTAGAAATTCAACAAATGCAGAAATGTATTAGCTTAACTTTGGAGGCCGACAAAGATTAGCTCTATAAGCAGCGATTAGTTTCACGGTGAAACCAGAAGCTCCAAGCAGCACCCTTGAGGACACGAAGAGCAGGCCAATCAATACCTTTTCCCCAACTTCCTTGGGATCTTTCCCAGCACATCTGGCCGGATGTTTCAGAAAACAGGATACTGAACCAGATGCGCTGTTAGAACTGGTCCTGCAAGGTCAGCCTTACGTCAGAACCCTTCTCGGGAGCCTTCGGTTCAGCCCAAGAGATGACCTGAGGCCATCCGATTTGGAAAGAAGGAAAACCCCGCAGGCTCGCTACCGGCAGCCCCACCCCCTAACCGTGCGAGAGAAGGGAGAGCCGAAAAGGGATCCCGCGCTCCCACTCAGTTCCAAAACCACCGGCTTTATTTCTCACCATAGACCCGGGATCTGCTCGTCTTCCCATCGCAGAAACAGATCCCCAGCACTTCCTGATTCGGAATGGCAGAAGGCGGGGAAAGTAGAGACATTGACGGCCACCTCCACTAATCACATAACGCATGGAGAGGAGGCGTGGCTTGCCGAAGTCCAAACGCGAATCGTAGGCCGCACAGTCAGAGCGTAACGGGGAAGACCAATGGAATCCTCGCTTGACAAGCACGTCAATGAAAGGGGGACGGAGGGGAACAGTGAGAAGCCGGAGAGACTGACAGGGAAACTGGCTAATCAAAATGGGAAGATAAAAGGAGAGGCGGGGCAATCCTGCCTAAGACTGAATCAGTCCTTGAATCATAATATACTGGGTGAGAGGAGAGGGCTGGCTCAAATCAGAACTTCAGCCAATTGCGATGGTCACATTTTCCTCTCCTACCAATCAGAGAGAAGACAATACTTTGGAAAACGAAGCCAGGCCGACGAAGTTGCTGCAAGCTGTCATTGTTTGCGGAGTGCTGGGGAATGACGTCAGCTTGTATGCTTTGGCACCTCTTGTTCATTTGGTAGGAAAACACTGGCGCTTGATTGTTTAGCAGTGGCTGCTGTCATTGTTGTCCTTTGGAGCGAAGGTAAAGTCCTTTTGCACTGCGGTACGATGTTACAGTCATCACAAACTCAGACTCTAAGAATTGATTCTCTGGACCGTTTCTTGTAAGGCTAGTAACGACACAAATACAAAACCGAACGTTTAAGAAAAACGACAGAAATTAGCATTTCATACCGCTTTCGTTAGTTTCTTCTTCTGGTTCCTAATTTTGATTTCATCTCCGTGCAAATGCATATTCCTCCCTGCTTTGAGATCTAGTGTTCGCAACCACATAAAAGAACCGCGAAATGTGCGGAGCCTAGCTTGAAACAAAAGGATACATGGATAAAATAAAGCCTGAATATACAATGAACAGATTGGAAGAAGATAAAAAAAAATTGTACCCGAAAGTGAAGGTAAAAAAAAAAAAATCCTAACAAGCTGGAGGCTCTTTCTCTTACAAAACGACAGCAGTCGAACATAAGGAAGGATATATAAGGAAGATGGGTTGGTCATTGCTTTCTTCCAGGATATTTTTTTTAAATTCCAGGTTTAAACTAGAGCCTTGGGCTTTCTGATTTTCATTTCAAATAATATCCGACCCTGCTTAGCTTTTATGCCTTATTTTCTATTTCATTTTTGGGGTGAAAATGCAATGAAAATGCACAATAGTAGCCATAAAGTGATTATCCAGTAAAAGAAAAAAATATATATAATTATTAAAGTCAGCTAAAACTGACAAGGAAAAAAGCTGCATGTAATAATAAAAATTCAAACCTTTAACAATGTGGATCCTATAGAAATAAATATAGAGTTCGTTGTTTCATTTTAACTATGTAAAAACATTACCCCCCCCCAAAAATCAATAAAGACACATATCATGAATCCACTAATTTGCTAAAGTCAGCCCGATGCCTACAATGACCTGTCTTCACAGATTAAATTAAGGAAAGGCAACTAGTAGCCACAAGCTCCACTGGACCTTTAGTATCTTCTCCAGCTCTTGCCACACCTGCATTTCCACCTTACCATTCTAGTGTGCCCCATAAACCGAACAAGGTTTGTGAGCTGCTTCCAACCAGAGGAACAACTTTTTTTTTTTCTTGAATGAGACTGAGACAGCCATGGAACTGAGTGCCTGGCAGACCCTCTCTCCCCAAAATGCAGTCCCATAAAGCAGCCATCTGGCAACAATTGATCCTGCACACTGAAAAAAAGAGAACAGCCCTCTTATCAAGGAACCAGATTGCTTTCTCCTTCCTGCGGGTCATGTGGAGATATGGTAGAAAAGGTACAGCTCCTCTGCAAGAAGAGCTGATGCACATTAAAGGAGGATTAGGTGGCGGAAATGAAGTAAATATCCTATATAAATATCAGAAGTGCTGCCTACAGCTATTAGATTTCTAAAGTAAATTTTTAGAAAACTAATTTAAAATTCTCTGTATACTGGTAGTCTAATGCCTTACTGTAGCATTTTGCATAATAGACACTAGATGGCGAAATTGGAATCTATAAAACCCAATTTATATTTGGAAAACTAATCCTCACTATTTTGTAAGAAGAGCACTTCTAGATCAGGGCAAGTATTTTTTTCCCAGAAAAGAATTTTAGATGGCAACGTTCCTTGCTGAATCTTCACAGTTAAATATTGATATTTCTGTGTTACAATAAAGGAAATAGTTATTTGCACTCACTGTCTAGTTTCTAGAGGATAAGGGAACAATGAATTATTTAGAAAGGTTATATTGTATATAAATACTTTTTGTATTTGTTTCCTCCTTTTGGAATTAATGTCACATTGGTATACAGAAACCATTTATTAAGAATGACAGTTTGTAAGTAGTTCCTCTCTTTCTGAACATATATTGGATGAAACATTTTGGTCTGAAAGGTTAAAAAAAAACAGGCATAAGTGGGACATAACACCTGTTTCAAACCAACATTTTGTAATTCTGGAATTCCACCATCTCTCTCCTCCCTCAGATACTTAAAGGTATATATGTAACACCCATATGTAAATTCATAATCTGAATATTTGTGGAAGGAAATAAGAAAGAAGTGGGAGGTGTGACGTATCTCACAAAATGACAACAGGATGATCTTCCCCAAAGCTATGGCAAATCAAATATCCATACCTTCAAAGATTTGGATTTTTCTTCTTAACTTCATTAAGATAAAGAGGCATGGAAAGAATGTAAAATATGGATTATTATCAAAAGCTACACTATGCTAGATAAAGCCTAGGATATTGGCTAAGTTCACCAAAACAATTTTGGCTACTTAGTGCCCCCCTCTATTTTGCAAAAACAGCTAGAATGGTTAGTTTATGGTTGTGAAAACTCAGGAATTGTTAAGTCAATGAACTATGGTTGAGTTAACCATGATTTAGCAAGTTGGGCAAATCTAGTCTACTAAAAGATCTAATAAAAGGACTATTGTCTACTAAAAAGACAATTACAAATGCACTGCAGCAACTCACACCAGAAAAAGGAGACAAATTACCTATATAACATCTTCCAACAAAATGGATACCCACACAATTTTATTAAAAAGTGCCTGACTACTTAACCCACCACAGCATAAGCAAAAAACACATGCAATAAAAGGATAACACTACCATACATAAAACAATGCCTCAAAAACAACCAGCAAACTATTACAATTAGCCAACTACAACCCTCAAAAAATTCTTATGTAAACCAAAAGATCTAGTAGCCCACAAGGGGAAAAAAAGGAGTCTTCTAAAATGTAAGGATTGCAACACCCAGTATGTTGGACAGGCAGAAGACTAGCAAAGAGCATCCATGAACACTAACTAACAGGCAGAAGACATGATGAAAACCCCTTAATGTCATAATACATGGACAGATCAACCATAGTTTCAACTGGGAAAGTGAGTATCCTAGACCAAGCCAAATCCAAAAATGTTAGGGAATTCCTGGAAAGTTGGCATTCAGACAAATCAGTCATCAGCAGAAACATAGAAATAAATCGCACTGATCTACCGTTCAAAAGAGATGTTTAAAAAGCTAAGAAGGAAACAAAAAGATTACACAGATCCTCTCTAGCAGCCAACACCCCAATAAGCAGAGATTAACACTTTAGCAAACTATCAAACAGAAAATAATACTACCCCATTTGGGGTCGAACGACCATTTCACGGGGATCGCCAAACAACGCAGTCCGCCATTTTTCCCCCCTTTTCCTTAGCTGTGCTACTCCCTCTTATTCTATTGGCTTTTGAAATCCAATAGAATAGACTCTCTTGAATAGAGTCTAATTCTATTGGCTTTCAAAAGCCAATAGGAATTGTCCAGGCTGTTTCTGCCCTGCTGAGCCCGCCAAAAGTCCCAGTCTGCAAACGGTGCTGCAAGTTGTCTGCAGCAAAGGCGAGCTCTCCGGAAGTTTCCACCCCTCCCTGCTGAGCAACTACTAAAAATGTAAGTAAAAGAGGGCCAGGGGTGGGAGGCCGGCGGGCGCAGGGAGGGTTTTTGGCGCGCGTGGGGCCCGGCGGATTTTTTACCTCCCTTGGGCTGGGCCAGCTGGTGGCCCAGCCGGTGGTCGCCCTGCGCTGTTGCTGCTGTGGCTGCCCAGGAGCGCCTGGGCCTGCCTGCCGCCGCCCTGAACGGGCGGCAGCGAAGGTAAGGCTAGCGGGGCAGCGGCGGGCGCAGGGAGGGTTTTTGGTGCATGTGGGGCCCGGCGGGTGTCTTACCTCCCTTGGGCTGGGCCAGTTGGTGGCCCAGCCCATGGTCGCCCTGTACCGTCGCCGCCGCAGCCGCCCAGGAGCACCTGGGCCTGCCTGCCGCCGCCCCGAACAGGTGGCGGCCTACACCTCGGCCGGCGCAGGGGGCAGCACCACGCATGCGCGGCGCAGGGGGCAGCACCACACATGTGCGGCGCAGCACCATGTATGCATGGCACAGGGGGTAGCACCACGCATGCGCGGCGCAGGGGGTAGCACCACGCATGCATGGTGCAGGGGGTAGTAGCACACATGCGCGGCGCAGGGGGTAGCACCACACATGCGGGCGCTTGACAGGTCGGGGTCGCGGCCTGAAAAAGGTTGAGAACCGCTGCTGTACCCTAATCAAGAAGCTATCAAGGAGAAAATCCGACCCCCACCAACACTACAGGGCAAGCTACTGCATATAAACAGGGAACAAACCTCATACCGCTAGCACTGATCATGTTATCTAGTTTGGTAAAGAAATGTCTACAACCAACTCAGCACCAAGTTTAATCCCGAACCAGTTATATTGTCTTCTGTTGGAAATAAAAAAGTTTGTTTAAAAATATCTCAGGTCTAAGAAAAATGAACAATAGGTCTTTGAAACTCTTATGTTCAGTTGGCTATTGTAACGGTATGTGGGGATGACTTTGGGAGTCAGGGAGACAGGAAGAGAAAGAACCACAAACTTGACACAATCAGACAAGTGGCAGCTTTTTCCATAAAAGGAATGGGCACAAGGGAAATATCTCACAAGGGACCCTCCCTAGTTTGTTGGACTGTAAAGGTGAGTGGGGGGGAGACATGCACTTTCAGACTTAAAAGATTCTGATAGTGTAACTTTACAGTAAAGGTAACGCTAGTACATCTGGGTGTGTTTCTTGTCTGGACTACCTAACAAGGTTGACAATTATTAATTTACATGTAAATGAATACTTTTGAGAGGTAAGCCACACCGTCATTAAGAAAGCCACAAGTGAAGTGCTTTCCACAGTCTGGAATCCTTGTTGCTTATGTAGGAAGCTTTTTAAATAGTTCCTCTCATGGGGAGGCAGTAGCCACCATGGGTGGGCAAAGGAGACCCAACCTGCAGATATGTTGCTCTCTCGCAGTTCTAACCGGTCACCACATAGGCTGTGTGTTTTCTCTGTGTTTAACCAAGCTAAACTGTCTTCAACCTCATTTTCTGGGTTCACACAAGATGTTAGGCTAAAATATGGCTGACTGGGTTAGCTTCACTGTATTGTGCACCCAGGGACAGAATTTCCACACAGAGAGCTACTGTAAATTTTCCTAGTTTTATTTCCTGCAGATCCTAATCATTCTGATTTTACGCCATCCTTCTCAAACAGGAATTGCTTTAGCCATCCAGGGTTTTCCGACAAGATATAAAATTTCTCCTCTCTTCATTTCCTCTTTTAGGCTCCCAAAATATATACACCGGACATACTCATTGTTATTTCCAATCCGACTGGAATGTTGAAAAAAAAATGATGTAAAGGAGGTTGGAATTGTTCATCAGCACATAGCTCTCCAAAAACTGAACGGAATGGAGCCAAATTTGGTGTGGAGGAAGAAAATGGGCCCAATTAGGCTGCATGACTTGGAACATTGGTCACAACTCCATTCTAAGACCCCCACCCTCTCCTCATCTAGTGCCATGACCCACAGCAGAGCACATGCATCTTGCCTCTTCTTTCCTAGTGCATAAAAAACACAAAACTATATGGCCTCTGCTGGTCAATGGAGTGGAAAGAATTCCAGAAGCCAATTTGTGCTTTCTTTCTCTACACCTTGTTTAGGTAAGAAGAAGTAACAACAACCAAGGAAACACATGACAGCATCAACAAACTGCAGCCATGGATTCATCGTAGTTTTCACAAATCTAAGACTAAGGAGAACGAGGACTTGAAGATCTGGGCTGCAAAAATTCAGCCTGTAGCAAAGAGGGACCGAAAAAGTCTTACTCTTTAATGCCATCATGTGGCCATCCAGGTATTTGCTGTCCAGATCTGGTAACCTTAGCTTAAATCTCAGTAATTCTCACTTTGAAAAAGATGTGCGGAAAGTTAGAACTACTACAAGTCTGCCTTATTGGCTTTGCATTCTTCCATTTGGAAGGGACTTTCCGCATACAGTCAGTGACCCATGATTAAATACTAGAAAAAATGGATCATATTTTCCAACCCCCAAGATAGCAAAATTTAGTAAATAAATATATTCCTCCTATAGATTCATACAGTTACTGTTTGGCAAATAAAAATTAAAAGGTATAGTAGAAGGAGATTTCTTGCAAAATTCAATAGATTGCCAATGTTCTAAAATTAAAAGAAATAAGGTTTCTATTTGAAAGATTACATTCTATTTATTTCTTTAACAAAATTTAAAAGTCACCCAGTTCCATTACAACTCTGAGAGATGTTTAATATACACAATTTTAAAGTAATTCAATACTGTCTGTCATAGCTTTTGGTGAGTGAGAGGAAAGAGTTCAAGACATATTTGTAACTTTTGGCTCTATGGAACCTGATTTTCTGATTATTCTGTATCCATATAATAAAGTGTGCAGAGGAGCTTTCTGCAATTGTGTTCTCTCTTAATGTGTTGGTCTACAGCTCCCATCACATGCAGTTAACATAGTTTATTATGACACCGGTAGCTATGGTCCAAACCATTTAGAACACCCCAGCGTGGAGAAAATGGGATTATGGGATTGTATTATGTTAAGCCAAGATTTGTTTAAATATAGTTTAGAATAGAATAGAATACAGCTGGAAGGGACCTTGGAGATCTTCTAGTCCAGCCCTCCACTTAAGTAGGAGAACCTATACCATCTCAGACAAGTGACTGTCTAGCGCTAGCCTCTTCTTAAAAATCTCCAGTGATGGAACGTCCACAATTTCTGGAGGCAAGCTGTTCCACTGGTTAATTGTCCTCACTGTCAGGAAGTTTCTCCTTAATGGTTTATCAAACCATAATTCACTCTGCTTATGCAAAATGAGCAAATGACATTCTGGATCAATGTTTTATATGCCAAAGATTCTAACTAGATCTATGAAATTCACTCGATTATCTTAGGATAGTTTTCTCTGTCTCTCTCAGCCCAATTTTTCTCATAGGGCTATTGTAAAGAAGGAAAGCTACATGGGTTTTTGGAGGAAGAAGAAAATAAAATGCCTTGAATGATATTTTATTAAATATTAAGTTTCAGAGTCTAATGGATCTTACTCATGCAGAAACACACAATTCTTCTAGGGGTCCAACTTTACAGGATGGGTAGTGATTACTCTTGCATCTCGATGTGATTGTGATTCCTCTTTCCAATCTTGCTAAAGACTGGTAATTCCATTGCATCTCCGCCTTAGGCATAATTGGACCATACAGTCACTCAGGCAGCTGCAATACAATGAGTGAATTTTATATAATACATTTTACTGTTTGCAAAAAGAAGGAAAAAGAATTTACATGAATATTCATAACCCATAGACTTGTTCAACCTTTTTTCTGGCCGTTGTATAATAGACATGAGCTGTTAAAGCATACCCCTTCTTCTTTTAACTTTCTTTCAGAAACATGCCACGTCTTGCTTCCTACTTGCTTAGACTGGAAACCTCTAAGACAGTGTTGGCGAACCTTTTAAAGACCGAGTGCCCAAACGGCAACCCAAAACCCACTTATTTATTGCAAAGTGCCAGGGCCACATCAGCATTGTGGTGCTCGCAGGGGGAGCGGGGGAGGCATGGCCCACTGGTGGGCATGGCTGTGGTGCTCACAGCTGCGGTGGTCATGGCAGACTGGGTGAGCTTGGGTGGGGTAGGTGGGCCAGGACCAGGGTGGCAAGGACCGGTCCCTCGCCATCTTTGAGGCATCCTCAGGGGGCCAACACTGCTTGCTTGCTCACTTCCTGCCCTGTCGCTTCCAAACACCTCATGCTCGCTACTCTGGCGAACTCTGCTGGGGCAACGGTGTGCGTGCCCACAGAGAGGGCTCTGAGTGCCGCCTCTGGCACACATGCCATAGGTTCGCCACCACTGCTCTAAGATTAGGGGTGAGATAGCTTTACTAGAGGGCAGCCGGTCTACTGAGCTAGAGAAGCTCCAAGATCCCTGTATCAACCAAAATTCTGGATGGGTTATTTTAATGGCACCATTTAAGACATAGGCCTGATCTTATATTTTAAAAATAGAAACCACAATTTTTAATAATAATTTTTTAACTGAACTTCTCTGCCTGAACAAACCACCCCTCACCCCCTACTGAACTCAATCAAGAGGGTGAAACCAAGACCAAGTGAGGCCCATTCAAACACTGCATGTTTGAAAAGCAGCTGAAGTCCTGCAAATGAACGCTTTCTTGCTTAACCGCATTGACCTCTCAAAGACAAGAAGAGAATGACCATGTCCGAACTTTTTCAAACCGAACCTCTTTATAGTTATAATCTACTATAAAAAGGTTCGGTTTGAAGATGTTCGTATGTGGTCGTTCTCGTCTTGTCTTTGGGAGGTCAATGCGGTTAAGCAAGAAAGCATTTATTTGCAGGACTTCAGCTGCTTTTCAGACATGCAGTGTATATGTCGCCTCACAGTATGAGCGGCATATAAATTTGATCAATAAAATGATGTCCAAAGTCTGCCATTTCGACTATTACAATGCACATTACACAGGATTACTCTTACAATCTATAAATTGCAACTGATGCAAAATGAGGCAGCTGGACTGCTAAATTGTAGATCATATAACCCCTCTTCTGAAAGCTCTGCACTGGCACAATTTCAGGCATTAATATTAATTTTTAAAAGCTAAGTGATTTAGAGCTGTGCTATCCGAAAAAGCCTCCTGTTTAGTAGCCTATGAAGATTTGCAGGAGAGGCTCTTGTAATTAATTAATTAATTAATTAATTAATTAATTAATTAATTAGATGTACACCATATCCTGACTTTCCATTAAGGCCTCAAGGCAGCATACCTAGTATTCCCACCTCTTGTCTCCACTAGTAATGGCACCCCTGTAAAATAAGTTGAGCTGAGAGTAGTAGTAGTAGTAGTAGTAGTAGTAGTAGTAGTAGTAGTAGTAGTAGTAGTAATAAAGTTGGAAGGGACCTTGGAGGTCATCTAGTCCAACCCCCTGCTCAGGCAGGAAACCCTATACCATTTCAGACAAATGGCTGTCCAGTCTCTTCTTAAAAACTTCCAGTGTTGGAGCATTCACCACTTCTGGAGGCAGGTTGTTCCACTGGTTAATTGTTCTAACTGTCAGGAAGTTTCTCCTTAGTTCCAGGTTGCTTCTCTCCTTGATTAGTTTCCATCCGTTGCTTCTTGTTCTGCCTTCAGGCCCTTGGAGAATAGCTTGACTCCCTCTTCTTTGTGGCAGCCCCTGAGATTTTGGAACACTGCTATCATGTCACCCTTTGTCCTTCTCTTCATTAAACTAGACATACCCAATTCCAGCAACCGTTCCTTATATGTTTTAGCCTCCAGTCCCCTAATCATCTTTGTTGCTCTTCTCTGTACTCTTTCTAGAGTCTCAACATCTTTTTTACATCGTGGTGACCAAAACTGGATGCAGTATTCCAAGTGTGGCCTTACCAAGGCATTGTAAAGTGGTATTAATACTTCACGTGATCTTGATTCTATTCCTCTGTTAATGCAGCCTAGCACTGTGTTGGCCTTTTTGGCAGCTGCAGCACACTGCTGGCTCATATTTAAGTGATTGTCCACTAGGACTCCAAGGTCCCTCTCACAGTTACTACTATTGAGCAAGGTACCCCCTATACCAGGGCTTTTCAACCTTTTCACCCATTGTACCACTTTTAGGATATGGCAACATCCGAGTACCACCAGTCGCCTAGCAAGGGGTCAAAAACATGATGACCAAAAAAAAAAAAGGAAAAAAGTAATAAAGTACAGGTAGTCCTGGACTTACAACAGTTTGCTTAGTGACTGTTCAAAGTTACAATGGCACTGAAAAAAGTGCCCTCCAAGGCACAGCCGAGCAAGACACCTGCCTGCCCACCCAGCGGCACTCTCATTCCCCTCCCCCGCTACCACTTTTCTAGGATGATCGTGTACCACCTGCCAGATGCCAATGTACCACAGGTGGTACCCATACCTCTGGTTGAAAAGCCCTGCCCTATACTATACCTGTACATTTGGTTTTTCTTGCCTAAATGTAGAACCTTACTTTTTTCACCATTGAGTGACTAGCCCAAAGTCACCCAGGGTGAGGAAGGATTAGAACCTCGGTCTCACTGCTCTTAATCCAACACCTTAACCACTACAGCATACTAGCTATGGGAAAAGTTGTTGAATATATTCCCTTGACAATTATCATTAGCTCCCATTTGGTCTACCTTTAGAAGAACAAACAAACCACAAACCCATCACTTTTGCCAGGATTGTTCATTAAAGTAGGTACTAAATTTTATGTATGCTTCTTACCTTTCCATTTTGCATTCCTATTTTAGTCACTACTAGCTGCCTTGAATACTTTACTTACTAGATATAAATCTAGTATATATGCATCCTTGTAGGCTAATCCATTGCCATTCTTGGGTCTATCCTCTTTGAAGAATTAAGAACTTGCTATAATGGGCCTGGAGGGATACTACATGTCATCCCTTTTCCTGGCCTTTTTTGTTTTTTTAATTGTCAGGAGCTTTCTGTTGCGAATATCATAAGCTAACCTCATTACACTCCCTCTTCCTTTAATGCTGACCATCATGGTATTTCTTGAGCTACTTCTTTTTTTTTTTTTTTGCTCTGTTACATTTTCAATTTCACGTCAGATTCCAAAACCACATTGCTTCACACTTCTTTCTCAAAGCCCTCATCCAACCGAGCAAAGTTAGCACAATGTGTTCTTTTAATGGGAACTTGTGAATGAGGGAAATCAAAATGAAAATACAACGTGACTGCTTAAAATAAAGCATTTAAATCCTTTGTTGTGAGAAACCATGTGTATTGGAAACCCAAGAGGATTAGAACCAAGAAATGGAATTAAAATGGGGAAAAAAAACAAGCTTAGAAATTCCATATTCAGTGAGTCCTCAGTTTTCTTGATTTCAACTTAACAGACTTTGCCTGGTTCAGTAGACCAAATTCTAGTGATATTCCTGTGATGATGTTACTATGCAAATAATGTAAATTATACAAAATACATCATTTGCATTGCCACAATGATTTTTTTTATTTCCTGAACTTGGTTATTTCATCCACCTGCTGAATTAGTCCATGGAAATGTGTTTTCAGAGTACATAATTTATGTTGTTACTGCAGCAATAGAACAATAGCCAAATCCTATGCCTTTTTACCGTAAGAGAGACTATACGCAGGAGAAGAATATAATAAAATGATGTCAACCTTTATACAATGGTGTCCCTCTATTGTGAAGATAAACTTTCCACAGTATTTACAAGAAACACACATAGGTTAGAACTAGTGATGCAAATGTAACATGGAAAAAATGCCATGAGACACAAATTATGGTATGGATGTATACTATTGTTGTAGCTGAGAGCAGTTCTAACAGGTTAAGCAGTTTCTTGGACAAGTTCATTTATTTATTTGATTGATTGAGGTCCTGCTTTTCTACTCATTCAACATCTCAAGGTGCTAGCAAAACTTAAAATACCAAATTTATTTTATTTATTTATTTTATTTATTTATTAGATTTCTATGCCGCCCTATTTCAAGAACTCAGGGCGGCTCACAACATGAATGCTAACATGAAGAAATCTAGTATAAAATACATTATAAAACCCGTGATTAAAAAACCAATCATCCAAAAACAGACATGCAAACATACATACACTGGCTGGGGCAAGGTGTTAACTGCCCCAGGCCTGTCGGCAAAGATGGGTCTTCAATAATTTGCAAAAGGCGGAGAGGGTGGGGGCAATACGGATCTCCGGAGGGGAGTTGATTCCAGAGGGCCAGGGCCACAACAGAGAAGGCTCTTCCCCTAGGCCCCGCCAGGCGACACTGTCTGGCTGACGGGACCTGGAGAAGGCCGACTCTGTGGGCCCTAACCGGTCGTTGGGTTTCATGGGGCAGCAGACGGTCCCGTAAGTAACCTGGTCCGATGCCATGTAGGGCTTTATAGGTCATAACCAACACTTTGAATTGCGTTTGGAGACCAATTGGCAGCCAATGCAGCTCGCGGAGTGATGTTGAAATGTGGGCATTTCTAGGTAGGCCCAATACTGCTCGCGCGGCTGCATTCTGCATTACCTGAAGTCTCCAAACGTTTTTCAAAGGTAGCCCCATGTAGAGAGCATTGCAGTAGTCGAGCCTCGAGGTGATAAGGGCATGAGTGACTGTGAGAAGAGACTCCCGGTCCAAATAGGGCCGCAGCTGGTGCACCAGGCGAACCTGGGCAAATGTCCTCCTTGCCACAGCCGAAAGATGATGTTCCAAATTTAGCTGTGGATCGAGGAGGACACTCAAGTTGCGGACCCTCTCTGAGGGGGTCAAAAACTCCCCCCCCAGGGTAATGGACGGACAGATTGAATTGTCTTTGGGAGGCAAGACCCACAGCCACTCTGTCTTGTCGGAGTTGAGTTTGAGCTTGTTAGCACCCATCCAAACCCTAACAGCCTCCAGACATCGGCACATCATTTCCGCTGCTTCACTGAAGTGACACGGGGTGGAGATGTAAAGCTGGGTATCATCAGCGTACTGATGATAACTCACCCCGTGTCGTCGGATGATCTCACCGAGGGAATGGAGGGAAACAGGTGAAATATATGTAATTTTAAAAGCATGTTGTAGAAATGCACATAAAATGACTACTAAGGAGGATTTCGGCCACACAGCATTTTCATTTTCTAAGAATGCTAGTAAAGTTAAGAGGCATGGTTGGAAATACAGGGTAGACTTCAAGTTGATGCTTTTCTTTGAAGCATGCTGGTTTCCCATTAATTTTTAATTTAAAAAAATAAATAAATTAGGCAGGGCGAGGTATTTATGTGTACACTAAGGAACTTGTTAGGGGGCACAATCTCCCCCAGATACTACATGGGAAACTGACAATTAAGGATGCTGCCACAACAGCAGATATCTGTGCTGTAAATCCTGAGATAGTACAAAGAACAGTGTTGGTTGAGCTGTGCTTCTCAGGTTCTTCTCAACGTTTACACCCTGTTCACAGTGTGCTGGAAAGCTACCATCCCTTTCCAGAGAGCAGGCAGAGAGCCAGGCAGGTCTGCTGGGCCCATCCCACTAGCCACAATCTGGAGGCGTGGTGCAAGGATGTCAACTTCCTCTTAGCATTTCAGAACCTTCAGCTCAACGTTGCTCTCTCGATCCTTCTTCTTGAGAAGAGGGATGAGTCGTTGTAAAGAATACCTAAAGGGCTTTCTAGCCCAGGTGGAAGCTAAGGCTGGGCAGGAGAAAGGGCAGCTGGCTGAGGAATTCCAGGTGAGTAAGAACTATTTCTCTGGAAATGAAGACTGGGGCCTCGGGGAAGCTCTGAAGTAACTTCACTGTGCTGTCCCTACCAGTACCTATTTTCCCCTTTTTTTCTACAGTCAAAGATTTGTCTTTGCTAGGAGCAAAGCAGCAGCAAAGCTATTTGTTCGCTTTTGTCTCTCTTTCTCCCAGTTTTTGGGTACTTTGATTAGTTACCCAGCAAATAGAAATTCAACAGCTGTTCCTGGCTCTGTGCTTCTATTCCAAGAAAGGTGCACCTGTTGAATTTTTGCCTGATACACAAAATGTATGTATGCCTTTTTTCCATACATAGGAAAGAAAACAGGATGGTGGTGGTATGCCACTGACTTGGTTAAGGCTTCTGTGGAATTGGCCTGCTGAAAAATATCATTTCGCTCGCGTATCAGTGCATGCTTTATCGTGCTGAAGGGCTGATGTGCTCTTGTATGAACCCTAGCCTGATACCTTGCGAAGACTGACGGGTCTTTTTGCCAACGCTAGGGGAAAAGCAAAGATAATCCCTCTACAACTGGTCAATAATTATTCTTGAGGTTAAGTGGCCAGGTGATAAATGCTAAGAGAGAAGACCAGTTTATTGTAGCTGTTGGAGAGAGGCAATGTATGTGTTTCACTGTTTAGCAACTGGGCTATGTTCGCCTGTATCTCTTTTAAACACTGCAAAATAACCAGACCAGGAAAGAGTATTCTATCAAGGAGAGCAGTTGCTAAGAGGGTTTTTTTTTTATGGCATTAGAAGAAAGCAATATCTCATTTGCCCAAAAACCAACAATCAGATGTGGCAGGAATTTCTCTTAAATTACAATGTATTCAGTGAGGAACGGTGGACATACTCTAGAGCAGTGTTTCTTAAACATTTTCCTTCAGGAACTCTTCCCACTTTTAAAAATTATGGGGGATCCAAAAAGAGATTTTGTTTGTATGGGTTACATTTATTGATATTTACTGTATTAAAAATGAAAGTCAGTGCATTCATAGAATATTTACTGAATTACTTAAAAATAACAATATTAAGCCCATTAGATACTAACATAAATAAATGTTGGTAAATACATTCCCTGAAAAATCCTATACACTTTTAAATAAAAAAATAATCAGAAGAGTGGCATTGTTTTAAATATTTGCAAATGTCTTCAATATACGGCAAATAATTTTTAATTTTATGGATCCCTGAAAGGGTCTTGGGGGACCCCCAGTAGTTCTTGGACCACACTTTAAGAAATACTACTCTAGAGTGAAATTTATATGAGCACATAGTAAACTGGGAACCAGGATATTTATAGTTAATTTATTTATTCATTTATTTCAGTTCAGTCATTTCTGCCATCAATTCTGTAGAATGCAAGGCAGCTTTCTATTCCTCCCTGTCTTTTGCAAGATAATACTGAATGATAATGTATTGCTTTGACTCCTGCTTTGTCAAAAGACTTTACAGCTGCAAACTGTGGTACTATCCTGAAGCCCATTTGACTCTTAAAACTTCTGCAAATAATCTTACAGTCTTACTAATACTACAATAGAAGTTGCCAGCCAGTTTGTAAGAATAACAAATTGATGAAGTGTTCAAAGTTCTGTCACTTTAAAGCCGGAGGACTGATTTAACTCCATATCACAGGAACAAGCACTAAGAAGGGGATGCTAGAAACCAGCAATTTTACATTTGTTCTCAGCCACTGACGCACTTGCTTTGGACTCAGGACATTATGATTGAAACCTCTTCCTCGCTATATGTTGTATGTAACCACTTACTTTAAAATGTAGTAAACATACCCCGGCTGCACTGTTAAGCAGGACTTTGCATTTCTGCTTCAAATTCCTATCCAAAGAGCACCTAATACTTCCCAATTCCCAAAAATGAACATTGAATGATTCAGAGGGAGGGGCTAGGGAATCATATTTGTGTGTGGAGTCCTTGGTGGTCTCTGAGCTTGATTCTTTTCTTGCAGTTGTTTCATTATCAAACTAGGTAACATCATCAGTGCTATCTAACTGATGCTACCTGATGCTACCTAATTTGGTAATGAAACAACCAAGCTCAGTGAGCATCAAGGACCCCACATTTCAACCCTGAGCTACAAATATTCTCTTCTAATGGAAGTTGTGGAATATTTGTGGAATCTATTCAGGTTTCCTGGAGAAAAGTTCAGAAGGGATGCACTGGATTGTATCTCCTTTCTCTGCGATCCCCCCCCCCAAATAGAATGCTTTCTTTAGGATTGTGACGGACAAATTGTTAGAAATCAATAGCTGTGCAGAATGAAGAGATTATACTCTGTAAATCTGAATAAAGATTTTTCTTTGAGACTGTAAGTTTCTGGCACACAAAGCCAACAGGACTTTTCCATGCTCAGCTAGACAAATGAAATTATGAATCTTTCTAAGCCCTCCAGTGTCCCAATTGGCTACTGCACATCATGTGCCAAGATATGCTGAAATTGGTCACTTTATGGGTTAACTGACTGGAAAGGCTCATTACATTGCCTGGCTCACTTAGAGAGATGGGAAAATACAGCCAGCTACATTTGACCATAAAGGGCCACATGCAGGAACCCTCTATTTTTTATGAGTCATATTTTGGTCCTTGCAGTGCCAGCTACATTTTAAGAAATAGAGATAGTTTTCCATTCTGTGTAAGAGGTCCTTACTGAGCCATCTTGCAAATTCAAAATACCCTTTATAAATGGAGTATTTAATACCCATTCTGATTGCCAGCCCTGTGACGAGTTGATAATATTATATTTCTATATACCTCAAATATTTATTTTGAACTGAAATAAAAAGTGCTATTATAAAGAGTTCACAAAGAAAGCCCCTAACTCAGGGGTGTCAAACTGTTGGCCGGCGGGCTGGTTGCATCATGCGGAGGCCTAGCCTACCCCAGCTCTGGCAATGCAAAAAAAGTTGTGGCACATCGCGACATGTCATGTGATGCGGCGAGTTTGACATCCGTGCCCTAACTGATAACATGGATACATTTCATTTAAATTAAGATTTAAGATGTCATTCAACCTGCTTGGTCAGCAGCCACACAGCATGTACCGGATTAAAAAAAAAAATGAGTACATTTGCAAACATAGTCCTGAATTAAATCATGTGGGAAAGGGTTGCTGTGCATAATGTAATCACATCCTGCTAGGAAGCAGATGGAGGAGAGGTGCTTCAGATTCAATGGGCTTATTTTGCATCTGTACTGTATGTAACATTTAGGAATGCTCAGCTCCTCCTTACTTCGTCATATAAACACACATATAAACACATAGTAAAGCATTTTGGTAGTTACTATTGAAAGAAGAATTAATAATAAAAATGACTATTCCCATTTAATGTACAATTTTAGGATTGTAGAACTGGAGAGGGTGCAGAAAAGAGCAAATAAAATTATGAAAGGGCTAGAGTAGCATTTCAAAAAGGACAGATTGCAACATTAGCTTGGAAAAGGCAAGTAAAGAGAAATGTGCAAAATATAAAGTGATACTAACAGCATGAAATTATACACGAAGGGAAAAAGTAATATTCCTTTCCCCCTCCCTCATATTCCCTGGTCTATCTCCACTTAATAATAATAAATAATGGAAGATTTGGGACATACTTCTTTCTTTGCTGGCTCAGAATTCTGGGAGTTGTAGTCAAATGCCTCTACAAGGTGCCATGTCAGGGTAGATTGTGCCAACCTGGTTCACATACGAGAAATGTTGACTTCAAGGCTAATAGGCCCAATCAAACGGTCTGCTGATTTAAACAGAAAAAGGAAACGAACATATATCCTTACTGGCTTTCAATGCATTTACACACACATACACACATAAACTAGATTGTGAAACAGAAATATGTCTGTGTGCCCATTTCTATTTCACTTTTAGCTTAGAGACGGAGGAAGCAGAGACCATATGTATTGAAATTTTATTTTTATTGATTGATTAGATTTTTATGCTACGTTAATTATTACTTTTTAATTCACTCAAGGCAGCAAACATACTTAGTATTTCTCCTCCTCTTATTTTCTCCACAACTACCGCTCTGTGAGATGACTTGGCTGAGAGAGTGTGACTGGCCCAAAGTCATCTAGCTGGCTTTCGTGCCTAAGGCAAGATTAGAACTCAGAGTCTTCTGGTTTCTTAGCCAGCACCTTAACCACTACATCAAACTGGCATAATAGGGCACAAAAGTCTTTGAACTAATATTCCATAGAGAATATAATGAACGTTTGGGTTATATGTTATTACATGTTTGAGTTATATGTTTGGATTATCTGTAAACTGAGAACACAGCAATATACAGCTTTAACAAATAAATAAATAAATAAAGACATGCTTTGATATACAGATCCTTTATAAGTCCAGGTTCCTGAATATGGTCAGTTAGGCTTCCTATTCCACTGAGAGACTGAAAGTGACATCCTGGCAGCCCAGTTCCCCTGCTAGCTACTGAGATCTCTACAAGCTGCAGCATGTTTGAGCCTGCACTGTCTGGCCACATGAGACTACTCACAGTGACTGTACTCCAAGACATCCACTCCTCCTCATTGTTATATAACCCAATTCTCTTCCTGAAGACTTCCCAAAGAGCCCTTGGAATACATATGAGCCGTTTTAAACGCTGGCCATGTTGTCCTGTGAATGGCCAGTAAAAGCCCAGAGAACGAGCGAAATGGAGCCAATTTCCGTAAGGGTTTATCAAGGGTTTAAATCCAGCTTTCATCCACTTTCAGGTTGAGAATGTAGGAGTATTAGTCCAAGATGTCTAGAAAGCACAGAGTTTGGAAAAAGTAGTTCAAATGATGTCTGCAATATCCCATTTTGTTTCTTTATTAATTGTAAAGCTTGCCCATTTCTGTAAAATTCTGGGCAGCTTAGACCACTAAAAAGTAATAAAACAATAAAAACCATGAACCATCGGTGTCTCTTTGCACCAAAGGGATGCGCAGTTGGCTTCCATAGAGGTTATAAACAAAAAGAATGGTTGATTTCTAAAATGGGGTTCAAACTTGCTTAAGAAAAAGATTCTTATTTGTCTTGAAAAAAATATGCTATTAACATATTGTATAGATTCACTTCCAGGGTAAATATTTTTCTTCCAGATCAGTGACTAACTTATTACCAGATACTAGCACATTGAGTCTCAGGTATATTTGAGCTATTTATTTTTTATCTAAAACTGAGGGGGGGGAACCCTTTTGACACAAGGACAGTACTCATCATTTTATTGTTACACAGGCAGACAAGCAGGGTAGAATAGAAATGAGAACAGAGTAGTACTTGCTATCATTCCGTTTCTCTTTTTAAAAAAGTTCCTCCTGGAATATACTAAAGGAATATACTAAGGAATATACTAAATCTTTCAGCTATCAGGGACCACGCCTTTTTGCAGGATTTAATCAACACAAAAGAGACCTTTCTCTTAGAAAATTTCTGCTCTTGCATGTGACTATGGCACAAACACACCAGGGCAACACCTTTTTCTGCCCCAACGTGTTGCCTTCATCTCAGCCCCAATGCATTAAATGTCATTCTTAGCTGTTCCAGGATAGAAAATGAGATTTTTTTCTTCTTAATCTGTCCAATGGGAGCTCGACGTCTATCAAATCTGTTCGGCTTTGTCATCTTGGAAATAAAATCAATTGATCACACTAATTGGGAATAAAGGCAAGAAATGACATGCAGATACAGTTTTCTCCGGATTCAAGGATAGCAGAGGAGCAACCTAACAGAGGGGAAGGCTTCAAGGTAAAATCTAAAACCTTTGCTGGAAAAGTATATATTCTTATCAAATATGGACAACAAGAGCCAGACTGGCCTAGTGTTGGACTAGAAAACAGGAGATTGTAGGTTCTAATCCTATACCAGAGGCACAGAAGCCAGCTGAATGACTTTGGGCCATCCCTATAATTCAGCCCAGCCCACTTCTTAGGGCTGTTGTTTTGGGGAAAGTACAAAGAGAAGTACATTGCCTTGAATTGTAACCCACCCCCTTCAAAAAAAAGAAAAGCAGGATGTAAATCTAATAAATAAGAGCAGAAAAAAAATGGGCATGGCTTTAAAGATAAGGAAAATTCACCGGAATAAAATATGAAAGAACAAATCAATAAAAAGTGTTTTAAGAAAGCATCCCCGGCGGTCCTGATGGTGGGATAGTTTTGACAGAAAGCTGTCAGCTATTGATAAAACTGTAATTCTGCATCCTGTAATCTCTCTGTGCCCAGAAACAGTTTTGTACAGAAGGGATAACTGTATTCTGCCAGAACCAGCTATCCAGATACAGGTGGAAGAAAAGGACATTTTGCCTGGTGCTGTTTATGTCTTTTGCTGTCTCTCTATCCAGACCAAGATACCGTATAAATAAAAGTCATGGGCTGTTTTTCCTCGCCTGCCATTGCTCAGCCCTGGTTGGGCAAAGAGAGGAACAAAGACTACAAAGGAAACTCATGTGATGTCTTAGAGGCACATCCAGGCTAGTCAGCATGGGATTTCACTAGGATGTCATCTGTTGATTAAGCTAAAAGAAAAATCAACACCTGGGAGCTGGAGTCGAATTTAAAATGTCATAGAAAAAGCTCTCAGGTACAAACAATGTGCATATTTAGGTGGGGAAGGAAACACAAAAGCAAAGGAAAATACATAAACAACAGTTCACTAGTATAATTCGGGTTTTCACTTTCATAACACATTCTGCAAATAATGCAGGCCCATGAATTAAATATTCATTCCCTAATGCCTTTCCTGATCTTTAAGCGGGCAGCCTGCATTCTTTAGTGGAACCTCAAGCATAATCAGTTGTTTATTGCTAGAACTTTGCTACTTGATCAAAGCTTTGGGGAACTTTGTTTTAACGAACAGGTTTTGCAGACTGAAGTTATTTGAAAACTCCTATTCAAGAGCACAATCCTAACTTGCAGTTCTGTTAGCTGGAGGACTTTGTACCCATTGTATTGTTGAAAGAAAAATCTTCATCAGGGTCTAGTTCAAGCCAGGAATAAATAAAATGGAGACTGCTCTAGAAAGAAGGTTGTAGTTTATTGAAGAGCGGAGCCAGACAGAAATGTGACTCTGGGAAAGCTGACCACATGGAGCTGGGAGTGGTAGGTTTTTATATCTTCTTGGGTTTTTGTGTTTGAGGATGTTTCTTGTTCCTGTGGCATGAACTTTGACCTGAGCTTTTGAGCATGTCCTTTTGGTATTCTGATGGTGGTGGGATTATGCCCTAAATGTCATGTCTTTAGAGTTTGGGTGGGGTAAGTAGATTTAGGGGTCTTTGTCTTTCTAATCTCATCAGCTCCAAGCTTCCTGGCTCCAGACTTTCTGAAAGGATTATCAAATCTGCATTTCTACCGAGCTGGTTACTGCTTGGGGCATGGTGAGGAGATTGGTTTCTGGGGGCTGGTTTTGTCTTAGTTTTTTCATTATTCCTTTGGGGAAATATAATATTCTGTCCTTTTTAATATCCTCCCAAAATATTTTCTTCTCTAGGAGGGTGGGTGGATGCTGACTTCCAACGGTATAGAAAGCTACACATTTTTTCTAAAACCCCATGTTAAGCCCACAACCCCATTCTGTCCTGAGGTTGATTTATGCATGTTCTTTTTATTGATTTCAATGCAGAGAGGCAGGTAGACAAAACAAAATAAATACAAATCACTGGGTGAAAATTGTTCAAAAGCTGTCCCATGCTACCTCCTGCTTTACCCACTTAGATTCCTTTCAACAATGCTATACAAGGAGCAAGACTGCACTAAAAATCATAGGCAAGATTTTTGGATTTCACTGAGAACTCAACTTTTCTCATCCCCATAATTGGAGGATGAAACCCATATTAGGTCCTGCTCTGCTCTACTATAATCTACAGGGAAGAGACAAATGGAGTGCCACCAGGTTCTGACCTGAGCTCAGTATTGTTTTGGATGAAATAATAACTTGAACAAGGAATCTGAGACCTGAAGATAAAACCAAACCAAATGCCTGAAAGGAAAGACTTTAAAATGGAGATAGGTAACGTGATGGTTGTGGCTCCAAAGCGATCCACAGGACTGGAGACTTTTATCAAAATAACAAAAGAAGCATTGCCACAATGCACATAGAAAAGGGTTGTGGTTGCAATGCTGCTTAAACTTCTTTCACTATTTGTTCCTTTTGCAAATGCTGGACAAATAATTTCCTTGTTGCACACTAGACTCCCTGCCTCACTTCTTTAAAAACATTGTACTGTAATTTTAATTTTTAAGCTAGCAAACAGGAAGCAAAGGATTCACCTTTAGCATACATACAGTACCTGTAATAATGCCTAGGGATATCACAAACACCCCACTAATGTAGACTAAAGCCTTTTTGATAGGTAGTTCATCTTCTGGAAAATGAGTGTTTTGTGATTGGCCCTGTCTGTGATGGCAACCATTTTCTGAAGATACAACTCTCTCATGCAACTATTTTTTGTGAGGTTCCCCACTATTTAGCTTCAGCATTTTCCAGTTTGAAAGGTATGCCTGTCCTTGTTTTAGAAGATAAAAGCAGAATGCAGAATCACCTTGGCAAGTTGTAGAACTGGGTCAAACTAACAAAATGCCATTTCAAAAAAGTTCTGTAAAATAATGCATTTAAATAGGAAGAATCCGTTCTCCAAATATGACAGCCATGGTTGGCCCAGCAGCAATCCACATGAAAAGGAACTAGAGTCTATAATAGATTATAAGCAAAAGATAATAAAGTTTTAAGTAGACTGATTATACCCATCTTGCAAGTCCATTTGCTTGCCATTGTTTCTTGACTGTCACACCTATCTAGTTTACACAACAATTCAAGCTATAAATTTACCTATATTAAATTGGTTGGATTCAACCAATATACTCAGCCAAAGCCTAGTAAATCACACCATGGCTTAGCACAATGGATGAACTCCATCATAGTACTTAGACTGCAAGAAAAAAATGGTTCCATCCTCCATTATTCTCTTTGGTCAGATTTCACTTGGAGTACTAGATCTAGATCACAGTTTAAGGATGGTGCCAAACACAACTAGAATAGGACAGCAATAAGAAGCTGAAAATTGTCAAGTGCAGGAATTTTGAAGCATGCCTTCCAAAGATGAGCATCCATTATGGTTGCTTCTATCCTGTGGAATATCCTCAGGATATGTTTAGCACCAACCCTGCTAACTTTTAGAAGAGCTAGCAAGACTTGGTTTTTCCAGTAGGCATTGAGGCAAAGTGGTTTGTAACACCATTTGATTATTTTTAATGATATTATTGTCCCCCAATGCAGCCATATATTTCTTTTCCATATTTTATTATATTTCTGTTCTTATTTTCTTGTATGACCCCTAAAGAGACCTTGGCGACCGAGGCAATTAATCAGCAGTATTGTTTAGTTTGAAAAGATAAAGCAGCCAGTTCAAAATATTTAATAAAAGAATTTCATGTAGATGAGAAAGATTTATATCCTTTTGCTATAGAGGGCAGAGTTGGTTCCAATTACACCGAAAAGGATTTTGATAAAACATAAGGAAGAGTTTCCAAGGATATAAGCTGTTTTGGTAGACTCCGAAATATGCTAATGATGACATTTTTCATTGGCAATAAGGTAAATCAGACAGGCTTTGGAAATTTTTTAAACTCTATGATCCCAAAATATACAAACTTTACAATCTGAAGGGTTCTGCGACCCATCCCTTTCTCAGAGAATCCATAAAATCTGTTCTACAGGTGAGATTTATTTCTGAATGTTACACTGTGCCCAATGATCGTAAATGTCATTTCCAGACTTTCCACTAATTCCAATCTGTAGTCTCAGTTTGGCTCAAGGGAATCTTTGCATTATCTTTAAAATAAAATAAAAAACCCTACCTGGAGGAACCTTGGGTGGAGATGTGAGAAACTATTAAGTGGCCCAACCAGTTCTGAAGAAAGAAATATCAAAGTTAAGAACATGATTTCCCAGTAAGGCTCAATGAAGCTTTTCTGGTCTCTAAACATATAGTCAGTATTATAGGAGACCAAGAGATTTCATAACTACGGATAAGGATTGGGCTACTGACTGCACAATTACAATCAGATGGAGAAATGGCCTGGAAAGCTATTGTATATCTTTAGGTTCATGGAGCTCTGAATTTCACTGATTCTATACCAATGTTTCTCAACCACTGCAACCTTAAAATGGCTAACTGGAGAATTCTGAGAGTTGAAGCCCTGTAGGACAGAGATCCCCAATCTTTTGGGCACCAGGGACCGGTTCCATGGAGAACAGTTTTTCCATGGACCAGAGAGTGTGTGGGTTTGTGTGCTGCCTGCATCCCATGGATGGGGCTTTGCTTGTTTGTGCGGACCGGTTGCTGGCATGCAACGGCCCGGTACTGGTCCATAGACTGGGAGTTGGGGACCCTTGCTATAGGAGAAGGAGTGGCAGAACCTGGCTTGCTTGTGTAGACCGGTTGCTGGCATGCCACGGACCAGGGGTTGGGGACCCTTGCTGTAGGAGAAGGCATGGCAGAACTTAGCAGTAGAATTAAAAGAGAGATCAGCCTAGAATCTCTACAAGCAGACTAAGTCCAATCCCTCTTGAATTCCATGTACCCTTATCTAATTCCAAGCAGTTGCTAACCTTTAGTTGAGAAGATTCCTGTGAATAGACTGTTTAGCAATAAGTCAGTTTAATTGGACCTTCACATATGGACCTGGTCTTTCACAACTGACAAGTCCATGCGTCTTAAAATTATCAAGGCTGAGAAACTCTGTTCTATACTACAGACTTCTGCAAAAGGCTAAAGTGGTAAAGTTTTAAATGACAGGAGACAAGAACAATGATAATAGGAGGTTGCAGTGGCCTTTCTGGGAAGGACTTCAATTGGTCAATGACCAAAATAAAGGATGACCTGTTCTGATCAGAAGGACTTAACTGGCAGAGACTGGGAAAGATTTTGATTATCAATAATGTTTGGTATATTGTTCGTTTATACAGAAATTAATGTATGTATAGAGCAGCGGTTCTCAACCTTTTTCAGGCCGAGACCCCACCTGCACCGCCCATTCGCGGCACGACCACAACCTGCGCTGCGCATGCGCTGCGCGACGGCCTGCATCGCGCATGTGCGGCGCGATGGCCCGAACTGCGCATGCGCGGTGCGACGGGCCGAACCGCGCATGCGCAGCGCACGCACGATGGGCAAACCACGCATGCGCAGCGTGACGGGCCGAACCGCGCATGCGAGGTGCACGTGTGATGGCCCGAACCGCGCATGCGCGGCGCACGCGCGACAGCCGGGGGGAAATGAGGAAAAAAATATGGCGGACTGCGGTGTTTGGCGACCCCCGTGAAACCGTCATTTGACCCCAAATGGGGTCGCGACCCACAGGTTGAGAACCACTGGTACAGAGCTTTTGCTTCAATCATATTCTCATAACCATCACTGTGAATCATCTCATTCTACAGTATTCTGCTAGGTATCTGGAAGTAACGATGACTTCCTATTTCCCCATCTTCCTCCTTGCCTATCTCATCATTCCATTCTGCTAGTTACCTAGCAGTAAAAAATAACTTCTTTTTTCCCCATCTTCCTCCTTTCCTATCTCATCTTTTATTCTTCTGCTAGTTATCTAGAAGTAAACAAAAACAAAAAAAAACCTCCCCACCCATCTCAGAAGAAGGAAGTCACAAATACAAACCACTTTCAGATTGTGCAAAGAAATGTACCTGGATCTATTTATAGGCATACTGAGCCACAATGATGCCAAAATGATGTAACATGTGTGTTGCAAGCTCCACCATTTCATGCTTATGTCACAACACCACAGAGAAGTTATATAAGTAGCAATGCTTGCATTGCAATACTCATTTTGTCCTTTGCCCCTGCTCTCCCTCCCACCCCATGGACACTTCTGGATACCTACCACAAGACTAGCTGGGCTGGAAGGATACCTTATTTTTACTGACATGGTCATTATATCTATCTTGTTTTGCTTGCTCAACAATTTTGGCTTAGTAGGCACTGAAGTAAACTCATGGAACCAAATATCCTTTTCAGAGAAAGACATAACAAACAAGAAGCAGGACAATTTGGCAGAAGAAGGCACCCACCTCAGACAGCAGGGATGGAAATCAGCAGTGAAACATTGGAGGATGGAGTTGTATTGGCCCCACCATCAGGATTTCACCTTCAGGATTAGCATTTTGCCCATAAATGTGCATCACCTGTAAGAAAGGTCTGAAAGCCACTCATGTCAGTTTCCAAACATGTAATGGGAAGCACCATTTCACCCTAAAGCAGCAAAATATCTCAAACCAGATGATCTTGGGGACTGGCTGAAATGGAGTATAAGCTAATGGAGGGCAGTAGGCAGGGCAAGTATATATTCAGAGAAGTAGGGGACAAGGCATCTGTGGCATTTGAATTATTTCTGAACTACAAATCCCAGAATCTCTCGCATCTTTCCTAAGACTGCTGGGAGTTGAAATTTACAACATATGACAGGCCAAAAAGGTTAACAAATCATAATAGAGTTATGTATGTAAAATACTATTCTAAAAAAACAAACCATGTTATAGAATAGGGCAGGGATAAGCAACCTTGGCTCTTTTAGGAGGATAGCCTCATTCACATGATAATATGATAAAAGATAATATGGTTTGGTTGGTCACTCAGTTTACACCATGTTGTGGAAACAAGCCGAACTCTAATGCTGATTATGCTGATGCTGATATTAATAAATCTGTCAGGAACATTAGTAGCATAAAGAGGCAGCAAAACAAGTTTTTCATGTACACATTGCTGATCTTCCCATTATGTGGAGGAAACATACTGTAGGCAATCTATATCTCGAATGACCACTAGATGGTAGCAATGAATCAGACTTTTCTATATTGCTTTGCTAATCTAGTGGCTGTCTGAAGTATTATAGCACAGTTATAATACAGTCCATCCACAAATGCAATTTATAAGTTGTTTTCAAAACAAATGAAAGTGGACTGCTAAGCAACTTAACTATTAACTTCCATCAAAATAAAGAATATTTGTACATAAAGTAGAAGGAAAATTCTCATGAAAGTAAAATATAATTTCCCCTTCAAAATTTAACATCTACTTTGGGTTTGACTTAGTATATGACATGAATCCTAGGCTATCAGATAATTGATATTCCTCTAGAGAAACTTCTTGTAAATTGTAGAAGAGATAAATAGGTACAAGGAATACTATCCCCAAATTACACATTTTCTGCTAAAGACACAGCACAAAAAGATGCTGCTAGGACAACGGTTCTCAACCTGTGGGTCACGACCCCATTTGGGGTCGAATGACCGTTTCACAGGGGTCTCCAAACACTGCAGTCCACCATTTTTTCCCCATTTCCCCTCGGCCGTTGCGCGCGCGCCGCGCATGCGCAATTCGGGTCGTCGCGCTGCACCACGCATCTGCGATTCGGGCCGTCGCACCGGGCATGCGCGATTCAGACCGTTGCGCGTGCGCTGCGCATGCGCTATTCAGGCCGTCGTGCCGCTCATGCGCAATGCGGGCCGTCGCACCGTGCATGCGTGATTCGGACCGTCGCGCCGCACATGCGGACCGTCGCGCATGTGCCGGGCATGCACGGTTCGGGCCGTCGCGCGCACCGCGCATGCGCGGTTCGGGCCGTCGCGCCGTGCATGTGTGGTTTGGGCTGTTGTGCGTGCCGTGCATGCGTGATTCGGGCGTCGCACCGTGCATGCGCGGTTCAGGCTGTCGCACGCGTGCCATGCATGCGCGATTCAGGCCGTCACGCCGCGCATGCGCGGCGCAGGTCAGGGTCGCACCACGCATGGGCGGCGCAGGTCGGGGTCTCGGCCTGAAAAAGGTTGAGAACCGCTGTGCTAGGACATATTTGAGCCATGGTAAGATGGAGGAAAGCTCTTTGTTCGATGTTTCACAACAATGTTCCCCCTTTAATGGAGAAAAGATATGTTAAATAAAGTAAGATGTCATTCCAGTTTGAAGTGAGTATGACTGCCCTACTTACAGAAACATAAAAAACCATACAGCAGAAAAAGATCTACTGGACTATTGAGTGTGCCTTTCAGGTTTCCATCAGTTCCAGGTCTTCTTGTCTCATCCATGTATGGTTTGTTCTAGTAGCCCACATATCATCAGATTGTCTTTATTTTCCAATAACTGTTGAAGACCTTATTAAATCTGGGTGATGTCTGAGCTGTAATGACTCTCCTAGTTTGTGTCAGTCTCATATTTTGAGGTAGGCAATGAAGCTTCAGGGGCATTTGCCCAAGGGCCCCTAATGGTAAGGTAGGTACCAGCCAGGATTTGAACCCCGGTCTCCTGCATCAAAGATGGCCCTCTAACCACTACACTCTCCAGGTGTGTGTGGGGTGTGTGTGTGCGCGCGCACATGTGTGTGGTCTTTCAACATTCTATTTTTGTCACCTTAGAAGCTAGATATTAAGTTTATAAAGCAGAACAGAATGATCTGAAATAAATAAAATGAAAATTAATCTCTCTTGCCAGGAAATCAAGGCCCGAACGCTAGCATTTCGGCAACAGCAGGCCATTTCAGCTGAGGCTGGGTGCAACAAGGAGAATATCAAGAAGAACCGTTACAAAGACATCCTACCCTGTGAGTTAACAAGAACGGAAAGCTCCCTTCACAAGGACAGTTTGCATTCATAGCCTGGAGGACCAATTTGTCCTTTTGAGCAATCACTCTAGCTGGGCTACCCTATTCTTCAGTTTGAAATACTCCACCTCAGGGATGGTTTGATTGACACACAGCTGCTCTTCTCCAGGAAAAGAAAGACCTAGTGTTCTCTTCTCTGATTTTGCAGCTGCAGATTTGGAGTCCATTTTAGGATGGCAAAAGAAGTCTCAGGTTCATCAACCAGGAGTTTTGTAGCTCTATAATCAGCTGTAGCATGATTATCTAAAAATCTACTGAAAACATGGGGGGGGCACAAAAGAAGGTTTACCAATAAGCAATGGTTATAAATGCTCCACCCCGCCAAAAAATAAATATTGTCTCTTGCTAACATTTTTGCATTTCCCATCGCAACTCTGCTATTTTACTTGAAATACTTGGGACCTGATATCTCTTTCAAAAAATAGTATGTACCTAAAGAAAGAAAACAAATACACACACACACACACACACACACACACACACACATATTAGCCCATCATGATTGTATAGAGTTGAATGGCTTTAACTTGAAATTGTCTTTTTTTTTCTTCCTTGTTTACATGTACAAATGGATATCAAGTAATAAAAAATGTTATATATATATATATATATATATATATATATATATATATATATATATATATATATATATATATATATATATATATATATATATATATATATATATATATATATATATATATATATATATATATAAAGAAATCAAGCATACAATTCATCAGAATTGTTATTTATTGAATTAGTTATTTGGAAATTCATATAAGTTGGCTTTCCTCTATAGCAGTGGCAAATTGACAACTTTAAGATGGGTGGACTTCAACTCCCCAGAATTTTGGGAGCATGCTGGCTAGGGAATTCTGGGAGCTGAAGTCCACACATCTTAAAGTTGCCAAGATTGAGGAACACTATCTAGAGTAGTGTTTCATTCAAGGTGACGTACACAGCATTCCCTACTTAAGATTTCACCCACAATAACAACTCTGTGACATAAATAGGAATGAGAGAGAGGGCTGGCCCAAAGTTACTAATGAATATTCATAGCTCTCCAGTCCAAGTGCTATCTCTGAACTACTATATCACATTGGCCTGAGAAGCAGCTGTCACAGGAACATTCTTGATGCCACAACTGTGTGTTACAACCTCTACCCATTTTAACATATCGTTTCATTAAAAAAGGAATGGCTTAAATTACTTAGTAGTGGCCATCATAGTGACTTTTTTTATTTTTGGAGGGAGGGAGACTTCCACAATATAGGTTTCCACATTAGAGGAAAAATGATAGATGCACAGGAACATCATAAGACAAACTCTGCAACTTTCATACTTAGGTCCACTGTTAGGAATCAAGTATATAAGGGTGGAGCTTATGTCATATTGTCTTGGTGCATGTTTCATGACTTCCGTGCACACACATAATCACAGATGCCGATAGCTGTGCATTTAATTACACTGAAAATGCAAGGTGTCAATTAATATAACGTAGCTTGCTCCAACCTGAGTGTTTTCTGGGTGCATGGACCAACTCCCCAAATTCTCAGTATTAACCATATGACTTGGGTATTCTGGTAGTTGACATCTGCACATTGGTAGGAGCCTGGTTCATGGAAGATTAACATAACTGACCTACTGTTTTAAATCTTAGGAAGGAAGCCATCCTTCCCATCTATTCCCAAACCCCTTTTCTCCACTGCTCTCCATGATATTAAGTTCTAATTGTGTTTCTCTTACAGATGACCAAACCAGAGTTCTTGTGAATTTACTAGCAGAAGAATGCCAAACAGATTACATCAATGCCAGTTTCATTCAGGTAATAGATATTCTACAGCCATTAAATAGCAGACCCCTAAAGCAAAACTTCTCAGAGCCGAGCAGCTGGTATCTCACCATTCAAGATTAAAACTGAAAGCACAAGTTGGTCTTACACATTGTAGCCTATAAAATGTATTTGTGGAGAGCCTCTTCAGCAGTGTTGGTGCAAGAACCAAGGGGCCCCTGCTTAGAAAGAGCCTAGAACAGGGGATCAGTCAGGGAAGCTATTACTGTTGCTTTGGGGAGGGGATTTTAGTCTTGGTTTAATGTCATGGTTCCGATAGATGAGACTAATTAGAACAGAACTCTGAGGCTTGAGTTTTCCTTTAAGAACATATTTATTGGATACAAAATATTGGCATGGTCAAAAGTGAAAGACTAAAATCCTCTCCCAAAAGCAACAGTAATACAAAGTTACAGTTCCCATCCGACTGGCTGTGCAATCAACTATGTTTCCCAATAATACATCCAGGTGGCCTTTCTAACACTAGGATCATCTTCACTAGCTGAGGGAAACAGAAACAACCTTGGTTCGCATGGGACAAAAACCTGTTTAGTCTATTAGAAAACTTCCCATTCCCCCTCCCATCTTGTGGCAACTAGGAATGAGGAAAATGGCTTCGGTTAGTCCGTTGCAAGGTTGATATAATCATTCTAATGATGGCTGCTTTACTGTGGAAGGTATTCATACCAATATCTCAATGAGACAAATGAGAAGAGGCAAGACTAGCACAATATCATGCAGAGATACTACATGCGCATCTTCCAAAGATATTTTAGTCTTGCTTCTATGTTTTTATTTTTCAAGATACACTGGCAGCTCTCTTGTGGTATGCTAATACACTCAACTACCACCCAGTATGAGAACTACTGCACCAGAAAATGTCAATGGCTCTTTATACAGTCCAGGAAAGCGCCTGATATCATTTTGAAAACATGGTTACACATTTGCATTCCCTGTGAAATGCTTCAGCCGTATCTATACAAGGACTCTACTTCTTCAGAAGTAAAGCACTTTTAAGAAATCAATTCAATGTCCATATTTTTCACTTGAATGGACATTGTGGCTCTATTTGCACAGTAGTAATTACATGACCCAGATAAAGGACGAAAGCGAGTTTTTGAAAAATAAATAAATCAAAAGGGCAGCCAATGACTTCCATTTTGTCCTCCTCACAGGGTGTGGACAACAAGAGATGCTACATCGCTACTCAGGGGCCTCTGGCCCATACAGTGCTTGATTTCTGGCGTATGATTTGGCAATACAAAGTGAAGGTAAGTTGTAACACTGGATTGCAGTGACTGAACTCAAGGCAGAATCTTAAAGGACAATGGGATTCCCTAAGTTATAATTTGCCCTCAGGTTCCTGGTAAAAATGGAAGACGTGGCAGGGGAGGTTGCTGCTAATATAAATAAAACCATTAGGAAACAATAGATACCATTATAGTCATCCACAATTTGCACAGTCAATAGCACAGGGTAGGGAAAAAAAGGAAAAGGGAATTGAGGTATTCTGAGAAGCCCATTACGCTTATAATGTAGAGAATTGCCAAAGAGCATGGCTGATTTGGTGCCAATGTTTCTGATAAAAAGGATTTTGTGATTTGATTTTATTTTTCACTGAGATAATGGCAAGATAAAAACTTGTGTTGTTTCCTTAAACCCAATATCATCTGATCATCTCTGAGAATTGCTCCAGAAAGGATCCTTCCAGTCGGAGAGTTCTCCTGCCTTCCTCAACATGTTTCACAATATCTCTCTTTCTGCAGGTGATTGTCATGGCTTGCCGGGAAGTAGAAATGGGCAAGGTGAGAGCTAGTAACTGAGGAATGACATCGGGAAGCAGGAAAGCTTCCTTCTGCTTCCCTCCAGGCTTGTGGCTTGATGGGGAAAGTATTGTCAGAATTTTAGCTAACCTCCTTTTTTTTCCTCTAAAAAAAAATAAATCAGAAAAAGTGTGAACGTTACTGGCCTTCTTCAGAGGAAGCCTTGCATTTTGGACCCTTCTCTGTGGCACAGGTGAGATGATTATATCTGGGTAGACAGCAAGCAATGTGAGGAGGAGGAATTCAAGCCATAGCAAGCTACATTGCTTCCCTAGTCTACCAGAGACATCTGCACTGCTCACCACAGCTTGATTAAGGATCAAGATTTCTCATTCAGAAATTCTGGAAGTGTAATTAAGAATAAAAGAAATTGCCTGGTAATTCAAGCCAGGCCAGCATTCAGCCAACCCGACAGAAGTTCTCAGGCAGGCCAGTAAGAATAGATGATCATTCCTGGTTTGCTCATTGGAGTTTCAAGGCTGAATTTAGAGCACTCACAGGAAGTCAGTAAGGCCCAAAGTTGGGTATTGAGCATATCTTGAACAATCTCCAAAGCAGAAGATTTGCTTGCTTGGCAGAGCCCACCAATGCTTATGTCTGGGTTAAGTTCAGCCATGGTTTGAGGGCTGAATCTTCAAGCTACCATTTGATTGCTCTCATTCCCAGGGCACTGTGGGAAACTTAAACTTTAAAATAGAAGTTCTGTCCATAGCCACCTGTTGCTGCCACAGCAGAAAAGAGATCCATTACATGGGACTTTGACAAGCCTATCTTTAAATTTAAAGCTAGACTTATTTAGATAAAAGCTGTTGTTACACAAACCCCTAGTTCAGCTTTCCCTTACCCACTGCTCTTTAAATGCATTGAACTACAATCCCCATTGTTCCCCAATCAGCAGAGCAAGTGACATAATACTTTCCAGACCTAAGTTAATTTAAGATCATCCATTTCTTATGTTGGTGAACTGAATAATACACATGCTACTGTTGAGCAGAGGATCAATTACTTTGTTACATAACTTCCATACAGATCTCTCACTGTTCTACCTATGCTGTAGGAAAGAAAGCATAATTGACTAGAGCTGCAGAAATCTCAACTATTGTCAGAAATCTACGGCCATTGGATGGGGGGTTAATTTAAAAGATTTTTAAAAAGCCCTCTCAACTCTTTCCTCTCCAGGGTTTATTTGGATGTTTGCAGCCCTATAACTGAGGGAAAAGGAGAGTCCCCTAATTCAGACATCACAATGATTTTGAGCCTGTTTTCTTTTCTCTGCCTTAGGTCAAAGAGCAGGAACTTAACCCAGATGTCATTTTGCGGGTACTTACCCTGGCATTTCAGCAGGTGAGTTTGCATTTTATAGATTCAGATCCAATTCATTTCCTGAAACTCTACAGAGTTTGAGATCAGCTGTCTGCACTACACAAAAGAAAAACGTAATGCTAAGAGAAACACACATACACGTTAACTGTAGTCATACATACAAATCCTGGCCAGATACACACACTGTCAAGGAAAACCAATTTGCTAACTTGCTCAAACAAACACACAAACATGCAAAACACAGTCAAATGTCATTTGCATTTCCCACTACCTCCTTTGACCTTGGAGGATGGCATTATACTACAGTACAGTTGTTATATTTAATATTTTAATGCATTTTTTAGAAAGGGGAGCTTTGTGGGAGGCAAGGGTGCTATTTGCAGGCAGGTTAATACTTAGGGGCTCCAGGTTGCAAACCCCAGTTGTAAAGAGGTCTTTCTAAAATACCAGTTTAAAGGTTTTGTGACTGTATTTGTGAGATTTGAAATGTTTGTGAACCTGATTTGTATATACGCTTCTGTAATATAATATTTTATCACATGAAAGTGTTAAATGGAGTGTCTCCTCATTGATTTATAGTACAAATGTAAGTGATTACTTTTCTGATCTCAGGAAGAACGGATGATTTCCCATTTCCAGTATGTGGCTTGGCCAGACCGAGGCATCCCAGACACTTATGGTTACTTCCTCAACATGATTAAGCAAGTGAGATTTAAGCAGGGTGAGGACACCGCACCCATCTGCGTGCATTGCAGGTACGGGAGGATTTGGTGGCCAGGCCCTGTAGAAAGACCGCATTGCTGACTTACTAAATAAATGTAACAATTGAACATGAGAAAACGGGCTTTATGAATGAATGAATGATTAAAGGATGCAGAGAGTAGGAATATATTGATATTTTTTTCACTGAAGATGTTAGTCCTTCAAGATAATCTAGACAAGAAACACAATTATGAGTTCTAACTTATATTAACATGAAGGTCCCCAAACTCTCATTGATCCCTTCATGAATTTTCAGATTGTTCATCAACCCCCAAACATTTATTATATGAAAACTAGTTTAATAATATGATTTTAATAACACTACGAATAATCACGATTGAATAATCCCTGTGGTTATCGGCATACTGCACGCCATACCAAAAACTCTTGGATGGCACTCAGAAATCTGTCCACTGATAAAATTTTCACTTGTCAATTACAAAATGCCATACTGCTTGGATATGCACATATACTATGCCGATATATTACAGCATCCTAAGCTTTTGGGAAGAAATCAGTGAGTGTGAAGACCAACAGCAGCTAAAAAACTTTTGTTTACATAATAATATTTGATAGCCCCATCAACCCTTGAGAGTCAATACTGACCACTTCGAAGAACCATGCATTAACAGAATCTTGCAGGACTGAGAGAATGTCTTCTTTCCTTTTATTATTCCTCCCCCTCCGCCCTCAATATTTCTCCCATCTTTTTACTTTCCAGAAAATTAGGGAGGGTCCCTTTGCTGGTCTGTGACCATAATAAAAATGGATTGATTAAATGATTGATTAATAGGGAGGGTCTCTTCTGAAACCCTTCCCATGCCCCCCCTCCTTCTGTGGACGGACATATCTTTTATATGACAGTTGTCCATGTGCCTCCTCCTCCTGTTTCCCAAGGTCATTCCCACTTGCCATGGTAGAAAGACATAGATCATTATCTTCCTCTGGAATATATACAGGTAGTCCTCAACTTACAATAGTTTATTTAGTGACCGTTCAAAGCTACGATGGCACTGAAAAAAGTGACATCATTTTTCACACTGACAACCTTTGGGGCAGCCCCATGATCATGTGGTCAAAATTTAGATGCTTGGCAACTGGTTCATACTTATGACTGTTGCTGTGTTTCAAGGTCATGTGATCGCCTTTTGACAAGCAAAATCAATGGGGAAGCCACATTCACTTAAAAACCATGGTACTAACCTATCAACTGCAGTGATTCACTTAACAGTTATGGCAAGAAATGTAAAATGGGGCAAAACAACAAAAAATTGGGGCTCGTGGTCGTACATTGAGGACTACCTGTGTTAGGATTCCTTGAGTTTTTCCTTCAATAAGGGTAGTCTTCAACTTATGACCACAACTGAGCTCAAAATTTATTTTGCTAACTGAGAAATTTGTTAAGTGAGTTTTGCCCCTTTTTACGACTTTTCTTGCCATATTCATTAAGTGAATCACTGCAGTTGTTAAATTAGTAACACGGGTTGTTAAGTGAATCTGGCTTCCCCCATTGACTTTGCTTCTTTGACGTTGCCAAAGGGGATCACATGACCCCTGGGGACACTGCAACCGTCATAAATGTGAGTCAGCTGCCAAGCATCTGAATATATATCACATGACTATGGGGGTGCGTCAATGGTCATAAATATGAAAAACGACCATAAGTCATTTTTTTCAGTGCCCTTGTAACTTGGAAAGTCACTAAATGAACTGTTGTAAGTCAAGGACTACCTGTATTTGTTTGCCACTATAATGGTTGGATTATTCGAAAAGATATTACTATACAAATCAGTAGTGGGGAATTATGTTGATCTTAAATTATGAGAAGATAAGGGTAAATGGTGAGGTGGCCATATTTAGAGCAAAGGGGGGCAACTCACAAACTCCTTTCTTGTGATCCCCAGAATTCCCTGAAATTGCACCACCAAAGTTAGACAGCAAGCAGTAACAACAGAATTGACTTTAGATCTAAAACAATCAAATCTAACACAAATGAGGCAAAAATTGTCAAAAATCCCAATACACTCCCTTCAGTGATATCAACACCACAACACAGTTTAAGTCTTAAATTAATTGCCTATAAAAATTCCACCTTAAGCTGCAAAAGGATTCTATGCCCTCATTTCAGGAGAAGATCTAGGCAAACTGCAAAGAACTCCAGAAATACTGCTTAAATATCTAAGAAACATCCATCGTTGCACTGTAGAACCTGCCCACTCATATTTGCAAGATTCCAGAGGGTTTTGTTTCGATCCTTTCTCACTATTTCCTTCTCCTCTTCCTTTCTTTATAGTGCTGGCTGCGGTCGGACAGGTGTGATCTGTACACTGGAATATGTACGGCAGCTGCTGCTTAAAGAGGTACTTGGACCCTACTAAGCAAATTCACCAAGAAAAAAGTAAAGAAGCTGATTTCTTGGTAAACTGGATCTGACTTTGTGTGCGTGGCTTTTTATTTTTATTTCTGGCCTGTGTCTATGCTGATATAACATAGATCCTCCCAAATGCCTTGGGCTATGAGATTCATACTATCTACTACTATGGAGATATGGGAATTACAGCATAATTTATTGGGAGAACATCAACTTGGAAAAACCTGAGTTGCAAAAATATTAAGGCATATGATGAGGAAGAGAAGATGTTCAGTAACACATACTGTATGTCTGAAGCATTTGTACATATAGCCCTTTAATATGATTATCTGCATACACTTCCAAGCAATGAGACATTCCAGGTTGCCACAATTTATTTGGTGTACATTTTCCCTCAGAAGAGATCATAAAAGCAATTGGTGGCATTTAGTCACATAAGGCATATCCCTATATAGTGCTTAGCCACATAGGAGAAGGCAGCTATCAAAACTAAATATCTGTTCAAAACCTGGCAGTAGCAGGATGTGTTGGAAAGTTCTCTAAACCTCTGTTCAAAACCTGGCAACTCCATGCGGCCTACCAGACAGGAAAAAAAACCCTCAATAGAAGCAGTGGAGAATAACTGAGAGCTGGGAGGAGTGGGGTCTGCACCAGTTCAAAATGGTTAACAGTATCACACTTCTCCTTCCCCCAGGATTCCCTGACTGTACCACTGTCAGAATAATCAGAAAAACACATTAGATTTTACACTTCTTGGAACTGTGGTAGGTTACTGCCTGCTCCAGGGAAAGAAAAAAACATGTTTAAATATTGAAAAAGAGAAGCATGAATTAAACCATGAATCTCATTCATGAGTTGTGGCAAACTGAAGTCATGCTGTACAAACATAGCAGAAGGAAGATGGGGGTACTGGGGGTAGTGGCATGTTTGCATCCATTAGATGCAAATGGGGAAAAGTCTGTAGTCCCGATTCTTTTTCTTAAGAATTGACTAAGTGGACAAAAGCTTATCCTCTGGCTGGATTATGGTGCTCCCGTGCATGTATTCCAAATGGAACTTTCTTTGCCCCATGCAAATAACAGCGGCAAACACAGTGTATGGGATTAAATACCCTTCAACTTTACCCAATCCAAATCAAAAGATGATTGCAGTAAGTGGTGGGCCAATTTTTTGCTCACCCATTCATCACCAAGGTACTTCTTGTTCTCAGAAAAACTTCCTGAGTTGCTGGTCCTTCTTTTCATGCAGACAGCTTCTTATTTAGGTACTCTCAAAACTCAAAGAGAACTATAACTGAAAGGAATAGTAAAATAGATTAGCCTATGCGTACATATATGCAGATAACTTCTGTTTGATAAGGCATGGTTAAGATCCAGATCCCACTCAGATGATGTTCCAGGTAGGCTTTGAAAATGTAATTATTCTCCTAGACCTTGAAGTAGAAGGGTAGTTAGTCCATAGAAGATTTGATTTTGTTTGACCTGGATTTTTTTCTGCTGGACAGACATCTCTTGTTCTTATACTTTATTGTGCAACTTTTTATAATTTAAAACATCCAGAGTCATTGAGAATCGGGCATTTTTTTAAAAACTTATGCATAAATCTATACATAAATTAATAAGTTGCTCTGTGAAAAAAAAGTGTCCTCATTTGTCAGTTTTTCATTCTTTTTTAGAGGATTTCTCCACATTTCAGCATTTTTGATATAGTCCTAGAAATGAGGAAGCAGAGGCCAGCTATTGTTCAGACCCAGGTGAGTCGCATAGCCAACTCAAGATATTTGACTGAGGCAAAATACCAGGGCTGGCCTTTTCTTACCAATATAGAAGCTGACTTCTGGTATGATATGTCTGTCATAGCTGGGAAGAACAAATTAGCGTAGGGAATACCACACAAATAGTGAAACTAATTTCTGAAAATAATGCACTTAAGATCTCAGAGGGACTAAATCATTACATTCTACCTGAGTCTAAAGAGAAGTTGAATTCTGAAAATCCTTTATTTCAAACAATAATTATAATCAAAGCTAAAATGAATGCCTGGTGATAGGTCTGAAGATATAGATAGTCCACTTTTCTCAATAGGTCAACAGGGGTTCTCAACCTTGGCAACTTTAAGACTTGTGGACTTCAACTCCCAGAATTCCTCAGCCAGCAAAGCTGGCTGAGGAATTCTGAAAGTTGAAGTCCACAAGTCTTAAAGTTGCCAAGGTTGAGAACCCCTGCAATAGGAAACTGTAATTTATGGAGTGAGAACCTTGAAGAATGTCCTTGCTAAGGGGAATTGTATGGTAACATATATATTTATTAAAATAGTAAGAGAAATTACAAGGGTATTTTTAGAAACATCACTGGATGGAAGCTAATATTGCCTTCAGGATCAGTTTTTTCCTGCTGTCAACCTATGCCTATTTTGCTAGACCTGGCAAAACTCAATGAGCGCCACTGAGAATTGGTATCAAATACTTGTATGCATGTAGGTCCACAACTACATGTAGTCCTTGACTAACAACCATTTATTTAATGATTGTTCGATGTTACAATGGTGCTGAAAAATGTGACTTATGGTTGATTTTCACACTTTTGACCGTTGCAGCATCCCAATGGTCACATGATCAAAATTCGGGTGCTTGACAACTGGCATGTATTCCTGACTCAGGACAATTGTATCGAGGTCATGTGATCACATTTTGTGACCTTCCTAGTTGCTTTTGAAAATAAAGTCAATTGAGGAAGCCAGATTCACTTAAAAACTTCATGAGTCACTTTACAACTGTGACAAAAAAAAATTATAACATGGGGCAAAAATCACTGAGCGACTTGTCTTGCTTAGCAATGGAAATTTTGGGCTCTGTTGTGGTAGTAAGTCAAGGACTACCTGTACACAAATCCACCACCTTCTTAGATGGCAGCGAAGAGCTAGCCTTTTTCGTATTTCCTTGCTGTCATTTAATGCAAGGGTCCCCAACCCCCAGTCCGTGGACCGGCACCGGGCCACGGACATGTCAGAAACCAGGCCACACAAACAAGCAAAGAAGCCCCATCCGCAGGATACGGGCAGCATGTGAAACCACGCCCCCTCCGGTCCATGGAAAAACCTCTCTCCAGGGAACCGGTCCCAGGTGCACAAAAGGTTGGGGAACACTGATTTAATGGTTGCCTATCTGCATTAATAAACTATAAGCTTATAGTTTAAAAACTATAGGTTTCCCACTCATCTGTGTCACATCTTTTCTTGTCAGGAACAGTATGAGTTTGTGTATCATGCAGTCATTGAAATGTTCCGGGATGCCCTGGCCATTTCCTGCCCAAATTATGAAAATCTCAAAGAGGTAAGAGATGGGGCCAAACAAGCTTTTTCCACAGAGGGCATGATGGCTTCCTTGTTCTTCTATGAAAAATGGAGTTTCCCTTTAGGTCTGGCAGTTATGAGGCAATTTTGCTTTCTTGAAGCAATCTTACTAGAACTATTTTGAAATACTTGGTTTATAATGCAGGCAAAAATTAAATCATTGCATTTTATTTGTTTAGTATAAGATATTCAAGGGAAATATCAATCTAAGAAATTGTACTTAGCATATAGTTAAATTTTTAGAAATTGTGTTTACCATATAGTTAAATTTTTATTAGGATTTATATAATAATTTTGTTTAATTTAGTGGGTTTTCTTTTGTTTTACCCTGTATTCACTTTGGGAAGTCGGGGGGTGGGTGGGCCGGGGGGGGTGTAATAATATACTCAACTGTAATACTTGCAATATATAAGAATGACATATTTATTGATATAAGAGGGATTGCTCGGGCAGTACCTCTGAACCACATCTGGAGGGGTTGGAGAGTGAGGAGTGAAGGATTGGAGGGAAGTAGGAAGGTTGTAGGAGAGGAGGGTGGAGAGTGAGGGAGGGAGGGAGAGAGGGGGAGGGAAGTAGGAGATACGGAGGAAGGAAGAGGGGGATGTGGTAGAGGGGGTGCTGCTGAGCAACACCCATAGTTATTTTAAGTAAAGTTGAAAAGGATTGTATTAAGTTGAGTTGTATTCAATTTGATTCTTTGTTTATAATTATAAAACCAATAAAATATTTAAAAAATAAAAAAATATAAAAAATATGACAATTTATCCCCATGAGGCTCAGGATTTAGATTTAGATTTCCCTCTCACTCATATGATCATATTAATCCCCATAGTTGTCTTTCATTTCCCAAATGTTTACTCTGACTTTTAAAGCTAGGTCCTTTGTATTTAGTGAGGTTAATTCTGAGATCAGCATGCAAAGATAAAAAAAACACTTCCTATTTTGGGGATCAAAACTGGAGCTCCCATTTCATTGCTGTAATGATGCTGAGAAAGGAAGATTTAACCTTTCTTATTGCATTTTCTCTACATAATGGTGCTATTATTTCTGCAAATAGGAAGAAAAAATGCCACTATATAAGTATTCACCCTGGCAGGATGGAAAAAGCCCTGCGTAAATTCCCTGTTGGAGACTCTAACCTAGGGGTGTCAAACTTGCCACATCATGTGACATGTCGCAATATATTGAGACTTTTTCTCCCTTGCTGGAGCTGGGGTGGTCATGGCTTTCCCCGTGATGCAGGCTGGCAGTCTGACACCCCGGCTCTAACCCATCATTGTCTCTTCCTGCCCTGCCCCAATTGGTTCCTCTTTTTATCTGAAAATAAAAATATTCTCCATCACCAACAGAAAAAGAGTTGCTTCTGTTTTAACTTTCTGTGAAGCTAAGCATCATGAAAGTGGTGGGCACAGCTGGCTGGAGCAGTGCACAGAAGGGAGCTTGTCAGTTCTGCTGTGAAATGTTTAAAAAGAGAGAAAAAGTTGGCCTGGAAGTTCAGAGGACTATGGTTTCACTCTAGCCAAAGCCACTTCTCTGTGTTATTCTTTATTTGTTAGATTTACATCCTGCCCCTGCTTTAATGCAGTGATGGCGAACCTTTTGGGCTTGGCATGTCAAAAATTCAGAAAATGCCTTCCTTGACTCTGCTGGTATCTCTCTCTCTCTGTGTGTCTCTGTCTCTCTCTCTGTCTCTCTCTCTGTCTCTCTGTCTCTGTCTCTCTGTCTCTCTCTGTCTCTCTCTCTCTCTCTCTCTCTCTCAAAGTCACACACACATACATACACCTCATCCATACCCTGGGCAAAAGAGAAATGATTCATAGCAAAGAAATACATTAAATTATTTAAATTTATTATTAAATAAATAAATAAAGTCTGGAAACTTTGGAGAATGTTCTTGCGTGATCTTGCGGCCTCCAAAAAACAGCAGGAAAGCGCACCTGTTTCTTGTGTGCTTTTTTGAAGGCTCCAGAGGCCCCACAAGAGAAGCACAACAAGAACCCCAAGGCCTGGCATACCCCCCAAAATGCCATGGCATGTCATAGCCTTAGTGGCTTCCATGGTTGATTTTAAGTATTGGTGTTCGCGGCATTGAAGCGACAAACAAGTTGTTAACCAAGTTCTTTCTTTATTCCTTCCACTGTACCACTCAGCAAACAAACAGGCACGCAGGCCTTTTATAGTCTCCAAACCCATCCAATCACAAACACCCTCTTTCGCGCCTTACGCATGCGCACCAGACCAGCATCAACCAGTCTGGTCCCGGGCAGCTTTTAGGTTGCCCGGGACCATTTGCAACATTTCTGGGCCTGCTGAATTTCCTCAGCAGGCCCAGGACACAACACCCCTCCCCCCTGGATAAAACACACATAACTATACACACAATACATTTGTTCCCAGGCCGGGAATATTGGAATTACTTGGCCTGCCCACAGGCAGAGTACCTTTATAAAATAATGGGTTTAACTTAACAAAACGCTCCCAAAATCATAATTGGTATATATTATGCTATACCGGTGTTAGTCAACATCATCCTGTTACAGACTAGCAAGGTTCCCTCTGCAATGACAGAAACCTCACATAGTCTCCCAGATGCTTGGGAGGGGCCTTAGCCCTTTGTGACCTTCGCAAAGTCAGGGAGGGTGCCTGGTCTGCCAGCTCACCTGCCAGACTAGGCAGACCAGGACTTCTACTTAATGGTGCCTGGCCTACCGGCCCATCTTGTGGGCTCAATAGACCAGGACTTTGATGCCTTTGATGACTGTTGGCACACCTAGCACCCGTGCACCTGGGCCCCGATAGCTTTATCAAGTCCAGGCCACCAAAGATGGCTGTGTGCAAGCTCTTTCATGCACATAGTTTGGATTGTGCAGGGTGAATGCCTTGGGCATCTATTCTAAATCCTAAAAATTCTGTGAAAGTGACTCCAATCATGCATTTGTCTTTTTTCAATTTGAAAAACCCCAACAATGCAGCCCTTAACCTTTCTGCCAAATTTTGTGATTTATTTATTTGTTTATTTATTTATTGCTTAGACTTATATGCCGCCCTTCTCCTAGGACCCAGGGCGGCTTACAAAACAATACAATAAAATTATACAATAAAATTAATCACATTCATACAGCAAACAAGCACAGTCAACTCACAGTCGCTGATGGAGGGACATTCCTAGGCCCAGGGGCAGAGCACAGCTCATACGCCCCAAGCCTGTTGGCATAAATGCGTCTTTAACAATTTCCAGAAAGCTAGGAGGGAGGAAGCAGTACGAACCTCTGAGGGAAGCTGGTTCCAGAGGGCTGGGGCAGCAACAGAGAAGGCCCTAGCCCTAGGCCCCGCCAGATGACATTGCCTGACAGATGGGACCCGCAGGAGTCCCATCTGCAATGAGGACGTCATCAAAATAGGGGCAAACCCCAGGTATTCCCCTGAGCGTGCACTCCATGATGCTCTGAAATATACCAAGAGCAACATTCACCCCAAATTGTAACCTCTTTACCTTAAAAGTGCCCCTATGGGTCACTATTGTTTGGGCCTCCACAGTTGCATCGTCAACAGGTAATTGTTGATAGGCCTGTGCTAAATCAAGCTTTGCAAACAGCTTTCCCCTTTGAGGGAGGCCAGAAAATGACTCACTACCAGTACAGGATATGTGTGTTGTTGCAAAATTGTATTCAGGGTGCATTTGTAGTCCGCACAAATTCGGACTTCCCCATTAGCCTTTAAAGGCGTTTCCCATGGACTTGAGTCCACCGGTGCCAAGATGCCCTGTTGAAGCAGCTTGTCCAGCTCTGCATCAATCTTGCCCTTTAAGGTGAATGGCACCCTCCTGGGCTTGATTCTAACAGATGTGATGGCTGAGTTTAATCACAAGGAAATGGGAGACCCCTTGTAGGACCCAAGCTCTGAGTTAAACACATCTGCAAACTCATTGCAGACTTCTGCAAGGCCTGTAGTTTGCAAACTATTTATGCCAGTTACTTGGATTCCTAAGGCCTCGAACCACTCAGGTCCAATTAGACTCGTACGCTCATCCCCAACAACCACCACATCTAATAGAACCTGGAAAGCCTTACGCTGCACTTTGAGCATAGCTTCTCCAAGTACTTTAACCCTTGAATTTTGAAAATCCGTGAGGATTAAGTTCGATGGCCTGAGTTTGACTCTAAGGCCACTACTACTGCAAATCCTTTTAAAGGTATTGTGTGAAATGATTGATAGAGCGGACCCAGTGTCCAGCTCCATTGACAAGGGAACCCCTTGTAGCTTCACATTAACGCAAAGCTTCTTGTCCCTGTCCGCAATATGCTTCTGCGCGATGCACAGAAACCCACCCTGTGTTGGCTGGGGACCCTAGTACCTTTCTGAAGGAATTCTTCCCAAGGTTGCACCTGCTGGTGACCCAAACAGACAATGGCAATGTGGTCTTGCCTACCACATGCCCGACAAAAGGCAGAGCGGAACCGGCAGTCTGAGCGCTTGTGGCGTCCTCCGCATCCGAGACACTGAAGGGCTGCCGGGGTCTTGACCAGCTTCTCTCACAGCCTTTGTGCTGCAGGCTGGTGAAGTCTGTCCACCTCTTCTTCTGGATCCGGGTCCTGCACTTCTTGAGTGACTTCTTAATGGACGGATGTGACTGTTGTAGCGCTTCTGGCGAGTCGCAAGGCCTTCACAGTGCCGCCTGCTGCTTCTTCAGCTGCAACTTCGCATAAGACATCTTGGAATGTGACTTCAGCTTTAGCAAATTTTTTTGTTGCAGCTCTCTACTTCTAAGGCCGCAGACAAAACAGTCTCGTAAGCGTTCTTCCAGGTCCTTGAACTCACAAGGTCTGGCAGCTTGTCTCAAGACAGAGATGAATTCCACAGCAGACTCCCCAGGCTTCTGGTCCCTCTGCTCAAAAATGTGCCTCCACACAATTACAGATACCGGTAGCTTCGGATGAAAATGGTCCTTCAGCATATTCTTCAAATCTGTGTATGTTACAGACTCAAGCAGCGCAGGAGCTACTAAATTTTCGGCCACATCAAAAGTGTCCTGCCCACAAATGCACAGCAGGGTTGCTGCCTTCAAACTGTCTTCTCGAACCTGGTTAACTTGCAGGTAGTTTTCCACCCGGGCCACGTAAGAGTTCCAACGCTCCGGGTGAGACACGTCGAATTCGGACAACCGGCCGATCTTCGACATTGCTAGCTTCACTTAGCTTCGCTGCAACTCAGGCTGGGAAGAGGCCTGTTTGCCAAGCCCACCTCCAGTGTTTGCGTACTGACAGTTGAGTGCAGATCTGGGCGCCGACTTCCTGGCTTCCAGCTCTTTTTTGTAGAGGCTAGGTTCTTCGAGTTGTCTTCTTCTTTGCAGCAATCCCATCCTCGTCGCCACTTTTAAGTATTGGGCTTCGCGGCATTGAAGCGACAAACAAATTGTTAACCAAGTTCTTTCTTTGTTCGTTCCACTGTACCACTCAGCAGGCCTTTTATAGTCTCCAAACCCATCCAATCACAAACATCCTTTTTCGCGCCTTGCGCATGTGCGCTGGACTGGCACCAACCAGTCTGGTCCCAGGCAGCTTTTAGGTTGCCTGGGACCATTTGCAACATTTCTGGGCCTGCTGAATTTCCTCAGCAGGCCCAGGTCACAACAGTTGAGAATAGAGATGAACCTAGGTCTTTCTGGTCACAGTCCAGCATCATAGCTAATTCACAATTCTACACAGCATGTAAAATAACTGGAACAGGCTATCAATGATCCTCATTTTTGCTGTCATTTCACTCTCATCATAAATTCCCCTTTCACACCCACAAATACCTTCTGTTATGGATTTTGAGATTACTCCTTTCTCCAGAAGTTTCCCAAGGAAAGGTCATATTATTACCATTGACATGACTTCTGAGACAGAAGCATTCTCGCTGTAACTCAGATGTCAAACTTGACATGAGGGTGATATCTCTGCCTCTGAACATTTCCTCCTGTGGGCTTCTAGTGCAGAAAGGGATGGGAGGACACGCTAGTGCAAATGTGGCTGTTTCAGAGCCCAGCACCCACCCACTCCCATTCATTTCCTTTCTTAGGATAGTATCTTGCAGCTGGGCAGGAAAGAAAGAGGCATCTGATCAGCTGTTCGAATCTTTTCTACCACAGGCTTCCTTTACCCAATAAAAACTTTCTTCCAACCATCTATCTTGTTGGCTTGGAGTCTGGAGACATTTCCACAATGGGTTGGTCCTTTTACAGGAGGACACAGCTCCCTGCCTCTATCTTGGAAGGATTGCAAATCCAATATTTCACTTTCGTACAAAGGTTCTTTGTATGAAAGGCTTGTTGAACTGTTTCAGAATAATTTAATTATTTTTCTATGTGTGTGTGTCTCTGAAATGAATCGTGGCAATTGGGTATGGGTAATATATTCTTTCTTCCACTTTTCCCATATGCCATCAGATCTTATTCCCTGTCTGCCACAGGAACCCAAATTCAAGCATCCGCTCGGATGGAAATCCACTTTGGAGCAAGATAAGGCTAGATCTGTCTCCTAAAACTGTACACAAATTGGTTTTGAGTTCCAGAGATATTTTAAGGATCAATTATTTATTTATAGGCCGCTTTCATTATTTTTACAAATAACTCCAGGTGTCAAACCTATCTAATACACTTTCTTCCTCCTGTTGTCCCCACAACAACAACCCTGCAGGATGGGTTGGGCTAAGAGAGAGAGTGACTGGCCCAAGGTCATCCAACTAGCTTTCATGCCTAAGGAGGGGCTTGAGCTCATGATCTCCTGCTTTCTAGCCTGGTGCCCTAATTGCTAGAACCAGGGGTAGGCAACCTTGGCTCTTTTATGACTCGTGGACTTCAACTCCCAGAATACCTGAGCCAGCTGGGAGTTGAAGTCCACGACTCATAGAAGAGCCAAGGTTGCCTACCCCTGTGCTAGACCAAACTGGCTCCTTATTTGAAGTTTCCCTTCCTTTTGATTGTTTCATTGCAAATTTTCATTATTTTAATTTTAATTGTTTTATCCCTATGTTTATTGCAAAATTAAATATGAGATAAAGACATTTGGTAGACCAAATGCAAAATCCCAAGCTCAGGACTTTTCCAAAAGCAACGAAACACAGGATAGGTTTTAATAAAGAATAGTAATTCAAGGAACGGTTTGAGTTATTCTTTTCTCTCTTTGGGCACGGACAGGGCTACTTCAGGGTTAATCTGGCTTGTGGTAAATTTCCTGCTACAGGAAGTTCAGACTGCTGTCCTCACCTAAAACATTTTTCACTTCCCCTCTCTTTGGTTTTGCACAGAACCGTCTTCCCCTTTATGACGACGCCCTCTCCCTCCGGCAACCGGCTGCTCCCTTGCTCAAGCGAAGCTCCATCCTCCGGTAAGTGGGGGGCTGGGGGTCGGCACCTCGGCAGTGGGAGATGGTCAGCCCTAGAAGAGCAGAGCCTTTTCTGTAATGACCCCTTGCGGGAAAAGCCAGGGATGTGTGGACACTGGGTAATGTTAAGGAGGGAGTGAAAAGCCTTCTAATAAGGCTGATGCATGCTTGTGTATGTCATGTTTTATATGGGTCAATTTAATAATTGTGCTTGTATTGTTTTGTTGTGTGTTTTTTGCCTTGTAAATGCTTGCGTTGAGTTTTAAGTCATCTTGGAGGTATGGAGGGTGATAGTGTCTTTTACTGGTGTGAGTACAGCCATTGTAGTCAGGAAAGAAGCTATACATGATTGAAGACCAATGAAGGTCTTTCTAGCCTCATTTCCCAAATATCAGCATCAGGCCTGGGCATTTCAGAAAGGCATGTGTGGAAAATGTTCAGCTGGGCAGGAATTAGATGTACCACTGTACATCACAAAGCATATCTACTTTTAATTCTTCAATTGAGACAAATTTCACTATGCTGAAATTCTGATAGGTGGTATTTCGTTTCGGCCTCTGTTTTTTCTGATCTAGGAGCATCTCGGTGCCTGCTGATCCAACGCCAGTACCACTTCCTGAACAGCCAAGAAAACTTGTCAAAAACATGGGTGATACTTACGCTGTTGTGAACAAACTCCGGAGAAGTGGAGCAGGAGCTTCTTCTGTTTCTCCTGCCAGTGAGGACAAGTCCACTGAAGAGGCACATTTTTATACTGCGGTGAAGCCACGCAACAGCAACGTGGTTGACTTTTCATCAGTAGATCCCAGTGGCTTTGTAGGAGTACAGGCCAGTCACTCTCTGCCTGGAAGTCCTATACACAAGGCATCTCCAAATACAGCTTGTGAAAATGCCCATCTTAGTTCATCTCTGACAGGTGATGTGCGAGAACAACTCACTGGATATATAAATGGATATATAAATGCAGAAATATAAAATTTAGATTGGGTTTATTCATTTTGCTAAGCTAAAGAATTCATACTTTCACATATGTTTAGACCAGCGGTTCTCAACTTGTGGGTCGCGACCCCATTTGGGGTCGAACGACCATTTCACGGGGGTCGCCAAACACCGCAGTCCGCCATATTTTTTTGGTCGGCCATTTTTTTTTGGTCCGCCATTTTTTCCCCTTTGCGATGCGGGCCGTCGCGCCGCGCATGTGCGATGCGGGCCTGCAATTTTTGGGGGGGGTCGGCCATTTTTTTCCCCTTTGCGATGTGGGCCATCGTGCCACGCATGCGCGATGCGGGCCCGCCATTTTTTTTTGGTCGGCCATTTTTAAAAAATTTTTTTTTGGTCGCCCACTTTTTTCCCCTTTGCGATGCGGGCCGTCGCGCCGCGCATGCGCGATGCGGGCCCGCCATTTTTTGGGGGGGTCGGCCATTTTTTTTTGGTCGGCCATTTTTTCCCCTTTGCGATACGCCCGTCGCGCTGTGCATGCGCGACGCGGGCCGGGGTTGAGCCCCGGAAAAGGTTGAGAACCGCTTGTTTAGACGTAGATTGTTTAACTAAAGAGGTTTTTGGTATTTTTTACTAAAGCACAATCCATATTACAAATTCGGCTGTAAACCACTGTTTATAAATCATGATGCTGAGGTTCATATAGCATGCTAGGAGCTAAATTCTTTTGGCTTACAGCAGTATTTTAACTTAGCCAATATAGAGTCTGTGACTTTGCCTAAGGATTTTGTGTGCATGCATGTCTTTGTGCATGCCTGCACACATATTGCCTTAAGCCAGCGGTTCTCAACCTTTTCCAGGGCTCGACCCCGACCCGCATCGCACAAAAAAAAATAGCAGGCCCGCACCGCGCATGCGCGGCGTGACGGCCCGCATCGGGCATGCGTGGCGCGACGGCCCGCATCGGGCATGCGTGGCGCAACAGCCCGCATCGGGCATGCGCGGCGCGACGGCCCGCATCGCGATAGGGAAAAAATGGCCGACCCCAAAAAAATGGCCGACCCCAAAAAAAATGGCGGGCCTGCACCGCGCATGCGTGGCGCGACGGGGCGCATCGCGATAGGAAAAAAATGGCCGACCCAAAAAAATATATGGCGGGCCTGCATGGCGCATGTGTGGCGCGACAGCCCGCATCGCGATAGGAAAAAAATGGCCGATCCAAAAAAAAATGGCCGACCAAAAAAAATGGCAGGCCTGCACTGTGTATGCGCGGCGCGACGGGGTGCATCGTGCATGCGCAGCGTGATGGCCCGCATCGCGATAGGAAAAAAAATGGCCGACCAAAAAATATATATATAAAAAAAATGGCGGACTGCAGTGCTTGGTGACCCCCGTGAAATGGTCATTTGACCCCAAATGGGGTCGCAACCCACAGGTTGAGAACCGCTGCCTTAAGCAATAGCAAAATACAAGTAATAATAAGCATAATTTAAAAGTACAATTCAAAGGGAAAAGAATTAAAAATGCTTGGAAACCATACGGCTAGAAAAATAGTTCCAGAAAATTTGATCCGATTAATCAAAATTCTCCTTTGTCTCTCTGGCCTAAAGTAATGAATATAAATGTTGACCAAAAGGTGCATCTCCTCAGTCCATTGATGTAATTCAGGTGTGTTCCAATATTATCCATTAATGACTTTGACTCCACATAGTCCTCCCTCACCTGAATGAAGAATCCACAATTATGGATTGCTTGATCAATTTTAAATACTATGTATATAGCCGAAAAGAACATGTAATTTTGACAAGCAATAATAATTTAAAGTCATATTGACAATTCTTTAACTCTAAGGTTCAATTATGGCAATAATGAAATAAGTCCAAATCATGAGTTAATGTTCCAGTAATGAATATAGTCATTTAGGGCTACATATTATGTGAACCCAGCTCTTGTGATTAGGAAACTATTCTTTATGGTTTGGCATATGGTTTTAACCAGTGGTGGGATTCAAATATGTGAACAACCGGTTCTTTGTGTGGATGCCGCTTCCAGAAGTCCATTCTGGGCCTGGGCAACAAAAAATTAGCTATCGGTTCTGCGACTGGTGCGAACTTGCTGAATCCCACCATCTTGGATTGCACAGTATGTCACAGCTAAACAGGCCATAGGTTAACTTTGTTTGTGAAGTCAACTTTAGTATTTATGTAGCAATCAAAACTCATCATAATCTTCATCATTATATCAACTTTATAAAACTATCATATTTTACTGAAGATACAAAAAACAGATGTGTTAAAAGATTGCTATCTGAACTAAAGCCATTATAATTGGAATCCTTCAACTGCTTATCTTGAACTCTTTGCATTTGAGGAAGTATATGAGAACTGTTTGTCATTTAATAGCTGAAGAAGTTTTTGAACTGGGTTTGCATTTATGGTAAACCATAATGAGGTTTGCTTGATTTTGGCTTAATCTGATGTGGGAACCCAGCTACTGTAGGTAGCAATATATGGTTTATGGAATATCATGGTCTGAACAAGTCCATTAGGCCTTCTACAACTAACCAAGCCACAATGGATGTGTGAACATCATCATAAACAGGTCCCAAACTGAATTACATTTTCTTATTTGACTGTGCTAAATTAATTCTAAACCCACTAAGGATTACAAAATGCAAGTTTAGAGAAAGAATATCTTTACTATGAAAATGGACTGAATGTCAGATCTTGGCTTTTCTGCCATTTGCAACATTTAGCAGAATTCAAGAAAACGCCAAAGGGAGTCTAGCGTTATTAGGTATAGATTTTGCTTTTAGAATAAGCGAGTGAAAATATCAATAATAAATTATGAAATGGCCTAGATCTCATTGCTTATTTAAATTCTCAGTAGTGTAAGTAGGATTTATTTGATTTTTTTGACAAACTGGAATTAAATAGAGATAACCTTGGGGTGGTTAGGTTGGGGTTTTCTGGGTTCTTTATTCTTGTAATCTGAATAAAAATAGTTTTTCCCCCCTCTGATGTCTCTTCTTCAGGAGAGTCCAGTTCTGGAGTCACCTCATCTCCATCTCATACAAATGGAGCTGGGAAAAATCTTCTCAGGAATCTGATGCCCCCAGTATGTAGACTGATCTTTTTTCTTTATTTCAGAAGCCCTACCCATAAATGCCATAATATACACATTCCATTTATTAGTTTTTAAAAGAACTCATCTTTAACCCTTCTAGAAGTAGTCATTATTCTGCCTATTTTGTAAGGATAGCCCATTTCTGCTTTTCAGTGAATATTTGTTAATACACTGCCTAGAAAAGATATTGTAGTTCATTTCTTATGAAAAAGGGATTTTTTTATCATTCTCTCAGAAATATAGGATGTTGATATAGCTAGGCAATAATCATGTTGTATAGCTCCTAACCAACCTTTTGAAACAGGTGGGCGGTGACCAAGGCAAATTCATGCTCAGCTTTGGCCTAATTCACATTGAGCCAAAGAAATGAAAATAAATTTCCTCTTGAGTGTCATATTATCTGTTGTTGGCATGCCCACTATGCTTAACTTGGTTACTGAATTATTTCCTAGATTTGCACAATGCATTGAACCATAAACTCAACAAAAGAATCTTAATTTGTACAAACCCCTAATTATGATTTAGTATGTTTTGTGAGTGAAGTTACTGACCCGATAAGCAAGCTGTATAAACACAATTGCTGTGTAGATAGCAGGGATGTTTGAAGAACATACAGAATACTGGATACAACATATAGCTAAACAAGCTTCAATTTTGCAATTCACAGGACAAAATGAAAAGTTCTTTTTATTTAGTGTTTATTTTTTCACCTTTTGCTTCTTAGGTTTTTATCTCCTCATCTGGAAAAAAAGGTAAGAACAAATGTACTTATAGAGGATTCACCCTCTATCTGGAAGTGAGCAACAACAAGCCAACATAGGGCTGTTGCCAAGGAAACTACAAAGAGAGAACCATAGAGTCAAGCTAAAAAAAGTATTTTCATTTATCAAATTAAATAAGAGAAGCTCACAAGCTATTGAATATAAACCTTCATTCTGCCTAACTTTATGTTAGAAGTTATATTTATTAGAATTTTATCCTGCGTTTATTACTTTATAAGTAACTCAAAGTAATGGACATACCGTGTTTCCCCAAAAGTAAGGCCTACCCCGAAAATAAGCCCTAGCTTGATTTTTGGGGTGGACCTAATATAAGCCCAACCCCCCAAAAAAGCCCTAGTTTTGGGGTGAGGCACACACCTAAAAATCAAGCTAGGGTGGGGGTCAGGGGGTGGATCTGCCCCACATGCCCCACACCCACTTACCTTGCAGCCAGGCCTCTCCTCACCCGCCCACTTCTTCTGGGATGTCTTCTGCAGCCAGGCCTGCATTTCTCAGTCACAGGCCTTTCTGGAAGGCCACTGCAGCCGAGAACCGAGCTATGGATTCAATCCATACCTCGGTTCTGCAAGATCTCTGCAGCCAAAGATTGAGCTATGGATTGAATTCATAGCTCGGTCCTCGGTTGCATAGGCCTTCCAGAAAGGCCTGACTGCAAAATACAGGCCAGAACGCAGCTGCAGAATGAAGCTGATCCTTCAGCCCCAGAAGAAACGGACCTGCTGGGTGTGGCTGTCGGTGCTGGAGGTAAGACATCCCCTGAAAATAAGACCTCGTGCCTCTTTTGGAGGCAAAAAAAAAATAAGACCCAGTCTTATTTTGGAGGAAACGCGGTAGGTACTCCTTCCTCCTCCTGTTTTTCTTAGAACTCTGTGAGGGGCGTTGGACTGAGAGAGAGTGACTAGCCCAAAGTCACTCAGCTGGTGTTTCATGCCTAAAACAGGATTAGAATTCACAGTCTCCTGTTTTCTAGCTTGGTGCCTTAATCACTACGTCAAACAGGTTCTCTATAGTGGTCTGTGTCTCTTCCATCTAACTCACTTCAGGGGTCCTTGGTGCTTTCTGAGCTTGGTTGTTTTCTTGTAGACATTCCATTACCCACTAGTGCACTGATGACATTACCTAGTTTGAGTAGTGAAACATCTGCAAGAAAACAACCAAGCTCAGAGAGCGCCAAGGACTCCTCGTTTCAACGCTAAACTACAAATATTCTCCTTTACTGGTTACTCACTTCAATAACAGAGATAGCCTTTGCTGGGCTTCAAGGGTGGGGAAGATTCACAGATACGTCTTTCAGATATTGCTGAGCCAACTCTTGCACTCCTTTGCCATGCTGCAAGTTGTAAATCAACGTCATCTCGAAGCCATAGATTCCTCCACTTTGATATATAGTATCCATCTATATAAATGAACTCTACTGAGGCATCAGAGGGTTCTTACTCTTCAGGATAGTTCAGTACAGGTAGGCTATCCTTGTATTATCACATTTCTGTATCACTTTAAAAACTACACAGCTTTAAATCTCCCAATAATGACAGGTCCTCTGGATGACCTTAAAATAATTAGGAGGGTGCAAAACATTTTGTTTTGAAACATTTGGAGGGCAAATGTGATGCAGTTAATATAACCCACAGCCAGTTGCACTGCTTCATTTTTTATTATTTTAGATTTGGCTGAGGCATCACCGTACTAAAAGACTTTAAATAGAAACAGTTTTCCCTTCCTTTTTTTTAAACACTCCTTTTAAAGGAGATGACATTATTGAATCAGGTTTGGAAGCAAAGATCTCTTAGCTTTCTGGCTCTGGCAAAATGTTTGCTTAACTCTTTCTTGCACCAGACTGGCAAATGTCAAGAAGTCACTTTTGTCCCTGAACAGCATCATCATTGTCTCGGACTGTCCCCACGCAAATGTATGAAGATGTGGCTGACACCCCACTCAGGACTTGCTCAAATACTGCAGGGTCTTCTACCATGGGTGAGTAAGGACACCTTTAGGACATTGTGATGGTAACATTCCAGTCGGTGATGGTATGACACTTTAGGATGGGGAGAATGTTTCGGCATTTAAAACTGAATACACATAGTTTTTAATTGTAACTAAATCTTGAGTCAATTAAACAGCAATGTTCAGCATCAACAGTGAACTTTTTACATCAGTTCTATTTTTGATGCCAAAGAAGAAAATACTGTCAGGTCCCAGCAAACAGCAGCAGCTTTAATTAGTGAAATGCCTGCTTGGTTCTGTAAGGCAGTTAACAAGCACTTATTTTTCACCATTCATGCTATCAAAGATTAACTCATATTCATTGTCCCACAAAGCGTTAATACAGAAAAAGTCATTTCACTCTCCTCTCCTTCAAAAAAAAAAACCCCACAAAAACTTACTTTATGAATAGCTTTTGTTTACTAAATTAACATTTAGAATAGTAGGGGATTCCAGTAATTTTATATCCATTTTAATTGATCTAACAAAGGCAACTCAAGTGCCCTTTTATTTTTAACCCTTTTAATTTGCCCTTAACTGAACTTAAGAAATGTCAAGGATGCTTCAGTATAGGAGGAGAGGGGGGGAGGGAGGGAGGGAGAGAGGGAGAGAGAGAGAGAGAGAGAGAGAGAGAGAGAATAGTTTTGTGTGCCAAATTCTGTATGTAAAATGGCTGTGCGGTATGTGGATGTAATTAGGAGCATGTGAAAGTATTGACATAGCACCTGTTGATGGGTCTATGACAATTCGCCATGGCCCATTTGCCACAGAACAACTCACTGTGGCACAAGAGTTACACTAATATCAAAGAAATGGTGGAATAGAATCATTAAAGAAAGGAGGGACAGAATGAGATGTGAATGGCAAAAACTAAAAAACAAATATTTTAAATAATTAAATAGAATTGTTAAATTGTCCTGCAGCAAGCTGTCCAGCAGTGAGTTGTCCCATTCTGCCGGTTGACCACCTCTTAGAGCAACAAACCTTTTTTCTGGGATTGTGTGGCTACCCTCCACGGCTGAATTTGATTTAAGGTGTGACCCAGAAGGGCTGCAGTTCCTGAAAAAGCCTTCACTCCTCCCAACTACAGCTTTCTTGACTTTTTGCTCCTTTGCCGCTGAATGTGATCCATGCATCATGTGGGTCCTACTGATAAATCAAGGGAAACTGAGAGAATAAACACCAATCTTTCTCCATGTTTTATTTATTTCTAAACAGAGTCATCCATGATGTTTTGTACTATGTCAGGGTTTTTCAAACTTTGCACTTTTAAGAATTTCTCTCCCAGAATTCCCCAGCCAGCATTTGAAGGAATAGCTAGGGCCAGTTAGGGAGGTATCTCCTTAAACAGAGCTGCTTTGGACCAGCCTTGCCATATGTAAATCTCACAAACTTGGGCTCCCTTCGTTACAGAGAAATTCTCACCACATAGATCCTAAGTGGCGCATCATACCTATTCAAAAGAAATTTTAAAGTCATGTGTAAATATGTCATTGATGCATATTAGCCTGGAAAAGGTCACTTATCGATTTCTGGAGCTCCAATAATTCAGATCTAATGTGGAAAAGGTTAAGACCATCCAGAATCTTCTTGAGAATGAGTTAAGAAACCAAAACCACTCTAAAAGCACAGCATAAAATTGTCCAGGAAGTGCCACAGAATCCCAAAACAATATCCAGGAGTCTGCAGGTCCCCCTCATCATTATTATTAAAGTTCATAACTCTACCATCAGAAAAGCACTGGATAAAAATGAGTTTCATGAGAAAGTAGTGAGGAGGAAGTCATTGCTCACTAATAAAAACATCGATACTTGTCTCAAGTTTGCCCCAAAGTCACTTGTTTGATCCTCCAGATTTCTGGCGGAATGTTCTAGGCCAGGGGTAGGCAACCTTGGCTCTTTTATGACTCATGGGACTTCAACTCCCAGAATTCCTGAGCCAGCATGGGTGGCTCAGGAATTCTGGGAGTTGAAGTCCACGAGTCATAAAAGAGCCAAGGTTGCCTACCCCTGTTCTAGGCCATGCTGGCTCAGGAATTCTGGGAGTTGAAGTCCACTAGTCATAAAAGAGCCAAGGTTGCCTACCCCTGTAAAATCTAGGCAAAATGAGTCCATGGCACAACTTTTCAGACTGCAACTGGCAGAAACAAAACACCACATCGCACAATAAGAATATACCAATTGTCAAGCAGGGAGTTGGCAGTAGGATGGTTTGGGAATACTTTGTTTTCTCAGGACCTTAACACTTCTATCACTATTACACTGTATCGAAGAATTCTACAGAGGACCTAATCCCCATGGAAATGTTAGGGCATGACCTGAATCAAGTAATTTATGCTAAAAACCTGTTACTTAGCTGAACTAGTTCACCCTAGAATACCCCAAACTCCCAGTACAGTGATGCCAGAGAACAGTTACCAATTACAGGAAGTATTTTGTTGCAGTCATTGTAGCTAAAACTTGTCAATTTTTTCACAGTGGCACATTGCACGTTGGGTGACTTTGTTTAGGATGAAATAAAACACCAACCTAGTGTTAGTTCACTCATATATGTCAATAATATTAACACGAAGCTCTGACATTCAGTAACAAAGAGATGCAATTATTCAGAAAATTTGAAACAGGGCAAAGACCTCTGTCAGCATCTACTCGGGCTGTTCACTACTTTGGATTTAAAGGGGAAAAGAGGTTTTGGTGCATTCATTCACATAGCACTTTCAGTAACCCTTTTCAAAAGTTGCCTCTTTTCCTGCATTGCTGGCTTGCAATTGTAGGAAAGAGACAGCTGCTTTAATGAGATGCTGACAAATGCTGTACAAATGGCCCTCCATGTACTGCACAGGTCTTGCATCTTTTATTTTCCACAACATACTGATAAAATGAGAATTAAAATCAAATGGCATGCACAGTGTACCTTAGGCTGAGATATGCAAGGAGAAAGTTCAGATGGGCAAAATCATTATTTTAAAAAATGACCAAAGCTCTCAGTATGGTATGTAGCACCTTTCCTGTTCTCTCATAGGATTTAACATCCGGATCGGGAAGCCGAAAGGACCAAGAGACCCTCCTGCTGAGTGGAGCAGAGTATAGGCTGCACTTCTGAGGACACTCTTTACAGCAGGAAGGAAAGCTGCTGCTTCTGCAAAAGAGGAGCACTAAATATACATGCTCACCTCCTTCATAAGGAGCAACTACGCAAAAACAGCAATTTTTTCTGACCACAAAGAGGACAGTTACTATGAGCATTAAAGCTCAGGACATTTCTACGAAGACCGAATCCTCCAGTTAAAAGAGCTTACTTTGACATTAACTTTTCTTTACTAGATCTTGTTTATTTATGGGAGCCAAGAGTGTGGCTGGCTTAGAGATTTTCAGCAATAATTATTTAGACCCAATACTGGGTATAATCATGCCAAGGAAATCCAGAACAGTTAGCCAATTAAACAAAATATATGGCTATTAATGTAATGTTCTCCTTAAGTTACAGCCACTGAAGTAAGGATAAGCCTTATCAGACGCTACTTATTGTATTTGAGCATTTATGTTGTTTGGTTTTGACTTACATAGGGTGTGAGCCTAACATGGGGCCAACACTTGGATGGTCTCACTTTCTAATGGAAAGCACAGAAAAAAAGAAACCAGATCTAAGGGAGGATTATTGTATATAAGTTGTAAAAGTTTGGTGTTGAAGAAAGGGTATCTCTCATACAATTACGCACTTCCAAATAATTGCATCAGAATGGATTTGGCTAATTCAGTCTTCAGAAGAAACGTATTCTGCATGACCATATGAAGAGATAACTACACTATTTTGAAAGGAATCTCTAATTCATTCTCCCACATACTCCTCTTCAACAGAGTTTCCAATGTAACTCTGATAACCTTGTAATGTTAAGTGATCATGCTACGTGTGGATTAGTTAGCTGACTAGTTTAGTGGATTACAATCCAGACATTTGGGGTGAATTCAACAGACACATCTGGCAAAGCAAAAATAATAGAGCAGGTGAGGAAAGTTTCCTATCCCATTTTGCTATCTCTTTATTAGTCCTATTTATATGTCTAGGTAACATTACTACAATAGACAACAAAAGAGGAAAGAGGTTGTTGTAGAAAAATTGTAGGCATGAAGTAATAAAAACCAATTGGAGGGCCAAGAAAGGACAAGAGTCATAAAATGCTATGGTAAATTACAGTGAACATGTCCTCCATCGTTGTGAGTCTTAACAACTGCTGTTTGACTGTCTTCTTTGCTGCTAATGTAGCTTTCAATATCAATTCCCCATAGACATTTTTAGAACTGGACAGCCAGCACCAATGTTACCCAGTATGTTTCTGCTAAATTAAATACACAAATGAACCAGGAACACAGAACAGGAAAGTGCAAGAGCCCCCTTTCTGCTGGACAAACATCACAAGTTCCCTGTCAGAATGGGGAAGTCCTGGAATGGGTTAGAACCAAATTCTGACATGAGCCAAAGCGATGATCACTCCTAGAACAGGCAGAAAGAAAAAAATTATATTTATGGGAGCAATCTTGAAGAATCCAGCTCAGGTAAGGTCCAACAGTCTGCTTCTTTGATGAGAAAGTGGCAGTTTTGAGGCCCTGCTATTCAACACTGAGGAATTTCCGCTTCTTGGCTGTGTGGGTGTAGGGGTGCCAGCGCCATTCCACATCAGCAGTATTCTCTTGCTCCAAGGTTCCCAGTTTGATCATGTATACTGCAATAAGAGAAGAAAGGTTTGATCTGTCTGTTGTGCTCTGTGCTTCAGAGAATAAACCTCACAGCTTTGTTTTCAGTCCAGTTTAACTGCAGCCTCTGAATGTCTGCAGAAAATGAATTTTTAGGACAGAGGACAAGGAAAGATAAGCCCTATCCAAACAATGGAAAGAATCCTTAAAACTCAGAGCATTTTATGCTGTGGCTGAGTTCACACATGCAGTTAAACGTTAATAGGTTTGTTAAATTCTGGCTTAGTATGTTTAGACCCTAGCCGGTGTAACACAACCAGAGGTTAGGGAATTGCAATATATGTGAACTGAAACTACCATTATTCTTTAAGCCACAGTTAAGTGGCCTAGCTGGCGCACATCAGATCTTCTTCTAGGACAACCACCTCCAAACAGCCAGCCAGATATTCCTGAAAGCAAACCCTGAAACCACAATAATTATCCCCAGCATTTGAATCTCACAGATTACATTAGGCAACAGTATGTTTAAGGATGAGTTATGGAGTAGGCCATAACATATTGTTCTAAAGTTGAGGAAGCCACATTAGAGTTACTGCAATAGGTGAACCCAGTCACCAGAAGCCATTATTGAATGGTAGTTACCTCCCTCCCCCAATGTCACAATGATTCAGATGGACAAAGGCCAAGATTCTGATTTACAATAAGCCTGCCAGCTTCTTCATGTGTCAGCTGAGATCTGAATCAGCAACTTCATCATTATATGTGCTCCTAATCACAATGTCTTTAGATCAGAATAGGGACAGGAAGAGAATCGTACTGAACTATGAAAAGGATGATTGAATCCATTCTAGTGTTCAACAGACATAGCAGTTATTTGAAGAACCTTGTGATCCATAAATACTGAACAATTGTGTTAGTTTTTCTCCTCCCTGAAGCAAATGCACAGAAGAGATTTTTAGTTTTTCTCCTCCCTGAAGCAAATGCACAGAAGGGATTTTTTTTTCAGAAGGACAAGAGTCATGGACAAATCTACACACTGGTCCAGTTTTAAAAGTGCATAGTGAAAATCCATGTAGTATAACTGAGTTATGTGTGAAAGCACAAGAAGCATGGTAGCAAAAGATTTTTTTGTACAGCATCCTCAAATGTGGTGCTCTATCAAGCATGGTAAACTATCATTCTCATCACTTCCAGCCATTGTGGCCATAGCCTATGAATTACAAGACTTGACCAAACATAACTAGAGGGCACTGCTCTTGAACAAGGAAGCTACTTTCTTTTAAGAAGCAGCCTTACAGTAAACATCAGCAGAAAATTGTTCCGTTATGTCAACATGTAGTACAATAAAGCAAGAATTGTCAGAAATGTTGCCTCTTTTTGTTAGGAAGGAAATAAACAGATTGACTCATGCTAGAACTTGAGAGCCTTTTGAAAAACATTGTTGTCAACCGCAGGGGAAATCAGATTATAGCCCTTGATCCCAATTGTGGGAAAATAACTGAGGACTCCGTGTGCTCTAAAAAATACTGCGATCTGTGTACAGTACACTGTGTCTTATTGTTTTAATTGTTATTTGTTGCAATTAGTAGGACTTGAGATGGATGTTCCTTTACTGAGGAATCAGCCATATTTTTCAAAAACACAAAAAAGCCAGAGAAAAAGATGAATTTCCTTTCCACATGTGTTTACTTAAAGCTTGGTATTTCTAATATTGATTTGGAGATTTTACCTGGAAAAAGCCATTCCATTTAAGCCTGCAATGTAGTGACATTATAAATATACTGTCTTAGCTTTGCCCATCCAAGGGATGCTGAACAATACCTACAATTCCCAATAGGACTTGCTCCAACATATAGAAAATTATTCCAGAATTTCCTCTTCTTCCTCCTCTTTTTTTCTTCTTCAATGCTTTTGATACTTACTGTGTCAAGTATTAAATACAGTATCAAAAACTTGACTCAGCCATCCATCCTTCCGAGGTCAGCAAAATGAGGACCCAGATTGCTGAGGGCAATATGCTGACTCTATAAACCCCTTAGAAAGGGCTGTAAAGCACTATGAAGTGGTGAATAAGTCTAAGTGCAATTTCTACAAAGTTGAAGTTGCCCCTCCTGTTCATTGCAGATTTATTTTTCACATATTGATTCAGTCCACTTGCCAAACAGCTGCCATGTTCGGATATCTATCTCTCCCAACCACTTAACTGGATTCCCAATCCCCATGTGAGATGGACATATATACATATAAAGTGATGTGCCGATGTCTGGAGGATGTTAGGGTTTGGATGGGTGCTAACAGGCTCAAACTCAACCCCGACAAGACGGAGTGGCTGTGGGTTTTGCCTCCCAAAGACAATTCAATCTGTCCGTCCATCACCCGGGGGGGGGGGAGTTTTTGACCCCCTCAGAGAGGGCCCGCAACTTGGGTGTCCTCAATCCACAGCTAAATCTGGAACATCATCTTTTGGCTATGGCGAGGAGGACATTTGCCCAGGTTCGCCTGGTGCACCAGCTGCGGCCCTATTTGGACCGGGAGTCTCTTCTCACAGTCACTCATGCCCTTATCACCTCGAGGTTCGACTACTGCAATGCTCTCTACATGGGGCTACCTTTGAAAAACGTTCGGAGACTTCAGGTAATGCAGAATGCAGCCGCGCGAGCAGTATTGGGTCTACCTAGAAATGCCCACATTTCAACATCACTCCGCGAGCTGCATTGGCTGCCAATTGGTCTCCGAACGCAATTCAAAGTGTTGGTTATGACCTATAAAGCCCTACATGTCATTGGACCAGGTTACTTACAGGACCGTCTGCTGCCCCATGAAACTCAGCGACCGGTTAGGGCCCACAGAGTCGGCCTTCTCCAGGTCCCGTCAGCCAGACAGTGTCGCCTGGCGGGGCCTAGGGGAAGAGCCTTCTCTGTTGCAGCCCCGGCCCTCTGGAATCAACTCCCCCCGGAGATCCGTATTGCCCCCACCCTTTCCGCCTTTCGCAAATTATTGAAGACCCATCTTTGCCGGCAGGCCTGGGGCAGTTAACACCTTGCCCCAGCCAGTGTATGTATGTTTGTATGTCTGTTTTTGGATGATTGGTTGTTTTTAATTAATGGGTTTTATAATGTATTTTAATATTAGATTTATGTTAGTATTCATGTTGTGAGCCGCCCTGAGTTCTTGGAATAGGGCGGCATAGAAATCTAATAAATAATAATAATAATAATAATAAATCCAGTTTGATCTAGCAGTTAAAGCACCAAGCTAGAAAACAGGAGATCATGAATTCAAGTCTCGCCTTAGGCATGAAAGCCAACTGGGTGACCTTGAGCAGTCATTTTCTCTCAGCCCAGCTCACCTCACAGAGTTGTTGTGGGGAAAATAGGAGGAGGAAAGTATATTGAATTATGTTCACCACCTTGAATTATTTGTAAAAATAATAAAGGCAGGAGAGAAATATATAAAAATGTGGCAGAGGCTGAGAGAACAGTGACTCAGTTAAAACTGGCCTGGCAAGTCAGTGATGGAGACAAAGTTTCCGATTTCACAGTTCACAATTTGATGGTGATACTTACGTTTCATTTCAAACCTTGGCCCAACCTCAGAGAGCTCCACATTCCGATGGTCAGTCTTCTTGTAAACGTGGTGCCTGCCCCAGATAATATTGGAAAATTGCAGAGTAAGCACTGGGAAGAATTAAGAGCAGTCCTCTTCCCCAGCAATCAGGCTCTGTTATACTTTTTATCAGCCTCTTTGGTCCCCCCTCCTCCTGAGTTTCTTCCCCCTTTAAGCACGAGTACAACCCAAATCCCAGCTGCTAAAACATGGACAAATGGCAAACGCTTCATCATTTCAAGCAAAGCAGCAAAAGCCACACACACACAAACCATATTGGCAAATGTCTCTCCTCATATGTGATGACCAAATATAAATCAAACTGATAGTTGTCTACCTTTTTAAGTGGAACCACATCTGAGGCCCTCTCTTCATTCTCCCCATGGCAGAGCCAGCTACAGGATGCATATTTTCATTCAGTTCATCCCCTCTACAATTAACAGCACTATCTTCTTTGAGGCCATTGCTAACAATGCAACTTGTTGATTGACTTTAGTTGACTCTGCATTAAACTTCAGATAAACTATATTTTGGTGTTACACATTGCATGAACATAACAGCAGCATACCACAAATGGAATAGAAGCCAGGAATAAAGTTTTATTTTTTTATTTACAAATGTTTATCCTGCCCACCACTGGGTACACGAATTGTGGCCAGGTACACACATAAAGTAATAAAGTTGCCCACTAGATGACTGACTGAAAACTCTGTAGAAGTAACTTGCACGAACTATTGCATTTGGAAGTCAGTGGCAATTATTTCTCATTAAATAATGATAAGCTCAAACTGGTGGCAGACAGCGCTAGCTAAAGATAAGTGCTACGGCTTCCCTCTGTTTGCATTTTGAAAGAATCAATAAAGTGCAGAACTAAAGCAAATCCACAAATAAGCCCCAAAACACTCTCCATGGCTCCCCATCCATCTTATTTCCAAAACAGCTTGAAAAATGTTCTCTCATTATTCTTTGGCCTGAGTCCCTTCACATGTCTTGGGACTTCATTTACCACAATCCACAACAAGTATAGCAATTATAATCCAACTATTCAGAAGGGACCAAATTGCGGAAGTGTGTACTAACCCCTAGAGTACTGTCCATGAATAAGACCTCACAACTGGCATCAACAAGGAGTGAATCTACGGTAGCACCAGTGAAGTTTGAGTTTTCTTGGCTCCACTCTCACAACCATTTCTCCTCAGCCTCACTCAGAATCCAAACTAAGAACTCATACCTGAAGGAGATGTAGTCGTCTTGGTTGGCAAAGGTGATGACACGCTTGCTCTCTTCTTTAGGTACTGGAAACAAGTACTTGAGAATGCTAGTGGCCTGTGAAGGAGAAGGGAAAATGCCAGAAGCTTGGTGATAGAAAGTGGATGATGCGTGATGAAAGCTGGAAAAATAGTGAATGAAGTATCAAATGTTCCTGTAGTCTGAAAGTCAAGTTTCCCCTTACTGTACTTAGCTGCTTTATGATACATTTTATAGTAATAATAATAATAATAGAGTTGGAAGGGACCTTGGAGGTCATCTAGTCCAACCCCCTGCTCAGGCAGGAAACCCCATACCATTTCAGACAAATGGCTGTCCAGTCTCTTCTTCAAAACTTCCAGTGTTGGAACATTCAACACTTCTGGAGGCAGGTTGTTCCACTGGTTAATTGTTCTAACTGTCAGGAAGTTTCTCCTTAGTTCTAGGTTGCTTCTCTCTTTGGTTAGTTTCCACCTGTTGCTTCTTGTCCTGCCTTCAGGTGCTTTGGAAAATAGCTTGACTCCCTCTTCTTTGTGGCAGCCCCTGAGATATTGGAACACTGCTATCATTTCCCCCCTTGTCCTTCTCTTCATTAAACTAGACATACCCACTTCCAGCAACCGTTCCTTATATGTTTTAGCCTCCAGTCCCCTAATCATTTTTTGTAAACCAAGAAAACATCAATCATATTTAGTGACTTTTGCACACACTTTTGCCAGTAGATCTTACTGCAGAGTCAAAAAAGATTTCCTGCCCTGCCATCCCTCAGATGCAGCCCTTTTTTTGGCAGACCTGGAGAGCTACCTTCTCCATTTTGATTTTCAATTTCAATCTAAACAGTTCTCTAACACTGAGGAAACAACATTCTGATCTACCACTTCTTCTTACCCTCTGTCCAAGACGAGATGTGAAATTGTGGAAGATGAGGTGGGGGTTGGCTTCTGACATAGTGCCAATGTCTGGGATATCATGGCGCATGACCACGTTGCAAAGGGTGAAGTAGGCAGTGGGGCCAAAGGGCAGGTGGCTGACTATGAGTCCATCTAAGTAATGAAGAAGTGGGAACAAGGAGAAGAGAAAACTAGTTAGGCCAAGTTGCTATCAATGGAAGAAAATGAACCCATTGAAAAAAGATATTATGACACGGCCTGATGTGTGGGAATGATGCATTATCCACCAATTCTGCTTATAACCAGCTACTCCACCTAGGTCAGCATCATCAAAAGCTTCAGATGGAAGTCTTCCCAACTCTACCTGTTTGATTGTTAGACTATAACAAAGTATTTGGAAGGCATTAAATTGCTTCTGAAGAATAGAGCGATTGCCGATAAATTTGATATCAAACAAGCAACTTCAGGTCATTTCCAAATGAGCAAAACTGCACCTTCTATCAAACATGTCAAACTCGCAACGTCACGTGACGTCACGCAATGTATTGGGATAGTTTTGCCATGGCCGGCAATGGGGTGGGTGCAGCTTCTGTGTAACGCATCTGGCCCATGGGCCGCCAGTTTGACACCCCTGTTCTATATGATTCCATCAAACTGTCTTCCTCAAGTCCAGGACAAATGAAATAAAATGACTATTGAATCTCTGCCAGACATGCTCTCATAGCTACAGGATGTAAACCACAATTATCTAGTCTATATTGCTTGCAAAATACTTACCTGGCACCCCTCTGTGCTCATGCACCACCAGCAGGTCGGTGACCCCATTGGCTTTGCAGGCACGGACCAAAGCACCCACCTCATGCCTGCCCCGGTTCATTCGCTGGGCCCCAGGGAAAACTAGCTTCACTTCCTAAACAGAACACGGGAACAACACATGAAATTATAAGGAGCCATTTACAACCAGCAGAAGCAACCAATAACACCGTACCTAATGATAACACAGGTTAGATTCACTCTACTAAAAGGATTTTTTTTTTTTAATCTGGAAAGCTTGAGCTGAGATCTTAGGTGATCCCCTGGCACAGAGTCTTTGTTAAACCATTTGCTTTGATCTCCTAACTGCCCAGGACTGAGCTGAACTGAGTTGAGGTCCGGCTCAAAGTAAAGCTGTTCAATGAGTTTCCCATCTTACAGGCCGGTAGCCAGACTTGGTATGAAATATTCCCAAAAAGACTGCAGGTCCTCCGATGAGCGAAGTAAGACTTTTACTAAACCACTCAGCCAAGCCTGCCCCATCAACCTGCTTTCTAAACTTGTGCCTCCATCAAAAGCAGGACAAAGCATTTGCTATTTACTTACTTTGGCAAACATCTTGAGGCGGGAGCTGGGGTCCCGGGAGGTGGTAACCATAATACGGGGATCCTCCACTCCAGCCCAGCGATATTCATCATCCACATGACTCGTGACTCCTGCCAGGCCAATGTTATAATTACAAACCTTCCCAGAGATAGACATGTTCCTCAGAAATTATTTAGAGGACTGCAGGTTAGGGACGGTAGCTTAGTGGTTTGGCTCCAACGACCCACTCACCTTCTGCCCCTCCGTCATCAAACTCAAGTGCTTTCTGGAGGACCAGGGCTTCTTTACGAAGTTCTGTGGGAATCAGGCAGTTCTCTGGAAGGGAAAAGTACAGATGACTTTTAAAAAATTGTCAAAATCCATGTTATTGTGTTATTGATTCACCCAACTCCCAACAATTCTAGAGGGTTTACCATTTAAAGTAAAAATCACAAAACAAATACAGCCGTGATTGTATAGTATAAAAGAATATATAAAATACAATAATTCAAGCAGACTAAACATTAAAAAAACAAATAGGGAAAAGAAAAAATAAGACAAGTATAAGATTAATTCCATCCTTACAAGGAAGAAAAGCTGGGATGAGAGGATTCCTCCACTCACCAGCTAGCATGCCCATCATTATTTGTTTTAGGTGAGTACTGTAAGAACTGCAAGGCCTAGCTCTTTCAACAGACTTTTGAAAAGTTTACAAGAACAGCTATTCCCACCTATTTTATTTATATATTAGAATTATACTGTTTTTTCCAGAAAACAAATTGTACGTCTTATTTTTCCTCCAATTTTATGCCCAGAATTGACATCTTTTGACGTTGGTAAAGGGAAACTGCCTGGTGAAATGTCAACTCCAGGGCTGAAGCGGGTCTTTAATCTGGGTCTTCCTTATCCTAGTACAATCATTACACTATATTGGCTTTCTCAAAAATTACTTTTCAACAATTCTGTGAGATTGGATGGCTGAAATATAACATGGCTTAATAAATCAGCATATTTCCTCTTAAAACCCAGCCCTTGTTTGATTAGAATATCAGACAAGCACTAAAGACACTTAGTTTCAAATCTCCATAAAGCTATTAATTCATGGATAATTGTGCACCTAGTCTACTTCTCAAGATTATTTGTGAAGATACCTTTTGAGGAGAAATCTCAAGTAAATGGAAGGAAACATGGGGAACAATTGTAATAAGTGAATAAAAAGGCACATTGGTTCAATTATATGGCAAACTATACATGCTTTCTTAGATATAGGATCTATTAAGTTTAGTAGGGCTTACTTAAAGGCCAACTGGCCCTCAAACTTCAAATTCCCACAAAATACAATCCTGCTGCTATATATTGCAATTCCAAGTCATTAACATGTACCATCCAGAGCTTTTTTAATTTTTTCTTTCTTTTCTTGGAGAGTCCGGAGTTTTTCTTCTTGAGCTTTGCGGTAAAGATACTCCCGCCTCTGACGAGCCTCCCGACGCAACTAAAAAAGTACAAAAGCATCAATTAGATTCATTAATACCATTTTTTTTCATTTCCCTTCTGACTTCAAAATACTTAGTGATGGGAGAAAATGGATCTGTCCTGAAACATTTGTTAAAAATCCTGAAATTTTAACTTTTGAGTTGCATGCATTTAGACAGGCTACAATTAAAACAGATTAGGGTTGTAATCCTACAACTGCTTCCTTGGAAATAAATCCCATCAAATTTAGTTAGATTGCTAAATAGACATTTGAAGAATTATGGGGCAATTTCAAAAACAAATCTAACCAACATTGCCAACTACTGTAATTCAATGTACTTAAAAAGAAATAGGCCGAGAAGCCTGATTAAAATACAGGTAACTTCTAAATAGCGTATACAAAATCTATACTCTTTGCTCCGAATTAGTCAGATTCTAGAATGTCTACTATCCCGAGGCTTCATTGATTCGAATCGTTGGACAAAGTCTAAACTGAAATTCTGTCCCCCCTCTCTTAACCAGAAAACAAAACCAGTTACTGCTTATTCTTCCAAAAAGAAAATATTGCTCGATGCACAAAAATGAGTTCTTACCATGATCTCCCCTACAACAATCCAGCCTCGACCACGTTACGATTCACTTTCTTTCAATCACTTCCGCCCTTGATGTCGGTTCTCATTGGTCAGGAGAAACGGCCTATAACAGATGAGAATGAAAGCCCAAAGGGAAGCCTTCTTAGGCCCACCCCAAACATGGCAGAACAAGGGAAGGTGACGTAATGAGAATGCGTGCCCAACGCATCCACGGTGACGTCACTAAAATGCGCGCGCAGATGACGGGATGCAAATTCTAATGATGCTTCCGAAGAGCAATAGCACTAACGCTTAGACTTATATACGGCTTCATAGTGCTTTATAGCTTTCATAGTGCCTTTATAGCTTCATAGGCTGTTGAATACCGGGTAACGTTGTTGAGATTTTCTTTTCTAATGGAATATTGAAATAGTGGGGTCTAGGGCGCTTTCCCCCCCGCCTTCCTTCCTTCCTTCCTTCCTTCCTTCCTTCCTTCCTTCCTTTCTTTCTCTCTCCAGATCGATTCCCTTCCAACAGTAGGCGAAAAAGCATAAATACGGGAGAAAGATCTAGCTAGCGGATCCTATTTCATATTTCGTATATTTTTCCACTCTTCTGCTCCCATAGATTCTAATCTGAAGGAGAAATGAAAATGCTCTTGGGGGCTTCTTGGAGAGAAACCGGAACTGAGTTGCCAGCATTCTTACCACTGCGAGATAGCACACAGCAAATATTTTGATCCACTGGATTTGTTCAACCCAGATCCGATACCCATATATTTCCCGGCCTCTGGGGAGATCTCTTTTGGTCAGTTTTATCGATTCAAAAGAGAGCCCATCACCACCCTTGCCCGAAATATCAGAGGGCACAGCGTACATATAAGCCTACACAAAAAAACAACACCTCCCTTAATAGACATGGTTTCTGTTTAAGCCTTAGTCTAGAACAGGGATAGGCAACCTTGGCTCTTTTATGACTCGCGGACTTCAACTCCTAGAATTCCTGAACCAGCATGGAATTCTGGGAGTTGAAGTCCACGAGTCATAAAAGAGCCAAGGTTGCCTACCCCTGCCCTAGAACAATGTTTCTCCACCTCAGCAATTTCAACTTATGTGGACTTAAGCTAGCTGGTTGGAGAACTCTGGGAGTTGAAGCCCACACATCATTACTACGATTGACAGTCGCCATTCTAGAGACACGAAAAGCTTCACAACCGGAAACATTCGAAGCTGTATTGTCGCTTCTCTACCTCGGTTACAGCCGATTGGCCAAAGATTAACGTTTCTGATCTTATTGGCTGTGGAAGAAGAGAAGGTGGAGTCATGTTTCATAGGCAGCAGTACAGGAAGTCAATTGAGAAAAGCGGAGAGAATTTAGGGGAGGTTGGGCGGCCAAGCTGTGTAGAGGAAAAGCTACGAAGTTACTCTGATATATTTGCTTAAGAAGGTATCTTCTTTCTTTCTTTCGATTAGCCGATCACAGATGCAGGTAGAAAGAATGAGAGGCTTGTGACATCTCAGGATTCTTTTATTGTGGTGTCGTAAGTAACACTGCAGTTCTCTAATAAATCAACACAGATCCCTCGTTAGCTTCACCGTAATGCAAAACTCTCGTGTAGTATCTGCCCCTTGAAATGACGGGTGAAGCGAAGCAGAATAAGCTCATGGATCGGTCAGAACTCTTTAAAATCCTCAAATACTGTAACCACTTTGAACTCTGGAGGAAGGTTGGAAAAATAAAGTATTGGATATGCAGTTTACATATTTTAAAAGGGAAGAGAAAGGTGAGGGTGGTGGTATTGAGCCTGATGAAGCAAAGCATTTCTGGATATGTCTGTTCAGAACTAAGTCTTCCTGAGTCCAGTGAGTTTTTGGCTGGTGTTGTCACCACAATAACTGACTGTGATAGCTCTTAAGATTCTTTGCCAAAGGAAGCTTATTTTGAGTCTTCCTTTATGCCTTTCCATCAGCACTAGTTGTATTGATTTAGACAGGTTTTTAGCTGATAGAGTAATTTGCAAATATGGACACATCCAAATATGTATATCTGGATGAAAAGAAACAAGCTTTTCTCACCTTTCCTTTCTTTTATGGTCCTAAATGCTTTCTAAATATTGCACAAACAGTTGTAAGGTCCTGCTAAATGGGGTAAAGAGTCTGAGAAGATAGTAGGATCCTTTAAAAAAATCATTCTGTCCGCATTCCTCACGTTGCCTTGTTTTCAGAGATCCTTCTCCACAGGAGCATATCCCATTCAGTGGGTTTGTCCATCTTCTATACAACATTTTGAAAAAAAATATTGTTGTTGGGACAAAGGCAGGGAATCTGCTTCCACCAGTTGTATGTATCTCATACAATTGCAAATGGCAGTTGCAAATGGCTTTAATTGCTTAACTTGTGATCTTATTTGTATTTTTTGCTTTTAAGAGGTTTGAACACTATTTAATGGAAAGACCATGTGCAAATTAAATATATAAAGTAATAATTTACATCAACATGGATGTTTATTATAGCAGAAACTCTTGAAACTTGTATGACACAAAGTCGAGTAGGATCAATTGCATAATTTTCCATTTAGATGGCTCCCGCCGGGGACGTTGGACAAATTGAAATATGTGAGGAATTGGACCGTATTATCCTTCACCTTTTTGATGCTCTGGAAATGCTCCAGACCAAAAGAGAAGCTTTCAATAGCATGGTTGAGCAGGTGAGGACATGGCACATGAGACCTGGGTAAAGGCCAAAGGCAGGCTGCCAAATGATGGGGTCATTTTCCCTTTCCCCAATTGTTGCTGCAGTTGGGCAGAGCTGTTGATTCCTTTTTGGGAACTGTGTCATAAAGATTGCCTTTGTCTTCCCAATGGCAGAAAATCCAGAATCATTCATTCATTCATTCTCTTTTCATGATAACTAAGAATTCTGGCAGTTGTAACTATTCACATTGAGAGTTATCTGATCACTGCTGTAGTGTGTTTTTGATTTTGCCTCTCCAGGGTTGGTTCTCACTCTCCAAATCTCGCTATGCCATGGGTAACAAATCTGTATCTACTCTGCAATATGGACACCAGATGACTCCACTTATTCGGATAGAAACTAGGTGAGCGGGAAAATTGCAGGATTTTGGCAAGGAGGGAAATTCTATGATAGGGAATAAAGGCAGCAGCTGCAATGATACATCGTGCTAAACCAAAATCTGGTTGCCTTGCTTTTAGTTTAGTTGTACAGACACAATCATTGTGTTTAATGAATTATGGTTTGTGGCTTAATGTGTTGTATAAACTCAGTCAACCATGTTTAATCTGATGTGTGATCTTGTCATTGAGAGAACAATGGTATTAGAATGATCTATAACTTTTTTATTAATTTCTGAAGATTTCCAGTTTCATTACTTTCTTCTCCCTCTTGACTGACCCACCCATTAAATGGATATTTGTGTTAAAATGGGTATACAGGCAGTCCTCAAGTTAAGAATGAGCTCCAATCATCTGTCTGTCTTTATCTCAAATTTCTATCTAAGTCAGAACTTGGACTTATGAACAGACTGCTATTAGTACAAATGCTGAACAGAGTTTTCCTTCCTCAAGCCTATGAACCACTGAAACCATGCAATGTTTTCATGAACTGCTGAAAACAGGCTCTGTATTATTTATTATTAAATTTATATGCTGGCAATCTCACTATCCAATATTAAAAATTCACAAGGCTGCAACGGTTCATGAAAACATTGTACGGCTTAAGTGATTCATCATCTCAAGGAAGGAGAATGCTGTCCACCATTTTTAATAATAGTCAGCCCATTCAGAAGTGCAAGGTGTCTGTAAATCAAATGTTCTGAATCCAGGGTCTAATAGTAAGTAGCTAACCAGTATAATGAAAAGAGAAAAAAAAATAACTATGGTCTTTTGTGCTTGCCTTTTTAATTTTTCTAAAACCAGATGGCATCTATTTTGTGTTCTTTTTATTGGAACCTCCCTGCAAATATTTAAACGATTATTTCAAATATTTCCATTGCTATTCAGCAGGGGAATGGTAGGAATTAAATAGCTAGATGCATCAGATGAGGGAAGATTGCTCCATCCTATAATAGCTGTTCCAAAGCATCAGATCATCCTAATAATTCCACAAATGGTTAATCCAACTCCCTTTGTAAGTAGGGACTGTATCACTTGGCTATATTCAATCATACTTTAATTATGAGAGCTTTGTGTTCTCTTAAGCTTTTAGGCAAGTGAGAGAAGTTTTGTTATGGATCATTTGGATGGCTTTGTTGATAAAATCAGTACTGGAAGATTGCTTTATTTCTTTGCTTTTGGGATGAGGACTGGAGAAAGCTAAATTCAAATCTCCATTCGGTGTGGAAAATTCTTTGGAAAATCTTGACCCAATAGTTCCCTCATAACCTGATCAACATCACAGTTTTGTTATGGAATAACATTGATAGGGGCAGATGTAATGTACACCCATGGAGGAAGAGAGAGAGAAAACTGAAATGATCTCTGTCTCACAGAGCCCCAAATAATGATTATCACTATTGCCCATTCCTTGGAAATGAATTGGTTTCAAGCTAAATGCTCAGTCTTGCATATGATTCTCTATTGGTTCCATTTAGCAAGGCAGAAGATGGGCAGACTCAGTTTCAGGTGATCGCAGAAGATTCTTTCAAAGGGAAGGCTGAAAGCCCAGCTTTTGTGGAAGAGATTGGCCCCAGTGAACAAGGTAAAGGAACAAAACCCACAAGATTTTCGAATCCACTTGATAAAAATTGATAAGAAACTGCAATCATTTTGCCAAGGTGTGCTGGAATCTTTTCATGACAGATGCCTCTTAAAATTACTATTGGTTACAATATTAATAATAAAAACCAAAGATGTAACAATTTGGGAAAATAAACTCTGTATAATAGAAACACAAATCAGAAATTCTTTGTCCCCAATAATATGAGAACTACAATACAACCATTCAAATGCAAGGTAGCTATTGAAAATACCAGCAATCAGCCTCAATCACTCTTCAAAGGTAGAGATGAGAACAGTTCAATTGCACTTTCTAAAATAACCTACAATAGGCATCCTGGGAATTGTAGTTCAACAACATCCATTTCCCTGCTTGCCAGTCTCCTTCGATTGAAGGTACTGTTTGATTGCTTCTAGTTCTACGACGACGAAAAGGCCCAGGAAAAACAGAGGATGCGGCCCAACCCCAGAATACAGCATCCCAGCCTGCAGAAACCTTAGGCCACCAAGACCCTCTGAACTGGTTTGGCATCCTTGTGCCTCAAAGCCTCCGACAAGCTCAGAAGACTTTCCGAGAAGGTGAGGAAAATGGCAGCTGGGATAATCACAATGAACACTATTTGCGCTTCTGTCCCCTTCTGATTCCTTGTCTAAAGAGCTAAGAAATAAATACTATCATGCAGCCGTTGTTTTCTTATGTGAAAGCTGCCACTTGGGCGGCAGATCATCAATTGGGGGAGTTCTGTGGCCAAGTTCTCCTCATATTATGGTAGTTACCATCTGAGGAATCAGACTAAATTTCTGGTATTCAGCTCAAACCTACTATCGTATATTGTGGCACTTCCTACATGCAATAAGGGCATTGCTCCAGATGTGTAATTTATATATTTATTATTTATTTTATTTATATCCTGTCTATTATTTTTATAAACAACTCAAAGCAGTGAGCATAACTAATGCTCCTCCTTCTTCTGATTTTCCTCACAACAACCCTGTGTGGTGGGTTGGGCTGAGAGAGAGAGTGTGACTGGCCCAAAGTCAGATGAGCTTTTTAGAGATCTTCACCATTCATAAAACAGTTTTTCCAACCAAAATGCCACATGGATAAATGAAGATTCCGGCTCTTGGGATTCCCAGTTAGAGCTTGGCAACATGGAAGTTGGGCATTCTATCATATTTGGAAGCAATCCAAATTAGGGACAGAGTAGAATGGATTTTCTCTTTTTATAAATACTATTTAAACTTGCCTATTGATAACCCCTTTTGCATCTTGTCCTGTTTCAGGGATCCACCTTGCTGCAGAAATTGCCTCAATACAAAGTGAAATTGAGGCCACTCGAAGTTATTACCAGTCACTGCTGGGGAAAAAACAAAAACTGGTAGCTGGAAAAGAGCAGCATTCTCCTTGATCAATAATGATCATCTCTGCTGATACAATATAAGCTATAAAGTATAGCTTATATTTATTGGAATAGTTTTGGAAATCTCCATGTTTGTTCTAAACAGTTTTTAAATCTCTATGTAAAAGATAATTATAATTATTAATGGCTTTGTAGGTTATAGGTGCAGTTTAGAAAGATTTGTTTGCACAAAGCTAAAAATGGATGTATATATTTTAAAATAAAGCATAGATGGAAAATCTAGCTTAATGTATACAGTATATTCTTCATCTTATCTTTTTTTCTTATTTGTCTAAGGCAATATGTCTCTTAAAGCACTGAAATAAATGTCTTTGATTTGTAGCTTATTTTCATATAGCTTCTATGCTTTCATCACAAACAAAGCTTTTCTATCAAACCAAAAACAGAGTTACATGATGCATAGGTTTTGATTATAATTAATTTGTGATGGGTTTTTAAAATTTTGATGTCTTGAAGAAAAATAGATATCTTGAAGAAAATATTGCCTTATTTGGATGTGTATCTCTTTAAGAAAAAGTTCAACAGTGAAACTAATGCAGGAGAATGGTTTTACTTTTAATATAAATTTGTCCTCTGCCTATTGTGGTTGCTGATATTTTAATTTCTTCTAATGACAAAGTTGTGATGATTTTCGAAATGAGCCCCTAAATCAGTCTTTTAAAGTTACTGAGACTGAGGGACAGGGCACTAGAGGAATACTGGAAATTGCCTCAAATCTAATAAAGCTACCAATGAGTTGACATCACACTAAATCAGTATGTTGTTGGGTAAACCTAGTTATCATAGCTTATTCAAAAATCACTGGTTGCCTATTCTATTTTAGTAGGCAACTGGATTTGTAGGTTTCAGGTGGGGATGTTCCTTCTTATATCTGCTGGAGTTGGTCCAGCAAATTGGAGCAAAAGGGTCCCCACAAACGTAAGCTCAAATGCTGAAGAGGTGAACCTCCGTTGCAAGGGTTTGTCATGATGAACCCAAACATACTGCAAATCCCCCTGAAGGGAGAAAAAGAAGACAGACACATCTACGGTAGTCATGCTGAGACCTGGCTGATTCATACCAATCCTTCACAGAGCACAAGGCTTTTGTATATTTGAGTCTTAGTACAAAAAGTCAAAAAAAGCCCATCACCGTCAAGCCTATTATCCAAGTGCAAGAAAGAAGCTAGATCAGAAAATGCTTAATAAGGTTTTCAAGTTTAGTGATTTTATTCCTGAGATGTGGGTGAGAAGATAAAAGTATAGCTTGGTGCATTAGGGATGCTAACCAAAGCTACCAATATTTTTTAAAAAATTGGATAGTAACTGGTATAAGAAATTCAAAGACCTTTGGTAAAGAGGTATATGTGGCTGCCTTTATTGAGCTGTAAGCTCTATCAGCCAGTTGTGTTACAGTCTGAACAGTTTTCTCCCATATGGTCTAGCGGTTAGGATTCCTGGTTTTCACCCAGGCGGCCCGGGTTCGACTCCCGGTATGGGAAAAGTAATTTTTTTTACATTTTTCTAAAATCAAAGTTATTTACCGTGGAGACACGAGCATTAGCAAAACAACGAAAGCAACCCCTCTACTTTTTGTTAGTGGATCAAAAACGAATGGAAGGACAGTTTCGTCCCTCGGGACCCTAAAAGAAGTGAATCTTAGAAAAAACCTGTTGCTCACAATTCGTGTTTTTTTTAAACAGAGAAGCCACATTATTCAGTTTGGCCTCTTTATAGTTAACTCGTTCTCATGTGTGTGTAGATAGGACATGAACGAGAGAAGGAATACATTGGGGCGGGGGGAGGAAAAAAAACGCCCGGTCGTCCAAAGGCTGCTCTGGGACCAGATTTGCACGAGATGGGACCTTTAAAGGCGTACTTCCCTAGCCTTTCAATAGGGGTCGCTACGCCTTCATAGCTGCTTCCAAAAAGTACTGCGATACGGAACTGGGAGAGGGGGGAGGCGGCAGACAAGGAGGAACAAGGGAAAGGTTTTGCCTGCGCCTTGTTCTTGGTGAGGTTGATTTCGGGATCCTAAAAAAGCAAACTAGCCTGGCGTGGCACAAGAAGGTCGCAGTGACCACTTTTTTACAGTTCGCGTGCCTCTTCTTATGTAACACTGAAATTGCCTCTAAAGTTGCAATACGAGCTCCAATCTGTCATGCAAATAAATTAATAGTGCAAACACGGATGGTGATGAGAATCCTTAGTTTTCGGAGACTCGAGCAGAGGCGAATGCAACGGGAGGGGGGGGGAGGTGGACGGGAAGTTGCATTTGGATCCACATCTGGGTTAGCTTCCTTAAGCACCAGCTGAGTCATTAGAAGCGATCAGGCTGGTACTGGTATCTCTTCTCCCACTTCCGAGTCACTTTTTCCCGGCTTTCAGCAAAGCGACTAAACCCGGGAAGGGTTTCCTCTGTTCGGTTAGTGCGGCCCATGAGAAGGCCAGTCTGCCGCCCTTCCTGAGTCCGAAATTCCCTTGCTGGAGAAGTGATCGCGAGCATCGGCAAGGGAGCACAGTTTACACGCAGGTCGTCCAAAGAGGTCTTTGTTCAAGGCGAACGTCGTCAAACTTAAGGGCCGATATGTGGATTTGACGTGCTCCGAAGTGAATTGGAGTCTCTCTTTCTCTCTCGCTCGCTTTCCTAGAGAAGTTGCCTAAAGTCTATCCATTAATGTCATATTACCACGTAATCATATGCAGTGCGCATACAATATATAATCAGTAGCAGAATTTAACCCGGATCATCAGATTGAACTTTTGGTGGCTGAAACAAATTTATACGTTCTCCCATATGGTCTAGCGGTTAGGATTCCTGGTTTTCACCCAGGCGGCCCGGGTTCGACTCCCGGTATGGGAAAGTTGGGATTTTATAGTAAAAGTGCATTCTGTATTCTGTGCCAGTTTGCTAATTCACGAAAACACGAATTTTCACGTAGTTGTTGTCTTTTTTTTTCAAATGAAGAAAAGGAGCTTTCCATTTTATATCTATAAGTTACAGCAGACGCGTTTTATGAAGCCTCTGACAAATCAACGATCTGGATATTTCTCGGAAACTAATACAAATCACCTCCAAATTCCTTTTATCCAATTGATGTATCAATTCTGTTTGTCCTCTTTTAAGAATCTTGCTTATATTGAAAGGTAACACTTTTGAACCTGATACCCTGCTCTTTTTGTAATCAAGCAAGTTTGACATTTCAGTGGGTTTTAATGGTTTTAATAAGGAAAAGTACAGTATTTGTAAGGGAAGAAACCTATTTTAAAATTTAAAAAGAAAGAAAACATACTTTTCCCATACCGGGAGTCGAACCCGGGCCGCCTGGGTGAAAACCAGGAATCCTAACCGCTAGACCATATGGGAGAAGATGTAATTTTGTGTCTTGCAATCTCAATTGATATTGTAGCACTCGTTCTCGTTTTCATTTTCAATATGTGTAGTTTCGGTTTTAAAGGACAGAAAAAAGTATACGGTATTTTGAAATTAGAAAAAAAATTGCAAGAGTATTCTTAAAAATCAGAATGACAAGCACAAAAACAATCTTTCTTCCCATACCGGGAGTCGAACCCGGGCCGCCTGGGTGAAAACCAGGAATCCTAACCGCTAGACCATATGGGAAGGACTTGTGAGATGCTTCTAGGAAATGGTGGTCCAATCTAAGCCATAACAATCGTTTCTGCCCCCTATAGGTATATTTAGGAAATTGCAGCTGTCATCCTTCAAAATCACAACTGCCTTCGCATAAACCTTTTGTAAATTCTGATGGTTTTCAATTGAAAAGTGGCAGATCGACGTTTTAAACATTAATATACACCTGTTTGGAAATGGAAACTCCAAGCCTAATTAAAATATGCAAAATCAAGTAGGGATTTTTTTAAAAAAAATAATAACCAGGGAACCTGTGTCACATATCTTTTCCTTGTCAGTTTCACTCCCGCTTCACCAATTCCTTTCGAATAAAGTTACTATTGGTTCCATTGTCATGCCACATTTCTCGACAACTTTCTCAGCAACTTTAAAATGCGTGTACATCCACTTTCGGAATTTTTGATTTCCACACATCTTAAAGTTTCTGGGCTTGAGAATTACAGCTCTAGTGGAAATTGAACGGCTCTTCCAAAGGATCCCATCCTTAATTGCCACTCCTAGAATGTAATCAATGGAGGACAATGGCAGTCCTTCGGTTGATTCATACAGATGCCTTCAAACGGGATTATGGAGAAGATTTAGGAACTGTGTCTAACTTTCCCAGACATAAGCACATCAAACTTTTCCCAACCTAGGCGGGTGCGTTTAAACCTGCCTTCATTCAATTGTGCAACTGCATCGAGATATATAATTCCTCTCCCCTACACCGTACGTACACAGCTGAACCGACACACACCGCTTTTTTCCTCGTAAAAACGGGGTTATCCACGCACAGATTTCTGCGGGCAGACTTCAGTCAGACCTGTGCCTGAGATTAAATGTCCGTATTAACTTCTGCATGAGATGCAAAAGATTACCCTCCCCTTTTGCACCCCACCAGCTGCAAAACGATTTGTTCTTCCATTTTCTTGTCGAACGCTACAAAAACAAAGGGTACCGCTCCTTAAGGATCACCATGGCAACAATGAAAGGAAGGCTTCCAGCATCAGCCGGAAGTTATCTGCACCGGATTTTTTTCCCCCACGCGTTGCCCAATCCAAGCAAGCGAGGATGCTCGGCTTCTGGCAGGAAGTGATCCGAATTTGATGGGCAGGTGCCAAGGCTTATCGGAGCGGGAGGAGGGGTTTTAAGGGGCAGCTGGGTCCCGATGCTGCTGCTAGGGCTTTTGGGTGAGGGTATAATGAAAGGGCTGGGAGAATAGAATGGAAAGAAAGGTGATGGAGCAACGGAGAGGGGAAGGGAGGGCAGAAATATTTGGGAGGGCCTCAAGGGAATGGGGACGAGGAAGAGGTATGGCTAGGGATGCTATAGGGCAAAAGGAAACATCTAAAGAGTGGTTTCGTGGGGGCTGATGAGATGATAAATGTGAACCATGCTTGGGTAACAAGGAAGGGAGACCAAGGAATGGCTATAGATAAGCACGTATTCCTTGGATTCCACTTACAAATCTTCAAAAAATTGTGTATCACCCACTATTGGGAAGTGAACCATGGGATGGCACAGATCTTACTGCTTCTCTGTACCATATTAGGAATCTAGGGGAAGCAAATAAACCTCTCCCCGGCCCCTTGCTGAGAGCAAGGACAGGTTGCAAGCAGTAATTTAAATGGTTAGGGTGAAGAGTACCAATATTTAGAGTTCAGATTAATACAACTAGGGAGCAAGTTATCAAATTTTAGAGGGACAAGGAATGACAGGATGGTAGGGATTTTAGAGGAATAAAAACAAAAGAGACTGGGGAAGTAACTGAACTGAAGAGAGGTAGAGATTTCAGGGAGAGAAAGGAGAAGGGGTAGGATATCGAGCACAGCTCTTGTGGACAAGCATGTAGGATGGTTTGGGAAGTAGGAGCTGAAGGGGGAGAAATGGCAGATCACCAGGTGAGAAGGAGAACAGAAGGATCCAGAGATTCATCCCTCTGCATCCCTTATCCCCTCTGCTTTCTCACAGAGACAATGGGGACGATGGGGCTGGTGGCTTGCAGATGGGACTGAGCCTCTGCCTGTGAAGAGGCTTCAACTGTATGCCCCCCTCCTCCCCCAACATGGAGCCCTTGAAGGAGCGGGCTGGGTGGTGCGCAGGGTACCTGGGGGAGGAGGCTGTGGCTGAAATGAGACCCTTGCTACAAGAGAATGCTGGCCAGGTGAGTATCAGGGAGGCCACCCACTGGATCTCTCTTCTTATTACATACTGTCTTCTGCATCTTTCTTTTGTGTGCAGTCATCATGACCCAAACTCTGTTTTCTAAAGCCAATTACATTTGTCTAAGAATGTGAAAATGGCTTTGCTGGGCTGAGGATTCAAGAAAGGTCAGAACTCAAAGGTGAAACTATGACTTCTGGCCAGAGCAGCACTTACTAGTAATTTTTCTGTCTGGCTTATGAATCAACTCAACATCAGTTCCATTATTCTGTCTCCTGCTGGTCTTCGAACTGCAGCATTGCAAACGCCATATCCAACAGAGCAGATGAAAAGCTAGCATGTCTACAACAGTGGACTGCAAACTCATAAATAGAGCCTGTAGGTGATTCTCAGTGCCTGAATCTAGTAGCTGGTTGATAGGGTAGCCCTGCAAGCCAAATCTAAACCAGTTGTTCTGGGTTGTGATTCTTTGAAGGAAGAAATCCTTCATCTTATTTCTGGGCCTATCCTTTATCCCTTGCATCAAGAGAGAAGGGATCCTAAACATCTCTGTTATCTATCAGTAGAGTACTGCACTATATAGCAGAAAAAAGAAATGTTATTCCTGGTTTTCCTTCATTCGTCCTATCTCTTCTCACATTATCTCTCTTTCTATAGAATTCCATTGGCCAGTGTATGCATCTTCTTTTTCAGGAAATGAAGGTGGAGCCCACAGGTTGGGGATCAGATGATCCAGAGTTAGAGGAAGAAGACACTGGTCCAGATCCTGTGCGGGTTTTGATGTTGCCACTTCAGGCCCAGCATGCCATGGAGAAGATGGAAGAATTTGTTCTGAAGGCAAGTTATACACATTAAATAAAGCCTTCTTGGGTGCCATCCCCTTTGTAACTTCATTCTTCTACAACTGTTGTTCAGCAGTCAACTCTTGAATGAGCCCTATTGATTCTGAGGCAAGCCAATATGTCACAGCAGTACTCCAGGAAGCATCATTATGACTTCAGCTGCTGACCAACATCCTTTTCCTTCTCAGCTTTACCAGGCTGGGAAAAAACCCCCCTTTGCCAAGTGATTGGGAGTGGAAGAACCATAAGATTTTCATCCTTTACCCCAGGGAAGAGAGTCTCCTCTCTGCCATGACAATACGTTCTGAGCCAGCTTCTGGACGGGTTCATAGAGGGGCAAGGCCATCTGGCCACATTACCCAGAACCAGGGGGACCAGGAGAAGCAAAATTGGAGATGCTGTGGGCTCACTCTTCTGACTTGCAAGTCAGTTACCCAGCTGAGTTCTCTTCAGGTCCGCATCTGAGGGAGGCCATGGGAAGGAGACGTAAGGCAGCACAAAGTGCCAAAGATTACTTTTCCAAAGACCTGGAGGTGGACTATTGTCGAATGAAGGCAAGTGAGAACTGAGAAAAGTCAGAAACAGTCTCCTCCTGGATCAGTATTGTCCGTATTTGTAAGCTATGTTCAGTCTACTTTCAAAATTGACTGAACTCTAGCATTTAAAATATCTTATCTGGGACTCCCAGAAATTTGTTCCAAAGTCAAAGCAGCCTTATTGTTTCCTGCTTTAGTAGCCATCAATGGGATCCCTAAGCCAGGGCTTTAGAGCAGAAATCCAGGCTGCCACTCAACAAAGTAACAGGTCACCAAAATGCAGAAGGACTGGCTTATTACATTTTAAAGTAACATATATATTACTATATAAGAGCCCCCTTCTCAAATAAGATCATTATATCTAGGGTCTAGAGTTCCTCACTGCATCACTTTGATATTGTGGATCAGCAATGACCAACTTTTAAGAAGGCTAGAAAATGAATTTGTGATAGAAGGCTGACCAGAATTTCAGAGGAAGACATATAATTTATTCACTAAAAAAAAAGGAAAGGAACTTTTGCTTTTGTTTTATTTTATTTACATTAAGAAGGTCATGTAGGTGATGGCAGGTAAAGTCTCGTACTCCTACCCATTTCTTTCCTTTTTCCCGGAATTCATTTCTGCTATTTGTATTAAAGGAAAACACTAGGGGAAGGGGAAGGGAAAAGGAAGGTAGGAAAAAGAGAATCTCACCTTACCCTTTTATTCCTTTCTTCTACCTGCTTTATTTCTCAAAGGGAAGACGTGTGATTAATAGACCGTTTCCTATTACCTCTATTGAATTTGGTACAATGGAATTAGAACTTGAGATAATGTCATAATATTATACCCATTTACCTGAATATAAGCTTTATTAAATTCCCTTAGACTTCTGAGTAGAAATGCATCAAATAGCACCATGACATTCCCAGAACCTCTGTAAGGCCAGAGTTGGCAATATGGTCCCTGCAGAGACCCACAGCACTATTAAATTGCACCCACTGATTGCCAAAATTGAACAATTTGTTGTTGATGTTGTTTAAACAGCTGCAATTTCTCAGGAAAATTACATCTCAAAATATCTCCATGGTTGGTATGAAATATTATTATTACTAATAGCAACAATAACAATAATAATGTACCAATAGTAATAGGAGCCCTTGGAGCAGTACCCATAGGGCTGCCTAGATACATGGAAATTGTGAACTTATTAGACTTGAATATCATGTAAAAAACCACCCTACTTGGAACTACCTGTATACTCAGACACTACCTTAACAGCTCTTCTCGGTTAGGACTTGAATTGTTATGTTTTTACCATTCCCAGACTGTGAATCAAACTGAAGATTAACAACAACAACAATAATGCACTGATACATTATGACTCCTAGGTTCCCCTGGAAAGAACTTGTTGCATATGAAAGCTAAAAAATTGGCAGTGGTAATTTCACGCTGTGTATGTAGTAATATAATTCCCATTGTTTCCATGCCTCTAAATGATGCAGTGGTGCCCACATCCTGGAAAGATGGCTTGTTCCTGAAAAAAGGCTTTTGGGTCAGTACACCATCCCGATTCAGATGGTTATTTGATTTTATTGCCATTATTTTGCAAACAGCTCTTTCTACCTCTGCATCCCTCTCTGTTATGGTCTGTGAGGCTGTTTTTGAGAAACAGGAGGAGGAGGAGGAGAAGCCGCAGATGAGGCGACAGTTAAATAAGAGGCAGCTGAATCTACAGAAGGAATTGGGGTTTCTTGTCTGGACTATCTCTAAGTTGCCCAGACTGCAGCGGCTCCTCCTCCTGCTGCTGTCTCTCCAGGATATTCTCGCTTTGCCTTTTTTAAAAAGTTTATATGATCAGACTTGCCACATTTTTATGATTGAAACTGTTTGATTTTAACAGTAAGAAATTACAGTAGTTTTTCCCCCATTGGGGGAAATGCTTGTTTTCAACCGGACATTCAATCAAGATGGAAAGTAAAATGCTGTTGGGAAGCAGGGCTAGCTCTGCTCACTTGCTTCTGCATCTAACAAAGGAACAAGCAAAGCAGAAGGGATCGTGAACCCAGAACATGGTTAAAGAAGACTGTGAAAGCGATTGATGATGCCTGCTGTGGTTTAATCATGATCTTTAAAAATAATAAAATAATAATTATATCTTGTCTTTCTTCAAGGAGCTCAAGTCAATAGATGTAGCATTCCTTTTTATCCTGCCCATTTTATCCTCATAAGAATTCTGTGAGGTGGGGGGGTAGGCTTTTTTTTTATAGCAAGAGGTTCTAACTGGAGATTATTGGGAACTTCCCAATGCAAAAAAATAATAATAGTTTCTTTAAAATTAAATATCAGCTGGAAGATACCCCACTACCCATTTTTAAAATACAGGATCAAGGCGAGTGAGCGCATCTCCATACTAAATACCTATATGCCCGTGTAGTTCATTTGGTTTGATTTACCTTGGGGGTGTTCAAGGTTTTTTTCAGGATAAAGTCCACACTTTAGCTCTGGGTGGCATATGGTGGCTGTGCATCAGGAAAAAAAAGACAGACAGGTCCAGACAGTGCATTTAAACTAGAACAGATTTATTTTAAATCACATTAAATTCAATACATGCTTTTAACATAATTCATTCTTGGCAGACATTATTACTCTCCTCCACTTTGGCATGAAAAATAGCAATTTGCTTGGAACATTTGGAGGGCCCCATCTAAATCTTGGGGGAGGAGAGGGGGAGTTGGTCTGCGCAACTTTGCCCTAACTTCAAAGCACTTTGGAATCTTGAACATTTCCTCAAAATTCCCCCCCCCCCAACAGCTTATAGGGAATGAAGGCAAAAAAAGACTCTACTTGGAAACTCAATGAGGTGAACACTAGAAAAATTCTTTGGGAAAACGCTAGAAATTCTTGTCTCCCAGGTTGTTGGGGTTTTTTTCCCCAAAAGGAATACCATATCCCCAAGTATAAAAGTGCACTCACTGTTTTGATGTTCTCAGCTCGCGGAAGGAGGGGTAAGCAAGCTTCTTCCATGTCTCTTCTAGCCTCTCTTCTGCTGTTGCAGGTATGGGAAGGCCGCTGGCGTGTCATGCCTTACGATGTGCTACCTGACTGGCTGAAAGACAATGATTTCCTCCTGCATGGACATCGGCCACCCATGCCTTCCTTCCGTGCCTGTTTCCGCAGCATCTTCCGGCTCCACACCGAGACTGGCAACATCTGGACTCATCTGCTTGGTCAGTCACGGGGCAGGGGACTATTTAGCTCTATAGACTGAGGGGGAACAAAGAGGGTGGGAAACAAACTGCATTCCATTGCATAAAACTCTGGTTTCTACTTTTTCACTGTGTTTTTTGTTAACAAAACACATCCAGCATAAAACTTGGCTAAAAGTTATGACTCTCCAGTGGTGTCCACCTGACACCAATGAGATTTAGTGACTGACTGGATCGTGATTTGCCTGGGTTTGTATTACCATCTTATACGAACCAAGTAGATTATATAGGTAGTCCTCAATTACAACCATTCATTTAGCTACCAGTTCAAAGTAATAATGGCACGGAAAAAGATTGCTTAGACTTATGACTGTTGCAGCATTCCCACAGTTACGTAATTAAAATTTGGGTGCTTGGCAATGGGCGTGTATTTACCACAGTTCAGCATCCTGGGATCGCCATTTGCAACCTTCCCAAATGACCTCTGACAAGTAAAATCAGTGGGAGAAGCCAGATTCACTTAACGATTGCCCTGATTCACTTAACAGCCGGGGCAAAAAAAAAAAAGTCATAAAATTGGACAAAACTCACTTCATGACTGCCTTGCTTAGCAATGGAAATTTTGGTCCCAATTGTGTTTGTAAGTTGAGGACTACCTATATATCCTAGCAAAAGTCATTTATGGTCCTGGGTGGGGGGGAATCCCATCATTTACTGTGAGAGTGACAATATTTTTGGCCTGTAGGATTGCCCTAATTTGTGAACTTCCAAGTGATATGTCTTGTCCCTCAGTTCCCCCCCACCCCAATTTTTGCTAAAAATGACTGAAAATGATGTCTGCAGTCATCTGTAAAAAAAAAAAATACTTGGCAATATGAAAAAAAATTTGGCCCTGTTCTAAGCCAAGTGTCCTCCTCTATCTTCCCTCCACAGTAATCGCTAGGGAGTGAAAGGACATCAGGATATAAGTGTCCTCTTCTATCCAGCCTTGTTCTTTCACTCACCAGAAGCCAAAGCAAGTTGCTATAAAAGTAACTACAAGGGTAGAGAAAGAAGTTTGTTTTCACACAGAGGAAGTCTCACGAGTTCCAGTTTGTATGTGATAAATTGATTCTACTGCCCTACAAAGCTTTTTGGTCCATGGATTGTATCCTTATTGTACAACTTGCTGGAGCTACCAGTATCTAGTTGGCACAATTTTGCATTAAGAAAACATGCCTACTAAATAAAAAAAGCATTTTAAAAAAGCTATTTGAATTCTACATTGAGGAGACATACATTTTTGCAACTACCCCAGTGACGATAGTGTCTTCAACATTTACTCTTGGATGCCTTGTCACATATTCACATCTGCCCAGTTTCTTGGGAACAATGAACTCTTAGATCTTAAAATCCTCTTTCAATATGAGATGTCCAGCACCAAATCTGATCTGACACTGGCTGATACTAGAAAGTTTCTCTAACTACCAGGAGTAAGGCAGTTTGATCAGCCATGCTCCATCTCTTGAAATACATAGATTTGAGGACTTATGTGTAAAAGCAGGAACTACAGTCTGAAAGACCATTGTTGTCCCAAATCAGGTTTATTGGTGACATGATAAATGCAGGACTAACTCAGTGACTAGCTTTGGTCAAGTATTTGGCCTTCCCCTCTTCTGCTTACTTTCTGTCTCTAATAATGTTATTGAAGTTTTTAATAAAACTTCAATAACATTATTATAGTAAAGCTAATACAAACTAATCTGGAAGAAAAAAAAATAAAAGTTCAGAAGATGCAAAAAACCCAAACAAACAGTTAAGACAGTAATAAATTAGTAGCATCCAACCTTCATTATACCAAGCATAAGCAAATATAATAACTTTTCATCCTCTTTTAAAGTTACAAAAAACAACAACCAACCTACCTCTTCTCCCCACAGCCTTTAATCTATACACAGTTCAGAAATAATCATCTTTTGGATCCTAGTTCAGCAAAAAGTCCATTGTGACTTTCTTGAAATATCAAACAATAGTTTATCCCTGGTCAAATAATCCAACTTTACATTCTTTCTTTTCATTGTGTACAATATTGATCTTTAAATCATTCCTGTGCAAACCACAGGATTCAATCTTGCATCACTCTTTGGCATTTAGAAGTCTTCAAAGCTTTCACCAGTTTACTTTGTAAATGCCATACACTACTGCTATATTTTTTCAAATTTATTTTAAATTCTTAAGTCTCTTGCTTAAAGTTTCTTAAATCAAAGAAAGAAAAATTCACCAGGTGTCAAATTAAGCTTGCCATTTTGAAGGTCTCTAACATCCATAAATAATTAAATTGAACCTTTCCAAATGTGATTAGAAAGTGAATCCAGCTGATTTAGTGACCTTATGAAAGGTTACACTGCTGCTCAGAACAAAGATGTTGTCTTGTTTGGCTCCTGATGGTCAAACCCAGCTGGAGACTGCTGTTTTGTGTTTCTCATGAGGTGTTGCCATCCAGAGCACTCATAGGCAATCTCCAATCCTCCCCTTTTCTGGAGAGACTCGAACAATCAATCTGTTCACTGGTCTTTTGTCTTCATAGCGGTTGTCTTCACTTGTTTTCAGAGACATCTTCAGTCAAGCATGACTCACACCAGAAGCAACTTGTACTTCTTCAGTCTCATTTCACATATTGATTCTCCCAACTTGAAAAAGGTCTAAGAAGTTCCTGAAATGGAGTCTCTTCAGGGGTAGATTCAGAAAGGATCCTTGCAGTCCCTGCCAAACCAGATGTATGTCTCCCATTTCCAAGCATGTCCCAGTATTTGAATACATGCAGAAACATTTATATATTGGTAATTTTCTTCCCTTTCCTCAGGGTTCCTCTTCTTCCTGGTTCTGGGCATTGGATACATGTTCAGTCCTAACATGAAATATGTGGCCCCCATCCAGGAGCGTGTGGTCATTGGCATGTTTTTCCTCGGAGCCATTCTCTGTCTCTGTTTCTCCTGGCTATTCCACACAGTCTATTGCCACTCTGAGAAAGTTTCTCGTACCTTCTCCAAGTAAGTTGATTTCCCCTCCTCTCTCCATCCTCCTGCAAACGTCTGGGGCATGTGACCAGCAGGCAAGAATTAAGAATCAATATATTTTCTCTCTTTGGCTGATAACTGGACTGCCTTTCTTATTGTAAAAGAAAATCCCCATCAAGCCAAAGTATATGGCCAATCAGATATTAGAATTTGTCAGGAGTTTGCCAGTCTCCCTACCCCCAACCTTTTTCTTCTGTTCTGTGGTACACAAGCAGCGAGTAATGGAGATGTATCAAGACCCTGGTATACCATTGTCTGGGCTGGCCTCTAGCACCATGCAGCATCTGGAAACAATCCAGGGTCCTGATAGGACTTCGCACTTGATGCTTCAACATTTGGAACTTAATAAAAAATGCTATGCTCCAATTGAAGTCGTATCTTGGGAGTCATCTGATTCATTTTTGAAACTATGCCCCTAAAGTGATGTTCTTTGCAGCACTATAAATCAGTGTTTTTCAACCTCATCAATGTTAAGATGTATGGACTTCCACTCCCAAAATTCTGGGAGTGGAAGTCCACATCCCTTAATGTGACTGAGGTTGAGAAACACTGCTATAAATGGTTCCCAAGGACAGTAAGTCACAAAGTATATTTATGGTAAATATACCATACACAAGTGTTACACAAGAGATATTGGGGGGGGGATTTCAGAAGGGGCTGTCACTGTGCTGTTGCTTATCTGAAGGAAGCCAATAGACAGCACTTTTCCTCAAGACTTCTTGAGCCAATAACAGATGAGCTTCATTTGGTCTAATGCAGCTTTTCACCTCCTGAGCACTTCCTGATTCTGTTGAGAGGACAATTCCCAGGCAGCCAAGTCAAAGGCTGTCCTAGGTGGGAATCTGAAGGCTGACACAGTGGGCCCCAAGGGTTGCAGGCCTGAGAAAGAGCCCTGGCCATTTGTAATACCCGTAACGATTCCTTTCTTGTCTCTGATTAGTGCAATTGAAACCTGTAAAAACTAAGCGGCAGGGATTATAGTGGGATACCTATGAAGAATGCCTCCATTTTAGGAGAAGATGACAACATCAATTACTAGTTCATAATGTGGCAAAATATGTGATTCTTCCGTGTAGAAACTGGCATGTAGGTACGATCCTTGCTATCTATGATGTCTGCACACATGCTTCCCATAACATGGATCATCTTGGCAGTAGAATCAAGGCCAAAGGTCCTTCACAATATCTTGTCCACACTGTGACTATAGAGACCTGTACTTTAGTAAAATAGTTTAAAGGCTCTTGTATTTTAAACTTTACACACCAAGCCGTGCCCTCTGCCTGATGTCTACTGATCACCCTGCTTTCTGGGGTACTTTCCGTGCAGATTGGATTACTCTGGAATTGCCCTGCTCACCATGGGCAGTTTTGTTCCTTGGTTGTATTATTCGTTCTACTGCTCACCACAACCCCAGCTCATCTACCTCATCATCATCTGTGTGCTGGGTATAACTGCTATCACGGTGTCGCAGTGGGATCATTTTGCCACACCACAGTATCGGGCCGTGCGGGCAGGTAACTATTCTTGATTTGAGTGCATAAGTAGTCCTCACACTGCTACATTATGTGGAGAAACCTATAAAAGATGGGGAATACTGTTGGTTGCTTTCCAGTCTTTTGGTTCCATTTCCTTTGCCTGGTCTTTCCACCCCTCCCTTCCTACAACAGTTTGTGTGGCTTTTGGAATCCCCTATTTCTATGCTTCTGCAAATCTCAGGGATGTCAAGATTCCAAAACCTTTCTTGTAGTTTTCAATTGTGTCCTTTTTGGTATGCAAACAACACTCATAACCTGATCATTGGAAACCAAACTAATTATTATATAATATAGAGGAATTTACCTAGCATAATGCAACCTTCCCAGACCTAACAGTGTCCAAATGTGGGGAAAGACCGACATGAAAAAGTTGTTGTAATTCCAGCACATCTGGAGGGAACCAGGGTTGGAATGGCTGGCATATTGAGAAAAAATGCAGGAGCGAAACAATAACTATCATAATATGATAGCCAATGCCAACATCATCAGTTCAATATGAAAAAATGTGTCTGCTTCTGGTTTATCTTTGTGACAGCTGCTCTTTCATTATCAACATTAAAATTCCAGTTTGGCGATTAAGATTTTATTAGCTGGATTGATGTTAAAGCCATGGAACTGTCCTTCCAAGTTACATTCTTTCTTTCTTTTTGGGATAGGTGTATTTCTGGGCCTAGGGTTGAGTGGACTGGTGCCCACCCTCCATTTCATGATCACAGAAGGTTTTATCAAGGCCACGACAGTGGGACAGATTGGTTGGCTCTTCCTCATGGCAGTCCTCTACATCTTGGGAGTGGGCTTGTATGCTGCCCGCATTCCTGAACGTTTCTTCCCGGGCAAGTGTGACATCTGGGTATGTCTTTGGCAAGAAAATATGGAAGAGGGATGGAGGTATTTAAGCTGAAACTGAGAGTGAGTCTTCATATGAGTTCCACATTAATTTTCCTCTTGGTAAAATCCATAGCTTTGTTCTGAGGTAAAATACCAAGATTTGACACCTGATTTTGCCATGTCCAAAATATCAGGAGGCAGATTAAAATAAATACTTTGCTTTGGCAAGCTGTGAGGGCACATACCAAATCAGACAAGGTAGGCAATGCTTTTGCAAACAAGAGAAATGGTGATGTGGCAACATTCCCAGAATAGGTAGAGTGACATTTTGCCCCTCCCCTTTTTTTAACAGGAGAATGATAGCCTGCCCAGAGGATGCAACAGAGTGCAATTCATAAAAGCAAGATATTTTTTTTTTAAAAAAAACCAAGTCAAATATATGTAAAATTAATGTATTTAATTATGTTTGCATGTAAGTACCATGTTTTCCCCAAAATAAGACTGGGTCTTATATTAATTTTTGCTCCAAAAGATGCATTAAGGCTTATTTTCCAGTTAGGGCTTATATTTAGGGAAATATGGTACTAAATGTGTCTGTTTGGCTGACAATCTTAACTGGTGCATATTTTTGGGCTGGGGCTTATATTACCAGCGTCCTGAAAAATCATGCTAGGGCTTATTTTCTGATTGGGTCTTATTTTTGGGGAAACACAATATATAAAATTGATGAAAAACACAGTAAGTGCTGTGAAACACTGAGATGACAGGTTTATATGATCTGAAGAGAAATCAGAGTATGAGTACACTTAATGCTTGACTTGGCTAGGGACCTTAAATCACAAATCCTGAAAGGCAGAATCCTCTCTGATTTTTTAACCTAGTCCATCTCTCTCAGCTGTGGGTTCCTGAGAGCAGATTTTAATGTTCAAGGCAAATACATGCAAGGATAAGCACTTCCTGAAGTATTAGGATCCAAATTGTTAATGGTCTTAAACATCCATACTAAAACTTTTAACATCTAGCTGGTACATATAGGTACCTAAGTCTGATTATTTGGGGGATTAGCATTATGTGAAGTATATTCTTCTCTACAGCCTTATCTCTCCATTTTCAACTACCGGTATTAGTCACTTCCAAGAGCAGAACCACACAATGCCCAGTAGTAATCTGGAGTAATGCAGTGATCTAAGTGGGATCACTATGACATGGTGTACTGAGGTCAGGGCAACTCTATCCAAAAAGGGTTTCAGCTGCTGGGCCAATCACAGCTGATCAGATGCATTTCAGGGCAGTGTTCCTTTGGCAGAGAATATCCCCCTTACAGCAGAGACCAACCCAGTTCTCAGACCCATGACCTAGATGTGGTAGTAATGGTCACTTTCTGCTGATATCTCAGTTCAGAAAGGAGAGAACCAAGACTGTTTCTGGCCCTTCTTCTTTTTCATATTTGTGAAATCAAGAGTTACAAACCTAATCAAAGCAGAATTCCACCTCCTAAAGTTAACAATAAATAAACCACTCATTATGCTTCTCTAGGATGTTAATGCAGCCATTCTTCCCTGTTGGCCTTAGAAGAAGTCTACACGCTCTAGCGGGGAAAAGTTTGGGAAGAAAAATTCACAATAAACTATTCCAAAACCAAAAAGGGTTTTTTGTTTTTGGAGACATTTAGGCACTACAAACCTCAATGGTAGATGATGATGATAATAATAATAATAATAATAATAATAATAATATAGACAAGATTTCATCCTTGAAATAACCTGGCCTAACATTTGAAGCTTCTACAATCTGGCACAAAAACATGAAACGTATCTCTAATGAAGCATCAATGCTGTGGGCTTTGTTCACCAAAGGAGGCAAGAACATTCCTACTGCCATAAAAATCTTCAAAGCTACATCAACCTGCCAGATGTTATTTGGCTCACAGATATATAATAATTTAAAGCTTTTAGATGTCATCCAGTCCAGATGGCTAAAACTTCTACAGTACTCTAAATGCCTTTTACTGTATGGTTGCAATAATTTCATGAGGTTTGCAGGAAGTATAGCCAGGTTGTGGGTTGACGGATTTTACTGTTAAATCTTCTACTGTAATGGGAAGTAAAATAACTGTAGCTTCACTGCACTTTTTTTTACTGTTAAATCTTCTATTATAATGGGAAGTAAAATAACTGTGGTTTCACTGCATATTTCTTTGAGTCACTAGTCCTGATGATGTTACGTACTTTGGGTAATGAAACATCTGCAAGAAAACAAGCCAGCTCAGAGAGCACCAAAGACCCCTCATACCAACCCTGAACTACAAATATTCTCCTTTATTAGCATATTTCTTTGTTGTCGCCTCCTTCCCCCTCTCTTTCTGCATACCCAGAGGAAGAGTGGGGCTAACTAGAGGCATACAAGCTGCAGAAGCCACAGCTACTTTGTTTTCTGTTTCATTTGTGAATGTCAAGAACACAAAGAAACCTCATAATGTGGTGATGGTCAATATGAGGCAGCTTGGGCTCCAACGCCTCTCTTCTCCTTTCGTTCTAGTTCCATTCTCACCAGATCTTCCACGTCTTGGTGGTTGCAGCTGCCTGTGTCCATCTTCATGGGGTCTCCCAGCTGCAGGCGTTCCGCTCATCGCTGGGCGGCAGCTGCACGGAGAACACTGTGCTCTGATACCTTTTGAGGCCCCAGGGACACCTCTGCTGAATGAGGGCAGCCCTCCTGTCACCCTGCACACTTCTGGATATGGACCACAAGGCACAGGGCCTCTCTTAAAGAGCACTGCAGCAAGTTTCCTTTTGAAAAACAATCTTTGTGTCCCAGGTCTTCTTTGCAATTGGGGGGATGGCTCTCCTTTCCTCCATTAGGGCAACCTACGCGTGAGCCAATGTGATATGTGTGAGCATGTGGATTACACGTGTGTGTGAATTGCCAGCAATGGGTGTAAGGCTAAAGAGATGGACGATAATATGGTAGGCAGTTAATCCCTTCAGACAACTTAAAATACCGGTACATGTGGGGATTCATATAGAGCACGATGGATGCATACAGTATCTCCCAAAAGCTAAGGAGATGTCTTTGTTTTTTTTAATGAAGTATTCTCAGGTCTGTCCAAGCCGTGCATATTTGTTCAGTTCTGTTTATGAACTGGTGCTTTTTTAAGAGGCGGATTATTTTCAGATGGATGCCAAGAAAGCATGCTGTCTACTGAAATATGTAATGAGCTTATTTTTGTTCCATCAAAAGTGAAAAGGGAAGTAGTAGACCACAAGATAGGATGACTGAGTGGCTTTGTTGCTGGACAGCAACAGATTGCTTGCTTCTCTATAGAAATATAGGTTATACGTCTTAAGAGCTAAGCCTACTGTCCAAATCAACATCAGGGCATGGATGATTGGCATATATCTATTCCCCCCCCCCCCGACGGGATAAAAATGGATGCAGTTATGGGGCCAGTAAGCCTCCCTCCGCCTGAGATTTGTGGATGTCTAAATGTGTCAGCCCTCCTGGGTTTTTAGGGTACAGAAAGGGAAACATTTCTAATCACGACTGCATAGAGAGAGATCAGGGCTTTGGCTGGAGAAGCCTGCATTTTTTTTAACCATCAATTTACTAGTTTGGAAATTACAGTAGCTGTTGCTCAGTTCTCTGTTCTTTAATCCCTGACAAATAGTTTCAAGGATAGGACATTTCTTAAATAATAGATTGTGTGTATGTCTGTGCATGTGGTGAGAGGTCAGATTTCTTCTTCTCCCCAAGAATCTAGATAACAGCAAATGAAAATAATCTGAACAGAACTCTCACTGCTCCTCCACCTTCTGAAGGACTGTCAGTCTACATGGTGTTTTGCTACAGAACCCTCACTCTTTTTCTGTTGAAGATGAGGTATGAAGGGAAAAGTCCAGTGTAACACAAGAGTCTTCTTTCTTTACACATCCTTCCCTGCTACTGGAAGACCAAGGGACTCCAACTTTCATTCTGGGTGCCATAGTGATGCAACTTCTTTGAATGCTGTCAGTAGAGCACCAATATCAGTCTTGTAGGAAAGAGCCTAGAATTTGGATCTGAACACTGAAACGTCCCTGCAATCAAATCCGTAACTATTGGACTCCTACATCAGCCAAGCCAATATCTAAAATGCTCTAGAACATTCTTCCCTAAGCTGGTTGCCTTTGGATCCTCAGTCTGCATAACCAATGTATCTGGAGATGGCACCAGGTGCTTAAAGTCTGCTCTAGAGTAAATGCCCACCCTCTCTCTCCTGAAGCAAATTACAGTTCCTTTAAAATATTTTAATAACTGTAAAGCACACAGGATTAAGATGCTGAGGCAGGATGGAGAAGTCAGTTTATTAATTTATTGATAACAGCTATAGATCAATCAAAGTGGTGTTAAGTACATTGGAGATGGTTCTAGTTCAGTGGTGGCAAACCTATGGCACGCGTGTCAGAGGTGCCACTCAGAGCCCTCTCTATGGGCACGTACGCCATGCCTCAGAGATGGCAACCGTCCCTCTTCAACCAGCCGCCTGCTAACTCGCTGAGGTCCCATGTGGCCGGATGCATCCCAGCACTGCATCCCCCCATCCCAACCCTCCTGGCCTTGCATGCTCTCCTTTTCCAGGGCATGACCCACTGCATTGCCTCCTCTGCTGTCGACCGGCCATCCAGCTCAGAGGCGGCTTCTCTGAACTGCTGGCAGCAGGCTACGGAGCCCCAGAGTGCGCCAGTTGAGGGGCCAGCAGGCTGTGGCTGCTGACGGACATTGTCGGCCTCCATGCGCTCGGTGGCCTCTGTGTGCAGGGGCCGATGGTGTCAGGCAGCAGCTGCCCTGGCCCCTGCCTCGCCTTGCCCTGTGACAATGGCATCCCCACCCTGCCGAGCCTCATCCCTCAGGACGAGCCTCCTTCCCACCACCCCCCACCAGAGACCCCCTGGATCTCCCCCAACCCTGCCCAGCCCCCACAGGCGCAACTCCCTACGAGCAACATCGAGGTGACCATGCCCACCTTGGCCACACCCACCCAGTCTGCCATGACCACCACAGCCACGCCCACCCAGTGGGCCACACCACCTGGCACCCAGCGAATAAATAGGTGGCTTTTGGGTTGCCATTTAGGCACTTGGTCTCTAAAAGGTTTGCCATCACTGTTCTAGTTCTTTCATGATACAATGGAATTTATAGGGAAAAGAAATGGAGGAAGAAAAAAGAGGTCAGTTATAAAGACAATCATCTGGATTCTTTTGTGAATCATCTGGTTTGATTGATATATGAAAACGTGAGAGAGAGAGAAACCTGATATTTAAAACATGCCATTCATTGTGTTCTGAGTATACAGCTGCAATATTCAATCCAGAAACTGGCAAGCTTTGAAGAAAAGGGGCAACCAGGCGTAGATACTTTTGCCTCTAGGCCAGACCCTTTTGTGGGGGTGGAAGCACTTTTATCATGGTACAATATTGAGAAGATGTGTCACTTCTCTAGAAGTGATGGGACATGTTGGAAAGTGAGCCTGGAGACTATGCTTCCAAATGGAGAGCTAAGGGAGCAAGGAGATCACATAAGGAAAGGGTGTATGACTTTTGACCTACCAACCTAAAGCCAGCATATTAGCAGGGTCAGGCAGCTTCCCAAAAGTTTTATCAAAATACTAATCCATACTTTTGTACAATCCAAACAGGCAGAAGAGTCTTGGTATCTTCAGTGAATTGCTAAGCAACGCCAGTCAATTGGGTGTATATTGGAGACTGGGATAACAAGTAGAACAAACTAGATTTAACAGGATATACTACTGATATGTTCCCCTGAGATGAAACAGCCAAGACTGAGTGTCTTTTAAAATATTTTTTCCCGCATCGCTTTTTTTGGGAAATGATTTTCTAAATCACTTGCTAGAGTATAAATTTCACAGAAAAAAACAATAATTTCCCTCAAATTCCTAGGTTTTATTCTCAACTGGAAAGATGAAGCAACAGTTCCAACTTCCCAGTTCCATTATACTCCCAAAGAGGTTTTGCTGCTTGGTGGGTCATAACAGAAGCCAATCAAGTATAAATTAAAATTAAGCACACTGGAGAAAACTTATTTACTACAAACCTCTATACAGGCTTTATGACTGAGCCTCGCATTCCCAATTGTTTAATTCAAAGCAGGGCACTTGCACAGCCATTGATGCTAATTGCTCTGTACATAATAAACTGTGAGTCCCTTTATGATATGCTCTGAACCCATTGCTTCCTCACCCCCACACTGTAAAGTGTCTCCACTCTGCACTGTTCCACGATTCTCTTCTGATCTTTATGGGAAGCGCTAAAGAGCGCCTTTGTTTTTAAGAGTTTGGTTATTTTTCTACTGGCCATTGTGATAAAAAATTCTTAAGAGATCAGACACTTTAGGGAAAAAATAGAAAGAAAAATGTAAAAATATTCAAAGTATAATATCAATAATTATAAAAATAAAGAAGATTGTTTCCCTAACTCAATATGACTTATGTTTGATTCTTTTGAACTGGAATTAAAATTGATGGCTGAATGGAGCCCGCCTTTATTGGAACAGCACATTTCTGTTACTGGATTCTGAACTAAACAATAATGGAAACCTATTTTCACACATTGACTGTTTTCATACAATATACTTCACCAAGTTTGGTAAGACATCATGTAGTTGCAAGCTTATTTTTAATCTTGGAGAAGGGCTTTTTTTCAAAAATTTTCCTTAGCCTAATTAGTTGATTTCTGGTTTGAGGTACTGTAAAAACCGAAGACATGACTTCATTCAATATACAGTGGTACCTCAGCACTCATCATTAATTGGTTCCGGGAGGTGCAATGAGTACTAAAAACACTGAGTATCAAACAGATTTTTCCCACAAGGAATAATGTAGTGAGCCACATGGCAGCCGACACCAACAAGTTCTAGCTTGTGTATCGAGTACCAAACAATGAGAATTTTTGTGTCAAAATGTACTGAGAATCAAAATTGGTAAGTTTCAAAGCAGGTGAGTACCAAGATACCACTATATAAGTTAAGTGTATCCTACATACATAGTTATGGGGAGCTTTTAGGAAGTATGTGGTTGGCCAGTGATGGAAAGAAAAGTCCCAGTAAAAACTAGGTAATATTTCTGTTAAATTCAATAATTTATCAGTACAACAGAAGGTCCCGAGATCAAATCTTGAGCAGGTTCTCAGGAGGCAAGAGGTCCTTTGGGTAACCTGGTCTTGCAAAGTTGAGAGCTTTAAAGTTCAAAGCCAGCACTACATAGAAGCCAAACAGAGGTAGCCAGTGTAATTAGAACAGAGCTGTTATTATCTGCTCTGCTTTCTCCATAATGCTCTAAGTAGCTAAAGTAAGCACTGTATGAATTATATCACTGCAGGCTAACAGCTACATTAGAATTAAATCAAGGACCCAGCAAATGAGCTTTCACACCCTTGCAGATTATTTTGGATAAAGGTAAAAGTTTCCCCTGCCCAGTTATGTCCAACTCTAGAGGATGGTGCTCATCACCGTTTCTTAGCCAAGGGAGCCAGCATTTCTAAAGATATTTCCATCGTCAGGTGGCCAGCATGACTATACACCCAGGCACATGGAATACCGTTAGCTTCCCACCAAAGGTTATTTTTGATATTTGAATTAATTCTATTAGATATTAATCTGTTGTTATTTAGCATTGTTTTCTTTTCTAAAGAAATACATTTCTACATCTTTTATATAAACATGTAAGTTATATCCTTAGACTGGCAGAAAGAGTTGGATCTATCTGGCCTCAATTTGGAAGTCAGGATAATAAATCTACCTGAATCAAATGGTGAAATTTTTCCTGGCTGTGTCATTTACACACTGTACAGTTCAGTTGTAAGGTTCAGTGTTTCCCGAAAATTCAATTCTCTGACCAGAAAGAACAGAAACCGAACCATCCTTATAGTCATTCCTTTAGGTGCAGAAGGCTCATTAGAATTTTGGGAAGCACTTACAAAATCTTTGCTCTTTTTTCCAGACAGTGTGAGGTAGTGTTCATCCATCATTTTTATTTTCTACAAAATCAAATGCCTCTCTTGTAAATACAAAGGTGGTTTGCTGATTTACTTATCACTTTTCCACGTAATTAAGTATTCAAAAATTAAAATGAGTTAAGGTAGGGAGTCTAATGGGTATGAAGGCAAGGGCCATGTCAACAATATGCATATATGTATATATATTTCACACTTCTTAACCCCCCATCTCCCTCACAATTGTATTGCTTTCAGCTAGATTTAATTATTTTTTCTTAGCTTATGATTTCAATTTTCTTTGCCAATAACAATAACAATAACATTGGAAGGGACCTTTGAGGTCTTCTTTCTAGTCCAACTCCATGCTCAGGCAAGAAACCCTATACCGTTTCAGACAAATGATTGTCCAGTCTCTTCCAGTGTTGGAGCATTCACAACTTCTGGAGGCAGGTTGTTACACTGATTACGTAATTGCTCTGTCAGGAAATTTCTCCTTAGCTCTAGATTGCTTCTCTTTGATTAGTTTCCATCCATTGCTTCTTGGCCTGCCCCCCCCCCTGGGTACTTTGGAGAATAGCTTGACTCCCTCTTCTTTGTGGCAGCCCCTGAGATATTGGAACACTGTTATCATGTCCCCCCTCGTCCTTCCCTTCATTAAACTAGACATACCCAATTCCAGCAACCGTTCTTTGTATGCTTTAGCCTCCAGTCCCCTCCAGTCTTCTATTTCTCTTTTGTCTACTTTGGATAAAGTGGCATTCTCTGAGAACAATATGATGGGTACCTATGTCTGCATTATTAAACCACGAAGAGTTGGATACCCTTGCTATCTATAGTGTACTGTAATACTGTACTCCAGAGATCTTCCAGTGAATGCAGACCCACATCCTTATCACTCCCGATGTATTGCAATAGCTGGTCGCTTTCCAAGTTCTCTACTGGAAACTTTTCCAAATGTTCCCTCTAAGCCATAATTCTCTCCCTGCAAGGGTTGTTGTTTTTTTTAGATGTATTTCTCACTTCCAGACACCAACACATGAAATCCTCGACCGTAAGAGAGGCAAAGCGAAGCTCTATTAAGTTTTTTTTCCCCTCTGAGCTTTCCGCCGCTTTCCGATGGAATTCGAAGGATGAAGGCGAATCAGGAATCAGAACGACTGGCCGAGCCAATGAGATGTATGCTTTAAATGGATCCGGCGTGATGAGCAGGGGTGGGGGGCGGGCTTTACACAAAAGGTACTATGGCAGCCGAAGGATGGTCGGAGCGGGTGCGGAAGCTGCTGAAGAAGATGAATTCCTTTCACGGAGCAGGTACGACCGCGGGCTTTCCCTGTGAACAGTTTTCTACAGGATTTAGCCACCAGAGCGCATATAGACACGCCCAAGCAGATTTAAAGCCAGCGTTTAGACACCTTTCAGTCTTAAACGTCCCGGAACAGGATTGAAATTCAGCTGCTAGAAATGCAGAAAGCCTCAACCCAAAAGGTAAGCCTAGCTTGCCCTCGTAAGGGGCATGTTTCATTACCTGCAGCTCTACTATGGGGAGAGACCCAAATAACGGGAACGTATAAAAAGGTAACTTCCACTTCCTTTAAAAGCGCGGAAGAAATCATTGAGAAACGGAGTTTATTCCTTTTTTTTTTTTTTGCTTAGCTTCACCTCGTTGTGCAAATCGCACCACAAAGCGCATCACAAGCTGTTCGAAGGTGCTTCATGATGGGAGGTTTTTAAGAAGAGACTGGGCAAGTCATTTGTCTGAAATGATAGGGTCTCCTGCTTGGGCAGGAGGGGGTTGGACTAGAAGACCTCGAAGGACCCTTCCAGCTCTATTCTATTTGTATTGCTCTATGCAGACAGCAAGAAAAAGTAGCATTCTCTTATGGTTTAATTATTTCCAGTACAGAAAGACGAGAGTAGGAATAAATGGACAGTTTTTGCAAACATTGGGATTGATGCTTTTCAGCGCCTTCCTAAAAGATCTGGAATGAAGGCAAACTCCGAAATGGATCCGTTTGCTGATTGTTGTTGTTTTTTAAGAAAATGACAATGAAAAGCTCTTTGCAAACAGGAAAACGGACATCAAATGGCAAACATGGTTTAAGATAAGTCATGTAAAAGCAGTGGGGCAAAAGGCTTAATTTTATGTGTTCTGATTAAAACTGAGATGATGTTCAGGAAAGAAAATAGGAATATAGTGAGTTGGGTGGATGAAGACGCCAATTGAATTGTGGCTGTTGCTCTAAAAAGGCAAGTTCTATATAACTTGGATAAGTAGGAAATGAATTTTTTAAAAATCAGATACTGTAATGACTTTTCCCAAATTTGTACAGTGATGTCGCATAATATCCTTATTCAGGTTTTGATCACTTCACCTTAACAAATTGTAGGTTTTGGAAAAGTATAGAAAAGAAAATGAATTGCTTGAAAAAGAAATTGGATAAATCCATCAGTAAAGTTATCTGTGACAACTAATCGTGGAGGTAAATATTAATAATAAAGGGCTTTTCAGTACTGCTTGTTTGCATGCTGCTTGTGACCATCACGTGGTCACCTATTTACCTCTGAAAGAAGAAAACGTTGGTCTGGGTTTTTTCCCCCTCAGGCTGTATGACTCTTATTCATCCTTTCCTCATCATGATTTTACTGTAAGTTTTGTTACCACAAAAGCTACTTTCTCTACATCTTTGGGTTTCTACAAGTAGTCCTTGGCTTACAAGCACAACTGAGTCCAACATTTCTGTTGCTAAGCAAGACATTTGTTAAAGTAATCTCTCCCCCATTTTATAATCTTTCTTGCCAGTGAATCACTGCAGTTGTTAGGTGATCGTTTTCCATGGAAGCACTCTGGCAGATGTGACTTATTTGTAGAAACTAGTTCTTAACTGCAACAGAGGATTGATTTGGGTTGATTTCTTTGCAGATTCTTCCAAGGCACTGTGTTTGCCATTTATGGTTGCTGGACAACAAGTAGGGTATGTCCCACCAGCTGTAGTCAAATGTCTCCATCAGCACCCAACTGTTTTCTCAGTGTCTCAAGGAGATAAAGCCCCTCCACGAGTGGAACTTAACAAACAACTGACTACTTGTGACCAGAGGACAGCTGCTGTACAAAGGGTGCTCAAGGAGCTGGAAGCACAGCAAACTTTCCCTTGTTTAAAAGGATGGAGAGATGAGGTAAGAGGATTTGGCACAACCAAGCAAAAGGAAGGGGACTCTCTTCCATTTCTGAATATAGATGTGGGCAAGAAAAATCCAGTTTCTCCCTTCTGAATAACAGCTTAGAACAGCGGTTCTCAACCTTTTTCAGGTCGAGACCCCACCTGAGCCGCCCATGTGTGGCGCAACCCCGACCTGCGCCGTGCATGCACAGCGCGACGGACCGAACTGTGCATGCGCAGCGCGATGGCCCGAACCGCGCATGCGTGGCACGCGCGACAGACCGAACTGCGCATGCGCGTGACGGCCCGAACCGTGCATGAGCGGTGCGATGGACCGAATCGTGCATGCGTGATGCGCGTGACGGCCCGAACCGCGACGGCCCGAACTGTGCATGCGCGGCGCAATGGCCCGAACTGCGACGGACCGAACTGTGCATGCGCGGCACAATGGCCTGAACCACGCATGCGCGGCGCACGCGCGACGGACCGAACCGTGCATGCGCAGCGCAACGGACTGAATCGCGCATGCGCGGCGCGCACGTGACGGCCGAGGGGAAATGGGGAAAAAAATGGGGGAAAAAAATGGCGGACTGCCGTTTGGCGACCCCCGTGAAACGGTCGTTCGACCCCAAATGGGGTTGCAACCCACAGGTTGAGAACCGCTGGCTTAGAAGGACAACGGTGTAGTGGGGTGCAAAACCAGAACTATTCACTAATAAAAACATGCCTCTGTTTCAGATGTACAATGTAATGCCCTATTTTTGTGACATACCTTTCTTCAGCATGGAACGTGCTGCAACACGTGAGTTTGAAATTTAAAAATCTTGGCACTACTTTGCTATATAGGCAAGACCTGACTTGTGCAAAAGTAAATAATAATGCCAATGAGTGTGATTTTTAAAATTATCTTAGAAAAGAGAGCCAGAGTGGTATGTTAGTTAATGTGTTGTACTAGGGGCAGAGAGGCCAAGATTCTAGTCCACCCCATGATGGACATTCTTTAGGTAACTTTGGGCTAATCATTTTTTGTTTATCCTACCTTACTGGGCTGTTATTATGAGGAAAACTAGAATGGTGCACTACATATGCCGCTTTGAACTCCTGTACAAAATATGGGATTTAAATCTAGCAAAACTGTTTTAAGCTGCAGAGATGGGATAAAGCCTCAACCAAAGAACTTACGCATTCCTGTCAAAAGTATTTCAGTAAAGTAATTTAGATAATATCTTAGTGAAGAAACAGTGGGGAAATGTGGCTTCCTTGCTGATATTCTTTTAAATGTGCGCATTGACAGTTGTTTAAATACTGTAAATACTCCCTTTGTTTCAGAAATCATTTCATTATTAAAGTGTCCCATGATCAGGTAGATAAAATAAATCTCTTGAGTTTATTTATCACCAATTCTAAAGGAAAAATGATATTTTCTTCCTGTTTCCCAACCCCAAAAGAGGAATGAACATTTTACGAATCGTGCAATTACATTTTGCTCCAATATTGCTTCCTGAATAACCGGTATATAATTTTATAGGCCTTTGAAGCCAAATTTTATAATTTTATTTTAAAACAGATGGCATAGTTTGGACATAAAGGGTAGATCAGTATCCCTTTAAATTGTTAGGATGAATACAATAAAGCATGTCAAAATCACTGCACCCCCCCCCAAAAAAGACCTAAGCTGACACTAATTTTCCTTTCCTATGAAAAATCAGATTTCTTCTTCACCAATAGTATGCTGTGAAAAAAACTGCTTGTGCCAAGCATTCCTCTTCCATAAAATGCAACAATTAAAAGTGTCAGACATCCATCAGTGTATAGGAAGCTAAGCACAGGCAAATCACTTCAGAAGAGATGATAGTAATTCATTTTCTGTATTGGAGTTAACCACAATATAGTCTCTTCAGTGCAAAATTCTGATTTTTGAAAGTTTGGGACTGGTTTTTAGGTATTTTTAATGGACCGCCAATCCTGGATCAACTTTAGCAGCTCTAGAGAAATAAATAACAGTTTGAACTTGCATAAGAATTCTTCAAATATTGCACTGTGAATCTTTACAGAATTGTGTTTATGAACCATCCTCGCTCTTCATTTAATATCCTATTTTCTTGTCAATACTCCCCAACATATGTGGTATTTTAAAACAATAGTGTTATGAAGGCTTAAGCAGATGAAATTACCCAAAATCAGAACATGTGGTGGAAAGGTAGGTGTTTGGTTTAAGGCAGCAAGAAGTGTTGCCTAAATTCATTTCTGATTTATTTCTCTTGATCCAGCATTATTGGGAGTGAAGTGCTATGGTGCCCACCTGAATGGCTATACTTGGCGAAAAGGTGAAATGCACATGTGGCTGGCCCGTAGGGCCTTGAACAAACCCACATATCCTGGCTTATTGGATAATTTGGTAAGAGACAAAATAGGATGACAAATAGAATATCTCATCTGAAAGTGGGATTAGCTAACAGCTACGGTATCTAATACTCTTATCGGTCCAATACAATCAGAGAAATAACTTAATGAGCTTGGGCAGGCCACAGTATTGGGCTGAATGCCCAAGATACAAACAAGTCTTTATTATTTATACAAAATTATAATTTCAGCGTGAACCATTTTTCTTAGCAATGTGAATAGGGAAATTCTTCTTGCCAACATTCTTACAGATTAAAAGCATATGTGCTAGTCCTCAATCTACAATAAGGACCAGAATTTCCATTGCTAAGCAAGGCAATTAAGAGAGTTGCACCCAATTTTATGACCTTGTTTGCCATGATAAGCAAACAACTGCAGTTAAATAAATACACAGTAATTAAGGAAATCTGGATTCCCCCATTGAGTTTGCTTGTCAGAAGCCAGTTGGGAAGGTCGCAAATGGTGATCACATGACCCCAGGACACTGCAACTGTTAGAAATTCATGCCGATTATTAAGCACCCAATTTTAGGTCATGTGACTATGGGCATGCTGCAATAGTTATAAGTGAAAGGACCAATCATAAATCACTTTTTTTCAGTGCCATTGTAACTTTGAATGGTTACGAAATAAATGGTTGTAAGTCAAGGACTGTGTGTAAAAGCTCCAAAGAAGCCTTGAAGCCATCTAGTTTGCCAACTCAGAAACTATTCATGTTTCATGGACAGAAAAGATCCTTCTTAAATACCCAAAATAGTTAATGTTGGCTGCTTCCTTTATGGTAAACCACAATTTAGGTTTTTGGGTTTTGTTTTGTTTTTTTGGCTAGGCTGCAGGTGGCATTTCATCAGAGCTGGGTGTCAGAGAGACACTAATAAAAGAGTGCCAAGAAGAGGCTTGCATTCCTGCTTCACTTGCTACATTATCCAAATCCGTTGGAACTGTCAGGTAATGCAGAAAGTTCTAAAATCCAAGATAGATTGTAGTGCAGCAGTATTTATGTTGTGTGTATATTTATATATCTGCGTCCCTTCAAATTGACATCGAGGGAACACAACTGTATTTATAGCCAGTAATTTCTCGTTCTGTATGGCAATTTTCTTGCTTGCTATATATTCCAGCTGAATTGTGAAAACAAATGTCAAATATGAAAGCAGTATTAATATGTAGAATTTCCAGACCAGATTGCCTTAATGTAGCACACAGCATTTATCTATTAAGCATATATGGACCTTTAAATGTGACTCCTAATTTCATAGGAATCCAGGAAGTAGTATATAAAGATGAGCTCTTCTGGAAGAGGTCACTTCCTCTGTAACTCTAGTCAGTGTTACTCCACATGAGAACATACCTGAACATTCTCTACACAAGTCACTGGTGCTATTGAATTATTCTCCCTCTTTTCCTGTCCCAGCTACACATATGAAGGGTCAAATGGAGGCATCTATCCTGAATGCCAGTTTGTATTTGACCTGGAGCTGCCTGAAGAATTTGTGCCCCGAGTGGGAGATGGAGAAGTGCAAGAATTCTATCTTTGGTCACTTGATAAGGTTCGTAGGTGCTATGTTGCTTACCAATAAAGGTTGCCCTTTTTGAACAATAAAAGATAGCACTGACGAGGCCCCCAGCAAGCAATTTTCTTTGCTGTTCCCATTTGTAATGATGAGTCTCTCTCTCTTTGGAAAGCCCAATGAGAACTGATTACACATTACAGATCCTATACCACTTGGTAGCATATTTCAAACCAGAGATGGTAGGTCTGCAGCTCTCCTGTGGTTTCCTAGCTTGTTATTATAGTGTTTAACTTTATTTGGAATGATAGAGGAAATGTATTAGCACACATTCTCATTAATTCTGTGCTATGGTAGTCAGTCTAGGCACAACATTAGGAATACTAACTGCCATTTCTACTTTATATGCTCATTGTAAATCTTCTTATCCAGGTGAGAGAGGCCATTGGATCTTCAGATTTCAAGCCCAACTGTGCAATGGTAGCCCTGGATTTTCTGATAAGACATAGTTACATTCAACCTGATCAAGGTAGGTGTCAGCAATGTAGAGTCAAAGTAAACAAATGAACTAGGGGAAGAGAGAAGGGGGAGAAAATGACAAAGAGAGGCTTCTTTGTAGAAACACATTTGAAGGATAGTGAGTACCATGCATACAGAGTTTTCCTCTGCTTCTTTCTTTTCAGAACCCCATTATGTAGAATTGGTGGAAGGGCTACACCAGAGCCTTTGAAAAGCCAAGGACTGCCTGTTGAGATGATATAGGGTTTTTCCTGTGTTTTCTTTTTGCTAAGCCAAGACCGGCACCTCAAATGGAAAGCTCAAGGACAGAGACTACAAGATCCTGGTCAGTGCTACAATTATTGCCTCTTTGTACCTATTTGTGGAAAGCTTGTAAACTCAAGGGTTTACTGTACCACATTTATACACAATGAACACTGGAAATGCTTAATGGTCACAAGAGCACCAAGTATATTATTCATTTTCCACATGCTTCAGCCGTGTAAAATCCTCTTTTGTCCATTTGAACGTTTAATAAAAAGTCAACCAAAAGAACATTCTGAAAGTTGGATGGCGGGGAGTAAGGGGAGACAGCAGCAAAATACTGTACAATAGGTGCTTCTTACAAAGTTCAGTCTGACTCATTGAAACGAGTGAGCATTGTTTTGTGCAATGTTTCCCGGTACGACTCTGATGCTACAGCGCCGTAAGAGCTGCCACGTGCACCAAGGCCAGACCCTCGTACCCGAGTTGGGGCCTAAGAGAGAAGGAAAAATAAAATCACACTGAGCCACCCAAACAAGATAATGCATTGTAACAGAAAGGGGGGGGGAACTACATCACAAATCTACTCTTTGCCCTATTTTGTAAGATGCCATATTTTCTCTAGACCATCATCACAACCACACCATCAACTCCTTGTGGAAACAATTCAGTTCTTGCTCCCAATTTCTATTTTTTAACTATTCTATTTCCTATCTATAAACAGAAATTTTCTTTTTTACAGACAGTGTAATATATGGGACAGAAGAATCCCACGGCAATTATGCATATAAATTGATGTAACAAAACTCTAATGCTATGCAATAAAATTCAAGAGACTTTCCCTTTATGCAAAGCCAGTATATAATAAGAGAAAGTATCTGGAGAGGCTGAACGCCCTTCCAGAATACAAAATTTATTTTTTTACATATAGATCTGAAAAATTACCTCAATGGGAGTTACAATACCCTGTTTCTTGCGACCCAAACCGCTGCCCTCTTTCCAACCCATGGCCTGTAGCATGCGGCTGCCAATGTTATCACTTCTGAGTCCGTCTCGTGTTGGTTGTTCAAAATCCCTGTTGCAAATGGGGCAGGGGATGAAGTAAAGAACTAAGACAATCCTGCTCTCTTCTGCCAATTGAGTCCAAAGAAAACAGCCCAAAGGACACTTTGTTAAGAAAAGCGGCTTCTAAAAATGTAACACGTAGCGTAAAACTTACACCGTGGCTGGGGTCACAGCTGAATACTTTCTTTTCTTGGGTTCTGGCGGCTCAGGAACCCCGTATTTTTCCCTTCGCTCAGCTGCACGATCTCGATACTTCATCTGATAACAGTGATGAAGGGACAGTGTTAGCTGATGAGATACTTCCTATATAACACGTTCCCTTGTATTGCCCCCCCCTCCATTATCTGTTCCATCTGTTGTACCTCCATGTCATTCTTTTCAAGAGCCTCAAGCTCTTGCTCTGACAAATGTGCCCGTCGGTGAATCTCCAAATTTTGCTGCAGGGGAGAAAAAGAACAGAAGGATGAAAGTAGAAATCGAAACATGCTCTGGAGAGCCATGTTTATATTTCAGCTTAATACTTTATAACTGAAGCACCAAAGGCAATAAGCATCTTGAAAATAAATGACAGCAAATTAAAAATATATAAATATAAAAAACTATATAGGTGAAACTGGAACAAACATTTTCAGATTGCATCTAAACCTTACTAAAGGAACCAAAAACTCAACAAAGAATGCTTTCTGGGCATCTCTGAAACTATCTCAGAATACAGTTAGAATTAGGCTGAGTCTTTGGAGCTTAATTAAGATTCTGCCACAACATTCTGAAGCAAACCTTTTGGGAACTTTGTTGGCCAATCTCACCTTGGCTAGCCAGATTTGTCTGTACTCTTAACAAGACAGAGTAACAATGATTTGACTTTCCTTGCTGACATTTTCTGTTTTTGGCCAGGATAAAACTGAAGCAGAGGATTTGGGGTTTAGATAGTCAACTTCAAACCAGTGCTTCCCATCTCTCCTACCTCAGATCTAGATTTTAATATCTTACACATTCTTCATTAGAGACTTTGGCACAAACTGAAATAATACCTACTGGGCCAACAACTGGCTAAGTAACTAGTTGAAAGCAATAGTTGCTTTTATTCAGATATAAAAGTTGAATCTATATCACATGTTATTACAATTCCCTATTATATAGCTAACGGGAATCAGAATTCCTATTTCCCATTGTCAGTAATTTCACTTGCTCTTAACAATTACAAGATTAAGACCACATGACCAATCACAAGCCAAGCAGTGCCCCAAGCCAAAGTACGCATGTATTGGACTTGACACACAAGCAGCCCACGTGCACCGTTTTAATAATTTTGCTGCCGACCTGCTACGCTCAACAGGGCGATTCAAGTCCATGTGGACCAAACATCAAATTTTCAAAAGTTACTTTTAAAATTTGGAAAATCTGTAAAAAAAAAAAAAAAAAGTGCCGGAACTCTGTTCCGGTGAGTTCTGTGACAAAAAAAAAGCACTGATTATACCTCTCCTATGTGATCAATTCTCAGAAACATTTATGAAAGTTGCAATATTCTTATTGATAGCCATGACTCTTATAAACCACTTGGTGTCTCCTCCTCATTCTCTCTTTCACAATATTAATTGTTCAGGTTTTTAATGTAATTATTATTATTATTATTATTGCATTCGTTGTAATTTGCTTTTTATAATTGGTCTTTGATCACAAATAATACAATCAAATAATTCAAAACAATAACAGTCTGTTCAACATGTTGACAAGAACAAAGTTGTCTTCTAACAATTGATAGGCCGGGAACAGTGAGGTGTTGCTGGAACCGGCATGGTCCAAGTATTAAGAGTGTCCCGCCATCAGTGCATGTGAATTGATTGTGTTTGTGTGTGGTATGAATGTGTTAATTTTTAAAATTATTGTAGTATTTTTTTGTTGTGAGCCGCCCCGGGTCTTCGGAGAGGGGCGGCATATAAATGTGATTTAAATAAATAAATAAATTAAAGCTCTGCCTACAAAGAACTAGAATCATCACAAAATTCCCCCATGGCTTCTAATCCAAATAGTCCAATTAGCTGCTATTGTCGATTGTACTGAAAATGACAGGCTGCTGTCAGCTGCATACCTTATGTAAGCCCGAGAGCTGCTGGTGACGAATAAGTGCCTCCTTGCTGGGAAACTGTCTGCGACAAAGCAGACAAGCCAGTTTGTGCCAATCAGTTAATTTCTCCTCCCGATCAGCTGCTTTCTCTTGCTCCTCTTCACTGTCGCTTTCACCGCTGTATGCAGCCACTAAGCCTCGTGGTGGACTCTGCAAGGGGGAGGGGAGGGAGGGTTACATGCCATAATCAGAACTATTACCATAATCTGTTGCAACCTTTTTCAATGTAGTGTTCCCTGGGTGAGTTAATTCCCATAATCCCCACTGTTCTGGATAATCTCAGAAATAGCTTTTGACACTGAGAGTTCTTGTGTTCAAGACTTCCCGTGATACATAAATAATAGTATTTCTTATACCTCAATGTATTAGACATCAGCAAGATTTATACAATCGCTACACTTTTACCCGTTCTTTTGGTCGCTCAGAGCGCAAACCCAGAAAGTTTAAATTTCAGAGAAAGTCAAGAGGAGAGACTTACCAGCCTGTCATCACCCGTGAGCTTTGACAAATCCATGGCACTGTGTTGCCTCTCAGCCAGCGCTCCCTAAGAACACACAAAGGAAAGCAGGCAAGTATTTAGTCATTTTTCTTAATGAAAATACATTTTTTTTCTACTCGGCAGTCAAAACGGTCTCTCACACTACACAAGGAAGTCATTCAGGATGTTGCAGAATGATGAACGTTAACTCAAGTATAACTACTACTCCTCCATCTCTGCACGATTGTATTTTTTTTTAAAAGCATACAAAATATCACATTGCAACAGCGATTGTACAATATATATATATATATACTTTAATGCTGAAATAATATCCAATATAGTTCTTTATTAATTCACGAGTGCTGATGAATCTGTGTTCGTACCTTTATTAACTACAGATAGTCCTCGACTTACAAACAGTTCATTTAGTGACCCTTCGACATTACAATGGCATTGAAAAAAGTGTCTTATGATTGTTTTTCACAACCACTGTAGCATCCCCATGACCACGTGATCAAAATTCGACTCAGATTTATGACGTTTGCCGTGTCCCTGGGTTCACGCAACCTTTACGGCCTTCTGACAAGCGAGATCAACGAGGAAGCCGGATTCACTTAACAACCATATTACTAGCTTAATAACTGCAGTGATTCGCTTAACAATCGTGCAAGAAAAGTTGTAAAAATGTGGCAAAACTCATTTAACGATGGTTTCGCTTAGCAATAATAATCTGGGGTTCAACTGTGGTTGTGAGTCGAGGACTACCTGTATCGGACAGTTTTGCTTAAATTGTCAAAAATGAGCTACAGGTATATTCCTGATTTAATGGTGCGCTCCCCACAAATTGTACCTTTTTCTCAAGGATAGCATAGCCAGCGTCAGCTGTGGCTGATTCCCGCCTTTCATCCTCTCGTATGGAGGAGATTGGCTGAAAGCTGTTTTTGAAGTTCTCCTTCTGTTTATTGAGGCTGCGGGCCCAGCGTTCCATGTCCTTTGCAATCTGGAGGACAGTCCATAAAAAGGAAGGAAAAGTATAGGGGGAAAAGGAAAAAAAAAAACAAGGAGAAATGAGCTCTCGTTTCACGCTGAGAAGATACAGTCCTCAAAAGAGCAGGAACGTTAAGAAGACTGAAAGAGCAATGCTAAATTTCTGTCAAAAGGGCTCCAGAGAGAACTGCCTTTCCCACCCCCCACCCCCACCCATGGGAGGGAAATGCTCATCCCATTATGGGATGCCTTGCTGCTATTTCCAGTCATTGTGGGATATATTTTCCTGCTTTGAAAAAAAATGTAAAATTCTTCCCTGTGCAGCAGTTCCTCAGTCTGGAGAGAAATACTCTCTGAGGAAAGCAGAGCCTCCTAACTAGTCCCAGACAGAATTATAACTATGCCGGCTTGCCAGAAAATTCTAAAGGGCCTTCAGAGGTGAAACACCTAGAATTCAAAGGCAGGGGAAGAGAGACAGCCTGAGGAAAAAGGGTGGTCAGCTCACCTGCTGGGCTGTTTTTGTCTTATGCTTCTCTTTTTTCTCTTTTCCCTCTTTGCTGCTGCCACCTCCTGAACCGCTACCATCCTTGTGGCTGTCAGCCGCTTGGTCTGAGGCTGGGATGTAAGTGCATCTCTCGCTTTCCCAGTACAGATACTGCTGCGTCTGAGCATTGTAGTAATACTGGCAAGAAACATTGACATAGCACATCTTTGGATAACTGCAGCACACTGTGCACTTGGAGAGCTATCGTGAGTCAAACTGTCAGCTCATTGTTCTTATCTCTTTGCCCTATGCGGAAAGTAACAAAGTCTGCCCCAAAGACAGACAACTCACCTGGGAATTAGGATCATAGTAGAGCCCAGTCAGAGGATCGTAATAGTAGCCAGAACTTTCATCATACTGATATGTGGAGACATCTGGGACAGCTAGGGGCCAGAAAGTGAGAAAGCAATGAGCAAAAAGCAGCCACACAGCCTAAAAGAGTTGGCCATCTACTCTGTTCTCCACTCCTAATGGGCTCCCTGTTCCCAAGAAGATCTGAACGTATACCAATCCTCCCTCCCGCCACCACTCACGGTACTGTGTGTAAGGTTCCTGTCCAGCAGAGCCGGCTGACAAACTGGAAGTGCTGGTGGACATGCCGGGAGTTGTACTGGAGAGCTGGGCAGCATTAGGCACATCAGGCTTCAATACAGCTGGTGAGACTATGGTGTACGACTGAGAACAGGGAACAGAGAGAAAAGATCAGTAGGTGCGCGGATTATGAAATCTTCTTTAATACATGCACTTAACCACTCCAATTATACCTGAGCGACAGCATTTCCTTGGGCTGGACTTGTCCCTTCAGAGCCTCCACTGGCCTGATACCCGGCTGGTCCAGCTGTGTTCTGGGCGGTACGAGGGAAACTTGGTAGGGCAGGCATTGGATCAATACCTGGCACACCGGGTTCCTGTGATGCCTCAGCTATTTTGCAAGGGAAGAGACAGGGAGGCAAAGTAGCCAGTCAGTTAGGAGGTACAAAGCATTCTACAGGTCAGAAAGGAGTATGAGGCAGAGGAGCTTACCTGCTACTGATCCCTCCCCCTGGGTCTTGTCTGCCTTCCCAGCAGCTGCTGTCCCAGAGGTGCCAGACTGGGATCCTTTCAGGTATCCCCCCTGGGAGTACGCTGTGCCTTCTTGAGCACCATAAGGTTCGTCATGCTGGTAGTAACCATAATCTACAGACTGCTCATCCTGGGCAGCCCAGGAGGCCTCTCGGCCCTGCGATGCCTATTTGGAAGACCAATCAAGAGGAAATCTGTTGTTACTAAGGCAGGGCAGTAATTATACATCTTTCTCACACAGCAGTAAAAAAAAGAGATTCAAATGGTTAAACGTTAAGACGTTTTCTTCTGTTTAAAAGATAATTATTTTACAGACAGCACTAGGCTTTTAATGTAAAATTATATATATATATTAGCTTGTTCCCACATAATCGGCGGCAGCAATTCACTGTGAGCATTTCTGCTGCTGTATGGGATATACCTATATGTTCCCCCTCTTGCCCAGAAGTGCTCTAAGAAGTCAGAATATTTTCCAGAATATGTTTGAGAAGAGATGAAAAAAAGTCCCCCCCCCTTTCCTCGGTGTCCAAAACCTGTTCAATCTTCTTTCCTTTCTCTTCCTTCAATCAGTTACCTGTGAGATAGCCCACTGCGCAGCTGCAATGGCAGTGCTGGCTACTGAAGCAGCACTAATGCGGTTTCCATCTGATGAACTTAGGTCCCTGCAAAGGGATGAAGAATTTTTAAATGTTATTGTATTCAACTTGTACCCACCCAAACTCAATGACCCGAGCATTCCTGCACAAACAGAAGACTCAATTCTTAGGCAAATGACTTTTTACAAACCGTTTGGAGCCTTTTGCAAATTCCACATTAATTGTCTTGCCATCAATGTTTAGTGGTGGATGGAGGGCCTGAAGGATCTGCAGCAACTGAGCTGCCTCCTGAGAGACAAAAGGAGAAGAAATGAAAAAAACCCTGAAAAATAAACATACAATTTGCTTAATATGATGTTAAATGTGCTATAGTGATGAATCGGGAATACGCAAATTCAACTTTCCACTCAACTACATAGTATCACCGGGTATCTTTGATTCCTCCGTCTCAAGCCAACCTATTTTACAGCACTGTTTTCCATCTGCCTAAAGAAACATGAATCCTACTGGCATTTAGTCTTAGCAATTTCTTTAAGTGTCCTTGAGGGTGCAACTCACAGGAGAACAAAATTTTTATTAATCTCGACCTCCATTCTCCATCCCGCACTATAGATAATTCTATAGCAAAAATAGTACTCAGTGCACAAAAGATTTTGGATTGTGCTCCAAGGTAGCACCAAGGTTGTGTTTTGTTCTTCAATATTTAAGTATTAGTATGCTTGCTTTTCCATAAACTGCAAAACCAGCCACTGACATAATTTAGTCTATATTAGTTTTCTGTCCTTTTCTGTTTGTTTCCCCTCAGGTCTTTAGCCCAGTAGAAAGGAGGGAAATAATGCCTTGAGCCCATAAGATCTTCTATATAGCTTCCCCTTGGCTTTCCTCAGACTAAAAGTTCAATTAAGCTCTGTTTTCTAAGATATTAGATTACCTTCCTAAAGCCCATCATTCTCATGATTTCAACCTGTAAAGCAAAACTGAATTGCCACGTATGCTATTTGTTGCACTCACCACAATAGTAGAGAGCTGAATGAAAGCAAAACCACGGTTGAGCTGTGTCTGCTTGTCTTTAATGACGCGGACATTTGATGAGGAGAGAACTGCATATGGCGCCAAGGCACTTAAGATGGAGTCCATTGTGCTATGTGGATTCAGGTTTCGCAAGATAATGGCTGGCGAATAAGACACAGCATGGTAGTTGGAAGTGTAAACTTGCAAGTACATGTGAACTTTCATCTGAAGGAATTTAAAACGCTGCACAAAAGCCAATAAAATTTTGGCTTCCTTTTTTAATGATGATAATAAATAATATATATATACTGCCCGACTCCCAGGACTCTGGCCCTCATGGCTATAAATGAAACTTTACTCTCATTTTATCTGTTAAAACTCAATATGAAGACAAACCAAATCCAAATTTAAAAGCTTAAACAACACTGTGAGCACTCTCCTGGCTATTTTGTTTACATATGGCAGTGACAGATTCACAGTTTGAATTCTGATATACGCTGCCATTACTGTCTGGCTGTTTCGTTTTGATAACAGCTTCTGATGGATAACAAACAGCCTTCCAACCAATTATTCAAGTCAGGAGGACACCTTTTTTCATTTCAGATACTTGACTATGACTGGTTCCCTTTCTCAGCAATAGCAATGAAACAGTAGCAGAGCAGAATAGTATTCAATTGTAGACAATTTTTTCCCCTTCTCAGTTTTCTTACTGCTATTGCAACTATCTTCTTTTTCTCTTGGAGGGAAAAAAAATCTCTGTTATCAAATAACAAGCTGTGGTATATTTTCCCTCAATAGGAGAAGGAAAGGGGACTTCCGGTTTTGCATCGCAGCGAGATGGACGTAGGAAGGCAGAGTTCTGCCTTCCGTGCCCAATTTCGCCCTGCTGGGAGCCCTAAAAAGGGCCTAAAGTTGCCCCGAAGAGGTGATGAAGAAGGAGGGGTATCTCGTCCATCACAGAAAGACGGTAGGTTTTCCGTTCAATCTGAGAAAAGCTCTCCAAACCAGCAGGGGAAAGACTGGCTACATTCCTATAGCCACCAGTAGCTGCTGACGACTGAAGAAAAGCACCAATTAACACATCGTAAACAGCATGTATGGAACTGGGTGAGAATACTGATCCTTTCTTTACTATATTACAACTGAATTTGTTGGGAAAGGCTCGCAAGAAACTAAAAACCTCCAAATGTGAATGGAAATAGCGTTTTAATTTCTATGGGGAACAGAAATACACAGTATTGAAGTGGAAGTAACATAAAGCTACAGTTTTGAAATTTTGAGAACTGAGATAATTGTTAAGATTTTCTGTTTGGAAAAAACACTGAGGTGAAATATAAGAAAACAATCCTTTGTCTTAAAAGTAGAAAATGAATTTTGAATGACATCTAGTGGTGGCTTTCAGTACAGCACTATAACTAGCTTCCTGGATGGTTGGTGACTTAAGGGAGAACAGCTGGCAATAAAGGAAAATATTTTGGCATACTTATCACCCTGACCTTTTTGGACTATAAACACCTACTGAGCTTGGACTTTAAATCTCAAGAGCTAGTGGGAGAGAAAGAAAAATTTGACCTTTGATTACGTCTAGCTGGGAAGACTTTTGAGCTGTTGTCAGGGAGGTTGAATACTTTGAACATTTTGAACATTGTGGGTTATAACCTTGCCTGACTGACAATTTTTGGATGCCTGAGACAAAGGTTCACTTTAAAATATTGCTTTTTACTGACCTGTATTCTGGAATTTATTGGATTATAAAGGCTACATATAAATCCAGAAAGCTAGATGAAACTTTGTTCTACTCTTACTGAGACTGATGATATTAGAGGATCTCCAGGAATGATGTCTCAAGAAAAAACAAACACCTTTCAGAAGGACATATACTCTACACTACAACTAATTCACCAAGCAATTGTTGCATACAAAGAGGACATTAAAAAAACCGTAATGAAGCTAAAAATAATTTAGATAATATAAATGAGCAAATCTCCAAATTAAATCTACAACTAGAAAGTTCCTAGACAACGACTACAAAGTATGAACAAATAAACCAGAGATCGGAAGATGAAGCAGAGGAAATGGATCTAGAGACAGAAAAGATGAAAGAAGGGAAATATAAACTACTATACACAAATAAAACACTGCAAGATTTACCCATAACAATGAAAATGCAAAAGACTCTTTACCCCTTAAGTCTGCAAGATGCACTTGATGACAAAGGTGGAATTCCCCCCCAAAAATACCCTACCTAAATTGTTTTCTTCATGCCAAGCAACTTTCATAAAAATAGAAAGAAAATTCCTGGGCAATCTAATTGCCTTAGCTTGGAAAACTACTTGGCAACGAAAGAAAGTGAGAGTTAGATTTAAAAAATAGAAGATTTGACCTATTAGAGGGGCATTATGTTTAAATAATTGTTTGAATATGATTAAAAGAATGGATGACCCTTAGATATAATTAGACTTTTATAATGAAAGATATGATTTAGAATTAAAATAGTATTTTTTTCTCTTTTCTTTTGATATGGGAAATTTGAAAATAAGAGGATTGGTATGAATAAAAGTTTTAGCTATATAAATGTAATTAATATTGAGAAAATCATAACTGACAAAGATACTTTAAATATTGATGGGAAATCAAACTTTAACAAGAGCACAAAAAACAGGACACTGATTTATGAATTGATATTATTTGTATAATATTAGTAAAATATGATGAAGATGTTTATATCTAACTTTGTATACATCAATAGTATCAAGAATTATAATTGTATGAAGGGGAAGAAAGGAGGATCAGGGGAAAAATACTGGATTTTTATATTTTTATAAATCTATTTTTATAATAGATTTATATTGAAGAAGTTAATGTTAAATATGTGAACCCAGAACACATGTTGTTTACTAAGCTCTAAAGATTGTAATTCTTAAAAATTAATAAAACTTTTTTTTAAAAAAAAGAGAGACGGAAAGAAGATAACAGTAATAAAATAGCTGACCAATAGCTATAGCATGTGCAGGTTTGTGTGTGTGTTTTCATTTCTCACTGCAGTAACATATTCCTCCATAATTTTCATAAACTATCTTCATTTTGCAAAGAGTGTTTTTCTGTTTTTCTACATTTCCTGTTTCTACTTTATAAATTCTCAATTATCCATTTCAAATCAATGATAACACCATGTCCTGCTATCAGATTACTTTCAAAAAGAGTTGACATAATTCATTCCAACTGCAGGATCTACTTTTGTAGGGACTTTCTTTAGTATAAGATTTCAACACCTACTATAAAACATCTATACATTAGCACATTTCCCCCTATTTGTCAATCAAGCTTATCAATCTGGGCTCACTTTCTAGAGCTAGCAGTTACATTTAAAAGCTACAGCAATTAAACCAACCAATTTATATTTTACAGCCAAGCGGGGCCTGCCATCCGACTTCTAAGCCTGCCCACAAAAATTCAACTATGTAAAATATTATGGAGCCTTCCTCAGAAGCTTTGATGTTTTTAAATAAATCAATCAGTGAGTAAACTTAATTAATAAATCTCAACCCTCTCATCTATAACAATTGACAGTTTCATGGGAGAACACCATGAAAATTGAATGACGTTATTGCTGTTATATATCAAATTCTATACTCACTGTCGTTAGCATTCTCTGTACATGGTTCAGACCGGGGGGCCACAGGCTGAGTGGAAAGCGTTGCTGACACCTGGTATGGCTGTGGGAGAGGCAGAAGGCCTTGGCTAAGTTCACGCCCTGATAATGCCACTAGTTGATCTAAGCGACCGCCAGGGGGTAGTTTCTGCTCAGCTTCTGTTGCAAAATGAAGAGTGATAAAATGGGGGGGGGAATAAGAGTAGTTTTTACAAGCACAAACAGAGCTAAAAGAATTGAGCTATTACTCTTACCAGATCTGGGAATTCCACACTTGAAACACTTCTCTCTGCGCTTGAAATTCTGAACTCCACACTGTTGGGGGGGGGGGAGGAGAGATAAGACTTCATCTTTATTTTCAAATAAATGTCACCCACTGAACACTCTTTTATAAAAATGTTTTCCTATCAGGATATGTTCCTTATTGCAAAATCACAACTACAAGTGGTTCTCCTTATCCAAGGACTTGGTATCTGTGGTTTCATATAATTACGGTTGGAAAATACACAACCTGACCTTGGTGTCCATAATGTTCTATCTCTCACATCCCAGTTTTTTTTCATGATTTTGTGTTATTTTATGTTTATAAAGACAAGTTTCTGCATGTCTAAAGTAGTTCTTTGTTATCAACAGATAATCTATTGGAATGGAATCTCTGTGAATGAAAGCCACCGTACCTGCTAGAACTATCCCTTAATGTGTGATTTAAATTTTTGTCCTGGTGGTTGTGATGGAAAAGCTTTAAAAAATATTCAATATAACCTTGGAAAATAATCCCTTTGTCCTATTTATGCATCAGTCTTTGCTCATAAAGTCAAGCTTCCTAAACTTCTCTGAATCTTTTATTTTCTTGTTGGTGGTGCAATCTTTGACAAAAACATTTGCAATCCTTCTTTTACAAAAATATTGAGGAAAAAAACACTTTAATCCTTATTTTAGAACCAAAAACTATTCAAGATAAGCAAGAGGGCTGAACTTATCCTGAGCCTTCATTATAGAAACAGGAAGGTGTTGCTTCTGCCTTTGATTAACATTCAACATTTACCCCTTGCAACTGGAAAAAGTCATAGCCATTGTTCTAAGTATACCAGGCCACGGCTGAGCTCACCAATCTTGTTCCTCCAGCAGGACCACATCCTTCACACTGCAGTCCTGACCCACAACTCTGAGTACCATATCACAGAATACCTCTATATCAGACATGTCAAACTCCCGGCCCACGGGCCAGATGCATCCTGCCAAAACCGCACCCACCCCATTGCCGGCAATGGGGAAAAAGTCACGATACGTCGCGAGTTTGACATGCCTGCTCTACATACTGATTCAAAAAAGCAGATACCTTGCTGCAGAGCCAATCCTCGTTGATCTTGGGTTTAGGGTCACTGTAGTGCATGGAGACCTTCTGACCAAGGATGGTGAGTGAATGCTGCAGGGAGAGAAACACCCCAATGAGATTTTAAAGTGGAAGAAGGGAGAAGGTGCCCATCACTGCCGCAGCAGAAAGAAGGAGAGGTTCAAACCCTTCAGCTGAATGGATGAGGGTGAGGGAGGGAAGGGAGCATAGACTGAGAGAGTTTTGGAACTTGTCTATTTGGCTAGTGCACACCTAATCTGGCCGACACCTGTTTCTACCCAAGGCACTGGGACGTCCGGTTGTTGTGATGGAGGGAGAGTGTGTTGGAGAAAGAAAGAGAGAAAGATGAAGAAAAGGAGAAACAGACAGGAGAAATGCAGCCGTGCTGTGAGATACTACTATACAACACCTCTAGACCACTAGAATAACCTTTGTTGACCTTCTGGTTCACCAGCTAGCAACATTTCCCTTTACCTCTCTTCTCCCAACCCAGTGCCAATACGCCCCCACAATGGGCATCTTTCCCTACCCGCTCCCTCATTCAATACAAATCTCTGCTGCAGTAGTGTCACGTTTCAGTTTAAGGGCATGCTTGGAGGAAAACTCAATCTCCTTTGAAAATGAAAACTTTTGGGAGAGCTTAAATAATATTTTAAATTATGCACACATCCCTAGATGTTCAATGCTAGACTTCTATTCTGCTCTACCGTACACCACACCCCAATTTAACTGTCTGCTGTAACTCTATATTTCCTAAACTCAACATTTGGTGAAGTCGCCAAACATTCTATGGGCATATAATCCAGGAGGACCAGAACGCTAAGCCAGACCACTTTCCAAAACCAACTTCTAAAAGGCCTAATTGACTAGAATCTCTTTCTGGTAAATGCAAGAACCTTGCCTATCTTTTGCCCACTGCCAACCTTCAGACAGAAACACTGCCACTTTCACACACAGTTTACAGTCTGTGCTTAAAAGGAAACCCTCACTGTGTCTCTTATCTCAATTTTTCCGCATCCCTCCCACATCCAGAGCAACATGTATCATCTCAGCCATGCTTGGGGCTACACATCAGCTCCCACTGGGGATGCGCACATGTGGCCCAACTATATTGTCAACACAAGAAAACAGGAAGAAAAGGAAATGGCAAAGGTTTCTACCATAGCTGCATAAACCCCGGGAAACCCAGTCAGGGCTAGGATTGCATTTTCATCCACATTATGGTCGCTTGGAAAGAAGAGTAGTTTTAAACTAGTCAGAACAGACAGTATGGGTCTTAAAAACCTGGCATGTCACATCATCTCTACTGTAAACCTACAGTGCTAAAGAAAACATAGGGTCTTAGACAGAGGGGCTGTCAAGAGACAGCTGCTGTGATAAAGAAGAAAAAAAAACCTTCCTAGGGAAGTTTCCATTTTAAACTTGCACTCCTATCATAATATCTGACAGATTATGGATCAAAAGACATCCACTGACAGGTGCCAGCTTCAATTATCTACTGTTCAGCTACAGCTATAAACTGCCAGAGTCACACTGAGCATGCATATTTCCAGAGCAGGAGAACACAGACAGGACTCATGATTTCCCAAGCCCCTATTTCTTACTGCTAGGAATTCCCACAATCCCCTTAATGTGGATCACCATCTAGGTTCCCCTGCTCAACCTGTCAGATCCCGCTGTCATCCCCATGGTGGAAATTAAATCCAGGTCTGACTTGCTGCCTGAATTTTTTTTAATGTCACTTCAAAACCCTGTTTTCTTGAACCCCCCTTTTTTTTCAGGTCATGAGTAGACCTCAGAAGTCAAACACCCAGTTCCCAGTACTCTGTTTGATTCCTGGAATTGTAAACAAGGCAAGATAGCTGACTTTCAATTCTAGCTGCTCTTCCTAATCTCAGTTCAGTGATTCCCTAAGGGGAAAGCATCTAGGATTTGTCACATGAACCAGGTGTTCAGATTGGTCATTAACAGTAGCAGTACTTGTGGGTTTCAAGTGCAGCAAAGCAACCTGATTGGCTTCCATCCATCGTGTAGCGTCCTGCAAGTGATTAAACTCGACGAAGGCGAAGCCCCGGCTCTGACCTGGAGGACAGCATTCAGATACAGACGCAGTGTGTTAGTCAACAGATCCAGCCAACATCACGCACCCCTGTTGCTGTACCAAATGGGGCAAGGGCAGGGCGCAGGGGAGAAAATAAGGTAGAGTGGGAAGGCACAGAAAAGGCACCCTAGTTGCAAAATGGAGTGCTGCAGACTCAAATGCTGGCCACCAGCATCTCATGATCATTCCAGTAAGGTATTTTTGATGGACAGATGCTATTCACTGCTACTCAAACCATAGAGTTGTTTATTTTTCCCAGAACTGAGAAGAGAATTGTGATATCCCACTTCCAGCTCAAGGCTAATCTAGCCTGTATTTCCAAAAGGATAAGGACAAGAGAGAGAATATTGTTGAAGAGATCTAGTTCTAGCACTAATAAATTATCTAAAAGAATCTATGCAGGAGGATACATATGGCACTTGTCCTATTGACTTTGCTGTTTAGCTTTAGGAAAGGTTTAAAAAAAAACCCACACAACAGGACAGGACCAAGATAAAATGCTGCAGTCTGCTGAACTTGGTTCTGAAAGAATTGGATTTTAATTCCAGCTTAACAATCATTTGATGACTCTGTCAATCACTCTTTCAATCTTATTGGTCCATCTGTCCAACAGAAACAAGAATAGTCCCTTTCTATTGCAATAAAGAATGATAAATGTTGCTTGCATAAATGTAACAAATTCAGGTGCCTACATTGAGAGAAGTTTATTAAAATTCCAAAGAGGCATCGATTTCCACTTTTTTTCCTTAGCAGCACTGGAATTAAGATAAAACATTTAAAGGGAAACCAAACTGACATAGGTAAGACCAGTCGACTAAATGGGAACGTTCAAGAGACTACTTTTTTTGGGGGGGGGGGGCTCTTTCTCAAAGTCTGCAATTCCAGTCTTTGTGAAAATGTAAAATTCATTTTGCATTATAATTTTCTCCTCTTAGCCTCTAGTTGCCCATAGAAGCAGGGTGCCTTTCTGTACCCTCCGTCTTGCTGTATCTGCCAGTCCACTTCAGGCCTTGAACAATAAGGGCAGATATGGCTATAATCAAAAACATAAACCTTGCTTTAAAATAAAGGGGGGGGGAGAAAAGAAAGATACACAGCCCTATCTCAGGGCCTGCAACTTTGTGTGATAGGTAGGGAATAACCTTGGCAAGAAGAAGTGTACTTACCTGCTTGATTAAACAACTTACTTTATTTCCAGAACAGCACTACATCATTTTGTTTTGGAGCAAACTAAAGAGATCTCTTTTTATACTTGCTTATACCGTACCCATCCAACTTGTGGGCAACCTGTCTTCCTTAATGTAGGCTGGTGCTATTTATGGTCTATTAAACTTAGCAAGTTCACTAATCAAGTACTGTACTCACGGGTGCTTGACAATCTCCTATCCCATCACAAAAAAAGGCAGAAAAAAAGCCAATTTTCTTAAATCCTTGGTGAATCACAAGTGCCTGGAGAATTATAATTAACTGGGGGGGGGTCAAAAGTTGGACACATGCCCAGGTATATGTTTCATCGGTATCAATCTTAAAATGAAGTCTAATTCAGGCTGCAGAGATCTAAAAAGGCACACCGACATATCTGGCAAAATATGGTCAAATAGAAAGTGCAATATATAACCAAAAGTTTGTCTTCATCCCTTGCCATGTATTTGTGTCTCTTATCTCAAAGAAAGAGGCCAAGTAAGAAAGATAGAGGCCAAGTAAGAATTCATCTTAATACAAAAAGCAATACGGTAACCACTAAACCTCCAAAGAGTCACACTTAATGCAGAGTATACAGTGAAACTTGGAAATGACAGGCCACATCTTCTGCTACTTTTTCAGGCCAATCTCACAGCAGAAGAACCACTGAGGCCCCCATTTGTAAGATTTTGATAACAGACAATAGCGCTTAAAGGACTTACTTCTGAATCAACTTGCTAACATCTGGAAGACTGGCTTATCCTTATCGCTGATTTGGCAGATTCTAAATATGCTACAGCAGAAGCTACAATTGAATACTTAATGCCACAGGGCAAAACTGCTCCACAAGCACACATTCATAGCATACCACACTCTTAGTTTGCCGTGTGTCAAATGCTAGTTGAATTCTTGCAACCGTATCAAAAGAAAGGAGTAGAAAAAAACTGTGAACAGAAGCTCACCTGAGGCTTTATTTCGCATCAGTCGCACTTCACGGGGCTGGAATCCGTGTGCCTGCAGCTGAGCCCGGATCTACAGATGCAAAGAATATGTTAATGCAAAGAATACGTTAATGATGCCAGTTAACAGGAGGCTTTAATATAGCAATCACTGAAAAAAGTAATGCCAGGGGTGTTAAACTGCTGGCCCACGGGCCGGATACGTCATATCGAAATTGCGCCCACCTCAGCACCGGCAACGGGGAAAAAGTTGCGATACGTCGCGTCACGTGGCGAGTTTTACACCCTTGAAGTAGTGAGCGTTGGCCTTTTAGCCCAAGCAACCAACTTACATCACTCTCAGTGGCAGATTGAGGTAACATCCTCAGCATAATGATACTGCTAGCCTTTTGTTCTTCTTCTTCCTGTTCAGTCCGATAATCTTGGTCATGGTAATCGCCATCACCAGAAAATCCCAAATGCTCATTTGGGCTATCTCGCTTTCTGTGTTGTGTCTCTGATCCGGAGGAGGCCTCATTAGAATCCTAAGAAACAACAGCACAGAAGACAGCACCTTAGCAGAGTGGAAGACCAAGACTGACCTAGACGAAGAAGCCCTTAGGCTTGCAGGCGAAGGCCCGGCATTGTACAACCACGCTGCCCTCCGAGCATTCTGCCAAACGGATACCATGTTTTATGAACAAACATTTATCTGCAAACCCAGTTCCAGTGTCTCAGTTCTTTTGCATGTAGTCCTACACAATTTCTTCGTGTAGCCCGCAGGAGGAAAACTAGGGATGAATCCAACCAGATATGACTTATATCGGCTAAGGTCTACCTTGCAGCGATAAGGGAGGCAAAGCACCATTATTTCTCCACTCTTGTTGCATCTGCAGACTGTTGCTTGGCAGCCCTGTTCAGGATCACCTGGTCTCTCCTGGGACAGGAGAGCTCACATGATCATCTCCAGGGCCATACAGGGGAATCTGTTGAAGTCATTTGGATTCTCTCTCAGCTGGAACAAGGTGCCAGGTCCATAAGAAATGCCTGGGGAAAGATCTTACCCAATCCTGTGGGACCTGAGGAAATGGACAGGGTCCTTGATGCTGTCAGTACAGTGCAGCGATCCTGTCAATTAGATTCCTGTCCCTCCTGTTTGGTGAAAGCCTCTAGGATGGTGACTGCCAGGTGGGTTCAGGCAGTAGGGGACATTTCCGGGACTTTTTAAGGAGGCCCTAGTTCGCCCTCTCCTCAAAAAAATCATCCCTTGATCCCACTTGTCTGGACAATTTTCATCCAGTCTCCCACCTTCCCTTTATAGGGAAAATAGTAAAAAAAAGTGGTGGCTTGGCAGCTTCAGAGGATTATGAATAAAATGGATTATCTTGAACCCTTCCAATCAGGATTCAGGCTGTTTTGGGGACAGGAAAAGCACTGGTGGCACAGTAGTTAAAGTGTAGCATTACAGGCAAACTCCTCCCACTGTCTGGAGTTTAATCTTTTTGACTCAGCTTTCCATCCTTCTGCGGTCAGTAAAAACGAGGATCGATTGTTGGGAGCAATATGCAAATAATGCTTACATTGTAAACCATCTGAAAAGAGTGCTGTAAAAGAGGCGGCATATACGCCTAAATGCTACTGGCATTGTGGACGATCTTTGGTCAGAGTGCTATAGGGTTAGTGCCTCCGTCCTTGCTCTCCTTGACCTCTCAGCGGTCTTTGATAGCATTAACCATGGTATCCTTTTGGACCGGTTGCAGGACTCAGGGCTGGGTGGCACAGTCTTGCCCTGGTTTGTCTCCTTTCCCCAACGCAGGTCCCAATTGATGTTGACAGGGAATGAAAACTCCAGTTCATGGCTGCCCCTTTGTGGCGCGTGGCAAGGCTCAGTATTCTACTCTTTTTTACATAAAGCCACTGGGTGACATCATCCGCCACCAGGGCATGAGGTACAATCAGTACGCTAATGATACTCAACATTACCTATCCATTCCCAGTTATCTAAGTGCTGCTGTCGCTGCTCTCTTGCATTGCCTGGAGGCTGTGGAGATCTGGATGGGGGAATGACAGATTTTGGCTGAACTCTGGTAAGACCAAATGGCTTTGGGTGCACAGAGCTTCAGGATCCAGAATTTTTAACATTTTTACTTCTGGAGGGCTTATATTACTCCAGACAGACTTGGTGCCCAACCCGGAGGTTCTCCTGGACTCATGACTCCTACTTGAAGGGCAAGTGACAGTCATGGCTAGAAAATCCTTTGCACAACGTTGTGTTGTGTGCCAGTTGCCATGGCTCCTGCCCTTTGGAACATTGTGCCCCCCCTTGGGGAGATCAGCACCCACCCTTCTGGTCTTCTGAAAGGGCTTGAAGACCTGACTCTGCCAACTAGCCTGGGGCCCCAATAGAATAAGATCATTCTGGAGACGGTTAACAGACTAGATAAGATTCCCCCCATGCTTTTGCTTTCTTTCTTACCATCTTTACCAATTTCAAATTAATTTAAGGTTGCTATTTGTTTTAACATTTTTATTAGTTTTTAATTATTAAGCTGCGTAGAGCTGCCTCGAGGAGAGATGGGTAGCATATAAATTGAAGAAATAAATAGTAAATAAATTTGACCTCCCCAATCAGCTGCACTTCGAATGGTATGAAATTTCCTTAGAGAGTCTAAAGTATGAAAGAAGTTCTGAAGCATAAGTCAAAGGAATCCTAACCGGGACTTCCGGTTCCGGTTGCGGCCTCTCTAGCCGACTAGTTTTCCCTCCGTCGGCGGACTTTTATGCGGATCCAAAGTCTACGAGGAGGCAGCGTTCTGGCAACGGAGGAGTGGCGGCTCCTCCAGCTGTCCGGACGGAACTCCGAGGGCCGATGGAGAAGATCGGCCAATAAAATGGCCGATTGCTTTGCCGCAGAAACCGCAAGTCCAAAGAACATCTAAGCTGCAGACCCACCGTGGTGAATCCGGGTGAGACCTTTCCTTTTTTTTCTTCCCTCTCTTCGTTTTTTCTTGTTTGTGTTTTGCCTGTAAGAGCTGTGTGGGAAAGATTTCCCTAGCTTGGAAAGGCAGCTTTCACTCTTTGGGGAAGAAAGGCGAACAAAGGAACAAAGTAAAGTTTTAGAAATTACGTTGCTTTTTTATAAGTACTTTGGGGTATCGGAAAAACTTTTTATTTTTTTTATTTTTTTATGAACTTTACTATTTGCCTATGCTGCTGTTCTTTTTTGAGTAAAGAAAGAAGATTGAAAAGTGAAATGACTTTGGGGGGGGAAATGGATTTATCTTTTTTTAGCTTGCTGAGGGCATCTACTGGTTAAAAAGTAATATTGCAATTGTTCTAAAATGGAGCTGTACTCACATTTAAATTGCAAACTTATTCTGGAGAAAATTTATGAGACTAAAGAGGAAATATGTGCTACAATGAAAGAGCTTACTATAGAACTAAGAATCAGAATCTCTTTCTCAATCTTTAAAACTAACTTTCAGATTGCACCTGATTCTTCCATTAAACAGACTCTACAAAAAGAAGACCTAACTGAGAATAAAGAGAACAAAGAGAAAGTGACTCTGCCCTATATGCAACTCAGTTATGGTGTTCAGAATCAGGAAAAGCAAAGACTGGGACTTGGAACTTTAAAGCGAGACTTTATGCAAAAAAAAAAATAAGTCAGAAGGCCAATCCAGAGGTCAAGATGTTTCTTATTGATTAAAAAGATATTTCAAGCAACAAAGAGAGACTTATTAGTTGGAAAGGAAGCTTTGCTATGGAAACCTACTTGGCATTTGAAAAAACCTAGAATAAGATTTTTTTAAAAAAATGAAAGTTTTGAGTAATGGATTAAAGGCAATCTAGAACTATGGACTGACTTAAGGACCAAGATTATACGTGATTTACTTGTTTGGTGATTAATGAATTGAAATATTTTAAAGTTTGATGTTATTTTGTTAGTTTAAAGTTGATTGATGGTTTATATAGCTGAGGAGTGACTAATGAAATACATATTAAATCCCTTAAGAATGTATTTCTTCTTTTTTTCTGTTTAGGATAATAGGGTTATTTGTAAGAAAATTATTATGTAATCTTGAACTAACCTAATAAGATGATTTTTGCTTGAGAAGATTGATGTCATGGGTTATGATAATTTAATTGGATATGAACTGAATTATGTATAATGGATTGAAAAAAATTTAAGATCTGATTTTACTTGCTAGCCATAAGAGATTGATTAGTTGATAGATTGGATATGTATAGGATAGATTAACATTTTAGTTTAATTGGGGGATATTGGTGGAAGAAGAGTTAAATGGGATTTGCAATGAAAACTAAGATACCAGAATATATTTAGAAGGAATACCCGAACTGATAGAGTTTGTATTTAAAGCTAATTTGATTATGGTTGTATAAACTTTTTTTAAAGTGTTAAGAACAGGTATAGGTTGACTAAATTTAAACCAGATTGAACTATTTTGAATAAACTATGTTAGTTAAGGGGAAAGAGAGGGATATTAGAGGTATTGATTGAAGTATACATAAATGTTTTGCTTTTGGATAATTGTTTACCCTAACACCATGATGTGCTTTGAGCATTTTGTTGTACAAATTAAAAAAACTAATAAAATTTGTGTAAAAAAAACAAAAGGAATCCTAACCCACGAGGCAGCAGTTATTCAAAGGCTCCAAGTTATTTAATTGCTCAGAAAAGCCATTACTTTATTTTTGCTGAGAAAAACTACATGAATGTGACCATTAAATAAGTAGGAGACAAGATTTACTAGAAGGAGATTTTACTCTCAACTTACCTCCACACTATGTTCTTCGGAGGAATCATCATAGTCATTAGCAGGTTCCTGGCTGTTGAAATCTCTCATGTAGGATCGATAATCCATATCTCTGTAATCATGGTCCCTCTGATTCCGGCCTTCTGAGTTTTCATCTTGAATCTGTTCAACAGCACCATATCGACCTGTCCGATCCCCACGGCCACCTCTAAAATGTATAAAAAGAAGAAATGTTAAAAAAGAATTGTAAAATGCCAGCACCACTACTGACAAAGAGAAGAGCATATGTTCTACTTAAACTTTCCATTACAGCTTCTTAACACCACAACTGAAACAGAAAAAAGTGATAAAATATTTAAAGAAGTCAGAGTTTCCAAGGAGTATTATTTCCCTTACGCTTGTTTACAAGACATGTGTTTATATATTTATATTTATCCATGTAGCTGCCCATTTCACAATCAAGTCATTCTGGGCAACATACAACAAAACACTCTGTGTGTGTGTATCAAAACAACATGTGCTGAGAGCTTGTGGCTTCTAGACAGTATTGAAGTTATACCCCATCAAGATCATATCCTGGAAACTTCTTTAGCTTAAGCTGAAGTAGTTCATGATTTATTCCACAGTCAGCACCTGGTCGTGCCTTTGATATTATAATTGACTTCCTCCTATTATTAGTAATAATATAGTCGTTATGATTTCTATATATTACATCTAGTCATGTCCATACATAGAGGCACCATTTTGGTTGTATGAAGTTTTAACAGAGCAGATCCTAAAATTACTGATTTCTTTTCACAACTCCTTTGTTTAACAGCATTGCTTATCTAACCTTAGCAATCCTAAAGACAAAGAGAAACAATATATTTCTTCCTAGACTGTAAAGTAATTGAAAGAATACTTTACCTTCTCTCATAGTCCATTGCTATCTGTGAAGTGCAAATGCCTCAGGAATCTCCCAACTCGAACCCTTCAATGGGTAACTGCCATCCCAGAAGGTCATAAGAAGTGGGGGATTATAAAGATTTCTGTAGGGAAAATAGAACACCATGTGTTTATTCAAATGCTCATGTAGCTTAGAATCCCAGCAGCAGTAACTTCTAAAGCAATTTCTAAAATCAAAATGTTTCCGGCTTCATGTGTAAAGGCTGCATAATTTTTAAATTAATTGAATTTAATGTTTTGAAAGAAGATAAGTGAAAAGAATATAAGTAAGAAAATACAGAACATGTAAACCCAAGAAATAAGATAAAGATAATTATCCTGATTGAACTCTGAATTGAACATACTTGGTTAATGCAGTACTAATCACTGACAAAACTATGAACGGTAAGCAAGGCACTAGATCAATACTAAAATTTAAAGATCTGATTAAGATATAATTCTGTAAATAAGAAAAAGAAAATTCTGGATATGGCACAAATCCATGTATTGCATTATAATACAAGAATGGTTACAGGTTCTCAGATCTGCAATTCCCCACAGTGGTAATCCACAATTTCACAAAAACTCCAACTATTATCTTCAACTTTGCAAAGGTGTATATTAACTTAAATATAAATCTAACATCTCATTGCTGGAACCAGCTATGTATGTAACTAAGGTCAAATCTGTATCACTGGTTATTATTAAATAATGTGGAGAGTTCTTCCATAAATTGTTCATAGGGAAAATGTTATGATTTCAGAAAACATAGGCAGGTAAGGACAGATCACAACTTTTCCCACTATATAGTTCAGATCCCTCCCCTTTTCTGGAGCTCCAGAAAGAACTAAATTCTAATATGTCTTTCATGTATTCATACTAGTTAAAACTTTACAAATGCATTCTTAGCTTTTTAATCGACTGGCTATCTGACCTTGAGTACATAATTCTTGTGTTTTATCAGTCAGATAATCTTCTGCATTTTTGAAGTTCAAAACAGATTTAGAAAGATTTATGGGTCTAAAGCACTTTGAGTCTCAGTAGACAAAGCTCCCACTAACCAAAAAAATTAAAAATAAAAATCCTTTCAGAAACATTCTGTTATTCTCTTGTAGAATTCCAGAATTAATTATATTTCTTAGTGCAGTTGCTTATGAAAACTAAATTCCATGAATTTTCAACATGGAGAAGAACAAACACAGGTAAGACAACAGAAAATTGTGAATTCTTTATGAGCTCCATAACAAATATACAGGTTATCCTCACATTACAATAGTAATTGAGATGGGAATTGCCACTGCTAATTGACACAGAAGTAAAATGCAACATCACTTAGCAACGTGTCACTTAACAATTCCAGTAGTCCCAGGTGCCATCATTAAGCAGGGACCACATGTGACTATGACTTCCAACCTCTCCATAGACTTTGCTTGTGGGAACCCAGCAGGAACATTGGAAATCACAGTCACATGACCAGGAGACACACTGTGATGGCTGGAACGCCAAGGGCCAGTTATAAATCCCCCTTGTTCGGTGCAATCACCGAATCTGAATGGTTGCTGAATAGATGGCCATATACAAAGTACCACTTGTACTTTGCTACCATTATTCATATACTCACTGTAATGGTTCCTATGAAAAACTGGAATTAATCTTTTAAGAAATAAAGATTTTCTTATTCTTGCCAGGTTAAATCTAATGGTCTTTGTAGGATCTATGCTTGGCTTACTAGTTCCCATTCATCTATTAAACTAAAGGCAAGGTACAATTAAATCATCACAAAACTACAGCTTTTGTTGTAGTAGTGCAGTGGTTAGAATGCAGTATTGCAGGCTAACACTTCTGCCCACAGTCTGAAGTTCAATCCTGATGGGCTCAAGTTTGACTCTATCGTCCATCCTTACGAGAGTGGTAAAATGAGGACCCAGATTGTTGCTGACATTGCAAACTGCTCAGAGAGTGCTGTAAAGCACTATGAAGCAGTATATAAGTCTAAGTGCTATTGCTAATGGAATTTAAGACATACAAAGAACATAAATATCGCCAATTTCTTTGTGCATGGTGACTATTCTATGAACTATTTTCTTATTCAGTCTAACAAGATACACTAATTTTATTGCCCTTCTTAGAGTTGAAATCTAACCCAAAATGTAATAACTAAACTTAATAACTTAATTAAAGCCTCTTACAAGTAACAAAAACTCTTCCCAGATATGATTCTAATTAAAACTGACCAAGAAAGACAAATTCCCAGTGGCCAACTCAGTCACAATATCACTTATATCCCATTAATACCTTCTCCTCTGATGTTTAATTTAAATTTACTTAAAGATAACCAATAATGCCATTCAGAAATGTGTCTCTAGTCAAAAATATTTTAACATTTAAACTCTGCCTTCCTTCCCAAGCAGGTCAGATGAAATATACATTTGTAGATGAGCGTGCGGAGATTCAGCGGCTGTGAATTTTTTATTTTTTTATGTTTGAAAATGTATGCTCAGCTTCATCAGTTTATCTCATAAGTTAAGCATAACACAGTTTGTCTCTTGCTTAGCAAGTTCTAAAATCTAATTCCAAAAATGTGATTTGAGAACCAAGGTTTATATCTTATTGCTGAGATCAGCATCACCTTTCAGGTATCACTGCAGAGTATTAAATATATCACATTTTTAAAAAAACTCCAAAATCCCACATCTCTCAAGTTTTGCAAGATTTGTTCATCTTCCAAAATTTTGATTACTTTGTCTTCATTTTGATCTTCTGAACTTACTTTGATGAGAACAGCCACACTGTCAATTACTAGCTTGATATCTAATATAAAACAAGCATTTTTTAAATAAAGCCATTCTGTCAGCACTTCAAGTCTGGACCAAAATCAAAACCATGAGTACCAATATACTCTTATTGTAAAGCTACAGTAACAGAATCTTGCAAATCTGAAAGCATTTCTCCACTGCTCTGGTTTTACTTTTCAGAAAATTAAGGGGGTGGGTGTCTTTTGAAACATTTTCCATGTCCCTATTACTTCCACAGACTGAGATATCTCTTGTCTGACTATTGTCTAAGCTGCAGCACTTCCTCTCGTCTCCCAAGATCATTTTCACAGCCCCATTATATATTCTATAGCACAAAGTTTATTAAACAGTATTGTATAATGCACACATACAATATATAATCATGTATGTCCATCTGTGGATAAGACGACTCTCCAATTTTTAACCAAAATATCATGAAAAATGTGCCACCACCTGATAAGCCATACCTCAAAATTTTTGTATTTTTTAAAATTTTCACAATTGGCTTATCTGAAGGTGATACATATCATTTTGCTTAAAAATTCAAGGAGCTGCTTAGATGTAGATGTGCTTATCTATGAGTATGTACAGGATACAAGGGTTCTGAGGGGAAAACCTACTAAATATATAACCAATGTTTTGCAAAGTGCAGAAAAGGAGTAAAATAATAAACCTAAGTAACAGAAGGCCACCTGAAGAGACTAGATGCATTTGAAATGTGGATTTACAGGCGGCTGTTGCGTATAAGCTGGGTTGACAATATCAGAAATGAGGTGATAAACCGCCTGGGAAAGCCAAGGGAAAAACATCAAAACAATTAAAAAACGAAAATTAGAATATTTCGGACACCCAGAAAAATACGGCATACTCCGTTTAATCCTCCAGGAAAAGATTGAAGGCAAACGAGGTCCAGGCAGAAGAAGAACATCATGGTTTCAAAATCTAAGAGATTGGTTTGGTCAAAACTCAGTAACATTTTTTCGTGCGGCTGCTGATAAAAACAGGATCGCCAACATGATCGCCAACGTCCGATAACGGATATGGCACAAGAAGAAGAAATAATGAAGGCATCAGGTACAAAGAGAACAAACGAGAGCTAAATCTAATTTATATCAAACCATTCACTACATCACTCCATATCCTTCAGAAGGTGTGGGCGATTTATCAGTGGAGGGAGCTCTTTAAGAAGGGACTGGTCTGGAATGGTACTATAGAATCTCCTGCTTGAGCAGGAGGCTGGACTAGAAAACCTCTAAGATCCCTTCCAGCTCTATTCTGATTGATTGATGTACACATAGGACCTAGGAGGCGAGCCCAAGGCTCTCTCAATAGGAGCTTTTCGCTCCCCCTTCCCCCAACCTCCCTTCCACTACTGAGCAGGTTTCCCCTTCCTCTTTTTCTGTTCGGATACGGGGGCAAAATTAGAGAGTATTTCAAGCGCGGAAAACATAAAAGCGGCCTTTGGATCAGTTTCCGCCAGGCTCCAAAGCTAGGCGGTTTTCTTCTCGACCAGAAGGGAGGAACGATGCTTTCTCCCGGATTGCCAAGGCCCCTGCCTGTCGCGCCTATACCGCCCCGTCCAGGACATCAAGCCCCACCTTCCTCGGCGCGCCCGGCCTCTCCCGCCGCCTTACTCACCTGGCGAACCCTTCCCAGGCTCCCGACCGCTGGAGAGACCTCCGAGCCACCCGTCTCGCCTTGCAAAATGGCGGCGCTTCTCCAAGCCACCTTCCCCCCCGCCTCTTCCCAAGACTCTCTTCGTCACGGTCGTCGTCGGTGACACCGGAGCGTCCGACCGCCTCCCTCATTTCCCCTAGCGCGCAAGAAAGCCCATCCGCGTGCACTCATTGGTTCGCACTGTGGTAGTGACCGCCCACTCTGGTTTACGATTGGTACAAGACTCCGTCGGTTCAGCTCTGGTTCGTCGTTCGCTTTTCTAGCGCCAGTTCGCTGAGCTGGTCCTCCGAGCTGCTGGGAGAGTTTGCTTTGATTTCGTTTTGTTTCTTTGTTGACAGATGCGAATATTTTTTGTTAGTTGGAGTCTAGAAAGATCGGCTCCTTGTTTGCAAAAGCCTCTGCAAAAGGAGTAGGGATACCCAACTGTGCGGAACTTATAGTAACCATCAATTCATGTATTAATTGCCTGCGCATCATATTGAACAGTACACTAACTGCACCAGCTAGGTTTACATTATGCACCAAACCTCACTTCAGTCCACTACCTTGTGTAAACCTAAGCGTAAATGGAAATCTTTATTAATCGTTGCATCTCTCTTGTGATATACAATCTTCCAAAGAGGCTTAGAAGCTGGTAAATCATTGTACATTAAAATATTAAATAATATTTAGTGTCACTGGCCTTGAGGAAAGAATACAGCTGGAACAGGCGTCAAGGGAGTATTTTTACCTGTCGCTTCCTAAGTTACTTTTTCCATTGTGAAGTCAGGAGGGTGTTGTACTTGGAATAATCTCCCCCCCCCATGAATTCATGAGACGTTTTCTACATAGAATAATAATAAGAAACAGGACAGCACTATTAACAGCTGCAATAAGGAAAACTGACAAACAATTGAGCTGAAGTATACTTTTTAAAATAAAGTTACGGGCAGAAACATTCTTTTTCAGAATAAAAGGTAGCTGGAGCACTTATCTATTACTCACCTTGCAAGCCTGCTAGCTTTGCAATACAAAATCCAGGCAACCATTTGAAGAGAAAACCCTAAGAGAGAGATTTATTTATACTAATAAGCAATCTTTGGAGTTCAATACCATTAACAATCTAAGTCATACACCGTCACAGAGGCTTTTTCAACTTCTCTATCGGGGTTTTTATTTAAAAGAAAAAGAAAAAAGGCATCTCTCTACAATTCCGAAATATCCATCGGATCTTCTCCACCACTACTGTATCCAAACAAAACAAAAGAAAACAAAAAGCGTGAAACTTTTGCTTCCCCTTCCCAGCGCAACTTCCGGAGAAACTGGTTCCGCTTCCGGTTAGATTGTTGTTGACCATGGCGGCGTTGCGGAGGCTGGCGGGCTCGCAGAGGTTGCTGGGGTTACCGATTCGTGCGGTCTCCTCCGGCCAAACAACGAATCCCACGGTTTCTACCCGGATCCCGCCGGCCTCTCGCCCTCTGGAGGTGGTTGAGTGGCACCCAGTGGAGACGAAAGAGAGGAACCTTTTCACCGAGGTGAGAACTGTCAGGAGAGAGCTAAGGGGGCAGGGGATCATAGGGGCAAGCTGAGTAGGAGTTTTGTTCCATTTCTGTTGAAAAGGAAGTGCAGTTTATTTGGAAAGGTGCTTCATTTTCTCTAAGAACAGCTTTCTGTGATATGGTGCCCTCTGGATAGATCCGACTACAATTTATAGCACTGTTTCTCAACCTTGACAATTTTAAGGCATGTGGACTTCAACTCCCAGAATTCCACAGCCAGAGACTTGTACTAACGGAAAATTTGGACAATGATCTTGCCAGCACGGCTGGAGATTTCTGAAATGTAGTTGTCTATCCTGGAATTATGAGTATTTGATGGTCCCAGTTTGTAGCTGCAAAATAATGCCTTTAATGCTAACCCTATGCCCCAAGAATGCAACTACAGATAGTCCTCGACTTACAACAGTTCATTTAGTGTCTGTTCAAAGTTACAATGGCACTAAAAAGTGACTTATGACCATTTTTCACACTTATGACCATTGCAGCATCCCCATAGTTATATGATTTACATTTGGATGCTTGACAACTGACTTACATTTATGATGGTTGCAGTATCCCAGGGTCAAGGGAACCCCTTTTGAGACCTTATGACAAGCAAAGTGAATGGGGAAACCAGATTCACTGAACAACCATATTACTAATTTAAGAACTGCAGTCACTCACTTAACAAATGTGGCAAGAAAAGTCGTAAAATGGGGCAAAACTCACTTAACAAATTTCTCACTTAGCAACTTAAATTTTGGGCTCAACTGTAATTATAAGTTGAGGATTACCTGTTCTGGAATAAGTATAGGGTAATAAGTATAGGATTCTGCCCAAGAGTGCATCATTTATGCTTCTTTCACTCAGGATTTGTGTTGTATGGAGAGATGAGAAAACTAGTGTTGTGTAAGTTTTCTTCACTCTGTTTAGTGAAAATGTTAGTATGTCCAATTTCAGCTTTTCAGAGTCTGAATTACTGATATGTTCACTAGAGAGAGTCATTGAGTTTAGGCTATAGTTTTGAAATAGTTCTTTCTTTTTTCTTTCTATTTTAGAGAGCCATTATGTCATAGAATTATCATTGGAAAGAATCTTGAATCTTGAAAATCATCTCCAAACCTTACTTAGTGCAGTATACAACCTCAACATCAGTGGGAGATAGAAGGCTCTTGATTTTAACAAATATTAATCAGATTGCTGTCACAACATAACAGAATAATGAATGAAGACAAATGAGTCTGATTTTTCACTCTAGTGTATTGTTTAAATTGAAGCCTAAAGATAGCACTGCAATATCTAATATCCACTTGCTGATTAGCCTTATGCCATGGTTTAATCGCTACATTAAACTGGGTCTCATAAATGCTGTAGCTGGTTGCAATTAATATAATAAGGCAAGAGAGAATTAAAATCAAGTACAAACAAAAATTCAGTATGTATAATAAATAATGGTTTGTTTAACTATACACCTTCCATAACATACTAAATTATCTGATAAAGATAGACATGAGGTTGGTGAGCACTGTATAAACATCTATTCATTAATCAGTTGATTTACACATTTCCTTTTCATAATCTTAATATGTAATTTAGTGATTGGCTTCTCATTTTATGCTAATTCTAATAGTTTGTTTAAAGTAACATGTTGTATGAGTGTAGATAATTATACTTTATTCAAAAATTCTGTCATAAAACAAGCCAGTGTGAACCTGTCTATACGATTCTCTACTCAGAAATAAAACTTAGTTGAATGCAGCACATATTGGGAGCGGCCCAGAGTTGGTTGGAAGATGGGCAGCTATATAAATGTTTTCAAATCAATCAAAATTGAATAGCAGATGTTTTTACATGAATAAAATATAAACTGTTCTTTATATATATATTTTTCCCCCAAATCGAGCCACAACTTCAAAAAGTATAACATTTTATTAAAAGGGTGATTTTACCAAGTTTGTAAAATTTATTAAAATCGGCTGTTTTAAAGAAATTAAGAATTGTATTTTATATCTGTATGGATACCTTTTATCTGGTTACAATTATTCAATTGTGTGTTTTGAAATGAAAAATTCCAAAAGGAATTCACACAATAAAATATGAAGCAAGGAATTGTGAGCAATCCAACTTTTGGGTGGTTGTTATAAAGCCAACTACTATTATTGCTAGATTTTTCTCTTCTTGCTGGATCAATGCATATATTCCAAATCAGAACACCCACTCCACTCTTAAGTAATTATTAAGGTAATCTTCTCCAACCTCTTTTGTGGGAGAGAGAGAAAAAAGAAATATTCAGACCTATTAGAATTAAATAGATGATACATCATCATTATTTTAGCCATTGTCTATCCACTGCAGGATGAAGACTTCTCCCGCATGTTTCCAACCCATATGGTCCTGAGCTTTCTTTTGCCAATTGGGCCCACCGATGTTGCTGATCCATCTTGTTTTAGGTCTCTTTTGTGGAGGCTTTTTATCAAGTGGGATCCATTCTATGACTGCCTTGGTCCACCTGCCATCAGTTCTTCTTGCTAGGTGACCAGCCCGTTTCCATTTCAATTCTTTTACTCCATGGCTACTTGTAGTTTTTATATCGATTGTTAGTGTCCATGTTTCACCGGCATGTTAGAGCAGGTAGCATACACACTGATCAAAAACTTTTCAGGCACGGGGGGGAGATTATTCTTGAAAATTATGCTTAGCTTACCGAATGCCTGCCAACCACATATAACACACTGTTCAATTTCCTTTATCCTATCACCTTCCACTGAGATCCTTTGGCCAGGGTATATGTGGTGTAGTACTATATCTAGTACTACTACTAGATGTAATACTACTACATCTAGTTCTTCTCCAGATATAATTTTTTTTCTTTCTTTGGTGAATTTATTAAATATAATCTGGCTCTTTTTCGGGTTTATTTTTAAGCCAAACAGTTCTCCTGGCTTTGTGCAGCTCTTATATGTCCCTTTGTAGCTCTTCTGGGTCTTGTGAGAAGAAAACAACATCATCTGAACTGATTTAAATAATGGTTAGTTAGTGATTAGATTAACCCATTATGTTAAGATGTAATTTGCTTTTATCACCATTTGTTGAAAAAAAGCCACAGTGGTTTAATGCGATGCATGAGCTCAGCCAGTATGGGGTTTCTTTTAGTCTTCTGTAACATCGAATGTCTGTGCTGATTTTGGTTGTTCTTTATAGTGAACAACTGAACCTCTCTACAGAGAAGCACCACGACATTTTTTCCTTGCAGAAAAGAGAAACAAGGAATGTGGAAGTTTTACTGTCTACTCGGGCATGGAGTTCTGACACTGGTCACCAAGTTGTTGTGGTAGAACAAGGGTTTTCAAACTTGGCCCTTTTATGATTTGTGGACTTCAACTCCCAGAATTCCTCAGCCAGGCATGCTGGCTGAGGAATTCTGGGAGTTGAAGTCCACAAGTCATAAAAGGGCCAAGTTTGAAGATTCCTGTGGTAGAATCATCCCTTTCAATTTTGTTCCCCTGTGGGAAAGAATTTTTAGGCTTTAACCTCAACAAGAGTTTTTTCTTTCTTTTAGTGGAAGAAAAGGATAGGAGGTTTGCTTTCTGCCCTGCAGGCAGGGCCAGAAAGACTCCTGCAGTCTTTCTCCATGCATTTGGAAGGCCCTGGGGTTAAAGAAAGCTGTTTTCAAAAAGATTCACAGAAAAATTAAAAATTCGGTTTTGCCCTTAGCACATTGACTTGATGTGTTTTGTTTGCGGATTTAAAGCTTTAAAGTTCTGTGTAGGTTTACTAACAACAATAAATGAATTTAATATAATCACTGTTAATATATTATGTGTATCAGCTTATGCTTTCTGATCAACAGAGATTAGATTTTTCCTAGTGGAAGCAATATCTTCCCATGAGACTATAACATTACTGGGAGTGACTTACTAAAAGAGAGTAATGGAAAATTATTGTGATGGGGAAAGCTGTACTTTTTGGGGGGCTAAAAATATATTCCTGGATATTTGTAGTGATGGGAATAGCTGTTTTTATTCGTCAAGTGTCTTGTGGTTTGATATTGTTCTTTTAGTTGATATTTTGCATTTTATATTTGAGTTTTAAAGTACTGTTTTCTAATGCCATAATAATTTATTGTTAAAAGTGGTTGTGTATGCCATCCTTTTATGAAGGACTATCAATCTGCGTTCTCTCAAAACGGTACGGTTTCTTGTACAAGGCTGCCAATACTAATTTCACCTAATTCAGCCTTATGCTAGAGATAGAAAAAAAACATCATTTAAAAATAAAGATAAGAGTTACTGGACTAGAAAAGAACAGCGTTTTCTCCTTTCAAAAAGGGAAGAGAAGCAGAGGATCTTTGCTTCTGGAAGGTTTTATTTTTGTAGAAATAAATAACAGATTTTAGCCAGGAATTTGTGTTAGGTTATTGATTTATGTTTCTCTCTAGTGCAAGTCTCATTGTGTCATATTCATAGTTCCTGAACTTAGAATATTGTGGTTTATATCATTCTTGAATAAGTACCATCATTTCTCTTTATAGTTCCCTTATGATTTGTGATTTTATTTGGAATCCAATACATTTTTCTTTGGTTACTGTGGTAGGAATCACCCCATTTGTACCAGATCAATGCCATCTTATGGTCTGACTGAAACATTTCATTCCTTTTGTATTTTTCTTGTTTAATAGTGAACACAGATTTCAGTATCCTTTGAATCTCGAGGTTATAACTCCAAGAGTAAAGGAACTAGGAACTTTTTAAAGGGCTAAGTGGATACTGTACACTTAAATGAGTGCTATTAAAATAACCTTCAGATGTCATTGGGAGATTAAGTCTGCTTTCCAATGGCTAACACTCTTATATAACTTGTTACTACACTCATATTCTTTCATAGTTCTTGGCCATTTCAGAGATGAGTGTTCTTGAGCCAGTATTTGTTTCCAGTTTTGTAGACTTTTAGGATAATAAATATTCATTGTTAGAGGAGAACATCTATGGTTCAGGATTGAACTGTGGAGTCCTTGGTGCTCTCTGAACTTGGCTGTTTCATTACCAAACTAGGTAACATGATCAGTGCCAGAAAGAAGTGGCATTTCCTCTCTGTTTTATGTACAGGTAGTCCTTGACTTACGACCACAGTTGAGCCCAAAATTTCTGTGGCTAAGTAAGACTGTTGGTGAGTTTTGCCCCATTTTGCTATCGGTCTTGCCACCGTTGTTAAGTGAATCACTGCAGTTGTTAAGTTAGTAACACGGTTGTTAAGTGAATCTGGCTTCCCTGTTGACTTTGTCAGAAAGTCACAAAAGGGGATCAAAAGGGGACACTGCAGCCTTCATAGATATGAGCCAGTTGCCAAACGTCTGAATTTTGATTGTGTGACCGTGGGGATGCTGCAATGGTGCTAAGTGTGAAAAATGGCCATACATCACTTTTTTCAGTGCCATTATAATTTTGAATGGTCACTAAATGAATGGTTTTAAATTGAGTAGCTTGCCCTGTCGTAGTTGGTGACATACTGTTTTTTCCTTTATAGTTCCTTGATTAGGTCGATTGATTAAGCAACAGCCTAACCTTGAATCACATTGATTAAACCAGCGGTTCTCAACCTTTTTAAAGTCGTGACCCCCGATCTGTCAAGCAACGCGTATGCGCGGTGCTGCCCCCTGCGCCGGCCGAGGCATAGGCGGGCGGCGGCAGGCAGGCCCAGGCACTCCTGGGCGGCCGCGGCAGTGACGGCGCAGGGCGACCATGGGCTGGGCCACCAGCTGGCCCAGCCCAAGGGAGGTAAGCCACCCGCCGGGCCCCACGCGCACCAAAAACTCTCCCTGTGCCCGCTGCTGCCCCGCTAGCCTTGCCTTCGCTGCCACCTGTTTGGGGCGGCGGCAGGCAGGCCCAGGTGCTCCTGGGCGGCCGCGGCAAGCAACAGCAACAGCGCAGGGCGACCACGGGCTGGGCCACCAGCTGGCCCAGCCCAAGGGAGGTAAGCCACCCGCCGGGCCCCACGCACGCCAAAAACTCTCCCTGCGCCCGCCACTGCCCTGCTAGCTTTGCCTTCGCTGCCGCCCATTTCGGGCGGCGGCAGGCACGCCCAGGCGCTCCTGGGCGGCCGTGGCAGCGACGGCGCAGGGCGACCACGGGCTGGGCCACCAGCTGGCCCAGCCCAAGGGAGGTAAGCCACCCGCCGGGCCCCACGCACGCCAAAAACTCTCCCTGCGCCCACCGCTGCCCCGGTAGCCTTACCTTCGCTGCCGCCCGTTCGGGGCGGTGGCAGGCAGGCCCAGGCGATCCTGGGCGGCCGCGGCAAGGAACAGCGACAGCGCAGGGCGACCACCGGCTGGGCCACCAGCTGGCCCAGCCCAAGGGAGGTAAGGCACCTGCCGGGCCCCACGCGCGCCAGCTGCCCTCCCTGCACCCGCCGGCCTCCCACCTCCCACCCCTGGCTCTCTTTTACTTACATTTTTAGTAGTTGCTCAGCAGGGAGGGGTGGAAAGTTCCGGACCGTTCGCCTTCGCTGCAGACAACTTGCAGCACCGTTTGCAGACTGGGACTTTTGGCGGGCTCAGCAGGGCAGAGACAGCCTGGACAATTCCTATTGGCTTTCAAAAGCCAATAGAATAAGAGGGAGTAGCACCGCTAAAGAAAAGGCGGAAAAAAATGTCGTAGCACAGCTAAGGAAAAGGGAGAAAAAAAATGGCAGACTGCGTTGTTTGGCGACCCCCGTGAGATGGTCGTTCAACCCCAAATGAAGTCACGACCCACAGGTTGAGAACTGCTGGATTAAACAATCAAATGCCAACCATAGTATCCAGCAAATCAAAAACCTACCAAGGGGAAAACAAAACATCCATCCTGGATTTATTGCCCTGCAATAAATAGAAGATTTTCCTGCTTGTCAGTGCTAGGTAAGAATTTCCAGGATTCTTTATAATGTTGAGTCTCTTTGTTAAATTTCATGACTTGAAGACCAACTGGAACTCTTGGCTTCTCAGCTACATCCACTGATCTTGGAATAGCTGTTACATCTGGCCACATGATGGTGCTGTGACTCCATATATGCCATTATAACTAGGGTTTTGTTTTGTTTTTTTAATTGCTATATGTGTGATTGTTGATCCTGATTGTTGATGTAGCTTTGGTGCCTCAAGGAGATTTTAAGCAGCAGGGCAAGAGAGCAAGCAGTTCACATTTACCATTACCTTTATTGAAATGTTCAATTCAGAGTCATTTCACTGTCTGGTTAAGTGAGACAAAAGCTAAAAGGGTGTCATCATATCCATTGTGTTCAGAGAGAATTGTGGCTTTTGCTACAAGACAGGAAAATGTATTATTGGAGGAATTGGATGTTGCTTAATTCAGAGGTCTCCACCCTTTTGGGCACCAAGGACTGGTTCTGCGGAGAGAGGTTTTTCCGCGGATCAGAGGGTGTGTGGTTTTGTGCGCTGCCTGCATCTCATGGATGGGGCTTTGCTTGTTTGTGTGGCCCAGTTGCCGGCATGCCGCGGCCTGGTACTGGTCCACGGACCAGGGGTTGGGGACCCCTGGCTTAGTTCTTTCTTATCCATATATGTTTTTCCCATTGCTATAACTTCAGCATCTTCTCCCAGTTTCAGTTAATTCAAATAATTTTCTTTGTTCCTCTTTCTCTAATTTCTCTCTCTCTCTCTCTCTCTCTCTCTCTCTCTCTCTCTCTCTCTCTCTCTCTCTCTCTCTCTCTCTCTCTCTCTCTTTGATATAGATTGTTATCTGAATGCTGGTAAAAGGAAACTTTACAGGAAAGCATGATGGCTTACTTAGAGTAGGTGCTTGAAAGCCAATGAATACAGACTGTTACCTATTCAGGCATTTTAGTGGAATTTTCTCCCTAGTTTCTGTACTGAGAAGCTATGTCAACATTTGCAAAGAGCACATCTCTACTTGACAAGATGCAGGAAAATGAAAACCTCCAATGCATTAAAGATTTTGATGTCTAGCTGAGAGTGAGGTTGAAAAATCCATGTTTTGTCTCTTGAATGAACAGCTAAATATATATGCTTTTCTCATTTGATTCAGAGAGTTGGAAACCATCTGTGCTTGTTTCTTGATTTGCATGACCCAAAGCTACCGAGTACACAATAACAGGGATGGTAGAATTTAAGTCTATGCTAGGGATCTTGGAATGTTCTTTGACTAGCAGTTATTTTTCTGTATCCCGCATCTTACAAGCAACCATATTTTTTTTTAATCAGTACTGGTATCTCTAGGATACTGATACTTCTTTGTATGAGCTGAGTTTTCCATTCAGTTGGAGCCGAATTCCAAACCGGCTACTGATGAAGTACAGATTCAGCAGCAGTTTCCTGTAAAATAAGTGAAGTTATTTGCATTAGCCAATACACACTACTCACAGCTGCACAATTTTCTATTTATCATTCTATATATTTAAGCAAATATCATTTCTGCCATTTATAGAAAGGTAGGAGTATGCGGATTGGTGGTTTTTTTCCATTAGTAGTATGTACCCAATGCTATGAATGTTTCTGTTGAGTATTATATAATATCCTACTGTGAATATAAAATTGTGTTATGTAATTTCTCAAACAGTACATCTGGAAGTAGTTTTTCTGATTTTTGCCTTTGTGGGAATATATAAATTCAGCCGTAGTGATTTGTAAACCATAGCACTTAGTTTAACGCGTTTCTAACTATTTTAAAAGCCTTAGAGAATAAACATATCCTTTCCTACATCTGAAAACAATAATAAAGCAGGCATCAGACATATTTTCTAAGAAAGGCATTCTGGAAATAGAAGGTCAGAGCTGAAAAGGAAGAATGTCATTTGAATTAACCTCCCCTACAATTTAGTCACATGTTTCTTCCACAAAATATCGACGCTGTTATGTGCACAAAGGTGGAAAGATTTGACTGTACCCACAATGGAGGAATGGACAGTGCAGATGACAGAACCTCGTGAAATGTCCAACTTGACTGCTTTAATTAGAGAAAGGACATTGTGTAAATTTAATGGTTGGAAATCGCTTATTGATTTTTTGTGGGAAACAAAAGAAGTCATAATATATGGTTTTGAGGATTAGATTAAAAAATAATAAATTATGGAGAAAATGTAAATGCTGTATTTATCTGTTTAAATTTAAATTTGCTTGTCACTCGTCACACCACAAGTCAACTCTATAACCATAAAGGGATTGTTTTATATTTTTACTTATAACTGCTGCTAGAGAAAATTGGAAGTCACTTCTTTACAGGTCCTTTTCTTTTCTTTGACGGCTGCACCTTTGTCTTTGCTCTTTGGTTTTTTCTCCCCATGTTTTCTTTTTTTTCCATTTTAAATATTCTGATTCGTTTTTATTCTTTAAACTTTAAAAAGAAGTTTCTTCCACAAAATGGTCCCCTTGTCTGTTATTCTTTTTTCTGAATAGGTTTTTGATTTCCTTTCTCGGTGGCTTTATTGTTATGATAACCACAGACCTTCCTATACCGTAGTACTCAAGTTGATGTCTAGTAGGTAGGGGAAGAGCATTTTCTCCAGCATGGGTGGATGGAGAATCCACCTATGGGTTATGACTGCCTGTCACCCAATCACAGACTAGGTCCGAAATTTAGCTCCGCCTCCTGGCTTCCTTCCCCAGTTTTTGCCTAGTCTGAAGCCCAAGAACAGCTCTTCCCGGTAGCTCCAGGAAGAAAAGGTTTTTTTAGGCTTTAAGATCTGGTAAAATTGAATCCTTTTATCCCTTTTTTGGTTTGTCTTTTCTAGTAAGCTATTGGAAATACGAAATTTAGAAGTTTTTAGATTAAAAGTACCGGAGTTTTTATTTTTTTATCTGTTTTCAACGGTCTCCCTTTGGAGACTACATCTTCGCCCCGGGATCGTCAGGAGGCCGCCCAGGCCCGGGCCCTTGGGGGTCACGGGGGGAAACATCCCCGGACTCCCGGACGGCCTCCAGAAGACGACCAGGACCCCACAGGCGTCGAAGGAAGCAGGCAAGGCTCGCTCGTCGACGCGGAAGGGCGCAGGAGCGCTCCAACCAAACGCAAGTGGGGACCCTGGGACGGGGAGGAGGCCGCCGGGGGCGGCAGGTAGTCAGACCGCTCACTAACCGGAGCGGGTAGACCGGAGCCCGTTAAAACGAGGCTCCGCGTGGTCGGGAGCACAGAGCTCCGACCACAAAATTGGCGCGGCGGCCATTTTAGTTAAGGGGAGGTCCCAGCCAGGGGCGCGAAGCGCCATATTGGAAAGGGGGTGGTCCCCAGCCGTCCGCGCCTGGCGATTGGTGCTCTCCGCAGGGCGCGAAAAATACCCCTTTGAAGAGGGGGAGCGCGCGGGAACTCTTTGTCCCTTTGTCTTCCCGCTTGGGGCCTAGACCCAGGGAAGGCCTTGCTGACGAACAGCGCGTGAGCGGAGCCACCGAGCGATCACCCTAAACCGGACGGTTGCACCGGAGGGTGAGGAAGGGAGGTTTTTGTTGCCCCTTCACTCCGGAGGCGTGCTGCGTGCAAAAGCCACTCCAGCGCCGGCACCAGGCAGCACAGGGGGAAGCAGGAAGGCCAGCAGAGCGCGGAGGAGAAGCGAGCGCCGCTTTTTTACCCCCGGTTTCGTCGTGCAGGCTAGGGAGGGCCTCCCTTTGGCACTGCCGACCCCAGCCTCGCCTGCCTAGTTTCTGGGACATAGTCCCTGCTTGAGCATGGCCATGGCAGAGGGCACTCCAGCCCAGGGCTCAGGGCCTCCCCCGTCACCACCACGCCGAACGGAGGAACAGGGGGGAGGCAAGAAGAAGGCCAAAACAAAACACCTAACTGAGCCATCGAAGTCAGCGGAGCGTCAGGCCATAAGGAGACACCAGGCCTTGGAAAAGGAGTTTGCCAAGGCCCAGCGCAGGGCTGTAGGGACAGAGAGACCTGACCTGGCACTCCTGGAGACTCCCAGCTCCTTGGGGCCATCAGACGCAGAGCAGGGGTCCAGGGAATGGATCCCCAGGGGTGGAACGGATGAAGATCTCTCCCCTATATCGGTGCCCTCGTCACCAGCACCCTCTGAACCAACAACCAGCCAGGAGGAGGCTGGACAGAGAGGTAGGAAGAGAACGAGGTCGGGTAAGTGTTTTTCTCAACTTCACTCCCTCCTACAGGAAACCCTGAAGCATCTCCGATCAGCTGGGAGTGAGTCCCCCTCACCTAGGGCTCGCAAGCCACGGAGACAGGTTCCCAGGGGGGAAAATGAACTGTTTCAGGACTCTGACGCGTCTGAGTTTTCCCCACAGGCGTCAGACGAGGAGCAGGGGGAATGGGAGGATGAGGGAGCTGTGCTGTCAGGAACTGAGGAGGCAGAACAACAGACAACACAGGCCCCAGGTCTTTTCGACCATACCCTTTTCCTTTCCCTCTTGCCAAAGGTCTGTGCGGCACTCGATATGCCGGCTAAGACAAAGGAGGTCAAGCCAGCCTCCTCAGAGGAGGAGGATGCCAAAAATCCACTAATGTATTCACCGGTGTCTGAGGTAATACAGGTGCCCTGTACCAAGGTCTTCAGGTCGTCGGTACGGGACCAGTGGGCAAACCTGGGGGCTATACCATCACCTAGCGGTGTGGAAAAGAAGATGTTCAATGTCTGTAATCCCCTGGCATCACTCATTGAGGTGCCTCAGGTCGATGATCCACTAATTTCTCTGTTTGCTTCCTCAGCCATCCCAGGAGACATGTCAGAGGCAATGAAGGCAGAGGAGAGGAAGGCAGAGCTCTCTCTCCGCAGAGTGCATCACTCATCAGCCTGGGCCATTAGGGCCGCGTCCACTGCTTCTGTTTTCTCCAGGGCAGCGATCACGTGGCTGCGGGAGCTCCAGGCGAGCGTGCCGCCAGAGCAGGTACGCATACGCCAGACTCTGACAAAGCTGCGCATGACGGCGGAATTCACGGCGGACGCCACCCTGTATGCCTCACGATATTCGGCCAGAGCCATCGCAGGTACAGTAGCGGTTAGGAGGCTAGCATGGCTAAAAAATTGGAAAACAGACCTGAAATCCAAGTGGCGCCTCGCCACAGCTAAGTATTCGGGATCGAAACTATTTGGGGCGATCCTGGATCCTTACGTGATTGAGGATAAGACCAAAAGGAAGGTGCTAGCGCACCCCTCGAGGAAGTCAGACAGGGGAGGACAGGAATTCCGCAGACAGGGCCCCCGACAGAGCGGGGGTGGAGAATGGAGGCAGCCCTTTCAGGGAGGACGATCCTGGGACGGACCCAGAAACGCGCGCGCCTTTTCGTACAGACAGGAGCGCGGCCAGGATCGTTCAGCCTCTGGCAGGGGTCAACCTTCCAAACGCTCCTTTAGAGGGGGGGGAGGTCGCCCCTACAGACGCTCCAAATGACGCCCAGGACAGCCCCATTGGGGGTCGTCTGGCGCTGTTCAGCGAAGCGTGGCAGACGACCACAACGGACGCCTGGGTCAGAGAAACAGTAGCCCAGGGTCTAGCAATAGAATTTTACTCGATTCCACCAGACCACTTCAGAAGGTGCCCAGTGTCACGCAACAGGGACAAGGCAGGCCTTCTAGATCAGGCCATAGATCACCTGAGGGACATAAGAGCCATAGAGGCAGTTCCCCCAGAACAGGTGGGCCGGGGATATTACTCCATCCTGTTCCTGGTACCGAAGTCATCGGGGGATTGGAGAGCCATTCTCGACCTCAAACGTCTCAATCGCTATGTAGTGTACAGAAAATTCAAAATGCAGTCTCTCAGATCCATCCTGGCCAGCATTCGGAGAGGAGACACGCTATCCTCCATAGACCTCACAGAGGCCTATCTACACATTCCGATAAGGCCGGATCACAGGAGGTTTCTCAGATTCTGTTACAGGGGACGACACTACCAGTACAGGGCCTTACCATTCGGCCTGTCCTCAGCACCCCGAGTCTTCACGAAGGTACTGGCGGCACTGGGAGCGCACCTACGCATGATTCCGGTAAGGGTCCAATGCTACCTGGACGACATCCTGATCCTGTCAGGCTCATACCAGGCAGCGCTGACAGACATTCAGATCACCATAGACACTCTCCAGAACCATGGCTTCTCAGTAAATCACAAGAAAAGCCAGCTCGCCCCATCAAGGAGGCTCCTCCATCTGGGAGCCGTCATAGACTCAGAACAGGGCATGGTATATCTTTCACCGGAGCGTCAGGAGAGCCTACAGAAGCTCGTCCGACTGGTGGCCCAAAAAAGACTGGTCCCCATAGTCCAGCTCTCTCAGCTCCTGGGAAAGATGATATCATGCCTGGGCATTGTTCCGTGGGCAAGGCTCCACTCCAGAAGCCTCCAGTGGCTCCTACTCCCTTATCAGAGGCAGAACCAGAGCGCGTCGCCCAAGAGGATCAGGGTTCCACCCCAGGTCATAGCATCCCTCAGATGGTGGAGGTCAGACGCCCTAAGAAGGGGCACCCCGCTCAGGGAGCCAGACAGGATCACGGTCACGACCGACGCAAGCCTGTTCGGGTGGGGGGCCCACTCCGTGGACAGAATAGCCCAAGGGAGGTGGAACAAGGAGGACCTACGGCACAGGATCAATTGGCTCGAACTGAGGGCCATACACCTGGCTCTGCGAAAATTCTCAGCCCATTTGACAGGGAACCATGTGCTAGTCCTGACGGACAATGTAACAGCAAAAGCACATGTAAACAAGCAGGGCGGGACCAGGTCAGCGGCACTCATGAAGGAAGCCAGGGACCTGGGCCTTTGGGCAGAACAGCACCTGGCCTCGCTCAGGGCAGAACACATATCGGGGGAGGCAAACCATCAGGCAGACTCCCTCAGCAGAACAACGGTAGACCACGCAGAGTGGAGGCTGGCCCCGGAACTGTTCGAGGCAATCTCGGACAGGTTCGGCCGGCCATGCCTGGACCTCTTCGCGTCTCCAGCAAACACTCAAACTCCACGTTTCTTTTCCAGGTTCCAGACCCGGGGAGCGGAGGGGACGGACGCCCTCAGATGCAGGTGGCCCCAGGGGCTGCTGTACGCCTTCCCTCCTCCGCCCCTAATACAGGCAACAATTCGCAAACTGATTCTGGAGGAGGCGGAGGTGATACTAGTCGCTCCATACTGGCCGAGACGTCCCTGGTTCGCAGACCTGGTAGATCTTTCACTCTCGCCAGTGTGGAGACTCCCTCCGAGCCTGGTTTCTCTGAGCCAAGGGAAACTCCAACATCCAGACCCACAATGGCTCCAACTAGCCGCCTGGCACTTGAGCGGGAGGGTCTGAGTAGGCAGGCTTTCTCAGAGGAGGTCATCTCGGTCATACAGGATGCCCGTCGGCCCTCTACCAATAGGATATATGACGCCACCTGGAAAAATTTTTCCCTCTGGTGCAGCAGGCGGGGGTTAGACCCCATGTCAGTTACCATTCCAGATATCCTCCAGTACTTGTGGGACGGAATGGAAAGGGGGCTAGCGATCAACACCATCCGTAGACAGGTAGCAGCCCTACAGACGGTACTGGTCTGTGAGGATAGGGGAACACTGTCGCAAAACCCGGCGGTGAGCGCATTCCTAAAAGGGGCTGCCAACAGACGGCCGCCAACAGTTCACCGTTTCCCATCCTGGGACCTACACACGGTGCTACAGGCACTAACGGCGGCTCCGTTCGAACCACTGGGTACCAGCTCACTCCGTTTCCTGACGCTGAAGGTGGCCTTCCTTGTGGCTATCACCTCGGCAAGACGGATCTCCGAGCTGGGGGCCTTGTCGGTCCGTCCGGATCTGCTCTCGTTTGGAGAGGGTAGGGTGACCCTGAGGCTTGACCCAACCTTCATTCCCAAGGTCAACACATGGTTCCACAGGGCTCAGGAGCTGATCCTTCCGGATTTCTGCCCAAACCCCACACACCGTTTGGAAAGACAGTGGCACACCTTAGACGTGCGCAGGGCTCTGCGACACTACGTTAACAGAACAGCAACCTTCAGGAGATCAGAGGCGCTATTCGTTTCCTATCATCCCTCCTCCAGGGGTCTGAAGGTATCCTCTTCGACCATTGGAAGATGGATCAGGGCATGCATAGCCAGGGCCTACGAGTCCTTGGACCGGCAGGTGCCAAGTAACATTACAGCTCACTCCACAAGGAGTGCGGCCACATCGGCAGCTTGGCGCACGCAGGCTCCTCTGGAGGAAATATGCAGAGCGGCCACGTGGGCCTCTCCGTCCTCCTTTATTAGGAACTACAAGATAGACCAGTTTGCTGCAGCTGAGGGGTCGTTTGGCAGGAGGAGCTTGCAGCAGATTGTGGAGTCCTAGTAAGAGATAGCCTAGACTCCCACCCAAGGGGACTAATGAGGGCTTGGGTACGTCCCATAGGTGGATTCTCCATCCACCCATGCTGGAGAAGAAGCGTTGGACTTACCTGAACGCATTTTCTCGGCATGGGGGGATGGAGAAGCCACGCCCTCCTCAAATTTGTCTAGGCAGAAATTCTCTTACAGGACACAAAGAGGGAGCTACACGGTCCGACCTGACGAGGAGCTTCGCCTGTCAAAAACTGGGGAAGGAAGCCAGGAGGCGGAGCTAAATTTCGGACCTAGTCTGTGATTGGGTGACAGGCAGTCATAACCCATAGGTGGCTTCTCCATCCCCCCATGCCGAGAAAATGCGTTCAGGTAAGTCCAACGCTTCTTCTCTTCCAAAGTTATGCAGTCAAGAATTCTCTCCCTTGTGCTTCTGTGATCCTCTGTTTCCATCATTATGGTGACAGTGAAGACATTATGATGCTGTGCTGTCCTGAGGTTAAAGGGGCAATGTCCTTGAAAATTAGGTTACTGCCAGCAGAATAATCTATGAATTTGACCAAAGATGGGATGAAATTAGGGCCTTCCTATAGAGGGATGAAAAATAGTATCTTTACACATAGGTTTTCTTTTCCTGCTATTTCTCATAATACCTCAGAGGTAATACGATTTCTGATGATGGTGGAGCTTTAGGAAATTTCTAGAGAAATAATGTGACTTTTGAGTTCTTCAGAGAAAACTCATCTTTATGCTGTTCTTGATTGAATTCGTTAGCGAGGTAATAATCATGGTCCTTTAACGCCATCAATAGAGACTGACAAATAATTTTAAATTATGCTGAAAAGGGGAGTTTTTCTGTGTGGGCTGGAATGTTGATGCAGTTCTGTCATTGACTGCCCCCCATTAACAAATGGACTGTTGTATCATGTATTCATACCACTCTTGAACAACCATCAGGGGCTGCTCTGTCCTTATCATAATAAACAAATGCTGGGTTTGTTAAAGATCATGCAGAACACTAAGTGATCATGTATTTTGTTTGATTTTGACTTGTTGCTCAAATGTAGCTAATTGCAGTAAGTAAAAGTAATAGAAACCATGACTGCAGTCAAGCAAGAAAGAATGAGGATGAAAGAAAAAAAGGTTCAGTTGCCATTATAGTTCCAGGAAAGAGTGGAAAGTAAATTGCAGGAAAAGAAGATTATTTGTAATTGAGTTCTGAAATCCCATCTGCCCCCAATTCTTTTGGGAACAAGGTTTTCAAGATTAATTGAAACTGTACAGTGCTATCATTGTGTCTCCTGCTTCATTTACAATTACACTTCCTTTCCCATCCTTCATCCCTCAAATCTGGCACATACCAACTGCATCTTGACACCTTTGATCTAGTTTCCTTTTTCAGATCTCATTTCTAATCCTTGCATGGTATTATGTGGGTCAGAGGAAACATAGCAATGCAGGTATAAGATTTAGTGAATACACAAGGGAAACTTTTACTGTTAGCCGGAATTTGCAGCTTCTTGTTTCTCAGAAATGCGTGGTAGCTGTATTGGGATAGAGAATTGTCCATATCTTAAGCTGTCACAGAGGTTCTGTGCTTGCTGAAATGGGGACACTAATTTTCTCTACGAACCCTTTTTAATACTTTCCTGCTTGGCCTATGGCTGTGGGTGGGATGATGAGAATCCCAGTTCCTAGTGTTAAGGAGCAGCCATGGCTTTACTGCATATGGCAATTCTTGGTGCTCTGATGGATTGGGTTCAGAGCCAGCATATCTACTGGATGGACATCTGGGATCCAGGCTTCTTGGAAGCACCGAACAGCTGGCTGATTGCTTCCGTTCTGGAGGGGTGTTCCTACTGGAGCATCTGCCTATTTACTACACCTGTACTGCTTTTCCCTAGTAGCCACCGAAAGCAGCAGTATCCCTTTACTCCTCTTCTAGCTGTTCCATTTGAGTTCCATTGAAAGAAAGAGCTGGGTCAGATCCAGAGTAAAATTTTACAGCTAAGAGGACAAAATATAAATGGTGTTGTTCTCCCACCGATCGAAACAGGAGCAGCTGTTGTTGCACAGCTTTCATTCGGTCCCATAGTACTTGCACAGGAGAATGGTGGAAACGTGAGCTTTCAATGGTGAAAATGTCATCTCCTAACACTGACTGCAAGAAGCGATGTCCTTGGAGGTGCTGACTGTGTGATTGCTTCTTGTTGAATGAACAAGGACCTTTTGAGCAGCATGCTCCAGGGAACTACCTCACTAAGTGAGACAAGAGGAGTGGAGAAGCTCATAAAGTAGTTAAGAGCTGGTATTTGGCTAATCTGACAGCCGACCAAGAGAGCAAGAAGCATTAAAAGTCTTTCTACTCGTTGTGCCCCAATAAGCAAAAATGTACGATGAATGAGTAAAAGTCAATAACTGTGATTTGCGACCGGTTGCTTAGCGACCATTTTAAATTAAGACAGATCCAAAAACAGTTACTTGCAACCCAGTTCCAGCGGCCACATCCACATGCTCCCATTTTGGGCGCTCAGCAGTTGGCCTGCATTTTGCAGCCGTTTGCAGCATCCCTCAGTTATATGACCGTGATTTACATTGGCCAGCATGACTTAACTTAATTCCAGGTTCAATGACTATTGTAAATTGAGGATCAACTATATGCTAAATAAGTTGGCATATATGTGGTAAATGCTGGCTTGTACATTTCCTTGAAGAAATAGGTAAAGGATTAGAGCACTTTAGCAGTTGAGAAAAGATGGATTTATCCATTGTACAAGGAGACTGTACAACAGAAGCTGACAGTAAAAGCAGTTTCAGTTCAGGAAGACAACCAAAATAGAGGATTAACACCAATAGCTGAGAGTAACAATTAGAAAGATACGGTAGGAACTGGATGATATTCTGTACTGTGGGAATTGAGAAACCATTTTTAGAGATGAAATGTTTTTCTGAGCATTTAGTAGGAAGGAAAAAAACATGATAGAAAATTTATAAAGGCCAGATATGTACCCTGTAAGAAGGCTAAGAGAAAAGCAGTGACTGGCTACAGGAAGGAATCCAAACAAATAAAATGATAAAATAAAAAGTAGCAACAAAATGCTAAAAAGGAAACCAAAACAGAACACCTCCTCACCAGCAATCAACACCCAGATAAGCAGGGTGAACACCAGGAGAACAATCAAGCAGTAAATAATACCCTAATCAAGGAACTACCAACTCAAACACTCAAGTAGTAAACAACAGCCTAATCAAGGAACTACCAAAGAGAAAACAAAACAACCCCATCAACACTGGCAAGGCAAGCTGCTGTATATAAACAGAAAACAATTCCCCCCCCACACACACACACACTTCCGAGCACTGAAAATTGAATGGGGTTGTACTTCTGCTTTATGCCAATGAGCAATTGGGGGTCTTCTTGGAATCATAGCTCCTGCTTCAGGTGACAGCTGTGACTAAGAAGGCCTTTGCACAAATTTGTCTATTTTTTTCTCTTTTTACTGTGTTGTTATAAATCTTGATACATTGCATTATTTCAGTACAGTGATGTTTATATAATTAAAGGTTATTGACATTCCATTATAGCTAATAGCTTAAAGATCTGAAAATAGAGAAAAGGGAAAAAATATTCTACATATCACCCACAATTTCAGATATCAATGTCACAAACAAAATAATTTGACTTTTTTATTCAAAATTGAATATTATATTGCAAAAAGAACTTTTGTGACTCACATCAGTTATGCGTTATGTGATAAAGATTTTAATCTTAAACAAATTGCTTAATATTAAATATTAATACTAAACTAAATATTAATTACTTAATATTCAGTATTGTTGTAAATCATCCAGAGTTGTCATATATGAATTGCGTGGCCATATAAATGTGTTAAATAAATAAATAGTCTCAATTGTTTTGTTACTAGATGTGTGTTATGTGAGGGAGGGGTAGAGGGAGGGAGGGAGCAAAGAAAAAAGGAATTAAAAAAACTATTAGAGTTTTGATTTCCTCCTTTTTATAGTTCTGCTAATTTGCAATAACTGTAGGCATTTAGTCCCCATTAGAAGCTATATTATATTTGCCCTGCTGTGCAATGTCTTGAATGTATGATTTTTGGCTTAGTTTTTGGCTTAAATTAAATATATATTTATATTATGTATACAGTATATACTATTAGTTTTGTCATTGCTGCATATCCCCCAAATTTTGTTTCAAATCAGATATTGTTGGAACTGTGTCATTTTTCCATGCTGAACAAAATTTATTCTTGTTGCTATAAACATGCATCTCATTAAATTATGATGTTGATTTTCTGAGAGTATACCTAGTAAGAAAAGTTGTAGTTTCATTTCATATTTAAATTCCAAGAATTTCTTTATTATACAAGGTATGTTTTCCATGTAGCAAAAGGTTTCTTTGGTTTCATGACATTTTCAACATTTATTACTGTATAATTAGTGCACCCATTGTGCCCATTGCTAGACTGGGAAGACAATCACTTTATTCATCTTATATTTGGACTGTTGCAATGTGATCTATATGGGCCTGTCCATTAAAGCCACTTAGAAGCTGCAGCTAATCCAGAACACAGTGGCATAGGCAATTAAGAACATGCTATAGCATACCCTTATAAGAACATTGTTTCATGAGCTTTATTGGTTACTAGTAGGTTTTCAGGAAAAATTTAGGATGCTAGTTATCACATATAAAACCCTTCGGGGCATAAGGTCTAATCGTTTATGGGACCAACTATATTCCATAGCTTCCATACATCCTATATAATCAATATGTTTTGGCTCTCATTGATTAGACAGTGTAACTTGATGGAATCTAGGTAATGTGCCTTGTCTGCCACTCACAGCACCCCCCATCTGGAATGATCTCCCCCCAGAAATTGTGTATCTCTCACCCTAACCCAATTTAAACAAAACCCTTAAAATCTGGTTCTTTCCCCAGGTCTCGAGTTAGTGGCTGGTGGATGTATTGGTGGTGTTTATTTTAATAGTGTTAGTGTGCTTTTTCTGGGTGTTTGTTTTGTAGAATATTTGTATTATTATGTTTGTCTTATCTTGTATGCTACTTTAGAATTGGAATAGAGTTGAAAAGCCCATATATTGAATAAATAAATAAATTTAATAAATAAGCAGTTATGTGATTTGCTGAAGAAAGGGTAAATGCACGGTTGATTTGTACCAAGAGAAGTATACGATGGAAAGTATTGTGATGGTTCTACTTTATTCTGCTTTGGTCATACCCCACTTTGTCCTGTTTTGGGTATCTCACTGTAAGATGGATTCAGATTCAGAGAATGACAGTGACAATGATCAGGAGACTAGATATTTGTCCATATGAAGAGAGACTGAAGGAGCTGACTATATGTTGCCTGGAGAAAAGATGACTGGGTGGGGATAGGATATTATTCTTGAAATATCTGAAATGATATCACACAGAAGAAAGCAAAACCTGTATCCTTGGATTTCAGTCTGCCGGATACATAAGAATGGATTTAAGTTTTTGAAAGACATATTTTTCGTAATTGTTAGAAGAGGTATATTCAGGATATGGTTAAAGGAAAAAAAGTTAAGATGGTAGCCATAAGAGGGTGATTGAAGCTCTACCTGTTTTTTTATTGGGTCATGTATACAATGCACATAAAAATACTTTTACAGCCACCATATTGACTTTTTTTTAAAACCATACTCTGTGGGAACTATCAATAATCTTTTCTGCCATCCTCACCACTCTCTGCACTGCCTTCCTGTCCAAAGAAGTAATGCTTCCAAACCAGACAGTAATGCAATATGACAGGATGCTCTTGATTATCAATTGAGAGGGGACTCTGTCTCATGCAGAGGATCTAGATTGGTAGCAGCAATGAAGCCAATGCCATTTATATTTAAATTGCATCCATACATTCCATTGTAGAATGAATTGAGTCAAGGTCATTAGTACAACCTTGGAAATACAATTTTGTCACTATATCTTTACGTAGCATGGTGGCCATTCATAGTTTAATGTTTGCTTTGTGTACACTTAATAAAAGAAATAGCAAGAGGTATGCAGTTTAGGTAGCGGTAAAAGGAAAGAGACTGTAGAATGTCTATAATCTGATCTGGTTGGATTATTTATTTGTTTGTTTGTTTGTTTGTTTGTGTTTTTATGCCGCTCCTCTCCGGGGACTCGGAGCGGCTAACAACATATATATAACAGAGAATTACAATATAAAAACCCAAACAAGATATCTAAAAACCAATAAAAAAACACACACATTCAATACAACAATCAACTACAATCATCCCCAGGCTTGCTGGCAAAGATGAGTATTAATCCTGTTAACAGTATTTCCTGTGTTGCTTCCTTCCACATGTTTTAGACTGTAGTTTCATCAATTCTCAGTCAGTGATCATGGCCAGAAAAGATTATGAAGTGCATGATCTGTGTCATTAGGAAGATAGCAAGATAGAGAAGCCTGAATTAGAGGATAGAGAGCTAAAATTATTAAGTACATTATTTGCTATCAAATCAGATAGTTTGGCATCTTCTATTCTGCCAATTATATGCAATGTGTTCAAAGACCACATATGTTCAATTAAACGATGGTAAATTAAACTACAATCTGTTAAATGAGTCATAACTCACTACAATCATTTCCTTCTGTGAGCTAAAATCTAACTAAGTACCTTAAGGTTATTATTTTGTGAACACTTATTGTATTGTGAACTCAGCCATTGTCTTGTAGGCTGCATACACTTCTCGGCGTTTCATTGGTATTACTAGCACTCATCTCAAGTGACAGTGAATGTTAATAAGTTACTTTTCAATGCCACCTTTTTTGTTATAGGAAACAATACATAGACAGCTTCTCCAGCATGATGAATGTAGAATCCACCGGTGGGTAATCTCAGCCTTCCTGCTCAGTTGAGACTAAGTCAGAACTTTAGCCACACCTACCTTGGGCTGTGCCTTCCCAGTTTTTGACTTAGTCTCAGCTCAGTAGGGCGCAGTTTAGTTTGGCTCCTCAGTTTAGGCTAGGTTAATTTTTTTCAGGATTGTTAGCAGTATAATTGAATTAATATTTATATTTTAGATTCATTGCAAATCATTTTTCTTCAATTTGACTCCAAATTTAAAAGATATTGAGTGGCAGTTTAAGACATTTTCAGCTCCAAAGAGCCTTGCCGGCTCTTTACCAGCTGAAATTCGGTCACGCCGGATCGCCGAAGCAGCTTTAACCCCGGTCCAGCTGATCAGCGCTAAAAACGGAGGCTTTTAGTTACCGGTGATTCCTTGGAGCACGGTTAGGCCGGACAGCCTCATTCTAATTGCATCATCGCTGGAGCAGGCGGCGTTCCAGATTGCAATGGAGGCTGCGCAATTCAACTGCAAGTTTCTTTTGCTTTTATAACGAACGGGGAAGAAAGGTCTATTTGATCTTGAGTTCCCTCAAAGTCTTTCTCTATCCGGACAGGCCTAAATAGCCTCTCTGTTGAGTTTTTTCCTGGCGCGGTCGCCATTTTGAGAGGCGAGGAGGTCTAGTGACTGCCATTTTGAGGTCATTAACAGGCACAGCCGCCATTTTGAAGGGACCTCGTATACCTTAGGGGTACTACCGGGCCTGCTTCCAGCTTATCTCAGCCTGCTGTGTCAGGCTTCTAACGGAGGGAACTTTCTCTAACACCTTTTCAGGGCCACAATTCTTTGCATTATCAAAGGAGACAATAAGTAAAAGGGTGCGGCCGCCATTTTGAATTTCATTAATTGGGCCTATCTATACATCACAAACTCTATTAGAATCCACCTGTTCCAATTAGTTCGTGGTGCTGTGCCGCAGGGCCTAGACAGACAGTTCTAGTGGACTGTCTGGCTGTTTGCCATTGCTGTTGTTCAGAGTGTGGGAATTTTCCCTCTCTGACAACCAGATCTGCGTGTTGGCTTCCCCCCGTTCCTGGGCATCTCCTACCCGGAATATCCAGGGTGCAATGGCAGATAGTGCAACTCCTCAGACATTGCAGGGCTCTGATGTTCCCCCTGCACAAAGAAAGCACAGATCATCTGATTTGGACGGGGGGGGGGAGAAAAAAAAACCAAGACAAAGACCCAATCCTCAAAAGAGCCCTCCAAAGCAGCTGAGTGAGAGGCCTTGAGGAGACATTAGGCGCTGGAGAGGGAGTTCTCCAGAGCTCAAAGGCTCATGTCCAGTGAAGCAGAAGTGGTTCCCTCCGTTTCACTGGACCGCTCCCCATTTGAGCCTCAATTCGCGCCTTCTCATGATGCCCCTAGGGCATGGTCTCCTCAGGGGGAAACTGAACAGGTTGGTCCCCCTCTTTCCTCCTCTTCCACTACATAACAAGCCCCTGAAACCACGTATATTCCCACTGCAGCTGGAGTTCCTTCTGCAGACCAACAAGACATATGGTCAGAGCAGTTCCAGGCATTCATGCACCATGCGTTTGTTCAATTTATGGCCTCCTCCATAGGTCAACGGCCCTCACAGGTACCACCGCCTCCACCCATACCTTTACCTCAAACAGGGCGTGTTCTGTTAACCGGTTCTGGCAATTCAGAGACATCGTCCCAGGTGAGGTGGTGTCCATGGACCTTGAGACAGCTGACATGCCTATGTCAGAGGACGAGGAGGCGGGGCCGGATCCGACATCGACATCTGGTCTCTTTGATCCTTCCCTATTCAGGTCATTACTCATGAAGGCCTGTACCACGGCCAACCTTGCTCCTGAACAGGAGCCTAAACCATCTACCTCCACTACACAAGAATTGATTCCCTTGTTTTCAGAGCAAGTAGTGGAGGAGAAACAGATTCCTTGCCCCAATGTCTTCCGCACCACGGTGGAGAAACAGTGGTCTTCATTGGCCATTCTGCCTTCTCCCAATAGCATGGAAAAGAAGCTTTTCAATGTTTCTTCGTCATTTTCTCCCCTTTTGGTGGTGCCTACTGTGGACACTCCACTAACTTCATTGTTCTCTACCTCCACAATTCCAGGAGATATGGCAGAGGCCCTGAAAGTGGAGGACAAGAGGTTTGAGTTTTCTCTCCGCAGAGCTCATCAGGCCTCGGCATGGGCAATTAAGGCGGCAACATCTTCGTCATTTTTTCGCAAGGGCATCCATCATGTGGCTCCACAAACTACAGGCCCTCATTCCTCCTGACCAGGTGCGAGCACACCAGACATTGGGAAAGTTAGTTGCAGCATCTGAATACATGGCAGACGCATCACTTCACTCAGCCAGGTACTGCGCCAGATCCATTGCGGCCACTGTCTCATCTCGCGGGCTGCTGTGGTTAAAACATTGGCGATTTAAAATCCAAGTGGCGTCTATCGACAGCCACATATAGTGGAACACATCTGTTCGGTCCAGTTCTCAAGCCGTACCTTATAGAGGGAAAGGATAAGCGCAAGATCCTTGCACACCCCTCTAAGAGGGCAGATAGAAGGCCTCAACAGGACTTCCGTAGACAGTCCTTTCTTGCGGGAGGTTCCTGGGAGTGGAGGCAGCTCTTTCAGGCCGGGCAGTCCTGGGAATGGCCCAGAGGTTCTCGATCCTTTCCCTCTAGACAGGATCGACAGCAGGATCGCCAAAACCCTGGAACCAAGGGTAAGTTCCAGTCCAAACATCCGTTCTGTGGATCTGGGGGCCGTCCTTACAGACGGACCAAGTGACGCCAAGTAGGGCTTTCCTATAGGCAGTCGCTTGTCGCTGTTCAGCGACATTTGGGAAGTCACCACCACCGACTCTTGGGTGAGAGATACCATAAGATATAGTCTCGCCCTCGAATTTCTCTCCCATCCTCCAGACCGCTTTCTACAGTGTCCTACCTCAAGAAACGCAAACAAGGTCGAGTTGGTATCCATGGCCATCTCCCATCTGCTAGAGATAGAGGCCATAGAACCAGTGCCTCTGGAACAGAGAGGGTGGGGATTTTACTCCATCCTGTTTGTGGTTCCCAAAACCTCGGGGGGGATGGAGGGCGATATTGGACTTAAAGGGCCTGAACTACTTCTTGACCTACAAGAGGTTCAAGATGCAGACCCTCAAGTCCATTCTAGCCAGCATCAGAAAAGGGGAATTTCCTTTCCTCCATAGACCTGACGGAGGCATATCTTCACGTTCCGATCCTCCCAGAACACCGCAGATTCCTCCGGTTTTGTTACGCGCACCGGCATTACCAGTACAAGGCTCTACCCTTTGGTCTTTCCTCGGCCCCTCGGGTGTTCACAAAAATCTTGGCAGTCTTAGCAGCCCATCTCAGGTTGGTTCCTGTGCGTGTACAATGTTATCTGGACAATATAATTATCCAATCCAGTTCTTTCCGTTCCGCTCAATCAGACCTAGTAATCACAATCAATACTCTTTAGGAACACGGGTTTTCCGTGAATTTCAAGAGTCACACAACCCCCTCAACTCGCCTCCTTCACCTAGGAGCAATAATAGATTCAAATCTCTCAGGATCGCAGAATCAGTATCAGGTCACTCGTTTACCGGGTCCGGAGAGAGAAGTTAGTTCCGCTGGTCCAGCTGTCTCAACTGCTGGGAAAGATGGTCTCCTGCCTGGGAATTGTCCCGTGGGCCAGACTACATTCCAGAAGTCTCCAGTGGTTTCTCCTCCCTTTCCAGAAACGGAATGTGAGTGCATCCACAAGGAGGGTGAGAGTTCCACACCACATACTGTCATCCCTTCTGTGGTGGACTTCATCCGCAATGACCAAGGGATCCCTTTTCAAGGAGCCTCCCAGGCTCACCTTGACTACAGACGCCAGTTTGTTCGGCTGGGGCGCCCATCTGCACACTCATATAGCACAGTGTCATTGGTCCCAGTCGGATTTATTCCACAACATAAATTGGCTCAAACTCAGAGCAATTCATTTGGCACTCCGTCACTTCTCCACCCTTGTGGCGGGAAAGCACGTTCTAATACTGACGGAAAATGTGGCAGCCAAGGCACACGTCAACAGGCAGGGAGGGACCCGGTCATGGTCTCTCATGCTAGAGGCCCTGGACCTGGGTCTGTGGGCAGAGTCCACTTTGAGGTCCATCAGTGTGGAGCACATACCTGGGGAGGCGAATCGACAAGTAGATTCGCTGAGCACAGTTACGGTCAACCATTCGGAGTGGCGCCTGGACCCGGGTCTGTTCAGGGAAATCTCGGTCAGATTTGGACAACCACAATTGGATGTTTGCCTCCCCGACAAACTCCCAACTGCCCAGGTACTTCACCAGGTTCCCGTCCCCAGGGGCGGAGGGAACAGACGCTCTCCGCTGCGAGTGGCCCAGGGGACTGCTTTACGCATTCCCTCCCCTTCCCTTGATACCGGCAACAATCCGCAAACTTCTTTGATAACAGGCAGAAGTCATCTTAGTTGTCCCACACTGGCCAAGGCGACCGTGGTTTGCTGACTTTGTGGATCTGTCGCTGTCTCCGTCGTGGAGGATTCCACCAGATTGCATCTCTCTCAGTCAGTTGAAGCTTCAACATCCAGACCCCCAGTGGCTTCAGTTGACCGCTTGGCACTTGAGCGGGAGAGTTTAGCCAGGCAGTCCTATTCGTCTAGGGTGATCTCGATGATCCAAGCCTCAAGACGCCCCTCGACTAATAGGATTTACGATGCCATGTAGTTTCCTCTCAGGGGACACATGCCTAGACTCTTTCCCTCCCTGTAGGGACATGAGCGGCTTTGGTATGTCCCACCAGTGGATTCTACATTCATCATGCTGGAGAAGGGGCGTTGTCTTACCTGAACACCTTTTCTCAGCATGATGATGTAGAATCCACACCCGCCTTTAATGGCCGTCTAGGCAGGTGTCATTATACGAGGAGCCATTGCATCGGACTTTGTCATGGATTCTTCGCCTCGTCAAAACTGGGAAGGCACAGCCCAAGGGAGGCGTGGCTAAAGTTCTGACTTAGTCTCAACTGAGCAGGAAGGCTGAGATTACCCACCGGTAGATTCTACATCATCATGCTGAGAAAAGGCGTTCAGGTAAGACAATGCCCCTTCTCCAGCATGAGGATGAATAATCCACGGATTGGGTTTCCTGAAGTCCCTTCTACCCAATAGACTAAGTCTGAGAGTTAGCCACGCCTCCCACTGGGCCATGCTGTCCCAGTTCCGGCTTAGTCTTATACCCAGCAGGACGCATTGGTTCCCTCTCAGATTGTATCAGGTTATATTGCCGTGTATTATCCTTCCTCCTTCTGTAGAATTTATAGTTGTGTCCTATTTCCTTTGCTTCCCCTTTGTCTTCTGGGCTATCTAAATCCACGAGGCTTTTCTTTTCACACAGCCAGCCGAGCCGCGGCTCTGCCGATCGCTCCATCTGATTGGCGGATCTTTCGCAGTGGCCCCAAGCAACCGCTGATCAGCTGGGCTTCGGCCCGATGATCTCCGGACCCACCGGCCTGCCACGCGACCAGCGGCCGCCATTTTGGTGATCCACCTTAAGGCTGATTTGAACGAGGGGAATTCTCCAGCATGATGAACGTAGCATCCACCGGTGGGTAATCTCAGCCTTCCTGCTCAGTTGAGATTAAGTCAGAACTTTAGCCACGCTTCCCCTGGGTGGTGCCTTTCCCTGTTTTTGACTTAGTCTCAGCTCAGTAGGACACAATTTTTGTAGCTCCTCAAATTGATTCAAATAGTTATATTTAGGACAGCTAGAAGAGGCTGGATTCTTTAAATTAGTCTCTGGCTTCTAGTTAGATTCAGCTGTTATTAGTTGAGTTTAGAAAATAATTTTCAGACTGGCTTAGGGTCGTCGTTTCCCAGGGGCCTTGCAGGCCTCTGTGGGCCGATTGAAGCCGCGCCAGGGAGCTGACGAATTTAGCTCCCATCAGTTGTTCAGCGCGACAACGGAGGCTTCCCTGAGCGCTAAAAGGGGTGGCTTGATCGTCGGGGACTAGAGGAGCGATTTCACTGACGACCTTACTACCTCGTTCCTACCTCGTGGCCACGAGATTGCTGCAATGATCGGATCGCAGCGTGGGCTGTGCAGCACAATCACAAGTTTATGCCTTGTTAATGAAGAGGGGAGAGAGAGGTCTTAACTGATCTAAGTTCCCTCGTGGTTTCCTTAGCAGACTGGTTAATTATTGGATTTCTCCCTGGGGCGTCACCATTTTGAGTGGCAAGGAGACTCGCGGCCGCCATTTTGGTTCCATTACTGGGTGTGGTCGCCATTTTGAAGGACCTTTGGATTTGCATCTGCTATCAGGCCGATTTTTCCACTTATAGCCTGCTGTGTTAGGCTCTCACGGGGAGTTTATACTGCGTATTTTACACATTCTTACAAAAAGGCAGATAGGCCTGTAAGGATCTAAAAGGAAGGAGGTGTGATCCTCATTGTAAGATCATCATTTGATCACCCAAATGAAATTCTATTTCTGAATTAATTCTGAGGGAGATTTTGAACCACTTGTTCTTGTTAGCTCGTGGCGCTGTGTCAGCAGGGCCTAAACGGACAGTTCTAGTGGACTGTCTGGCTATTTGCCATTGCGGTTGCTCAGGGCGCGGGAAGCTTCCCTCCCTGACAACTAGATCTGCATGTTTTTTCCCGCCATTCCTGGACATCTCCAGACTGAGTCTGAGAGTTAGCCATGCCTCCCGCTGGGCCGTGCTGTCCCAGTTCCGGCTTAGTCTTATATCCAGCAGGACGAGTTGGTTCCCTCTCAGATTGTATCTGGTTATATTTCCGTGTATTATCCTTCCTCCTTCTGTAGAATTTATAGTTTTGTCCTATTTCCTTTGCTTCCCCTTTGTCTTCTGGGCTATCTAAGCCCACAAGGCTTTTCTTTTCACACAGCCAGCCGAGCTGCGGCTCCGCCGATCGCTCCATTTGATCGGCGGACCTTTTGCGGAGGCCCCGAGCAACCGCTGATCAGCTGGGCTTCGGTCCGACGATCTCCGGACCCATCGGCCTGCCGCGCAACCAGCGGCCGCCATTTTGGTGATCCACCTTAAGGCTGTTTTCAGCGAGGGGAATCCTCTCTATTTTGTAAACAACTTCTCCTGATCGCATTTCTCAGCAATTTCCAGGCCAATTTCACTTTCGGTTCTTAGATTGCCTACTAATCAGCGCGGCATCAACCAGGAGATTAACGGGCTCCTGGCCTCGCCATTTGTTCAGTGGCTGCCATTTTGAATGACCTAATGGCCGTTTAATCCTGTAAAATCATCAACAACTCCTCCCCCAGGTTCCAATTATAGCAAACGGGGGAGAGTAAGTGGGGGGATTTCAATTATACCACTTGCTCATCATAAGACTTTATCAGAAAATTGCATTTCATGTGCCTTCAGACAGCCTTACAATCGTCCCACACGTGGATGGCCGCCATTTTGAGTAGCCCATTTTTTTTTGTTTTGGTGCCCTGTGGCCCTTGCAACACTACTCCACCAGACAGTTTCCCCGTTTTACCATAAGCAATCCTTTCGTAACTCTTCCGGACTGGAATGGACCCAACCAACTCGCTCCTTTCCTCCCATGACCGATCATCAATCGGACTGCTTTGGACCCAAACCCAGACAACAAGTACAATCAAAACGGCCCTTTCGAGGTATGGGGAAGCGTCCCTTTAGAACAGCGGTTCTCAACCTATGGGTCGCGATCCCATTTGGGGTCGAACGACCGTTTCGCGGGGGTCACCAGACACCATGGTCTGCCATTTTGTGTTTTTTTGTTTGTTTTTTTCGTTGTGCGCGCATCGCACATGTGTGGATCGGCCCGTCGCGGTCCGCCATTTTGTTTTTGGTTTTTTTTTCATCACGCGCGCTGCGCATGCGCGGTTCGGGCTGTCCCGCGCCACGCATGCGCGGATTGGCCCGTCGCAGTCCGCCATTTTATTTTTTTGTTTTTTTCGTCGCGCGCACATGCGCGGTTCGGGCCGTCGCGCGCGCGCCGTGCATGCGCGGATCAGCCTGTCGCGGTCCGCCATTTTGTTTTTGGTTTTTTTCATCGTGCCCGCGCCGCGCATGCGCGGTTCGGGCTGTCACACGCCGCGCATGCGTGGATCGGCCCTTCGCGGTCCGCCATTTTGTTTTTTGGAGTTTTTTTTCGTCGTGCATGCGCCGCGCATGCGCAGATCGGCCCGTCACGGTCCGCCATTTTGTGTTTTTGTTGTTGTTTTTTCCGTTGCGCACGCGCTGCGTGCACGCACCAGGGTCACACCGCGCATGGGCGGGGCAAGTGGGGTCTCAACCTGAAAAAGGTTGAGAACCACTGCTTTAGAAGGAATAAGTGACTCCGGGGAGGGACCCCCCAGAGGTGGGAGGCTTTCTCTATTCACCCAAAGCTGGGAAAAAACCACCACCGACATTTGGGTTCTATGCACCATAGAAAATGGTCTGGCTCTGGAGTTTATCTCCAGACCACCAGATCGGTTCATCCCGTGCCCAACCCCTTCAAGCCCATTCAAAAGAAACCTCATGAAAGAGGCTATACATCACCTTTTGGAGATAAGGGCCGTGGAACCAGTCCCAGGCAATCAGAGAGGGAAAAACTTTTATTCCATACTCTTTGTAGTGTTGATGTCCTCGGGAGGATGGAGGGCCATTCTCGATCTAAAAAGACTAAACACCTACCTAATTTACAAAAAAATCCAAGATGCAGACTCTGCAATCCATTTTGGCCAGTATCAGGAGGAACGACTTCCTGATGTCAATCGACCTCACGGAGGCGTACCTACATATTCCAATCCTTCTCGAGCATCGCAAATATCTCAGATTCTGTTATAAATCTTGTCATTATCAATACAGAGTTCTTCCATTTGGCCTGTTATCTGCCCAAGGGTATTTACAAAGATCCTGTCGGTCCTAGCCGCCCACCTGAGATTTGTCCCAATATGGGTCCAGTGCTATCTGGACGACATCCTCATACAGTCCGTGTCAGTTCAGACAGCGAGGTCAGACATGGCCTCACCATTGAGATACTTCAAAACCACGGATTCTCTGTGAACTTCCTAAAGAACCAGTTAGTTCCCTCCATGCGTCTTCTTCACTTAGGAGCAGTAATAGATACGGAACAGTTCATGGTCTACTTGTCACCGGACCGCTAGATCAGTATCTGGGCCCTGGTATGTCTGGTCCAACACATCTGTGTCATTCCTCTAATTACTCTCTCCCAATTCTTAGGGAAAATGATATCGTGCATCTCCATAGTGCCTTGGGCCAGGTTGCACTCAAGGGTCCTGCGTGGTTCCTCCTTTCCTTTCAAAGGCGGAAGCTTACCTCCTCCAACAGGTCAGTGAGGGTGATGCCTCTAGTGTCAAAGTCTCTCCGATGGTGGACCTCCCATACTGTAGCCAGGGGTTCAAACTTCAAGGAACTGCCATGAATTATTCTCACCACCGACGCCAACCTGTTTGACTGGGGAGCTCATCTCCAATCCCAGTTGGCTCAGGGTTGCTGGTCTCGATGGGACCTGGAGCACAATATAAACTGGCTGGAGCTCAGAGCCATACACCTGGCATTGCTACACTTCAAACACAAGGTGAGGGGTCAGCACGTTCTTGTCCTCACGGACAACATGTACAATTGGTGGGCCACTGTGTGACACAGAATGCTGGACTCGATGGGCTTTGGCCTGATTCAGCATGGCTCTTCTTATGTTCTTAACATAGCGGCCAAAGCTCACATGAACCATCAGGGAGGCACCCAGTCTGAGTCGCTCTTGACTGAGGCCAGGCTACTATGCTCCTGGACAGAGCACAACCTATCCTCCATCAAGGTGGACCATATTTTGGGGGTGACAAACAAACAGGCGGATGCACTGAGCAGGGCAACGGTAGACCACTCCGAGTGGCATCTGAATCCAACACTGTTCATGGAGATAATGGGCAGGTTTGGGCAACCAGCACTGGATCTGTTTGCGTCATTGGCAAATTCGCAGCTCCTGAGATTCTTCTCCCGTTTTTCATCTCCAGGGGCGGAAAGAGTGGACGCTCTACGCAGTCCATGGCCCCAGGTCCTACTGTACGCATTTCCCCCTCTTCCTCTAATGCCTGCGGTTATTCGCAAGATCTTACGGGAAAGGGCAGAAGTCATTCTCATTGCTCCACATTGGCCGAGACGTCCGTGGTTTGCTGACCTCGTGAGCCTTTCCATCTCGGCGCCATGGAGGATGCCTCCAGATCGCATAGCGCTCAGTCAGGGAGCACTTCAATACCCCGACCCACAATGGCTTCAGCTAACCACCTGGCACTTGAGCGGCAACATCTGACTCAAGAGTCTTATCCAGTGAGGGTTATTAACATGATCCAGGCTTCAAGGTGTCAGTCTACCAATAGAATTTATGACTCCACCTGGAAGGACTTCTTCAATTGGTGTTCCAGGAATCAAATTGATATGTCATCACTTACTGTGCCTAGAATTTTAGAATATTTGATGGATGGGATCGATAAAGGCCTCTCTTCAAATACCATCAAAAGGCAGGTAGCGGCCCTAGCCACGGTACTCTCATGCGACGATTCTTTTTCTCTGGCTTATCACCCAATGGTTTGTTCCTTCATTAAGGGGGTGATCAACACAAAACCACCCACAGTCCATAGGTATCCCTCTTGGGATCTTTCATGTGTACTACAAGCTCTTACCAGATCACCGTTCGAGCCACTTAAGTCTTGTGAATTGAGACTTTTGTCAATGAAAGTAGCCTTTCTGGTGGCAGTGACTTCAGCCAGATGCACATCTGAGCTGGCAGCGCTCTCCGTCAGGGAGGATCTATGCGTCTTTTTTATGGATTGTGTGACCCTTCGACTGGATCCATCGTTTATTCCTAAAGTGAACACCTTATTCCATTGTTCACAGGAGCTCGCTCTGCCGAGCTTTTGTCCTTGGCCATCTCACGATCTGGAATGCCAGTGGCATACCTTGGATGTTCGCAAAGCATTACACCTTTACATAAAGCAGACTTCTGTCTTCCGTAAATCGGAAGCACTTTTCATTTCTTTCCAGCCTTCTTCCATGGGGCAGAAGGTCTCGTCGTCCACCATTGGAAGGTGGATCAAGGCCTGTATCGCCAAGGCATACCAATCCCAGTCCTTATCCATCCCTAACCGTATCACTGCTCATTCCACCCGCAGTGCTGCAACTTAAGCGGCCTGGGCGACTCAAATGCCAATTGAGGAGATTTGTCGAGCGGCAACCTGGTCGTCGTCCTCCCCATTTATACGACATTAAAAACTTGATAAATTTGCTTCTGCTGACGCTTCCTTTGGCCGCAGGGTGTTACAAAGAGTGGTGTCGTCTGGAGGACCACATGCCCTGACTGTTTCCCCCCCATAGGGACAGGGCAGGCTTTTATATGTCCCAATCCGTGGATTATCCATCCTCATGCTGGAGAAGGGGCGTTGTCTTACCTGAACGCCTTTTCTCAGCATGAGGATGGATAATCCACTCCCGCCCTTTAGTGATTGTCAGGTCTTGTGTCAGGGGTCAGGGAACCAACACGTCGGACTTAGTCTGCTGCTTCGCCTTCGTCGGAACTGGGACAGCATGGCCCATCAGGAGGCGTGGCTAACTCTCAGACTTAGTCTATTGGGTAGAAGGGACTTCAGGAAACCCAATCCATGGATTATCCATCATCATGCTGAGAAAAGGTGTTCAGGTAAGACAACACCCCTTCTGTTTCAATGTTCTGCTTGACCTCTCAGATTTTCCTTAGTGTTGAGTGTTTCCTCCTTGATGACTGGGAAAACATCGCTCTTTATTGGCACTTTTCCTTACTACAAGCATTTTAGAGCATGTATAAATGCACAACTATATGTCAATAAATTTAGCAATATTTATAATCATGAAAAATGGATGTATTCACTAGATAGGTAAGGTAGAAAGATAAATCAAAAAGAAGTATATAGAGGAATTGTTTCAAAAACCACTGACTAGAAAGGCTAGTCTAAACATATTTGCAATATACCCATCTTCTCCAGTTCATTTACCATATTATAAAATAAAAGGTTTTGATGAGGAAGTACCTTACTCCCTTTTTTTCAATGCCATATTTTTATCAGGCTTATAATGTGTCCTTTCAAATTATTTTTTTCTTTCATTTCCTGATACCATATGTATCTATGAACATGCCTAAGCCAGCTGCTTTTATGATAGATGTTTTGTTATTATATATTTGGTTATCCACATTAGACAGCTACCATCATAATATAATTTAGGTTTAGGAAATGGAAGACCACTTCTTTCTTTTTAATCTTGCAAAATTCTAAATTTTTCTGTTGTTTTTTCCCTCCATATAAATCTATTTTACCGTTCTTATTAAGCCTGTATTTTTAATTATCTGCTTGTAGGATAGTCTTGTAGAAAACAGCTAGTCTAAGAAGATATTGGTCCCTCTAACTCAGGGGTGTCAAACTGCTGGTCCATAGGCCAGTTGCATCATAAGGAGGCTGCACTCACCCCAGCTCTTGCAATGCAAAAAAAGGCATGATACGTCGTGACACATCACGTGACATGGCGAGTTTGACACCTGTGATCTAACTCAATCTTGTCTACACTGATTGGTAGTACCTAGCTTGCCAGGTTTTTAGTCAGCGGCTTTCTTAAAACTAGAGCAGAAGTTCCCAGGATTTGAACCTAAGATTTTATACTTGCAAAGCATCAGCCATGCAGCTGAGCTTCAGCCTTTCACATTACACTTCATGGAACCTCACATACATATAAGCAATTTACGTCCTGCCTTAAGGGATTTAAATAAAAGTTAGATGTTAATGTCACTATATGTCAAGAAAAGTTAGAAAAAAAAATAATTAAAATTGAATCATTGCTAGTCCTTCCCATGTTAGGCCATAGCTGATCACTTAACCCCTGTATTGTGACATGTATCTGTTCGGTGAAATTATTAATCAAAGGTGATGGTATGCATTTGTAGTGAGATGCTGTGTGGTATCTTTATAGGATGTAAGCATTTTTTAGTGACTTTGGGAATTAGCTTGCACAATCTGCAAATCCACTTTTAATTGTACTTGCCAGCTTGGCACTAAGTCTGGCCTTGGAGATGTATTTCTGTTCTCTGGCCTTGGAGATGTATTTCTTTTCCTACAAGGCAACTGATGTCTGCCTTGAAGAGGATTGTGGTGGCTAATTTTTTCTAAGTAGCATGATGTCTACTTTTTTCTAGGACAGCACCAGACTGTATCAGGAATATTAGAATCGCAATCCACTTCAGTTCCCAATAAGTGAATAGTTAAGAAGCCCCTGCTGTAGAGAAATTAGATTTTTCCCAGACTGGAATGCCGTTGTCATAAATCTCCTGCCAAGTTCATTTTAGCAGACGTTCTCTCTGCAAACCTCAAAACTGACATTACCCAGAAGCCAGAACAGACTTATACCTTTCATGCTGGATGGAAATGTAAGGAAACATCTAAGCATCTTGGGAGCAATTTTGAACCTGGCTCCATAATTAGCCCTCAGTGCTAGGTGGGCTGGAAGAAGGAGGTAGGGGGACTGCCAAAGTCTATACATGATACATCGACTGCTGTATCTTTAGTAAGGAGTTGGTTTTGTAGCTTTAGGCAATGTTTTATACAGGATCCATGTATGTCAGTACTGCAAGGAGGAGGCAGCAACTATGGAGCCCTGGGGGTAGGCATTTATTAGGCCCAGGGGAAATTAATTGTAATGCCTGCTGTATTTCTGAAGGCTCAGGAGAGAAAGAGGAGAATAAATTTCTGCCTGAGAAATTTTCCACTAAGGAGAATGTGGCTCATGAAATACTAAAATGTCGCCATCCTTTCAATCGGTGAGTTGGGCTTTATGGTGAAGAACTATAAACTACCAAACCATATTCTGCAAGAGTGATCCCTATATGTTATGTTATATTAAGAGCTGTCATTTTAGTCTGAGCAACTCACAGATATCACCCAGAGGAATAAATAAATCCTCAAAAAATGAATAAACTCACCTATAAAATATACCAAATATAGTATCAAAATTTAAAAATATAGAAAAATATGCATCCTCCAAATTAAATTTTTCAAACATAGCATGCCCTCCTCCTGTACATGGTGGAATAACCAAGTCTTAACTGTTATCCTGAATTCCAGAAGGGAAAGAACAGGCTGAATCTCCATGGAGAAGGAATTCTAGAATATAAGAACAGCAATTAAAAATGTCTCCTTCCAAGGTCTGATCAAATGGTTTGTTCCTGAGCAAGACTGGAGGGAGTGAACCCTATTCAACTTGATCAGATGGACAGATGAATATGGGAGAAGATGGGTAGCCCAGTTCTAGAGCCAGGAAGAGTTTAAAAGAGACAATCAATATCTTGAATTTCACCCAGAAGCAATTGACACCACGCAGCTCCCAAAATAGTGGATTCATCCTGTCCAGGCTGCCATGTTTTGTACCAGATGCAATTTCTGAATGTTTTCCAAGGGCAACTCCATATAATATGGATTACAATAATCCAAGCAGGAGGTGACTATGAGCATGGCCTCCTGATCTTGGAATGGCCACAGTTGGCACATAATATTGTACAGAAGTCCTTCTGAGCACAGTTGCCACCTTCTAATTAAACAGAAGCTGTGAGACAGGAGGACCTCCAAATTGTGAATCATCTCTGTGATTGGAGGCATACAACTCTGTTAAAAGTTTGTAATTCTGTGGAATTGTTTGGTCCACTAACCCAAAGCCATTCTGTTTTAGAGGGATATGTTCTGAGAATATTTCTCCCCATCCAGGCTCCAAGAGCTTCCAGGTGCTAAATCAGCATTTCTGTTGTATTACCTCTTTGACCCAGGCTCAAGATGTATAACTAGATACTTGTAGAAGGCGGAGGGAATAACCTTGAGGAAGTGGAGGAAGAACTGCTGCCAAAACAGTGGTCACATTAAACAAAAAAACAAAAAACATGGTCCAGAGCAGAACAGTAATGTACACAAACACCTCAGCCAAACCACTTCCTAGTTTGCATGATGATAGAGAGGGAGGGGGAGTTGCATTTAGACTGGCAAGATTCTGCTATTAAAACTTTACAGTGAAAACAATATCGGCTATATTACTTTGGTTTCCTAATCTAATCTGCTTTGAAAGGCTGACAGTATAATCAGCATATATTGCTATCAGGCCATTTTATAGCATGTGACTTCTCCCAGCAGTTTTATGTAGATATTAAACAGATGTGAAGAGAACAGGAAGGTCTGAGGCGTTCCACAGAGTAGACATCCATGATCAGATATCTCCTACCCTCCTATCACGCCTGAAGCCACTATCCTCTTAGAAAGGAGAACCATGACAAAACAATGTCCTCACTCCAATCCATTTAGGCAGTCCAAAAGGACACTATGGCCAATGGAATGGAAAGCCATTGAGACATCAAGAAAGTCCAAGAAACCTGAAACATGATTGCCCAGTGTCCAAATAATCCACTTGGCCTAGGGTGTTCTGAAGTTGTAGGGCCATCATTTTGTCTACAGTGTTCTCTGAAAAGGGAAGGTTGGAGACAAGTCCAGAGATGGGTGGCTATAGAAATCAAACAAACAAATAAACAACCAATAGTTATGCCAAACAAAGGCTTCTTCAGTGGGGGGGAATACTACAGCCCCTTTCAGCAGTTATGGGAGCAATCCTCCACACAAAGAAGTCTAGATTATCACTTGCATCCAACCTCCTGCCACCTCATAAGCAACCATGGTAACCAACGGAAAGATGGCAGAGTTGATATTTCAAGGTGCCCTATACACTTCCTATAAATATTTTAAAGTGTTAATTCAGTGTAAATTAATTCAAAATCTGGTTGTCCTGGCCCCGCCATTATTTTTATTTTGGGGGAATGCAGCCCCCTTCTTTCCATTCAGAGTCTATTAATTGAAAATGAGTTTGAGAGGGATGCAGAGGAAGATAGGTCTGATTGAAGGGAGGGTAAACGGGAGTAGCAATGACTAAACTTCAGAAGATGACAGCCAGTTTTCTGTCAGAGCTGGGTGGCTGCTGTCAAACTCTTCCATTCCTCTTCTGGCCCAGTAACCTCCTTCAAATTAAAAGGGTTAGCTCTGTATTTCTGTATGGAAAGTACTCTTGATTGTTTCCTTGAAACCAGGGGACTCTCCTCGCCTGATCATGAATTTTTTCCCCGGAAGGTTCAATTTCTGCACAAGTTTTTTTTTCCTCCACCAACGGTAGGAAGCTTAAACAAAAGATAACAAAACCATAACAGTAGAATCAAACAGCAGAACATAAACTAAAGTACAAGATCAGCAGTATAAAATTACTAAAATAAATCGAGAAGGACTTAAATTACAAGGAATATAACTTGAGATTATATAGAGGAGGAAGAGGCAGCAAATAATCAGGACCCAGAGTATGATAAAGCAGAATATTTTTCAACCAGGTAATGAAATGCCAATGGAAGGATAAGTAAGCTTATTGGGAAAGGGAATTTCCCAGTCAGTTTATCATTGCAAATGTGTTGTCCTATACGTGTACTAGTTGTACTGCCAATGGTGCCGTGATAGGGAGCTTTCTCTCAAAAACCTAAGTAAGAAAGAAAAATCATGCTGAAGAAGGCCATGCTTTAAGTATCATTGTGCCAGTCATTTGGTCTAGTGCAGGGGTAGGCAACCTTGGCTCTTTTATGACTCGTGGACTTCAACTCCCAGAATTCCTGAGCCAGCCAGGCTGAGGGGAAAGGGAGAGATTCCAAGCTGAGCCATGTTGGCTCAGGAATTCTGGGAGTTGAAGTCCACGAGTCATAAAAGAACCAAGGTTGCCTACCCCTGGTCTAGTGGTTAGGGCATCAACCATAGAAATTAAAGGGACTTTGAATTCTAGTCCCATCTTAAGCACAAAGCCAGCTAGAGACCCTTGGGCAGTCATTCTCTCTCAGCCCTAAGAGTGAGGCAAAGGCAAACCAATTCCAAAATTTTGCCAAGAAAATCTGTAGGGATTAGGACAGGCAGTTTGCCCGGAGTCAACACTGATTCAAAGATACATTAAAAAAGTTATTTAAATTGCTTGACAACTAGTGATATTGTATCTGTGTTTTTATATGCATGGACAAATTGTGTGGGCCAGATAAAACATTCTCCATGAGGTACAGTTTCTAAACACTTTACAAAGTCAAGCTCCATAAATGCAAAACTTTGTGTTTCCTTAATGTGTTGTGGGAACTGTAAAGCATACAGATTTGCATGTTTACAAACTGTAATTTATAAACAGATTGGAAAACATAATTATTTATTATTCTGTAGAACCCAATTACGAAATATATTGATACAAACATGTGACTAAGATGTATTACAGCGAGTTGATCTGCTGATTAAGCAGTTGTAAGAATAACTTTTTTAATCTTTATCAGCCTTTAACATATCCACCCTGAGTTCAGCTGGACTGCAAAAGAAGCATGTATAAACTTTGCAACTAAATAGCTGCTGCAGTGTTCATTCCAATAACCTTGGAATTTTTCATGCTACAGGTTAAGATATAAACAGAAGCTGCTTCCCAAGGCCATCAAAGAAGTAAAATAAATCAAACGTATGCCACATTAGTAAGGCTTTCAATCAATTTAAAATAGAAATAATTGATTGACTGAAATTTTTTTAGACTGGTAGTTGTGAATGTATAATTATGGATATTTATAGAGGCACCTAAAATGTTCTAGACACACAATGAAAAATGAAATATAGCAGAGCCCCTATCCTCATGCCAAAAAAAGGAGGGGGGGAGACCAAGGAGAAAAAACTGCCAAGTTCAGTGGTTTTTAAATTTATGACAAGTTATCTCATTATTCTTGGGATGACAGCTGAGGAACGTTTGGAGAGTGGAGGAGTAAATGACAGGCTGTCCTGGCCAAAACAAAGGGATAGACTTAGTGCCACTCACCCTCAAACATAGATCATGGGTGTTTGGCCTTAATTGGATCCTCTAGTGCAGCGGTTCTCAACCTTTTTCAGGCCGCGACCCGACCTGCGTCGTGCATGTGTGGCGCGGCACGACGGCCCGCATCACACATGTGTGGTGTGACGGCCCGCATCGCGCATGCACGGTGCTACCCCATGCATGCGCGGTGCTATCCCCGTGCATGTGCGGTGCCTCCTGCGCTGGCCGAGGCATAGGCTGCCACCCGTTCGGGGCGGCGGCAGGCAGGCCCAGGTGCTCCTGGGCAGCTGCGGCGGCGATGGTGAACGACGACCACGGGCTGGGCCACCAGCTGGCCCAGCCCAAGGGAGGTAAGACACCCGCCGGGCCCCATGCGTGCCAAAAACCCTCCCTGCGCCTGCTGCTGCCCCACTAGCCTTGCCTTCGCCGCCACCCGTTTGGGGCGGCGGCAGGCAGGCCCAGGCGCTCCTGGGTGGCCACGGCAGCGACGGCGCAGGGCGACCACGGGCTGCGCCACCAGCTGGCCCAGCCCAAGGGAGGTAAAAAACCCGCCGGGCCCCACGTGCATCAAAAATCCTCCCTGTAGCCGCCGGCCTCCCACCTCCCACCCCTGGCCCTCTTTTACTTATAGTTTTAGTAGTTGCTCAGCAGGGAGAGGTGGAAACTTCCGGAGAGCTCGCCTTCGCTGCAGACAACTTGCAGCACCGTTTGCAGACTGGGACTTTTGGCGGGCTCAGCAGGGCGGAGACAGTCTGGACAATTCCTATTGGCTTTTGAAAGCCAATAGAATTAGACTCTATGCTTTTAAGAGGGAGTAGCACAGCTAAGGAAAAGGGGAAAAAATGGCGTAGCACAGCTAAGGAAAAGGGGGGGGAATGGCGGACTGCGTTTTTTGGCGACCCCCGTGAAATGGTCGTTCGACCCCAAATGGGGTCGCGACCCACAGGTTGAGAACCGCTGCTCTAGTGATTTCATTGCATTACATACAACATAGAATAGAATCTGCTTGTCATTGTTAATGATATGGTCTATTTCAGATTTTTCCAAAACCAGTACTGAATCAGTCTAATTTGGAAAGATTCAAAAGGTGTTTTAATTAAACAAAGTGTTTGCTTCTTTGAATTAGACCAGTGGTGGCGAACCTATGGCATGCGTGCCAGAGGCGGCACTCGGAGTCCTCTCTGTGGGCCCACATGCCGTTGCCCCAGCAGAGTTCGCCAGAGCAGCGAGCACGTGGCGTTTGGAAGCAACAGGGCAGGAAGTGAGCGAGCAAGCAGCGTTAGCCCCCCGGGGATGCCCTGGAGATGGCAAGGGACTGGCCCCAGCCATGCTCACCCAGTCTGCCTTGACCACTGCAGCCACGCCCACCCAGTGGACCACGCTCTCCTCACCCCCCACCCCGAGGGCACCACAATGCTGATGCAGCCCTGGCACTTTGTGATAAATAAGTGGGTTTTGGGTTGCAGTTTGGGCACTCGGTCTCAAAAAGGTTCGCCATCACTGAATTAGACTCTTCTGATAATTCAAATTACATATAGGCATGCGGTCACTGATTTCACACAACCGTAGCATAGCTTGGTTTGATTTACCATGTAATAAAAATCCTGCCGTGGTGCCTGGTAAATTGTAGCCTATAGCTTAGCACAATGTGAGATCTCGGTAATATTGTGGATTATTCAACTAATTAATTAAACATCATAGCTTTAACACAATGTGTGAAGCAGGTCAGGGTGACTTTGAAAATGGATATATTTCTCCTCAAGGAAAAGAAATAGGAAAAGCCTACTGTGGGAATGGAGACAGGGACAGAGTTTTTTAAGTGATCTCTCTAACTTCTGTCTGAGGAGCCATCTCTCCCCAATGAGACAAACCTGCCCCACTCATGCCAGTAGAAGAAGCCCGCTATGGATCCCATCTGCTAAGAAATTGAAGCAGGCAGGGTCAAGGAGAAGAGCCTTTTCTGCTGTGGCCCCTTCCCTGTGGAACACTATATCACCTGAGGTGAGAACTGCCCCCCCCTTTTGGCCTCCCTGAAGGGCATCAAAACTTGGTTTTGCTGGCTGGCCTGGGGCCCCAAGGGAGGCGCTCACCCCTGAAGGTGGCTGAAGGGGTAAGAAGACCTCATCGCATCGCTATCCCATCTTTCTCTTAGCTCTCTTAGTCTTTAATAATATTTTAATCTGTGTATTTCTAATGTTTTAATATTTTAATTATTTTTTGCTTGTTTGTAAGCCGCCCAGAGTCACCTTGTAGGGGAGATGGGTGGCATAAACATGTAATAAATGAGACAAATAAACTATTAATTGTAGTCTGTTGTTTTACCAGGTCTTCCCATATGCAGTGCTTTGTGGAAGTAAAATAATTTATTGTACTTCCAATGTTTGGTATTCTTTTTAGTTCTGTCTGCCATGTATAGTAATAATGTTACCGGTTTTGTTTTGATTTTTGAATCAGCAGGATGGTAGCATTGGGTGCTTAGACATTGGTTACAAATAGAAAAACTGTAATTATATTTTGTTTCTTAGGTATCATCTGGGATTATTATAATCTGTGGCATTTGTGGTTTTGTCTGAACTTTGGATTCAGACCTCAAATTGAATTGGGCAGCTTCTGAATAGGTCTGAGGCACATCAAGTTATTTTCTGAGTTGCTTTATCAGAATCTAAATGAAAGTTTGTGGTCAGTTGGTACAGATTATTAAGTGAAGTCCTGTGTCAGCTCCATTAGGCAGACTGGAACAGAAAATCCACTGAAAGGCTAAAACTACATTTTAACTGTAATATCAGAATCTTGCAAGACAGATTGTGTTGTAACCTTTCTTATACTCCAGTGAATTAGAGGGGCATTTACCTGAGCCATTTCCAGATGTTATTTCATTCTTTAAAAATACATTTTGCCGATGGTTCCTGAATGTCTCCTTCAAAGTCATCTTCCTTACTCTTTACGCTTTGTACTAATTCTTCTCTTACTTGTTTTTCTTTTTGAACATCTCATGTGAGCCAAAAAGGCTAATACCGGTAGATGTGTGAGAGAATCTGAGAGAGACTCCACACACACAAGAGTGTGAATGATAAGGCTGTCCATGACAATTTTGGACAGCCGGCAATAAAAACAATATAAAAAAAATAAATGAAGGGAGAAAAACACACAATGTCCAGAAGAACAAAATCATCCAGCTCGACATTTTTCACAATTCTCAATCTTAGTATTAAATTATCCCATTTCACTTAATGAGAGCGGGTTGTTAATATAGGTCTAAACTTGCAGCTTTTGCTTTTCACTACTTGATGAATACCAATTTAGCTTTGGCTGGTGATATATGAAAGAAGGAATTTTATGACTTTACTGTGCCACCTGTCTTTTGGTGAATCACTGCAAGATTGTTTGAGCATTCATAAAGTTTGAGCATTCATAAAAATACAATTATGCCTGAGAACGTAAAGAGTGGGGAGAATAGGATAATATTCTTTACGTTTGCGGTATTGCAGCATGGGTGCAACAGCTTTGAGGTCTCCTAGAGCAGGGCTTTTCAACCTTTTCACCCATTGTACCACTTTTAGGATATGGCAATATCCGAGTACCACCAGTCACCTAGCAAGGTGTTAAAAACTTGATGACCAAAAAAAAAAAGGAAAAAAGTGATAAAGTACAGGTAGTCCTCGACTTACAACAGTTCGCTTAGTGATTGTTCAAAGTTACAATGGCACTGAAAAAAGTGCCCCCAAGCCACAGCGGAGCAAGACACCTGCCTGCCCGCCTGGCGGCGCTCTTCCTCTTGTCCAAGGTTTTCATTGTTGTGAGCATTTCTGCTGAGGATTGGCAGCGGGGGTGGGGGTGGGGGTGTTTGGTTTTTATTCCCCCCGTCTGCTGGGTGGTTGCAGCAGGTTTTGGTCATTTCACATGACCCTGGGACACTGTGATTGTCATAAATATGAATCAGTTGCCAAGCATCTGAATGTAAATCACAAGACCTTGGAGATGCTGCAACATTCCAGCTGATCGGCACTTCTTCTGGGCTCAGCAGAAGCGCCAGGATCAGTGCTGCTTTCCAGCTGATTGGTGCTTCTTCAGGGCTCAGCAGAAGCACCAGGATCAGCGCCGAACTCCAGCTGGAGCCGGGCACTGATCCTGGTGCTTCCACTGAGCCCTAACAGCCCTGCAGCTCCAGCCATCTCTCGCTCAGGCTTGTGCAGTGTTGCCACCGGTTCAGCTCATTCCCCTCCCCCACTATCACTTTTTTAGGATGGTCGCGTACCAACTGCCAGGTGCCAGTGTACCACAGGTGGTACCCATACCACTGGTTGAAAAGCCTTGTCCTAGAAGAAATCTATGGATTTCCTATCTTGGAATGCCAGGCTGATTGCCTACAAAAGAACAGATCATAGTTTTGTCCTGCAACGGGAAGCCAAATCCTAAGCTGTCTCTTCCTTCTGCCTTCTCCAATAGCTGGAATTGACTTTCTTCTTTAAAGAAAAGAGCATGCTTGCTTCCACCTTCCTCTTCTCTATTTTGGTAGCCTCATACTTCAGATTGCCTTTGGGAGAGAGGAAAACCAGTCCCAAGAGGCTCTTCCATCTCCATTAAATAAATGAATTGGTGAATAAAGGATGGGAACTCTGGGGAAGTGCAGGTTTAAAAATACAAATAGGTGTATTTGTACTTTTTTAAATTAAGGTATATTTCATGAGCAAAACAGAGAGCCAGGTTATCTGCCCTTTGTTACCAAAGGAAAAAAAGAAAGAAAGAATGGACTGATTCTACTCTTGAGAAAATTGAAACTACATATTTAAATGCTGCTGAAATGGAGAACCAAAGGAGGTTCTAGGTTTGGTTGATTCAAGTTACAGCAGGATGCTATTGCTGGGTGTTTTAACCTTCTTGAGAATAATGTATGTCACAATAAAGGGCTAAATGGAAACTGCTCCTCCTGTTCAAACTTCTGTCTGCAGGGTAAAAGGGGCTTACGCTCACTTTGCAAATTTAATAACAGTCTGGCTTTGCAGGGCCACAGTGGGAAACATTGATTGAGCCCACAGAAGCATCACTAATGTGACCGTTGCTGCATGTAAGTGCAATTATTGTCCAGTAAAATGATAATTTGTAGACAGGCATGCGAATGAGCAGTGAGGTATGTGCAATTTTGCGTGCCTCTTTGAGTTCTAAGAAGCATGTTTTCCTTGCTTTTATGCGAGTTACTTACTTTTTAGAAGGGACATTGAAAACTTGTCTTCTGGCACTTTGAGAGTTTAGGGAGTAACACTTCTTTGCTTGGGCAGGAATGACAACTACTTCTCCCTTGAGATCCACTCCTCAGCCGTATTCTTCTACTTATATGTTCCCCTTGCCTGTTTTTCGCATCTTTTGATTTTGCTACACTGTTCCACCCATATCTGTTCATGGCGCAGAATATGCACAATGTGTTTATATGGCATTTCATTGCAAGTCTGTTTGCATGATTTGAGTTTTTCTTATTGTGGAAATATTTGGCGATGATAGACAGCTTTATACTTGAGATACCCCCCTCCTCCTCCTCCTCTCTCTATTGACTGTTACGCTTTAAATAAAAATACGAGGTATGGCGGTTTTAAAATTTGACCACTGATGTTGCAAAATGCATCAGTTTCCAAGACAGACTGACTGAATAATTGCTATACAAAGATTGCCTGAAAAGGTGGAGGTCATCCAAGAGATGTCTGTCTGCCTCGCAGAGGCCCATGTAAAAGCATTGTGTTGTTTCCAGCAGAGTATTTGACAACAACCACAATACATAATTAGGTCTGGCAACCAGAAATGTTAATGGAAGGGAAACAGACATGAAGTTCAAGAGGTCTATATCAACATGACAACTCTGACTTGTCATTCCAAATGACCTCTCCCCCACCCCATAAATAACTAAACCTCTTTTGGTGCCTGGTATCAGAAGAGATTCCCTCAAAAATGGAAGAATTACATGTGATGTCCCAGGAATTAAGAGGAAGGGTAATATAGGAGGAATTAGGACTGTCTACTTCGAGATGTTTAGTAAAGCAGCTGCTTCAATACAATCGATTCGATTTTATGAAAGATTTATATTATTGAAACATCAGTACTTTTCTGAGATATGTGAGAAACTTTAAATATATTTTACTGTAGGCAACATGTCTTTTGGGGGCATTTTCTTTTCCATTTCATATGAGCACATCTCAAGTCAAAATAATTTCAAAAAAAACAAACTGGGGGTGGGGGCTTCAGCTGTTACACTGAGGCCAAAAATTCCACTGAATTATTCCAGGGTGGACAGTAAGGTAGAGTAGATGAGTATGTTGAATATTTTCTCTTTCTTTGGGTCTGATTGATACATATCACTGAGCCATAATGTGATTTGGTTTTTTTGGCATAGCATGATGTAGGAAAGTGATTTGTGCAATAACCTATAGCTAAATCATCCTGACTTAATCAAATCAAATCAAATCAAATCAACCTTTATTGTCAAAGTACAACATGTGTACAATGAAATTGGCTGAGCCTCCCTTCGTGCACCCCCCCAACACAACTCACAGTGACAAGAAACATACAATCTTATTGCACCATGTGAACTTATTGCACAACACGCCGGCCCCGCAAATCTACCATACATGGAGTTATTTTCCATTCAGGAGTCTGACAGCCCATGGGTAAAAACTGTTCTTCAGCCTGTTGGTGCGGCAGGCTATGCTTCTATATCTCCTACCCGATGGGAGTGGTGGGAGTCATCCCTGAGGATTTTCCTCACTCTTCTAAGGCAGCGGGCCCTAGCAATGTCGTCTAGTGGTATCAGGATAGCCCAAGATGTCTTGTGCTGTGCTTATCACCCTCTGTAGTGTCTTTATATCCGCAGCTGTCAAGCCAGTATACCACACCATAATGCAATGTGAGTGGACGCTTTCTATAGTGGACTGGTAAAAGAAGGTCATCAGTCGTTGTTCCACTTGGTTCTTTCGCAAGACCCTAAGGAAGTGGAGTCTCTGTTGGGCCTTTCTGACCACCTGGGTTGTGTTGATTTTCCAGGTGAGATCTTCGCTGAGGTAGACTCCCAGGAATTTAAAGAAGGACACTCTCTCCACACAGCCCCCCTGATGTAAAGTGGGGTGGGTTCCTCTCTTTTCTTCCGGAAGTCTAACACCATCTCCTTTGTCTTGCCAATGTTCAGGTGCAAGTTGTTTTCTAGGCACCATGAGGATAGTTTTTGAACCTTCCCCCTGTACGCTGTTTTGTCTCCACCTGCAATAAGACCCAATACGGTGGTATCATCTGCGAACTTAATGATCGCAATGGATGGGTCAGATGATACACAATCATGTGTGTACAGTAAATACAGGTAGGGACTGAGCACACAGCCCTGTGGCAAACCAGTGCAAAGCTTCAGGAAGATGGATGTGACAGACCCGACCCTCACTATTTGTGGCCGGTCCCTCAGAAAGTCTTTGATCCAGTCGCAGATGGAGGGGGGGAATCTAAATCAGTCAGCTTTTCGATAAGGATGCTCCGCAGGATAGTATTGAAAGCCGAGCTATAGTCAATGAAAAGCATCCTGACATAGTTTCCGGGTTTCTCCAGATGGCTCGGTACAGAATGTAAGGCAGTAGCTATGGCATCGTCTGTCGACCTATTCCCCCTGTAGGCGTCGAAGTCCGGTGGGAGGCATGTCCTAAGGTGTTGGAGAACCAGTCTTTTGAAGCATTTCATCACTACAGACGTTAATGTGATAGGTCTGTAGTCATTTAGGCAGTTAATTGCTGTTTTCTTCGGGACTGGGACAATAGTGGCTGCTTTCAAGCATGATGGAACACAGGCGGCTTGCAGGGAGATGTTAAAGATCCTTTTCAGGATCCCTGCTAATTGATTGGCACAATTCTTTACCATATCCCAAGCACCCCATCTGGGCCTGCAGCTTTGCTGGGATTCACAGCCTTCAATACAGCTTTCACTTGATGATCGTATAGGGTGAATAGCTGGGAATCAGAAGTCCGGCAGGCAGAGGCTACGGAGTCTGGCCTTTTCACCTCGTAGTGAGCGAAGATGTTGAACTCCTCTAGCAACAAGGCATTGGCATTGACCGTGTTCCTCGTGTTGCCTTATGGTTAGTTAGGTGCTGCAGTTCCTGCCACACTTGCTTCGGGGTTGTTCTCTGCTAGGTGGTTCTCCACCTTATGTTTGTATTGTTGTTTTGCCATCTTAATGCCTCTTCTAAGGTTTGCCCTGGCCTCTCTGTATGCATCCCTGTCCCCTGCCTCAAAGGTAGAATCTCAGGCTCTCAGAAGTGTCTGTACTTCTGCGGTCATCCAGGGTTTACAATTCCCGTAGACTCTGATGCACTTTTCCGTTGTCACACAGTATGCACAAATGCAATACTGTATATGTAAATGGATGAACAGGTAGGTTTTGCTCTGAGGTTTGTTACCCACTGGGAGCTTAGTCTACTGGCAGCTATTCCTTGGAGAAGGGCCAACAAAAAATGAGTGTAAATTGGAGGAAATCTCCAGCGTTATTGAACAATGCAGTTGGGATTCATTCAGCAGACTAATTACTATGTATTAAATGCACTGAAAAATCACTTTGGTTTTTCTATTTTGTTAGACAGTGCCCGATTTCCTCCATTTTTAATATGATTAAAACTATCTTTCACAGACTGTCAAAGCTGCATTAAGAAGCATTCACAAGGCTGTTGGCTATGTCTGTTAATCTCGCCCATCTGCCTTGTCCCATCTAAAAAGACTTAAAATATGGTCAGATGAGAAGAGATGCAGACAGAGAATGTGAGACAGCTATTAGGACCTGAATATTAGGCCTTAGGGGGGGGGAAAAATACCTGACCAGGCTCTGTTCTAAAAGCCATGGTGACTACTCATTAGAAACCTTGTTATACTCTAAAATACCCCTGTATATTTCCCAGCATTCCCTTGCAGCAATGAGTTTATCACCGTGCTGTTTCTTTAAGCAACTGGAGCCTGGGTTTCTAGAGCTGAAGGGTGTGTTATTTATAAAAGGAAGTTGTGGCTGTTGGGCAGCTTCAGCCTTTGAATACCCCCACAGTAACGTTACTCAACCTCCAGATAAAGTCAGTGTCTTATTAATACACTTGCACATATCACCCAAAAAGGAATGGATAGAATTTGAATAAAACCTGTTTCAGACAGTTCTAAGGCTGGGGCTTGTTACTGTTTGTTGTAAGAAAGCTGTATCCTTTTTTTTTTTCTACTGCAGTACTGTAGAGTTTTCTTGTTTTTTTTTTTCCTGGAGGATTGATTCTAACAACAACACATCTTCAAAGTATCTCGGGGCGGAAGCATTGGGCTGCTGGCCCAGCTTGGACTCCCAGCGCCGAACATAGTGTTTTCTGTTGGGTGGTAGAGCGTGCTTGCTTTGAGCAGGATGTAGGTGGGAAGGTCAGGTATCACAACCGACTTGCCAATAAAGAAATAATAAGATTTTACTGACAGTTTGTCACGGCAGACACCTCCACTTATGAATCTGCCGGGTTGATGCATGATACAAAGCTGGGCTTGCAAGGAGGGGAGCAAAATTCTGTAATTTTAAACCCCCCCCCCCAAAAAATCTCAATTTCTGTGACACCAGAACTGATGCAAAAGAAACCCTAATGATGTGAGATAGATGGTGCTTATGTCTCTGGAGGTAGCATCCCAGGATAAGGATGTGGCATTAAAGAGCATTGGGAGCCTGGTGATACCAAGGGCTCTTTTAAAATATAGTTACTTTTTCCACACAAGCACAAGTTAATGTCTGAATGTGGGTGTCTTAACAAATATGTAATGTTGATTTCCTTTAAAGAAGGCTCAAGCTGTTGCCAGGGGGAGGTGTGAAGCTAACTCTTTCGTATTCATGATTGGAGGGGGCAGAGCGGCATAAAAGAATGTTGCTATGTCATCATTGTGGAATTAAGACAATTATGGACTGTTTAGAAAACGAATATTGAACCAACCTTTATAATTAATCCACCTTTTTTTAAAAAAAAAAACCACCTATGAAAAGCTGAACCCTAGTCAAACCATAGTTTAGGGTTTTGTTTTAGTTCTTGGGTTTGTATTTTGCCCATCCCACAAAGGTTATGGCAAACACGTGTATTATTTTGCGGGTTGCTTGTAGCAATCCTGTATGAAAGGTTAAGTTGTGAGAATTATTTCCCCTGGGAGCCTGAAATGAGCAAGTGGCAGAAGCTACTGCCAGGAAAAAAAAAAAAACACATTTGTAGATCCCTCCTTCTCCCATCCTCTTACTTAGTCTTGGAGCATACATAGCACCTGCTAATTCTCTCTCTCTCTCTCTCTCTCTCTCTCTCTCTCTCTCTCTCTCTCTCTCTCTCTCTCTCTCTCTCTCTCTCTCTCTCTCTCTCTCTCTCTCTCTCTGTCTGTCTGCATGGATGCATGCATGCATGCATGCATGCATGTCTGCGTACACATTCATGGAATTGGCCCTCCCCTTTGCAAACTCTCTTTAATTATTTAAGAGGTGGTAAAGCTCTGCCCATGCTTTTTAAATAAATCATTAGGACCTAAAATTGCTGCCTTGCCTGAGGCAGCATGTATGAGGTTGGGAGAAATAAGGCAGTGCAGGGGGGGGGGAAAGGCATTGGGTCAAGATTGGGAGGATCTCGTTGAAATAACCCTCTTACCCCCACTTGCTTTCATTTGCTCTCTGCCTTTAAATCCAGCTGACTTATATCATTTAACGATCCATACACTTTCGTTATCTCCCCCGTCCACCAAAAGGATATGGCTCAATCAACTATGTTTCTATAACTTTTCAGTATTGATCACTCCTTGGATACTATAATTAGATAAGGCATTGGCTCTTTCTGTGTTACATTTGCTTTCTTCGCCACTGAAGGAACAAGTTCACTGTAACCAGACTGGCTACCTATGAGATTTGAGAGCATGCCTTCTGGGCACAACTTCTAGGTTTCAGCTCTTAAAGAATGAACAAATAAATTCCTGTTGGTTGTGGCCTTGCCATGTATGTTGCCATATTTGAGGGTAGGAGAAGAAAACCATAAGATTTACGGTTCAGCTAAAAATGTATACATGAAGCATTTTGGGGGGGGAAAAAACCTTGTAATTGTGTCTTCCCAAAAGAAAACATTGGCTTTGTATTATTTCTTTCTGTCAGGGTGGCAACATGTTTTGATCGCAAAGCATCCGGGGTCATATCCGAAAAAGGAAACTAAAAAAATGTTACAGAACTTTATGTATTACTTTGGATGTGGGGCATAACGAGCAGAAAGCAATCTTCAGCACTTTTGTATCGTAAGATTATAGTGTCCTTCTTTCTATTTATCGTAATGAAAATAGGGGTTGGGCAGAGGTTTCAGGGTTAGGGACTGCACTTTGACTGAAGTGGTCAGGAACAACAAGCCGTTCTAAGCAGTTTTTATAAAATTGCCGTGTCAGGTTTCTCTCCCTTCCTTTCCCCTCCCCTCCCCTCCCCTCCCCAAATTGAATTGTCCCAGCTCAGCTAGGAAAAAGGGAGGAGGGGAAAATCTATTCAAAGCGAAGACTGTACTGGGAAGTTGCTGTGACTCAGCCTCAACCAGTTAAGTAGGCGAAGGAATAAGGCAGGGGTTCTCAACCTTGGCAACTTTAAGACTTGTGGACTTCAACTCCCAGAATTCCTCAGCCAGCTTTGCTGGCTGAGGAATTCTGGGAGTTGAAGTCCACAAGTCTTAAAGTTGCCAAGGTTGAGAACCCCTGGAATAAGGAATCCCTGCTGTGTGTGGCATAGCAGTGAGGGTGGAGAGTATGGGTGGTGGCACAGCCTAACTCCATAATCAGGACTGGCTCTCTAACCAGCTAGTTATCTCACCCTCCCCATGCCCGGACAGAATTCTTGAGGGTTAGTTCAGCATTCTCATGACTCTTGGCTTTTGTGCATACCTACTGGCTTCCCTGTGGTTCCAAGGCAGCAGAGAAAACAAGAGTGTGTCCCAAGTGAAGGCAGGCAGGGCTGCTGCAAAAGAATTTTACTCATTTTGAAGGCTGCTGTTCTGCCCCTCCCAGCACCCAAACTCTTAGATTTGTCCTTCACAACCCCGGGCGCTTAGAACTGGGCAAAAGGGGGTATCCAAGCAACAGCTGAATGAGATTGCAGCTCTACGGTTTTTTTATTAGCCTTCCAAAATTCCTTTTATTTCCCCTTTTGGTGCTGTGTGATGGCAATAAAAGACAATAAAACCCCAAATGTCGATGGGTAAGTAGACAGCGGGCAGTAAACAGGCAGTGATAAACTCAGAAGTACAGGCTCCTGCATTTGAGAAATGAGTGGACTGCCCACCTCAAAGGTTTCCTGGTTTCTGCAAGGTTGAATGCTAGGAGGTATATACCATCTTTCAATTTACCATCAGAGAAATAGGCTGCTTCTAGTTCAAAGCCCTAGTCTCATGCTTTCTTGCTTTAAATCTCCTCTCAGTCATGTAGCTCTGACTAGCCCATTTGTTCTTGCAGTGAGTAGATTATATTGCTGTGCTACAGTCACAGCAATAATATATATGAAAATTTCTATAAATGAACGCATATATTTTATTTATTGCCTCATGTTACAGTACTGCACTGAGAAAGGATATTTGGATGACTGAAGCAAAATTTGAAATACTAATAGCATTGCTTTGGCTCTAAAATCTTGCTTACATTTTAATAATCTAGGCTGCATGCTATATAATCTTTTACTGTTTTTCAAACTATAGCCCTTCGGGTCAGTACCATAGACTTTCAAGGAGTTGTGTATGTTTCTCTTCCCCCTTTTGTTCCAGCTTACAATTCAAATTGTGCTAGTCACTACAAACGTTAATTGTTATTTTCTACCTAGTTTGAGCTGGACCTCTTTTGCTTTAGCACCTGCAATTTCAAGGAAAAAGCATTTCTCAGAGCATTTTTTTTCCACAGTGTCCCTGCAGTTGGCTTCCTCGTACCTTTGGTTGCTCTGTGGGTGTGTTTCTTTAAGCCTTTGCATCTGCCTTTTTAAAAAAATAAAAAATAAAAATGAAACCCCAGAAGTGGCTGCTGATTTTCACAGTTGACAAACCGTGGTAGCTTGCATCATTAGCTATCCTCACCTTTTTGAATAGGGCATTGTGTTGCTTCATTCAGTGTCTCTCTCTCTCTCTCTCTCTCTCTCTCTCTCTCTCTCTCTCTCTCTCTCTCTCTCTCTCTCTCTCTCTCTGTGTGTGTGTGTGTGTGTGTGTGTGTGTGTGTGTGTGTGTGTGTGTGTGTGTGTTTCTTTAGTGACCAGTCTGCCTCTGGGCAAAGATATAAGCTCTTTTTCTTTTGTTGCTGAAGCAACAGCTGGGGGGACATAAGGCATCTCCAAAAGCATCCTCTGTGCTTCTGTTCAAGTTCATGATTCCAGGGCAGAAGATGTTCTTTTATGAAGAAAAGGGCAGGTTGGACACCAGCAGAGTCTGAGACTTAGAACAGCTGTGCACAATTCTAGGAAGACAAGGAGGACAAGAAGTTTGGAAGCAATTGTATCATAAACATCATGTGCACCGATGTCCTTTTTCCTGGGACATTTTTATAAAAAGAGAATCTAGGTGCACATGAACTCACCTGTCTAGTCCAGAAAATGCTTGAAGTTCATAATTGACGCTCCCTCCCTACTTACAGTTGGTCTCCACTAGTGTATATTTTAGTAATTTTCACCTTTTCCTTTTTTCACAGCTGGGGTAAGATTTTTGGCAGCATTCATTTTGTTCCCCTTTTCCCCATCTGGCTTCTAGTCTTAGCAAAGTGGCTTCCGGTTTGTTGAATACTATATTAAGAAAAAAAGTGATGCGTAATAGAACTGAGGTCTCTCCTGAGCCCAGAGGTCAGATCCATACCCTTCTAGTTTAGAACTGTTTTTCCCCCAAAACATTTCATTTTTGTGCCTTAGCAAAATGTTTAATGGAATCCGTTTGCAAAGTTATTGGTGTGAAATAGCACACATAAACATCACACACATACCTCCTTAGTTGAATCTTTGTTGAAGTAAGCAGGTGAGAGAAAGATTTTAAAGACAGGTGATAACTGAGAAAATTATTTTCCGTGTCTCCCATTGCTTCACATGTGGATTTCAAATTTTTAAGACTGTTCTCTTTTTGAAATTCCTATCTTTATAAATGGGAGAAGATGACCCTCAACTTTTGTTGATGCAGATAGAACCTTACTTAAGGATAGAAACCTCCATGCCTTTGTCATTAGAATGGCTGCTAGCCCTAAAATAAAAGAAAATGCCATTTTCATTATTAATGTTGGATTAGCGGTGCTATTTTTCTTTTGATGGGGATGTTTAGGGTATATATGAAAGTGAACTTTAAGGGAAAATATCAAAGGGGATATGTTGAATACATTTTGGGCAGCTGTAAACTAACTGCATTTTGTGTTTTTCACATTTCAGAATCCAGACTTTCATGGCTTCAATGAAGATCCTGCTGTTGATGTGCTGAATATGCGTGCTGCCTTCTTCTTTGGAGTTTCTATTTGCCTTGTACTGGGCACTACCTACCTGTATTATCTGCCTGATCATAAGTAAGATTCACAAGCTAAACTCTGTTTTCATTTGTGCATTGCCTTGTAGGGCTTTTGTGTGTTTTGTCTTGATGTTTTCAAACCCCAAAACCAGTAGGTCTTCACTTCCAAGTTTTCCATCATTCCATTTATTTCTTGCTCCTTCTGGCTTCCATATTAAGTGATGTATCCCTGCCTCCATGCTGGCAAAGGTCACTAGATTTTTAGTCCCATATTTGCCCTATATTTTATTTCCTAGTAACACACTATCTTTAAAAAAGCAGGGCCATTACAAAGAGGATAAAAATAACCTTGTGAGAATCCTCTTTAAGGATCACCTAAAGATATCCCAGAACGTGAGATGACAGGGTACCAGCATTCCAGGAACTAGGGAATAGTTCTGTTTTATCTTATGTCACCTGTATAAATGGAAAGGGTCATCATCACAGATGCTTTTAAACCTACAGTATGCTACAATTTACCAAATGTACATTTTAGCTGTGCTAGTGAGCTAAAATATAAATGCTGACCTTCTTCTCTTATAGGTGTAAACTCAGTATTCTGAGAGGTGTATTAACTACTGAATATATGAAAGTACTCTACCATCTAGCTTTACAGTGTAGATTCTTCTCCAGCACTGGAGATGGAGAATCCACCAATGGGTGTAGACTGCATTCCTGCCCAATCAGATCAAGTCAGCCAAAGTTGCCACGCCCGTCCTGGACCATAGAGATCCCAGTCTTGACTTGATCTTGCCCAGGACAGATGTGCAAGTTTGGCTTTAGGCAGGTACAGTCCTCCATTGGTGGATTTAGTTCTCCAGTTTGCTTAGCAGTGCTGTATTCAGCACAGAATTTGGCCTTTATTTACAATTTGATCTACATTCAGGAACATTATCAAATTTCAAATTGTAACAGGTTCCTGATTGGGTGGAGGAGACACAAACTGAGTGTGCAGGAAGGGGCTCCTTCCTTCTCCTCTTCTCCTCTTTTCCACTCTTATAGCTCTCTTCCCACTCCCCATTTCCCAAAAATTTCTTTAGCTGATTCAGGTGGACTAACGGTTGTTAGTCTCCTGCCGATCTCAGCTTGGTATTAATTTTAACGGAGCTCGCGGCTGCAGCTCCGGTGCTTAATTTGAAGGGTGGGTGGGAGAGTTTCTTCTTGTCTCGCTCCCAGGAACTCGGAAAGCCTGAGGCGTTTACTCAAACACTTATTGAAACTACGGCTGCAGTTTCTACAGGCTTAAATCGCCTTTTCCGGTAGCTGGAGCTTTTTGATCGTTTTCTCCAACGGCAAACTCTCCGCGTGTCCAGCAACTACCGCCAAGCAGCTGTTAGGCGTGAAGCAAACGCTCGTAAGATTACTGTTTCCTCATTGGCTAGAGGCACGGAGTCTTCCCAAGGGAGGTATCAGGTGGCCACGAAGGGAAGAATCCTTCGGATTTTCTGGCTTTCTGACCAGAGGCGCGAACCTCTCCCTAAGGGAGGCATTTGCATTCAGGGCCAAGCAAACTCAACCATTAGTTTGCGAGCGGCTGCCATCTTGGACCTCGTGGTCCCAATTTTCAGAGGCTTCGTTTAATTACGAAGGGGAGATTTGGAGGAAGGGGCTCCTTACTCCTCACCACCAACCTTAGCCTACCAATAGTGATCATTGAGGCAGGTGAACTCTAGTAGGTTTTCATGAGGAACATCAGGTCCTCCATAGTTGAACCGGGCGCCATTTTGAGGATGGCCACCATTTTGTTTCAATAGGTGGTCACTTCACAGGACCGTTACTTCTGATCATAATTGTTCCCTGCCTCCCCCCTTGTAGAACAGGGTTGAGGTCTGTTGAATCTTCCCTGCGTTATTTTATTTCATTACTGGTACTTTCTTTGTCTGCACACTTATTGGCCTTCTCGTGCTTGGTGTCTTCCGGCCTGACCTTGCTCATACTAACTCATTTGAATTTTGATCTCTGTCTTTAGCAAATTATCTGGATTCCAGGCATACCCCACAGTGCGTCTGTGCTTATCCACATCAGCCCTAGCCGGGTTCCAGGCGCCCCCTGTAGTGCGTCTGTTCTTATCTGTGCACAGATATTGCTGGGTTCCAGGTGTCCCCTATCGTGCGCCTGTTCTTATCCATGCAGTTGTTTACCTGGGTTCCAGGTGTCCCCATTAATGTGCCTGTCCTTATCCAGTGTATAATTCTCTCTGCATCTCAGGGGCCCCCTATCCTGTTCCTGCAGTATCAGAGAATGGAGGAGTCTATGTCTACCTCAAAGGGCACCTTACCATCCTCATTGACTCCAATGAACCCCACTTCTCCTGGCCTGGTGAGCGCAGACAAGCCTGCGGTCAAAGGCAAGGACAAAACTACCACCAAGGCCTCAAAGAAGTCAATAAAGCAGGCCAGCCGGATACACCAAGCGCTGGAAAAGGAATTTTCCAAGGCTCAAAAGAGGGCCAGGATTGAGACCTCCCAAGCGGAGGGGTTGGCCTTGGACCTACCATTAGGACCTCTCCCTTGGGCATATGGTCAACAGGGGAGTCATTTCATTCCCCTGCTCAGAGTGCGAGTGGCGGAATTCTTCCAGTTTCCCAACCCACTCCTTCAAGGGGTCATCATGGAGTCCCAGAGGCGACATTCACCCCTATTGCGGCCGTTCTCCAGCCAATAGAACCCGTTCTCCCTATGGAGGACCGTCTCACCTTCTTAATAGCGCAGGCAGTTGACGCCTGGGCTTGATGCCAGGGCTCAGGTTTCTGGTTCAGGAACTGTCCCTTCTCCAACTACGCGCCAAGCGGCCCCTCAGACCTATTATGCCCCATCTTCCCCATCTGGGTCTACCTGCTCTGAGGGTTCATCCATTCAGACACATGACATTGAACAAGAGATCCCAATGTCTGAGGAGGAGGAACCTTCCCCAGAAGCTCCCTCCTTCAGTGATCTCTTTAATATTTCCTTCTTTCTCACATTGCTCCGCAAGGCCACGTCCACAGCCCATTTAGGTCCTGATACTTCCGCATCAACAACCACCGTCTCCCCAGAATCGGAGGCAGATCCAAATTTCACCAAACCGGTGACTGCCCAGCATCGCATCCCTTGTCCCTCCATGTTCTTGAATGCGATAAGGAAACAATGGACCTCTCCCACTTCAGTTCCTCTTCCAGGTAATACTGATAAAAAAGTTATACAATGTGGCTAAGGACTTGGAGGAGGCACTGGAAGTGTCTGCGGTGGATGAGCCATTCGGGCCCCTAGTATCTCCCATTGCCATTCCCGGCGATGTCTCTGATGCCCTCAAAGCAGAAGATCGTAAGTGCGAACTTACCTATCGCAGGACGCACCAGGCTTCTGCATGGGCTATTAGGGCGGCCACTTCAGCATCCTTTTTCAATAGGTCCACTCTCCGCTGGCTCAGGCAACTCCAGGCCCGCATTCCAGCGGAGGATATCCATACACATCAGGATCTTTGTAAGATGGTGGCTGCCACACAGTACGCATCAGATGCCACTCTCCAGGCTGCCAGGTTTTCCTCCAGGGCTATGGCATCTAACGTAACTGGTCGCCGGATGCTGTGGTTGAAGCACTGGCAGGCAGATGTCAAGTCTAAATGGCATCTTTCGGCCGCCCCATACCAGGGAGGTAAATTATTTGGGGATGCGTTGAATCCTTATTTAACGGAGAACAAGGATAAACGCAAGGTCCTTAACCACCACATTAAGAAAGCAGACAAAGCCCAGCCCTCCAATCTGCCAGGGAACACCCCACCCCCCCACACCCCCCCACACCCCCCCACACCCAACTGCAGGCCCTCAGACCCAAACGCCAACCCATGCCTTCCCAACAGCACACATGATCCAAGGACTGAAAGAGACGATAGAGACACTAAATAAGACGATAGAGATGCTGGTTAAAAGGATGGATGACATGGATAGAAAATTGGAAGAAATGGGCGCGAGGACGGAGAAAAGATGCATAGAAGCAGAACAGAAGATGGAGGAAAGATACAAAGACATAAAACGGATGCTGGCGGACCAAGGTAGAGACCTAGAGAGAAAGTGGGAAGAACAACGCAAAGCGACGGCCACCGACCTGGAACAAATGAAGGAGGCAATGCAAGCACATTACAAGAAAATAAGAGATGAAATGGGAAAGAACCTCCAGGAAACAAGGGAGAATACGGAAAAGAGGATGGAAGAAGTGGAGAACCGCATAGAGGGACAGATTGCAGAGGTGAAAAGAAAGGCTCAAGACCAGTCCACCATGATGCAATTCTGGCAAATGGCATTTGCAATCAGGTTCAGAGGGTGGAAAGAGACAACAAACGAAACCCAAGGAGGCCTGCTCAGGACCTTTGTAGGGGCCCTGGCGACATTCCTGGGTAAGAGCACCAATGAGATTGGGTGGCAATTCGAAAGAATCTACAGAGTTGGCGCATGGAGGTCAGTGAACAGGCATCAACCAAGGGACGTGGTCATCCACTTCGCAACACAGGGGCTCAGGAACCTCATCTCTGTCACTTCCTACAACAAGGCATTCTACATAGAGGAGCAGGAGGTGAAGGTACTGAAAGAGATCCCCCAGGCGATGCTGAGAGACAGAAAGGACTACAAATTCCTGATCAACGAACTGAGATCACGTGCACTGCAATACCGATGGGAAACCCCAACAGGGGTGTCACTGTTCTATAGAAACAAGAGATATTACTTGACCTCGGTCCAGAAAGCCAAAGACTTCCTCGAAAAGGAACTGAAGTCGGGAAGCCCTCAACCCACCGCGAGAGAAGATGCAGATGGACCACTGGAAAGCAGGAGGGATTGAGGCCAACGGGCAAGCCGCGCAGAGGCACAGACCGGGGCAGTGGCAAGGGAAAGGAATGGACCACCTCGAGATGCGATGGCGCAGAGAGCAGAGGGCAACAAAAACAAGGAGGCAGAACAGTCTACAGAGGACAGGCTACCAGGCTCCAATACCAAACACACAGACCAGCAGAGCAAGACCCCACAACCCAATATGAGCATCAATCCGGATATCATGGGAACGAGACCAAAGAAGACAACAGGAGGAATAACAGAAGTGGTCTTGCAAGAGTATCCTGCAACAGATAATGGCAACTAATTATTTGACTTGGAATGTGAACGGACTGAACTCCCCCCAGAAAAGGAGAAAAATTCTCCACTACCTGAACCAAGGTAAAAGCGATATAATCTGCCTACAAGAAACGCACATCAGAGCAGCAGACCAGAAATATCTGATCAACTACAAACTAGGCGTGCACTTTGTGGCAGCGGCGCCAAGAAAAAAGAATGGGATTGTTATATATGTAAAGAAACATGTAATGGCTAAGCTAATAGAGTCTGACCCCCAAGGTAGATACCTGGCAATTGAAATAACACAAGAGGACAAGAAGATTCTAGTAATGGGCGTATATGCACCAAATCAGCAACAAGGCAAATTCTACAAAAAGCTACACAAGAAAGTAATACAACTTAACTACAGATCTTACATTATCATGGGAGACTGGAACGGGGTCATAGAGACTGCTCTAGACAAAAAAAGAACTGCACCTAACCCGCAAAAACACTCCAAGTTACCTAAATCCTTCTTTGATATGAAGGAGGACCTCGAACTGACAGACGTATGGAGGGAAAGGCACGGCAAAGAACAAGAATTCACCTTCTTCTCTGGCAGACATCAATCCTTCTCCAGAATTGACTTTATATTAACTTCTAGCGACTTGCTAATTTGCCTAAATGCGGTGAAAATTCTACCCAAGGTACTGACGGACCACAAACCTGTGAGGATGGAATTAAGACAAGGCTTGAAACAGAGGAGATCCTGGAGAATTAATGAAAACCTGTTTAGACACGAAGAAAAGGTGGTGGAATGCAAAAATGCTATGAAGGAATTCTTCAACATAAATATGAACAACGAAACACCGATAGAAATGATCTGGGACGCCAGCAAGGCGTACATGCGCGGGATCCTCATGGACATTAATAACAGGCACCGTCGCAAACAAGAACAAAAAAGAAAAGAGTTAGAAAATGAGATAAGTAAAAGGGAGCGGCTATTAATAAAAAGGCCAGAGGACAAAGTCACCAAAGAAGGAATCAAGATCTTAAGAAAGCAATTTGACATGTTGATGGCAGACCAAGTTGCAAGGAATATACAATATGCAAAACATAAGACATTCTGCAAGGCCAACAAACCGGGCCGCTGGCTAGCCTACATCATAAGAAAGAAACAGAAATCCCGCATAATTGAAAAGATAGAATACAAAGGCAAGGAAGAATTCCGACAAAAAACCATCAAGAAAGCCTTCACAGAGTTCTACTCAAGACTATACGCCGAGGAGAAGACACAAGACAAAGAGATAGATGAGTTTCTACAAAACGAAAAGATACAGGCGATTACCGATACACAAAGAGAGGCCCTGAATGCCTTAATCACAAAGGAGGAAATACACTCGGCGATTACACAACTGAAAACAGGAAAATCGCCCGGGATGGATGGGATAACAGCGACCTACTACAAGCATCTCCAGGAAGAGATGTTAGAACCCCTCAGAAAGCTATTTGTCAACATTCAAGAAGGAAGCCAAGTCCCACCATCCTGGAAAACAGCCTACATCTCATTAATCCCAAAGGAGGGGAAAGACAACGCACAGCCCGCAAACTACAGACCCATCTCACTACTAAACACCGACTACAAAATCTTCACAAAAATTTTGGCCACTAGACTAATGACTGTACTACAAAAAACAATACACCCGGACCAAAGGGGATTTATACAAGGACGCCAGATGAAAACCAACGTGAGACAGCTGTTGAACATAATAGAGTACCTGCAAAGGCACAACCAGGTACCCGCCGCTCTTATGTTTGTGGATGCAGAAAAAGCTTTTGACAGACTGAATTGGCCGTTCCTGACGAACTTGGTCCGGAAGATGAAAATGGGAGTACAGTTTCTCAACTCCATAACGGCAATTTACCAGAAACAAACAGGCCAGATCATTGTTAATGGAGACTTAACGGACTCATTCAACATTGAGAGAGGCACGAGACAGGGCTGCCCGCTATCACCCCTGCTATTTGTCCTAATGCTGGAGATTCTACTAAACAGGATAAGAGCGGCAGAAGACATACAGGGTACACGGATCAAACAACAAGATTACAGACTATGCGCCTTTGCAGACGACTTGCTGGTGACAATGTCACAACCAGTACAGTCAGCAAAGAGATTGATGGAGATAATGGAAGACTATGGTAGGGTGTCAGGCTTCAAAGTAAACATATCAAAAACAAAGATGCTAGTCAAAAACCTAGACAACAAAACAAGACAGGACTTGGAAAGAATAACGGGTTGCGAAATAGTCAAGAAAGTTAAATACTTAGGAGTGGAGATAGAATCAACAAATGCGAAACTATACAAGAATAACTATGAGGCGCTGTGGAACAAGATACAAGCAGACCTGGAAAGATGGAAGACACTACGACTATCTCTGCTGGGCAGGATAGCAGCAGTTAAGATGAACGTATTGCCAAGATTTCTATTTCTCTTTCAAATGCTACCCATACTCAAAAGGGATGTGGATTTGGACGACTGGCAGAAGGACATCAACAGATATATTTGGGATGGCAAGAGACCGAGGGTGAAACTAAAAATCATACAGGACACAAGGAAGAGAGGGGGACTAAAAATGCCTAATCTAAAGCTATACTACTATGCAGCGACGTTGGTGGCGGTGAGTGACTGGATCAATATGACGAACGATAGAATACTGAATGTTGAAGGGCATGGTCTACTATTTGGCTGGCACGCATACTTAGTATACGACAAAAAGGCAGACAGGAACTTCAAGGAGAACCCACTACGGATTCCATTGTTATGGGTCTGGAAGAAATATAAGCACCTCCTACACGACAAGATTCCCATCTGGACGATCCCTGGACACGCAACAGGGGATATGAACACATCCCAAGGGCAAGAAGTGGTGCCCTACAGTGAACTTGTACTGGGAGAAGAAAATGGGTTCCTCTTGAAACCCCAAGCAACGCTAGCAAGCAGAGGAATAGGAGGTACCTGGCTATCATATATACAACTGCAATCAAGGTGGTGTAAAGATAAGAAGAAGGGCTTCTCCCGGACCGACGAGAAACTAACTGAACAGATTAGAGAACAGGGGATCATGCACATCAAACGAGTGTACAGCATTCTGATAGAAATGGACTCTGAAACCGAACTAGTCAAGAGCTGTATGATAAAGTGGGAACAAGACTTTGGGCATTCTATCACCATGGACACGTGGGAGAAAATTTGGGTGAGAAATGTAGAATTTACGAAATCGCAACACTTAAGGGAAAACTTCTACAAGATGTTCTATAGGTGGCACCTCGATCCGAAAAAACTATCGATCATCTACCCAGACTCCCAGCCCAAATGCTGGAGGTGTGGGGACGGGGAAGCTACCTACTTTCATGTATGGTGGACATGCAGAAAAATCAAAGCCTTCTGGAGGAAGATATGGTGGACACTCCAAACCATTTTCACAAAGCGTATAGAATTTCTACCTCAGGCTTTTTTGTTAGGGATTACAAAGGATATCACTACCTCAGAGACGAACTTATTTCTGAACTTGATTACAGCAGCGAGATTGTTGGTGGGACAGTACTGGAAGAATCCAGAAATACCGCCTATTGAAGAATGGACTGTGAAAGTAACAAACTTGGCGGAAATGGCGAAAATATCAGCATACTTGAAAGGTCGCTCCAATGAACAATATTTGACAGACTGGAAACAATGGATAGACTATATCCAAGAGAAACACCAATCAAACAAAATGCATCTGGCGTTTAGCTAAGGCTCGACGTGAGGAGGGAAGAATGTATAACAAATCAAATGTTTACAAAAACTAACACCTAATGTTGAAAAGTTTATGTTCTATGACTAATGCCTCTTAACACGATCTTATGTTTAATGTTGATTACTTTAATAATGAAAGAGCAGACTGAATTTTTTTACCCCAGGTTATTGAATTTCTACCTCAGGATCTTTTGCTAAGGATCATAAAAGATAAAATGTAACAGACATATAGTTGAGGATGGAAGTGAGGAGTAAAGAATATTTACCAAACCAGACGTTTACAAAGATTAATACCTAATGTTATATGTTGTGTTCTATGATGATTGCTTATTAATATGATCTTATGTTTAATGTTGAATACCTTAATATTGAAAAAGCGGACTGAATTTCTACCTCAGGTTATTGAATTACTACCTCAGGACCTATTGTTAGGGATCATACAGGTTAAAAATGTAACAGGTGTATAGTAGAGGCTTGAAGTGAGGAGTGAAGAATGTTTACCTATTGATGTATGTTATGTCCTACGATGATCGCTTCTTAATAAGATCTTATGCTTAATGATGATTACTTTAATAATGAAAAAGCAGACTGAATTTTTACCCCAGGTTATTGAATCTCTACCTCAGGATTTTTTGCTAGGGATCACAAAAGATAAAATACAACAGACATATAGTTGAGGCTGGAAGGGAGGAGTAAAGATTAATACCTAGTGTTATATGTTGTGTTCTATGATGATTGATTATTAATATGATCTTATATTTAATGTTTAACTACTACCTCAGGACCTATTGTTAGGGATCATAGAGGGGGGGGAAATGTGACAGGTGTATAATAGAGGATTGAAGTGAGGAGTGAAAAATGTTTACCAAACCAGACGTCTACAAAGAATAATACGTAGTGTTGTATACCAGATGCTATGATGTTTGATGCATACAAAGATTTTATGTACAATGCTGATTGTTTTAATAAAGGAATTTTTATATATATAAAAAAAGAAAGCAGACAAACGGCCTTCTTATTACCAAAGGCGGCAATCATTTCGTGCGGGAGCTAGGTACAATTACTCCCAGCCTATACGTTCCTTTCCGACCAGACAGGACTGGAAGAGAGACAGCCTGACAGACAGACAGCCAGGCCTAGGCAGCACTTTCAGGGCAAGCGGCCCTTTCAAGGGAACGGCCGACCATCCGTCAGATCCAGGTGACTCTCTAGCGCAGCGGTTCTCAACCTTTTGCACGGCGCGACCCCGGCCTGCATCTCGCAAAAAAAAAATGGCGGGCCCGCATCACGCATGCGTGGCGCGATGGGGTGCATCGTGCATGCACGGCGCGACGGCCCGCATCGCGCATGCACGGCGCGACGGCCCGCATCGCGATAGGGAAAAATGGCCGACCAAAAAAAATGGCGGGCTGCGATGCTTGGCGACCCCCGTGAAATGGTTGTTCGACCCCAAATGGGGTCGCGACCCACAGGTTGAGAACCACTGCTCTAGCGGTTCCTCCCATAGGGGGCAGGCTCTCCCTTTTCGCCCACCAATGGGAGGCTATCACCACAGACGCATGGGTACTAAACACCGTGCGTCACGGTCTTTTCCTAGAGTTCATTTCCAACCCTCCATCCCGTTTTCTTTCTTGTCCCTACCTGCGAAGCTGAATAAAAAAAAGATTAATGAAGGAGGCTGTTCAACATCTGTTAAGCATACGGGCCATAGAACTGGTACCAGTGGGCCAGAGGGGTCGGGGATTTTATTCCATCCTCTTTGTCGTTCCAAAGGCGTCAGGGGGATGGAGAGCCATCTTAGACCTCAAAGATCTGAATTTTCATCTGGCTTACCGCAAATTCAAAATGCAAACACTCCGCTCCATTTTAGGAAGCGTGAGAAAAGGAGACTTCCTGACATCTATCGACCTTACGGAAGCCTATCTCCATATCCCCATCTCTCTTGCCCACCGCCAGTTCCTAAGGTTTGCATACAAGGGGCGCCATTTCCAATACAGGGTGCTTCTGTTCGGCCTCTCATCGGCTCCCAGGGTCTTTACCAAGATCCTGGCGGTCCTGGCAGCTCACTTACGAATGATGCCAGTCAGAGTCCAATGTTACCTGGACGACATACTAATCCAGTCCTTGTCCATTCAGTTTGCCAGGACGGACCTCAAACTGGTAATAAAGCTGCTCCAGGACCACGGGTTCTCCATAAATTTCCCCAAAAGCCACATGGTCCCCACAACCAGGCTGTTGCACCTCGGGGCCATCATAGACACGGTGCAGTGCAAGGTGTACTTGTCCCAGGAGCGCTGAAACAGCATAAAAGAGTCAATCATGAAATTACACAGGGTCGGTCAGTAACATTGGTCAGTCTTTCCCAACTGTTAGGCAAGATGGTTTCGACCATTGCAATCGTTCCCTGGTCCCGGCTTCACTCCAGGGAGCTACAGTGGTTCACGCTTCCCTTTCAGAGACAGAACCTCAGTGCTTCCCAACGACGGACAAGTCTCTCAACACAGGTGATGCATTCTCTCTGGTGGTGGCGATCACCCGCCATGCTCACAGGGTTACGTTTCAGGGAACCAGATCGGCTAATACTAACTACCGACGCCAGCCTGTTCGGCTGGGGAGCACACCTGCGGTCACACTCGGCTCAGGGCCGTTGGTCTCACTCGGACCTTCGCCACAACATAAATTGGCTGGAACTATGGGCCATACATCTAGCCCTGCGCCACTTCCACAGCCTGGTGAAGGGGCGTCACGTATTGGTCTTCACGGACAACGTGGCCGCCAAGGCTCATGTGAACCGTCAAGGGGGCACCAAATCTCGAGCTTTACTGACCGAGTCGCTCCTACTGGGTTCTTGGGCAGAACACAATCTGGCCTCCATCAGGGCCGATCATATTTCTGGGGTGGTGAACACTCAGGCCGACCGTCTGAGCAGAGCCACGGTGGATCACTCGGAGTGGCGCCTTCACCCGAGGGTCTTCATAGAGATATGCCACAGTTTCGTCTTCCCACTCATGGACCTCTTTGCTTCCCCGAGCAACGCTCATCTGGCTCGATTCTTCTCCCGGTTCCTGTCTCTGGGGGCGGAACAGACAGATGCTGTTCGGAGCCCATGGCCACAAAGTCTACTTTATGCCTTTCCTCCCCTACCTCTTAACCCGGTGGTAGTCCGCAAACTTCTTCGGGAGCAAGCAGAAATACTCCTACTAGTGGCACCTTGTTGGCCGAAGAGACATTGGTTCGCCGATCTGATGAATCTCTCCCTAGCAGACCCTTGGTGGATTCCTCCGGAACGGGTCTCTCTCAGCCAGGGGTCCATACTTCATCCGCATCCCCAATGGCTCCAGTTAGCCGTTTGGCACTTCAGCGCTCACTCTTAACGCAAGAGCTATGCTCACCGGGGGTCATTGCTGTCATCCAGGCCTCTCGCTGCCCTTCCACAAACCAGATATACGAGGCCACGTGGAAAAATTTCCAATCATGGTGCTCAGGCCGTCACTTGTCCCTTTTGGAACTCACGATTCCCCATATTCTGGACTATCTGTTGCAGGGCCTGGAGAAGGGATTGGCCACAAACACGCTGCTCAGGCAGATTGCTGCTCTCTCCACGGTTCTCACCTGTGATTCAGCGGGGTCCCTGGGACATCACCCCTTAATTCGCTCATTCATTAAAGGGGCTTCTAATACCAGACGTCCTATGGTACACAGGTACCCGTCATGGGAACTACGTAGAGTCCTTAGGGCTCTTACGAAGTCCCCCTTTGAGCCCTTGAGAACGTGCGACATCCGCTACCTATCTCATAAGATAGCATTTCTGGTGGCAATCACGTCGGCACGCCGTATTTCTGAATTGGCAGCACTTTCCATGAGGGATGACCTGTGCATTTTTCATCAGGATCGAGTGGTCCTTCGACTCGACCCTACTTTTATCCCAAAAGTCAACTCTCTGTTCCATAGATCCCAGGAAATAGTGCTGCTGGATTTCTGCCCCAACCCATCACATGCGCTGGAACGGCAATGGCATAGCCTGGATGTCCTCAGGGCACTTAGATACTACATTTCATGGACAGCAACTTTCTGCAAATCGGAAGCCCTCTTTGTATCCTTCCATTCTTCCTCCAAGGGGTGGAAGGTTTCTTCTTCCATGACTGGAAGGTGGATTAGGGTGTGCATTGCAGGGGCATATCAAGCTGAGTCATTGCCGGCTCCACAACGGATCATGGCTTACTCTACAAGGAGTGCAGCCACTTCTGCGGCATGGGCCACCCAGGTGTCCATCGAGGACGTCTGCAGGGCGGCTACATGGTCATCCCCATCTCCTTTCATACAACATTACAAAATCGATAGGTTTGCCTCGGCAGAGGCTTCCTTCGGTAGGAGAGTTCTCCAACAGGTTTTACGTCAAAGTGCCACACCGGACCAGTCTACTAACCACCCTCAGGGACAGTGAGGCTTTGGTATGTCCCATTGGTAGATTCTCCATCTCCAGTGCTGGAGAAGGGGCGTTGTCTTACCTGAACGCCTTTTCTCAGCATGGAGATGGAGAATCCACTCCCACCCTTGTAGGTCATTAGGCCTAGGGTCAGTTAATTTTTGTGAGCCACTACGTCTTGCTGTCAGCCAATGGCTACGCTCGCGTCAAGACTGGGATCTCTATGGTCCAAGACGGGCATGGCAACTTTGGATGACTTGATCTGATTGGGCAGGAATACAGTCTACACCCATTGGTGGATTCTCCATCTCCGTGCTGAGAAAAGGCGTTGAGGTAAGACAACGCCCCTTTTCATAAGCTTGGCACACCAGCAAAATATTAAACATGCACACACAGATGTACAATTTCAGTAGGTTAGTAGAGAAGTGCACAGCTTGAACCCTGAGAATTGCATGTGCCTCCCCCGAAACTTTCAAAATTCTAGTCCTAATTTTCAATATGAGAAAGTGGAAAATTATTACCCAGAGGGAATAATATGAGTTATATTTTAGGTACGTGTGTATCTAAATGTACTTGTAAATGAATTGAAATTGTGTTTACCTTTTGCCTGGTCCCTTCCATTAATTCTTGAATATATTCCAGCACAGCATTCAAAAGTACACTCCATGATCCAGAAAATGTTATGTCCCTCTATGTTAGGGGTTTTCTAGCTCTTTATGAGTAATGTTGAATAGATAAGTGTTGTTGTTGTTAGTTGCACAGTCGTGTCCGACCCATTGCAACCCCATGTACAACGTTCCTCCAGGCCTTCCTGTCCTCTACCATCTTAGATAAGTGTGTGATATCTATACTGTATGAAGGTTGTTATCTGTTTTTTTTAATCACTATTTTTCCAAAGTGACATTTGCATGAGTTTGAATGTGGGGAAGGTTGTATATATAAGAATAGTAACAGACTCTAGCAGCCTAACCCTAACCCAGCTTGATACCTTCCATATATGTAAGAACTCTGAGAATTCTTTTTCTCCCACCTCACAAACACACATATGTGCGCGCACGGACACACACACACACACACACACACAAGGATACATGCACAGAAAGAGAGGGAGGGGGAAGAGAGAGAGATTGATTTCCATCATGTTTGGAAGTTTGCACTGCCTTTTGTGTGTTTTTATGGCAAAATAGGGATCTTGTGTGGAGGAGATCAGAGAGAAAGATTTAGCAGAGATGGCGGTAATTACAGAGAAAAAAAAATCAAAGGTCTTGAATCTGCAACTTGTGGTAGGTCTGACTCTCCTTAGGGATATCAGTGGATTTGATGGACAGAAAGCTATCAAAGCAAATTCCCTCCCACCCCGCAAGAAGCAGACATCATACTTTGATTTGAAACTAAGACTGCTGCATTTGATACATGCATCCGATGCCAAAGAGGATTCTGTGTTCAGCACTCTGCCTATAACAGCGGTTCTCAACCTTTTCTGGGGCTCGACCCCGGCCCGCATCGCGCATGCGCGGTGCGACGGCCCGCATCGCAAAAGGGAAAAAAATGGCCACCCCCCCCAAAATGGCCGAACAAAATAAAAAAAATGGCGGGCCCGCATCGCGCATGCGTGGCGCGACGGGGCGCATCGCGCATGCGCGGCGCGACGGCCCGCATCGGAAAGGGGGAAAAATGGCCGACCAAAAAAAAATGGCTGACCAAAATAAAAAAATGGCGGGTCTGCATCGCGCATGCACGGGACAATGGGGCGCATTGCGCATGTGTATCGCGATGGCCTGTATCGTGCATGCGCAGCGCGACGGCTCACATCGCGCATGCGCAGTGCGACGGCCCGCATTGCGCATGCGCGACACAATGGCCCGCATCGCGCATGCGCGGCACGACGGCCCGCATCGCAAAGGGGAAAAAATGGCCGACCAAAAAAAATGGCGGGCCCGCATGCGCGGCGCGACGGCCTGCATCGCAAAGGGGAAAAAATGGCCGACCAAAAAAAATGGCGGACTGCGGTGTTTGGCGACCCCCGGGAAATGGTTGTTCAACCCCAAATGGGGTCGCGACCCACAGGTTGAGAACCGCTGGCCTATAACTTTGCTGCTGTTCCACCCCTGACATGCTCCAGGTGAGCCCATCCCTGTGAAATATTGTGGCATGGAATTGTACCGTATTTTTCGCTCCATAAGACGCAGTTTTTTCCCTCCCAAAGTAGGATGAAAAATCAGCCGCGTCTTATGGAGCGAAGATGCAGGCAGGGAGGGGGGAGGCGCTGGAGCAGAGGGGATGTGACGCAAGCGCCGTTGCCTTAGAAGACGGCACGAATGCCGCAAACCAGCGTTACAACAGAAATCCCCGAATCACGAGAAGCTTCTCGCGCGCCTTCTCGCACACGAAGCAATTCCATAGAAGGGCGAGCTGGGACCGGAAGTCCGACTCGCAAGAAGGCATTCGGGAAGAAAGGCTTGTAGCCCAAAACAACCATGGCGGTGACGGCGACCGTTTCCCTCAACCCCGCCCACACAAGAGGGGCGGCGAAACAAGGAAGGGAGCGGGCGGTTTTGAAGCCGCCCGCGAGCAGCTGCCACCCAGCGGCCAGGCAGACGAGCTCAGCGCCGGCGGTGAAGCCATGAGCCGCAGCAGCGGCGAGGCGCTAAGAAAGCTCCTGAGGGCGCAGGCCTTCCGCTTGCCCGGCCGCCACGGTTACGCAGTCGAGTTTTCGCCGTACCTGCCGGGCCTTTTGGCCTGCGCTACCTCGCAGTACTACGGGATTGCAGGTGAAACGGCAGCAGGTGGCGCGTGCGCAGTGACAGCAGCAGCAGCAGCAGCAGCAACCCCCCTACCTAGGTAAGCGCTTTCTGCTACCTAGATTCTTTGGTCGCGTCCAAAGGGCGGTTGGAGAGGATGATAGTCGGTGTGGAGCAGACTTGTCCTGTAAAAGACAGGGCTACTATAGGCTCCAGTCTGTTGCCTTCAGGCCCCTCCGGATCCCTGTGGCTTCCTGCCAGCGTTTCTCCAGTCAGCAAGAGGTGTGGGCAGCATTCTGCACCCAGCAGCGACCGGCCCCGCTGCACAGCTGGTCCAATGAGCCCCGACTGCCATCCGCCGCACCTGGCATTCAATAGTTGCATCCGCAGAGGCTTGGCTGCGCACGGCCCCCTCCACGGCCCGGCGTTGGCGTCGTGACGTTTCTCCCTGTGGCTTCCTGCCAATGTTTCTCCATGCGCCAGCCGGACCCAGCAATGCCCGGTCAGCTTCTGGCATTCAGCTGCTCAGTAAGGCAGAGAGGCTCAGTCCCCGCAAGTACCTGCCAGAGTGGGGTGGCATCCAGCGTCGGGGCGGCATGCAGCGGCAGCAGACTGTGCTCTGGGTCACCCCTCCCACTGGTGAATGGCAAGCCCCATGGGGCTTGACATTATCCTTCAGTACTTTTGATAACTATTAAAGGGGAGAGGGAATAAAAAGAATGAACAGGGGATACCTATTTTTAATATTACTATTTAAATAAAACAATGTCCTCCCAGCTGTTGTGAAAAGAATTATTCTGTAGGTAAGTAGATGGGATTTACCGGTACTTCCTAGATTGCAATACTAGGTTTTTTGCAGCTTAGATTGCATTTAACTCAGCTGATAAAAGTTGAAGTCCACAAGTCTTAAAGTTGCCAAGGTTGAGAACCCCTGGGTTACACCCAGTTGGAATGAAGAAGCAAGCTCCAAGAACAAAAAAAGTTCCCTTCTTTTAAAGCAGAAATAAAGCAGTTTTTGATACATGTTCAGTGGAAAAACGTCAGCTAAAGCCCACATGCATCCTAAACAAATGCATGGTTCATTATAGTATTGTGGCTAATAATTTTTTTATGTCTGATGTGGTTGAGGAAATTGATTAGCAACATAAATTTTGGGCTCAATTGTTGTCAAAAGTTGAGGACTACCTATATGTCTCTTAGCCCACTTTTTGGCTCAAAATATTTTTTTTCTATTTTCCTCCTCTAAAATCTAGGTGCGTCTTATCAGCAGGTGCGTCTTATAGAGCGAAAAATACGGGGTTATCTTTCACAGGCATGGCCTTAGTTTGGTGCCAGTTTTCACAGGTACTGAAGAAGACAGTGGCTACCATAAGCTTGGAGGGCAACTGGGACATAATGACCTTTCTTGATCACGGTACCTTGTACATTTGCAAAGGCTTAATCAAGGCATTAGCAACATGAGGTCCCAGAGCTTTATGTGGCCCACCCCAAATCCTTCTAGGCTATTCCTAACACCCCCTCCCCTTTTACAATTGCCTAAAATGAATGAGATTGTTTCTCATTGTCTTGATTTGGCAGGCACTATCATTGCCTCACCCACTGCCATCCTGCCATCCTACCGTACTTTGGAAGTTGCTCTACCCTGGTTTAACCAATCAATATTCAAGCAATGTCTCAGTTAACTTCCCCAGTACAGTTTCCATTTCTACCCTCAGCAGAATGAAAACAGGGAAGTTTTTATTTGTTTCTGTTCCATACCACACAATGGTGACTGTTCTTGGATAAGGGAAGCCAAAATAAACCACCCATTAGGAATTGGGATAATTCCCTTATTAGTTTTGGTTTGGGGATGGCAAAAGTTTGGAACCATGGAAAGCTACATTTTGAACAGAATTTGGAAAATCCAGTTTGGAAGCATTCCTTTCTTTCCTCCAGAGACTTTGAGCAGAAAAAGAAAAGGAACAATGTGTCTTGGCAGATGGAAAGTACTAAAAACAAACAAGAATGTCTGTTAACAACAAATCATAAGAGAAAATGGTATGAATGATATAGTTTGGACCAAACAGAAATAAAATGAGACAGATTATATTGCTTTTTCTACTTTTTACTTTTTTGAAATACACCAATTACAAGAACCAAGATCCATCCTTCCCTCCCTCCCTCCTTCCTTCCTTCCTCCCTCCCTCCTTCCTTCCTTCCTCCCTCCCTCCCTCCCTCCTTCCTTCCTTCCTTCCTTCCTTCCTTCCTTTTTGTCATTTACAATTAAATCAGAAAATCTAGGATTACTCACACAAAGACTAGAAACTGATGAACAGTACTTACAATTAAATTAGAAAATCTAGGATTACTCACACAAAGACTAGAAATTGGATAGATTGAGGTGAACAGTACTTCATTTGCATCATGAAGATTAACAATTCAAGTAAGATAAAACCTCTTCATCAATCAGACCAACTGCCTGGCTCTTTTGCCTATTGATTACAATCATGACTGGAAATTCTGGGACGTCTATTCCCAATGCATCTGAAAAGCAGCAAATTAAGGAAGGATGTTGTAGGTTTGTATTTTTAATTTACTTCCATCACTACCTTTTTCCAAGATCCAGAAGTCTAAAAGAGACCATTGTAACCTGGAGCATGGACTATAGAAAAGAGAGGCATCCCTGTTTAAATAGCTGCATGGTCTGAAAGTACTAAAACAGAAACAGAGTCCCTGGCAGCAGTTCTGTCCTTGTCCATTTTTATGTAGAGGTAAACAAGATTCATGTGGCCTTAGAATTAGCCCTCTGTGCCAAGGAGTAGGGATTGCTCTTGGTGTCTTGAGATAAGCTGGCACATCTAAATGTTATAGATCAGTGATGGTGAACATTTTAGAGACTGAGTACCCAAACCACTTATGCATCATCGAGTGCCGGGTGGGCGTGGCCCATTGGGTGGGCATGGCCCACTGGGTGGGCATGTATGCGGTGGTAATGGCAGATTGGGTGGGACTAAAAAGTTCAATCAATCAATTCCAACTTTGCAAGATCTTTTTTTTCCCCGCGAGAAGTTGAAATTGACTGATTGAACCTTTTTTTTTTTTTTGCACACGGCGGCGGAGGCCTAAAGCGAAAAGGTTTTATAAAACCCAGCTGAAGGCCTAGGACTGGGGCGATGGCACACGTGCCCACAGAGAGGGCTCTGAGTGGCACCTCTGGCGCCTGTGCCATAGGTTCGCCACCACTGTTATAGATGGATTGTAAAGAATTTTTATAGAAACCAGTCTGATAAGGAGGAAATATAAGAGTGTTAAATAGTAGGATTATCTTGCTATGGATAATTTAATGAAACTAAACTAAACTAAACTATGGAAACCCATATAACAGAGGAGAATAAGGCATCATGAAAAACTATCCAGTGCAATAGAAGACAGAAAGCCTAATTCCACTGGAACCGAGAGGTAGAAAGCATCTATTGAATGCAAATAGGTTCAAGGCTAGGTTTAGTCCCTAGTAAGTTCTGGAAAGACCCTGCTTTGAAATATCAATGCTGTCCTCCCAATCTGAGCTAACTTGCTCAAGGGCCTTGTCAATTTATCCTAGAGGAATCAATGGGAAAGGGGTATAGAAGCATCGGACGAAGATTGCACCCTGTCTCTAGGAAGCAACTCTTCTTGTATATTTAATCAAATAGCCATCATTTTTTTTATCCTACTTGTGGATCAAATAGGATTCAGCATCTGACAAGGGATAATTCACATAATACTTTGGAGCTAAAGTATTTCCCTTTGCAGAAAGGATTTCAATCTTTGGTGTTTTTTTCATTTAGTGAAAAGACAAGTCGAGAGGGATGTAATTGAGTTACGTGTAATTATACGCAGCCTAATATGTTTTTCAGCCTTCTGAGAAAGACTGAAATCCATGGTGGCTTCTGATCTCTCAACCGCAGCTTAAGTGAATGAAAAGTAAGCTACAGGATTGAGTGTTGCCTCTCTTTGACGCAAGTTGTTCCTGCCCAATTAAACTGTAGTTAGACGGTATATGGTATTGTGATCTTGGCATGATGTGTGAAGTCAATATTTTCTAGTCTTAATGCTATCCTGCATTATTTCTCAAACAAGATGACTTGAGTGGGAAACTGGTTAAATGTGAAATTGGAATGGCTGTCATATCTATCTTTGGCAATAGAAAGAGAAAGTACGCAGCCTTCCGGTCTTCTTCAATTTGCTTTAACATGATTAAAACATTACAAGAGTTATGTCTCCCCTAGCTCACCGTACCTGTCTAAATAAAATTGCATCTAGAAGACTTTGGCCCTCTTACAAGATGCTTAGAAACCTGTAATTTTTACCATTCTTCTGCCTCTTGTTCAACTCTTAAGAAAGGAAAGCCGTAGAATGGTATTCCTCAACCTTGACCATTTGAAGATGTGTGAACTTCAACTTCCAGAATTCCCAGGATGGCTGGCTGGAGAATTCTGGGAGCTGAAATCCACACATCTTCCACACATACATTGACATAGAAAGTGGGGTTGAAAGGTAGACTTGTGGAAGGCAGAAAGCAACCAACTCCACACACACACACAGACAGACAGACAGACATGCATAACTTAAAGCAAGGCTTTTCAACCAGTGGTACAGGTACCACCTGTGGTACATTCGCACCTGGCAGGTAGTACACGACCATCCTAGAAAAGTGGTAGCAGGGGAAGGGAATGAGCTGAACCGGTGGCAGCACTGCACAAGCCTGAGCGAGACATGGCTGGAACTGCAGGGCTGTCAGGGCTCAGCGGAAGCACCAGGATCAGTGCTTCTTTCAGACTGTCAGGGCTCAGTGGAAGCACAAACCGGAGGAAGAGTGCCGCCGGGTGGACTGGCAGGTGTCTTGCTAAGCTGTTGCTTGGGGGGCACTTTTTTCAGTGCCATTGCAACTTCGAACAGTCACTAAGCGAACTGTTGTAAGTCGAGGACTACCTGTACTTCATCACTTTTCTTTTCTTTTTTTTTTTTTTTGGTCATCAAGTTTTTGACCCTTTGCTAGGCGACTGGTAGTACTTGGATATTGCCATATCCTAAAAGTGGTACAATGGGTGAAAAGGTTGAAAAGCCCTGACTTAAAGAACTGTCCATCCTGAATATGTTAATAACGGGATTGAGAAGAAACAACAGAAGGAAAGTTAAAACTAAGCACTCTATGTATGGTTATAAATTTAAAAAAATCTGAAACTACAATAGATTCTGTTTCTGTTTGGTCTACCTATAGATTTACAAATTATATAGCAATATTTTCCATTCCTGATTATATAAAGTGCAATGTGTTTTAAATATAGATATATGCAAACAGGTTTATTTAGATTTATGTGTGGCAAACAAGTGAAGTAGGTAAAATGTATATGCGTACATTTTGACAGTATAAAATGTAAAGGGTTTTTATGGTACAGCAGCAAGATGGATCATGCAAGATACAGAACTATAATTGTGTTCCTAAACCACAAGATCAATGGGAAAAAACACTAAAATATACAAGTTTTATTTCTGTTTAATTATTGAACATTAACAGAAAGACTATAAATATTCTATGAAATAACTATAATACAGAAATTAAAATTAAAAAAAAAAAAGAACTGTCCATCCTTTACCAAACACTGCACACACAACCGCAAATTATTTTTCTACAATCCATGAAGGTTGATAAAATGCTTCTGACTAATGTAAAGGAAGCTGTATTTCTCAGGATGCCAGAGAATGAGCATGATTAATGGACTCATCTTGTTTGCGTCTCAAAGCAATACATTTGGAAATATGTACAGACAGGAACTAGAAGATGTACTTCGGCTTAGGGCATAACTTTGGGGTTCAGCATCGACGACCAGCCTTGCCCCTACAGTCTCTGAAACCCATTGTGGTGCTCTGTGTAAAAGCATCCCTCCCAAGCATGTCAGTTCTTCCTTCCCACATCGGAATCTTTTCAGTGTCTTTTCCGGTCTTGTGTCCTGCCTAGCTGGATGAAAGAATTTGTTTTCAGGCAAGATAACCTATTTAGAAAGGGAGATTGTGGCAATTCACTGGCGCTCACAGGAGTTATTTTGGGGGTGCACCAGCTGGTGCTATGTGTGCGTATGTATATATAGCCTATGGGATATAGATAGACCAGCACCCAGAACTGGGAAGCATGTTGTTTTGGCTGGCAGGTAGGGGCCGGCTATAGCCCGGCTTCACTGCTGACGCACGCAGAACCTTCTGATCAGAAGCAGCTTGCATAGTTCCTGTTCCCATGTGATAGAGCCTGAAGAGGAACTTCATTAACAAGCTTTGCTCCCACCTTTTGCACTGAGGAAGGAATTTGGGAGCCTTGGTAGCTGTTTCTCCCAGCTTCTTAGCGCGTGTTCCTTTGGGAGCAGTACAAAGCCCACTTACTCAATTCTCTCTTCTTTAGCTCTTTTGCTTCCAAATCTTGTTCAGGGTTTAGATTCCGCTTGAAAGAAGGGCGATGCAGATTAGCAGAGTTCAGAGGGGTTAGGGTTGCAGCTTGCCATGCTGCAAGCAATATTCAAAGGTGCTTCCAGGTGTGGCTGTTTGGGGAAAGCGTCTTCCCTTTGTAATGAGGAAATTGGTGCTGGTTAAGTCAACATAAGAGTTGTGCTTAATTTTGGTCTGGCGTGTTATGTTGGTTCTGGCAGGCAATAGGTCTCAGTTAAACAAAACATAATATCAGATCACAGGGTGCATTTGATTACTCCTTAGCTTCAGCTAAAAGACACATATGCACAACACCAGCTTTTTACAAACCAATCTTCTTCAGCTTTACTACTTCCAAATGTAATGCAAGTACACTATCCAAAGTGATTCTCCCAGCCCAGCCTAAGCAGGTATGCTTTGAAGAATTTGCAGTATCGATCCCATCTGAACACGCTCTATCTGCCATCTTAATGCAAAATTCCAGCTGAATATACTGTATATCAGAGAAGTGCATTTGGGTTTGCTTTAAAAAAAAATGGTACTAAGTGTGCAGTCTTATTCACATGGCTGTGACCTGTGCTGAGCTATTTTTCTGACTGCAGATATACAATGTTAAGCCAGCAGCAAAGGCTTCAGGGTTGATTCTTCCTAAGCTTTCATCTTCTCCGATTGATGGAGACTCTTTCTCTCTTCTTTTTCCACCATCATCCCCATTCCACCTTTTCATCTTTTTCTTGCTGCCTCTCTGCAGCAAGCGTATTTGTGCCTTTTTCTACGTTTTTCATTGTTCTGGCTTTGGCTTTGCTTTCATAGGTTTGTTTTTCTCTTCTGCTGTTCTTTCCTGGACTGCTCCAGTTTTTTTGCCTTCCCTCTTTTTTTCCTACTGCCATCTATTTCTCTGTGCTCTTATCCTTGTGGTTAATTCTTGGCCATTCCTGTTTCAAATCACTGCCTGCCTTCTTTGTACACCTTTTTAATCGCTAAAGCAAATCATTAAGAGAAGCAAACTCTATTTCATACCCAGTTGTTTCCTGTAATTTATGCCTTATATCTTCATCATACATATGTACATGCATACTTCCTCATCACCATCACCATCCAAATAACTTCTCCCAGCTGGGCATTAAGAGATGTGCTTATTAAACCAAGTTTTTTTTTTAAAAAAGCAGCTGACAGAGGGGTTAGTCAGTTCCAAAGGAATTGCCTTTATTCTCCTTTTCTGTGAACCATCATACAGTGCTCTGCCATCACTGCTAACCACGGAGAGTTGTATTCATCTGCTTGAAGTCAGAACTCCGAAAGTAATAATAAGGAATGGCAGAAGCTAGTAGATTCACCAAGCCTAGGCAACAGGTTTTTATGAATGCTGGATAATGCTGAGCAAATTGCATGTGAGTTCATCAAATTTTGGCTCAGTGGTGCAGAGTGCCAGGTACTCTGTTCTAATTGTGAAGTGATACAACAAAAGGAAAGACAAATGAGCTTTTGAGCAGACCAAGGGTCCTCAGGCCCAAATGAGTTTAACGTTTGCAAAGGGAAGTTGGGTGGTGAGCCAAACGCATTTGTGCTTCTGAGCGAAAATCCTACTCTATCTTTCCCGCACCAGAGAAGGCTAGGAACCCGATAGGGCAGTGGTGGCGAACCTATGGCACGCATGCCAGAGGCGGCACTCAGAGCCCTCTCTGTGGGCACGCGGTGCCCCGGAGATAGTGAGGGACTGGCCCCCACCACCCTGGTCCTGCTCACCCAGTCTGCCATGACCACCGCGGCCATGCCCACCCGGCACCTGGTGATAAATAAGTGGGGTTTGGGTTGCAGTTTGGGCACTGGGTCTCTAAAAGGTTCGCCCTCATTGCAATAGGGAAACAATTCAGAGCCAGGGTTGCTTGGAAATGTAATAGGCAGAATATTTGCTGCAGTAACTTGCACTTGTTTTTACACATGAATAATCCTTTCCTGTGACTGCTGCTTGTTGTGAAAAAAACATTAAAGGGCAGCAGGAAATCTTTTTTGCCTACTTATGGCAGCCACCGCTCTGCGGCTCTGCTATGTGCCTCTTCTTCAGGATCTCAGTCTCCCCCCCTCCCCCCTCCCTGACATGTAACCTTCTGAATTATGCAGGTGTCTGATTCAGATGATGAGAAGAATGCTGCTTCTGTAGTCTGACCTTCACCCCAACTGTCCCCTGATCCAGCACACACATAAACGGGGAGGAAGCTTGGCAAAAGGCTGGAGGGCATCTCTCTGTCTGGAGTGCTTTGGTTATCAGTGAGAAGGAAAGTTGGCTCCTTTCGTTATTCCAGGGAGGCATCTGATTGTGAGACGTAACTTATCTCTAATTGATGGGGATCTCATTAGGGAGACCCTTGGGGAGCCAGTAATGAACACCACTGCTGCAGTGAGCATCTCTGACTGCCTGGTTTAGGAGGTAGAGGAGGGGGACCACAGGGAATCGGGCTGCCAGCTTTTGGAGAGGATGGGTTAAGGAAGAAAAAGATACAGACAAACCCATGCTGGTGTGAGAAGTTCTGCTCTTCTGATACAATTACCGGGAATCACAGGACCCTCCTAGTTACGTTTGCTCAGAACAGCTTATGATGGGGGGGGGGAAACGCTTCTGTTTTACAGATGGCAGACTGAGTCACGAGGTCTTGATCGGATTCTGCTGCTGGCAGAGGGCCGCTGTGGCCCCTGGTCTTGTATGCTTTTGCCTATCACCCCCCAACCCTTGGGCCATGGTGAAGCTCTGCTCCGTGTGTGCCGTGTCTCATTTTACTTCTGCATTTTCCGCATGCCTCCTGAGCGTGAGGTAGCACGCTTCGTCAGTCCTTGGTACATATTTAATATGAGATTTCGGTGCTCGTAAGGGGCATCGAGTATTGCACTGATTGGCAGGAGAGAAGAGGGGAGTAAGTAATCTGATCTTTTTAGTCTGCCCTTTGGATCTTCCCCCCTGGCTGGCTTCTGTTTTCCTTTCCTTTTGAAGGCTGTTGCTGATGAATGATGCTCTCCTCTCGACTTTCCTTCCTTCTTAACACCCTTCTTCCCATAGAAGTGTTTTCCCTGCCACAGAAATGTCTTTCTGCCACCGTTCCTGATTCAGCTGCTCATTGGTCCGGCACCTTTTTTATCTCTGGAATTACTGCAGTCCCATTTGTCTACCGGAGGGGCTCAGATAACAGCCCGCAACCCAGCCTTTAATATTTGGCTTAATGAGCTGACGAGGCAGATCTTCTGTCACTGCTGAATGAGGAATAATAATTAAAGTTGCTGGAGGCCAGGGTTTGGCATTGCTGTTCTGGAGTGCAGAACATCAAGTCCTGTAATTGGAAGAGCAGACTCTTTGGCCTCTTACGCCTCTTTCCAGCAAATTCAGGTGGTAGAGCAGACTGATTTGTCCTGAGAAAATGCATATCCTTCAGAAGCAGTGCAGCATGGGTGGTAGTTACATATTAACCTATATTGTGTAACTCAGGGGTCCCCAATCCCCGGTCTGTGGACCAGCACCAGTCCACGGCATGCCAGCAACCTGGCCGCACAAACAAAGCCCATCTGCGGGATGCGGGCAGTATGCAAAAGCACGCCCCCTCTGGTCCACGGAAAACCCTTTCTCAATGGCATCGGGTCCCTGGTGCCCCAAAGGTTAGGGGCCTCTGGTGTCACTGATCAGCACAATGCAAAATGCTGGTGCTCTAATGATGCCCTTCTTTTGCATCTGTCTTCTACTGTATAATACCCAAAATGTTTCCCACACTGCCCTCTGCTGGGAGTGGAGGGTTTATTCTTTCCCAACATTTGATCTGGGTTGTGTCTGGCTGTCTATCCATCTTTCTCAACCAGGCAGCCTCCAGCCACTTCCCTGATTTTTGTATAATGGGAGTTGAAATCAAACACATCTGGAGAAAACAGGTTGGGGAGGGCTGGTTTGCACTAGCTTTTGCTTGGAGGGAGAGAGTCCTGATTGCTTTGAGGGCAGGAAGAAGGATATAAAAGTAACATGGTTTATAATTATGTTGTTAACTGAAATTCACATTTCAGTCCTGCTATTCTGAGGTTTCAGTTTAAGGCGAAAAGTATTAGTAGAAACCAACTATCTAGTACTATTCAAGATTACAGTAAAAAACAGTTTAAGCATAAACTTGCCCACCCACCCAACCCCCAAAGTGGCAAGAAAACAGAAGAGGCTTCAAACAGGGCACCCCTTAAACACTCATGCTTAAGAAGTGGAGGAGGGTTTGGACCTTCCTGTCTCTGAGCTTCCCGATTGTTTTATTAAACGGAATAGAATTATTTATTGGCCAAGTGTGATTGGACACACAAGGAATTTGTTTCCGGTGCATAAGCTCTCAGTGTACATACAAGCCACAGGTGATAAATCATGATCATAATCATTGTAAGATACATTCATCAGAAATCATAAGATACAAACACTTAGTGATTGTCAAAGGATACTGAATAAGCAATCAGACGGGACCGTCTGCTGCCCCATGAATCCCAGCGGCCGGTTAGGGCCCACAGAGTCGGCCTTCTCCAGGTCCCGTCAGCCAGACAGTGTCGCCTGGCGGGGCCTAGGGGAAGAGCCTTCTCTGTTGCGGCCCCGGCCCTCTGGAATCAACTTCCCCGGGAGATCCGTATTGCCCCCACCCTCTCCGCCTTTCGTAAACTGCTCAAGACACATCTTTGCCGACAGGCTTGGGGCAGTTAACATCTTGCCCCTAGCCAGTGTATGTCTGTGTGTATGTTGAATGATTGGTTTTTCTTTTAAATTAGGGGTTTTAATATATATGTATTTCTAATTGTTGATTTCTATTATGTTGTGAGCCGCCCTGAGTTCTCCAGAACAGGGCGGCATAGAAGTCAAATTAATAAAATAAATAAATAAATAAATAAATCAACATAAATCACACTAGAATTCTAAATAAAGCAATTAATATAAATCGTAAGATACAAGCAACAAAGTTATAGCCATAAGAGCATAAGTAAATAGGTAATAGGAAAGATGGGAAGTAGTTTAATGGTGTTGTGGGAATTAGTTGTTTAGCAGAGTGATGGCATGGTGGGGGGAACTGTCCTCGTGCCTGGTTGTTTTGGCATGCAATGCTCTATAGCAGACATGTTAAACTCACGACCTCATGTGACGTCGCGCAATGTATCGGGACGGTTTTGCCATTGCCGGCAATGGGGTGGATGCGGTTTCCGGATGACGTGTCCGGCCCGTGGGCCAGCAATTTGACACCCCTGTTCTATAGCGTCCTCTTGAGGGAAGAGGTTTAAACAGTTTATGTCAAGGAGGTGGCATAAACTGACTTGTGCAGTATACAGGTCCTCAAGAGAAGGCAGGCTGGTAGCAATTGTTTTTTCTGCAGTTCTAATGAATCTGTTGAAGTCTGTATCTGTCTTGTTTGGTTGCAGTGCCAAACCAGACAGTTATAGAGGTGCAAATGGCAGACTCAATCATTCCTTTGTAGAACTTTGTATGTCTTTTATGCTCAATTAAAAAAAAAAAAGTAGAAATGCCGATATTGGCAACATGGTGGTTTGTGAGTTAATTAGAAAAAAAAAATTAAGTATACTGTACCTTCTTTGGGGTAGGGAGTCAGGGGGCAGTAGGAAATGACTTTGAAGCAAATATTGAGAAATACTTTGTTATGTAAATGAAGAAGCCTTCCTGAAGTCCTGGGAAGGGAGAGAATATTAAGCAGAGAGTCCAGTTGAGGCTTTCCTGACTCCCTGGAATGTAAGAGGGAGGGGAGAAAAAGCCCCACCAGACTTGTAAAATTCTGTTATTATAGCCGACCTTAATAAAGTGGAGTTCTGGTCTTCCTGTGACGTGTGTTTCTGCCTTCGAAGGGTTAATATTTGATATTTGAAGATATTGCCCTTACGAAATCCCATGCAACTCCAGGGGGTCCTCAACTTACAACCACTCATTTAGTGACCGTTTGAAGTTACAACGGCACTGAAAAAAGTGACTCGTGACCATTTTTCACATTTACGACCATAGCAGCATCCCCATGGTCACGCAATCAGAATGTGGATGCTTAGCGACTGGTTCATATTTACGACGGTTGCAGTGTCCCTGGGGGGGTGGGGTCACCCGATCACCTTTTGTGACCTTCTGACAAGCGAAATCAATGGGGGAGGCCAGCTTCACGTAGCATCCGTGTTACTACCTTAATAACTGCAGCGATGCACTTAACGACTGTAGCAAGAACCGTTGTAAAATGGGGCAAAACTCACTTAACAGCAGAAATGTGGGTGTCACTTGTGGCCCTAAGCCAAAGACTATCTGAATTGCAGAGGCATGGCTGCTAAGGTAAATAATACAGTTATCTGTCATTTTAAAGCACATAGCATAAAAATAGTAGTGCAACCCCTTAAAGAAGCTTCAGGTAGTTAAAAAGGAGTAGCAACCACTCCCTCTCCAAAATGATTTTAAAATGAACATTTCAGCCTATTTTGCATCATTGTCCCATCTATTGTTGCTTTTAAATGCCCTCCCCCCTCCATGTTAACTTCCTGCCACCAAAAGTTTGGTCATCCTTATGATTTGCCAGCGGATCAAGTTTAAAACAAACCATGGTTAAAACATCTGTGGTTTATTTTAATCTTGCTTTGTTGACAGATCATAACATTCTGGTAATGCTGAATTACAAAGTATGGTTTACGAGCCCCAGTGGCTGGATCCACCATTGTGTAATGCCAGAGCACTTGAAAGCCGGCTGAGTAACGTTGGGCCAGTCGTTCTAAGTAAGCCCAACCCATCTCACAAGATTGTGGTGAGAAAAATAGGAGGAGAAATAAATATTAGATATATTCGCCATCTTGAGTATTTATAAATAAATAAATAAATAAAGGCAGGTAAATAAAGAAAAAAAAATAGCCCACAAAACATGTTCTCTACCCTTTTCATAATGACAACTGTTGCCGAATCCTTCCTGTTAAACTAGGGCTCTCAAAGGAACAAGAGTTTTCCAGCTTTATTGGCCACTGGGCATATTTAGCTTGCTGAGAGCAAGTTGGGGCATGATACAAGATGGAAAAGAACAGAAGAACACAGTTGGAAGGGACCTTGGAGGTCTTCTAGTCCAACCCCCCGCTCAAGCAGTAGACCCTATACCATTCCATAAAAGTGGCTGTCCAGTCCCTCCTTAAAGACCTCCACTGATGAATCACCCACACAGCTGTTCCACTGGTTAATTGTCCCCACTGTTAGGAAGTTTCTCCTTAATTCCAGGCTGCTTCTCTCCTTGATTAGTTTCCATCTATGGTTTCTTGACCTCCCCTCTGGTGTTTTGGAAAATAGATTGATCCCCTCTTCTTTATGGCAGCCTCCCAAATATTAGAACGCTGCTATCATGTCCCCCTTGGTCCTTCTCTTTCACTTTCAACTACAACTTAAAAATTAAAACTTAAGTTCAACTTCTCTTCAAATGGGCCGACATGCCTATAGAGCAGTATGTTCTACACCAGTAAGAGATTTCTGCCAGCTGCTTAGTATCTACGCTCATCTTGCTGGGGAACCCGAGCAGGTCAAGCTGGGGAACACCCTAAAAAAAGCAATTTAGCAAAGTTGGGTAGGAAATGAAGCTCTAGGGCAGAAGAGGATTTTACTGCAGAAAGACGATGGGTTAAAGTTGGAGGGACAGACAGAGGTAGAAAGTAGAAAGGTAGCAGAAGCAGGTAGGGGTCCTTTGTCTTTATGACGTGAATCCCATTGTCTATTTGCTGGCTGCCTGAGAAGAACTGGAGCCTGCAACAAGTGGAAATAGAAATTTCTCCCATGACGGGGTTCAGAGTCATGTTCCAGTTGGACAAACCAGTTAATTCTTCATAGACTGAATTAACTGTGAATTATGTGTAGGATGTGTGTATTTGCATGCTCAAGAAAAGTTCTTTATTGGGTTGGGGAGATGAAACGTTTTGAGAAGAAAAGTGGATACACCCTGGCTTAGAGTTGGCTTTGTTGTACTAGAACAGCGTGATATCCAAGACGGAAGAATGTAAAGCAGTGGTTCTCAATCTTTTTAATGCCGCGACCCCCAACCGGTCGTAAGTCAAGGACTTCCCAACCAGTCGTAAGTCGAGGCCCCCAACCGGTCGTAAGTTGAGGACTTTCCCTGCCCGGGAGTGCCGCGCATGCGTGGTGCCGCCCCCTGCGCCGGCCGAGGCGTAGCTGGCAAGCGGCAGCAACGGCGCAGGGCGACCACCGGCTGGGCCACCAGCTGGCCCAGCCCAAGGGAAGTAAGGCACCCTCCGGGCCCCATGCACACCAGCATCCCTCCCTGCCCCCACCGGCCTCCCACCTCCCACCCCTGGCCCTCTTTTACTTACATTTTTAGTAGTTGCTCAGCAGGGAGGGGTGGAAACTTCCAGACAGCTCGCCTTCGCTGAAGACAACTTGCAGCACCGTTTGCAGACTGGGACTTTTGGTGGACTCAGCAGGGCAGAGACAGCCTGGACAATTCCTATTGCCTTTTGAAAGCCAATAGAATTAGACTCTATTCAAGAGAGTCTATTCTATTGGCTTTCAAAAGCCAATAGAATAAAAGGGAGTAGAACAGCTAAGGAAAAGGGGTGAAAAATGGCGGACTGCGTTGTTTGGCGACCCCCGTGAAATGGTCGTTCGACCCTAAATGGGGTCGCGACCCACAGGTTGAGAACCACTGATGTAAAGCATCCTCTCTCCTTCTCTCTGTTGGATTTGCTTGACTTCCTGCTTCTCCACTTGAAGGAGAGAAGGAAGCAGCAGGCGTTTATAAACTAGGCCAGGCCCCATTATTACTTTCTAATTCATGAAAGCAGATGGCTGGCTCTTTAGATTTTAGATTTATGTAATATATACATACAAATCGTGTGGCTCAAATTAGCCACTTGGGCATCTCATGTCAGACTCGCTCTTTCTGGTTGAACTGATTAAGTTCAAGTAGGAAAGTCAAGGACCAAGTGATCTGGCATGGTCCAAACATGGAGTAGAAAATGCTGGGACAGACAGAATTAAGGAAAAATCCAACCTGAGATCTTCCTTCCACTTGTTATTTTGATCTTTCTGTGGGTGGCACTTCCCCAAATCCCGTGAACTGGAACAGAACTGTGTAAAAAAAAAAGAGAGAGAGAGATTGTGTCTTCGCTCCCGCCAGCTAAGCAGCAGGTTGATGACTTCTTGACGAAGCACTAATTAAGGCAAGCAGCTTTGCGCTTCATCTCGGCACAGTGTAATTAATGCTGTGGCTTTGATTGGGCTCATACTCTTAACTTCGTCTGCCGATGGCATGTCAAAGATGGTACGGACAAAACAGCTGGGAGTGCTGCTTAAAAAGCACTGCTAGAGCCTGCTGTGTAAGAGAGAGCACTGAAGAAAACAGTCCTTGGTAAGTGGTGGGACTTGGATGGGTCAGTGTGCATGCTACGTGGCCTTTCTGTTCCTTTTAAGAGTCTTTATATCTTTTTGATCTGAAGACATGAGCATGCTTAGCTTCACTCTAGTCAAGCTAAATTCTACATCTCGGGCAGTTTTAGTTGAATCAAATTTCTTCAAGTCCTCAGAGTCATAAAAAGTCTCCACTTTTGAGGAATGGATTTTTGCCCGTGGCTTGCCAATTCCATTCTTTCTGGGAATTTCGAAGGTAGCTTGTCCACTATTCCATTTTTCCTTCTTCCAAAGAAACAAGAATTCTGTCATTTCTTCTTGTCTTATCTATAGCAACAAAAACACTGATTCCAGTTAAAACACACAGCTTGAACAAATGATGTAATAGGCACATTTGCATCAATATGAAATGAAGAACATTTCTGTAATGCAGGGTCTAATTTTTTTTTTTTAGAAATGTTCTAGCTTATTCCATGCATATTACTCAATATACATCCTGTTTCTCTGCTCACCAAGGCAAATTAACACCTAGCCGTTTTTGTGGCCGTTCTCCCTGGAGCAGGATCAAAGGCCCACTTGAATGCAACATCTTCATAACCGCTTCTGGGTGATGATACTTCTTCATAATTCACTTAGAACTTCTTTCTTTTTTCCCCTGTAGGCAGCATCTTTGGGCTCGCCAGGAAGCTGAACGAAGAGTTAAGCAGCGAACTGAGCAAGGACTGCCCGTCATTTCCTCTTATTACTATGACCCTAGCAAGATTGTGCTGCCTCCTGAAGAAGAGGAATGATCACTTTAACGTTTACTTGTATGTTGAGAATAAACCTGTAAGATACCTATCCTGGCTGCCAAGCATTCTGTTACTTCTCTTCTCTGTGGAGATTGAGCGAAAGAGATTTAGCTACTTGGTCTTCTTACTGTATGGAACAAGACAGGTGTTGCTTTCCAGGGGGAGTTATTGCTTTGCCCATGTGTACCTACTTTTAGTACTAGGTATCAATATCCTACCTGCAGCGCTGGGGCAAGAACTGCATACATGAGGCCTTCCAGGGTGAGAAAAGAAATTGAGCTATAAGGCAGAATATTTCCAACAGATTCCGGACCTGACAAAGGGTGTAAACATCAGAGTTGAGAATTCTAGCTATGTTTTCTTTGGGGAGAGAGGCATAATGGAGGGATTCTTGCCAGCCTTCTCCTTAAAGCTATTGAGAATCTAGTCGAATTTGGCTGCACCGTCCAATCCCTGGCATAATTGTACCCTGAGCAGATGGCTCTGCCCGGTGCCTTGCAGTGGAGGGCTATATATCTATATCGCTGCCCATTTTTGCCGTAGCTCAACTTGCTCCTTCTGCCTACGGTGCTTACCTCGTAGCCAACCAATCCAGCATGATCATATTACTGGCAACAAGCCTGGAATCTAGTTCTCAGGAGTCCTGGCATTGTACCTTTTGCTTCACGTTGGAATTTGATAAATACTGCTTGTTGGCCACACAAAGATGTAGGTATTGTGCACAGTTATTGGTACTGCTATCAGATTAATCTTTCTGGCAGGGCTATTAGATCTTTAAGGAGCATGTTAAGCAGAAACCCAACAGCCATGCTGTTATATCACTTGCATTCTGTTGTTTGTGTTGGATTTTTATCTGCTGCACATGTTTTTGGAAACACAAGAGCCTGGTTATGGAAGAAGAGGTGCAACCAAAAGGACAGCTTCTATTTAGGCACAGGCGAGCAAGAGATTTATGGGCCCTGTTTAGTCATTTCCCTTGAAAATGTTTGTGTCATATTTATGTTTTAAAAATCAAGGTTGTTGTCACTCTCTGCCCCACTTTGTTGTTGTGAGAGAGAATAAGAGTGTTGCATATGCCTCCTCAATTTCCTGACTGAAAGGTAGGATATAATTCCAATAAATAAAATGCAGATGTACAAGACACTTTTGAGGTGCAATTCTATTCTTCTGTTTGCCACTGTAGCCTTTTTGTGTTAGATTGTGTAGGAAAAAACATCATTTTTGCCAGAGATGTGTGGTTGTATAACTTTTATCATACTAGCTAAAAGGAAGAGAGGGCGCCTTATGCTATGCACTCTCTATCCCTACCCCCCCCATCTTTTATTTTATTGAAGAGGTGAAACAAAAGGAAACAGCAAGGCTTTTGTACCATTCATGGGATTGAAATAGGAGTAGTCCTAAACTTATAACCATTTATTTAGTGATTATTCAAAGTTGTGACAGCACTGGAAAAAAGTGACTTATGGCCTGTTGTCAACATCCAGGTCAAGAATCCAAATAAAACTCATTTCATTCCATTTCCGAAAAGTTTACTGTTTATTGAATACACTGCATGGTTATGTTGAAGTAAAACTAACTCTGAGGTTCCAACACCAATTCCTAGACTTAAATAATAATTTTTCCAGTCAAACCCCCAACATCTTATGTACCAACAAGTTCACTTTGTTATGGGAACCGTCTGCTTCAAATCCACACCTGTTCTGGTGTCCTTGACAAGGCTTCAGGCTCCCACAGTCTTCCGCTCTCCTTACCCATTTGAAAGTAATACCTCCCCCCCTTAATCTAAAGGCAAGTTAAAAGGCAGAGGCATATAGCTGCCAGAGTTTCATCCTTGACACCTGTCCTTGTGTTTACTTCTATAAAGCACTTGGTAATTAGCATATATTTGCAACTGTTGCATGTCCCAGGTTCATGTAATTTGTGACCTTGCCAGCTGGTTTCCAACAACCAAAACCAATGGGAAAAACCAGATTCACTTAACAACTGTGCAATTCATTTAACAGCTATGGCAAAAAGACTATAAAATCAGGCACGGCCTTCTCAATGACCACCTCAGTAATGGACCTTCCATTCCCAATTGTGATTATAAGTCTACCTGTAAGTAGCTGAATTTGAAAAGAAGCACAATTATTTAATGGTTTAGATGGGCAGGGTGACCTCATCACTTCTCCAGCACAGGAGATGGCGAATCCACCAATGGGTTTAGACTGTGTTCCTGCCCAATCAGATCAAATCAGCCAAAGTTGCCACGCCTCTCCTGGGCTAGAGGATCCCAGACTCGACTTGATCTTGCCCAGGACAGACGTGCAAGTTTGGCTCTTAAGCAGGTATAGTTTCCATTGGTGGATTTTCCATATTTCCTTTCCTTACAGTTTTCTGAACAGAGCTGTGTTCAGCGCTGCGTTCGGATTGCTGTTTCTTTCCAACCCCTCCTTAACTTAAAAGTGAGGCTTAGTAAAGCCTTCCTTTGGTTGCTTGCCTTTCTCTTTCGTTTTCCATTTCCTTATCCTCCCTTACTCTTCGATCTTTGCTGAGATCAGTGTTGTTCACAATCCTCTGGGGAGCCTTCCCTCACCCCTTAGAGGCAACAATAGTTGTTTTTTTTATGTTAGTTTGTTGCCTTCCCTTGCCGGAGCCTGCGGCTGCAGCTTCTGTGCATAATCGCATGCGCGGGCCAAAAAGGGGGTGGTTGAGATTCAGCGCGCATTAGGGAGGCTTACCTGAATTTTTCGTGGTGTTTTTTTGTTGCCAGAGCTGCGGCTGCAGCTTCGGAGTCCTTGTGGACCAAATTCCTTATTCTTGACCAGCGGTTTGTGGCTGCATTCCCAGCGTCGGAATGCGTGTGCAAGTCCAAAAGCGGCCATTGGACCCAGCGCGAGGCAGGGAGGCTTCCCTGAGTCTTTCAGCTGTTTTCTTGTTGCCGAGGCTGTGATTGCAGCTCCAGTGGTCTGGCGGCTCAGATTCCTTTCCTTAGCTGCTGGGAGCTTGCGGCTGCAGCTCCGGTCGCCGGAAAAGCGCGTGCATTCAGCCAACTGGATTTTTTTGAAATCAGCTGGCTGGTGGTCCCTTGAGGCAGCGAAACAGCATGGACAGTCCAGATGAGCTCCGTCTCCTTCCAGAAGCGGCGACCACCTCCCAGAAGGTCGCAATTGTTCCCATTTCTTGCCAGTAAAAATCAGAGATCTATAGGGAAGCGCAGCAGCTAAAGCGTGGTAGCCCATCTGGCATTCCACACTCGTGGCCACCATTTTGTGGCCGCTGGACTTTATTGTTATTAGTTCCTCATTGTCCTGAGGAAGGGGCTCCTTCCTCCACCCCATTCTCATTAATAGTCAACAACAAGGGGGGTAAAGGGACTATTAACCGTCGGGAAAAATCTCAGGGAATTTTCACATTGGAGGGGCAGCCGCCATTTTGGATCCAGTCGCCATTTTGAGAAATGCTAGTTTCTCTCTCTCCTTCATCTGCCGGCTCTTTTGGGTCCTACACTAAGTCCTCCTTTTCCTGAGCAGTATTCCTAGGCTGCAGTCCACTAGTTTTGTATCACTCACACCTTCTTGGAGGTATTGATTTGGCGTTTCCTTCTCAGCACACAGCAGAATCATGCACACACACTCTGTCCTTGACTCCCCCTGCATAGGTGTGTTTTGATTCCAGGTGTACCTCCTTGTGCACCTGTGTTTATCCACAAATCAAATATCTTTGGATTCCAGATGTACCTTATCATGCACCTGTGTTTGTCCATAAGATTAGCAGTCCTTAGATGCCAGGCATACCCTATCGTGCACCTGTGATTATTCATAAACATCAGCAGTTTCTGGATTCCAGAAGTACCCTATCGTGCTCCTGTGCTTATGCACAGTCAAAGCAACAGTCTCTGGATACCAGGGGTACCCTATCGTGCTCCTGTGGTTATCCACGAGGATGGAGGATACTGGCTCTTCCAAGAAGGGAACGTCACTGCTTTCATCAGCCTCCAAAAGACATAAATCCTTCAATCAGGAGGCTGCAGGCAAGATCAAGGCCAAGGCCAAAGCCAGATCTGCAGGCAAAACCTCAAAAAAGGAGGAAAAACAGGCCAGTACGAGACACCAGGCATTAGAGAGGGAATTCTCTAAATCACAAAGACCGGCTAGGGTTGAAGCCACACAGGATGTAGTCCCTTCCTTTGATTTGCCACTGGGGCCCTCTGCTTCCCCTCTGGGGATCTGGTCAACAGGGGATACCTTCTCTGCCCCTTGGCCAGGCGACTTATCTCACCAGGACCCTTCTTCCAGCCTGCTGCTCCACGGACCCAGCAGTCAGCCCCGGAAGCTACTTTCACTCCTACTGCGGCTGGACTCAGACCAACAGAGCCAGTTCCCCTTCCCATGGAGGACCGCCTCAATGAGTTGATTGCACAGGCGGTAGCGCGCACTCTTCAGGCTAGATCGCACATACCTAGGTCAACCTCAGTTTCTCCCCTACCTATCCACAGCCAACTACCAAAGAGTATGGTGCACCTTCTTCACCTTCACAGTCCTCTTACTGTGAGGATTCATCCTATCGTGGGTATGATGCGGACTTGGGGATCCCGATGTCGGATGAGGAGGAAAACCCTCCCGAAATGCCATCCTTTGCTGGGTCTCTTTAATCTCTCATTTTGTCCCCTTGCTCTGAAAGGCCACTTCCACAGCCCATCTTGGTCCCGAACCTTCTACATCGACATTGACGGCTGCTCCGGACTCAGAGGCAGATCCGAACTTCACTGAACCAGTAACCGCACAATACCGCATCCCCTGTCTGCCCATGTTTCTAAATGCGGTCAAGAAACATTGGGAATCCCCGGGTACCCTTCCCCTCCCGAGTAGCAGTGAAAAAAGACTTTATAATGTTGCCCAGGACTTGGCAGATGCTCTGGAGGTTCCCACGGTGGATGAACCCTTGGGACCCCTGGTATCTCCCACTGCCACTCCTGGAGCCATGTCTGATGTCCTCAAGGCGGAGGACCGAAAAAAAGAGCTCACTTTCCGCAAGACACACCAAGCTACGGCTTGGGCTATTAGGGCAGCTACCTCAGCTTCCTTCTTCAATAGGCCTGCTCTCCGCTGGCTTAGACAGCTTCAGGCCAGAATTCTGGTGGAAGATATCCGAACTCAGCAGGATCTGACAAGATGGTGGCGGCAACGGAATATGCTTCCGATGCAACGTTACAGGATGCCAGATTTTCATCCAGGGCCATGGCTTCCAACGTCACCAGACGCCGTATGCTTTGGCTGAAACACTGGCATGCGGACGCCAAGTCTAAATGGCGCCTGTCAGGAGCTCCTTACCTGGGGGGGAGTTGTTTGGGGAAGCTTTAGATCCTTACCTTACGGAGAATAAGGATAAACGTAAAGCCCTCAATCACCTTATTAAACGTCCAGACAAATGACCCAACACATACTCACAGAGACAGTCCTTTCGTACAGGTACTAGGTCCAATTATTCCTATCCACCCTGCTCTTTTCCTGTCAGACAGGACAGACAATCAGACAGAACGGGTTCTAGGCCCAGACAACAATTTCAGGGCAAACGGCCCTTTCGTGGGAGCGGTCGCCCTTTCCGTCGCTCCAGATGACTCTCTAGCGTCCCTTCCATAGGCAGCAGACTTTCCCTCTTTGCCCGCCAGTGGGAAGCCATCACCACAGACGCATGGGTGCTGAACATGGTTCGTCATGGGCTCTCCCTAGAATTCTTCATCTACCCTCTGAATCGCTTCCTTTCTTGTCCCCAATCAAGAAATCCCACAAAGAAAAGATTAATGCAACAGGCCATTCAGCACCTTGTAAACATAAGGGCCATAGAACTGGTACCGTTGGATCAGAGAGGTCGGGGATTCTATTCCATCCTCTTTGTTGTCCCCAAAGCCTCGGGGGGATGGAGAGCAATCCTAGATCTGAAAAGACTAAACCAGCATCTTGTATACCGCAAGTTCAAGATGCAAACACTCCAGTCCATTCTCGGAAGGGTAAGAAGAGGAGACTTCCTGACATCCGTAGACTTCACGGAAGCTTATCTTCACATCCCCATCTCTCTCAGCCACCGCCAGTTTCTAAGATTTGTTTACAGGGGCCGACACTATCAATAAAGGGCATTACCGTTCGGCCTATCATCTGCCCCGAGGGTTTTTACCAAGGTCCTAGCGGTTCTAGCAGCTCGCCTCCGGATGGCACCAGTCAGAGTCCAGTGTTACCTGGACAACATTCTGATTCAGTCATCATCAGGACAAGCTGTGCTGATGGATCTTGAACGGGTGATCAACCTTCAAAGTCATGGGTTTTCGGTCAACTTCTCCAAGAGCCACTTGCCTCCCATGACAAGGCTATTGCACCTAGGGGCCATCATAGACACGGTGAGTTGCCAGGTCTATCTATCACAAGAACGCCGGGACAGCATTCGGCAGTTAGTCCTACAACTCTGCAGGAACCGTACAGTAACGTTAACAAGTCTCTCTCAATTGCTGGGAAAAATAATTTCGGCCATTGCCATTGTGCCTTGGGCCAGGCTCCACTCCAGGATACTTCAGTGGTTCCTGCTCCCTTTCCAGAGACTGAACATCAGCTCCTCCACTTGAAGAGTGCGAATTCCACCTCGAGTCTCGCGCTCCCTCAGGTGATGGCTCTCATCGGCCATGCTCCGGGGGTCATCCTTCAAGGAGCCGGATCGAATTACTCTGACGACCGACACCAGCCTGTTCGGTTGGGGTGCACAGCTACACTCGCAGTGGGCCCAAGGCCATTGGTCCCGTTCCGACCTTGGGCACAACATAAACTGATTGGAGCTCAGAGCCATACACCTGGCCCTTCGACATTTCTGCAACTCTGTAGTGAAACGTCACGTACTGGTCCTCACGGACAACGTTGCTGCCAAGGCCCATGTGAATCGGCAAGGAAGCACCCGATCCCGTGCCCTCCTGTCCGAGACTCTCCTTCTGGGCTCTTGGGCAGAGTCCAACCTAGCCTCCATCAAGGCCTATCACATATCAGGGAAGGCAAACAAACAGGTGGATCTCAGCAGGGCGACGGTGAATCACTCAGAGTGGCGCCTGCACCTGAGGATTTTCAGGAAATCTCCCACCGATTCGGACTTCCAGTCCTAGACCTCTTTGCCTCCCCAGCAAGCACTCAGGTACCGAGGTTCTTCTCCCGTTTCCCATCCCCAGGGGCAGAGCGCACGGATGCTTTTCGGAGTCCATGGCCAGAGGGTCTGCTCTACGCTTTCCCTCCTCTCCCTCTTCTTCCGGCAGTCGTCCACAAGATCCTCAGGGAAAGAGCGGAGGTTCTTCTAGTGGCCCCGTACTGGCCTCGGAGACTGTGGTTCGCCGACTTAGTGAACCTCTCCCTAGCGGAACCGTGGAGGATTCCCCCGGACAGGGTCTCACTCAGTCAGGGGACACACCTTCATCCGGACCCCCAATGGCTCCAATTAGCCGTATGGCACTTGAGCGTTCAGACTTATCCCGGGAGCACTGCTCACCAGGAGTCATTTCTATAATCCAGGCCTCCCGTCGGGCCTCTTCCAACCGTATTTATGAGGCCATGTGGAGGAATTTCTGTTCGTGGTGCTCAAAGCACCACTTGACAATTCCAGATCTGACGATTCCTCACATATTGGACTACCTTCTGGAGGGTCTGGAGAGGGGTTTGGCTCCAAACACACTACGCAGACAGGTCACTGCTCTTTCCACAATACTTACATGTGAATCTGCAACTTCCCTAGGTCACCATCCCTTGATCCGCTCATTCATCAAGGGTGCTACTAACACCAAGCCCCCTGTAGTCCATAGATATCCCTCCTGGGAACTACCGAGGGTTTTGCGGGCTCTTATCAACCCACCCTTTGAACCCCTCAAAACATGTGATCTGCGATACTTATCATACAAAGTTGCCTTTTTGGTGGCTATCACCTCCACGCGGCAGATTTCCGAATTAGCGGCTCTCTCCACCAGAGATGACTTGTGCATTTTTCACCGGGACCGAGTGGTCCTTTGTCTTGATCCGACCTTTGTTCCAAAGGTAAATTTTTTATTTCACAGGACTCAGGAAATTGTGTTACCAGATTTCTGTCCTAATCCATCGCATGCTCTGGAACGACAGTGGCACCTGCTAGACGTCCGCAGAGCACTCTGTTATTATATCTCGTGGACAGCTGCCTTCCGCACCACCGAGGCCCTTTTCGTTTCCTGTCATTCTCCTTCTAGGGGCAGGAAAGTATCCTCCTCCACGATTGGCAGGTGGATTAGGGCTTGTATTGTGGAGTCGTATTGGGCTGATTCAGTGCCAGTTCCAGGGCACATTACGGCCCATTCCACCCGTAGCGCGGCTACTTCCACGGCCTGGGACACTCAAGCGTCCATTGAAGACGTTTGCAGAGCAGCCACATGGTCCTCTCCGTCACCCTTCGTTAGACATTACAAAATCGACAAGTTCGCCTCAGCGGAGGCCTCCTTTGGCAGGAGAATTCTCCAACAGGTACTACCGCAAAGTGCCACACTGGGCAGGCCTGATTCCCTCCTTTAGGGACAGTAGGCTTTGGTATGTCCCATTCATGGATTCTCCATCTCCTGTGCTGGAGAAGGGGCGTTGTCTTACCTGAACGCCTTTTCTCAGCACGGAGATGGAGAATCCACTCCCACCCTAGTAGGTTATTAGGCCTAGATCTATATTTATGAGCCAACATGTTTTGCTGTCAGTCATGGCTTCGCCTGCGTCGAGACTGGGATCCTCTAGCCCAGGAGAGGCGTGGCAACTTTGGCTGACTTGATCTGATTGGGCCTGAACACAGTCTAAACCCATTGGTGGATTCTCCATCTCCGTGCTGAGAAAAGGCGTTCAGGTAAGACAATGCCCCTTTTATTCCTCCCTCTCACCCTATTGGAGAAAACTGAGGATGATACAGGAAGCCTGTTATCATATATTATCAGATAATGAGGACTCCAACACCCATCATTTCCGACCATTGGCCATACTAACTGGTATTTCTTGTGTATTCTGCTTAAGCCTCTTTTTTAAAATACAGACGAGGCCAATTTCAGACACTGGGGGCTGCTTCAGAAAAGAGTGTTGGAAATAAGGGGAAACACAACATATTGGATAATCTTCTGCCAGCTGGTTCTGGTGAGCCTACTCTCCAGCCGGCTGCTTTTCAAACAGAAAGGAGAAGAAACGCTAACGTTTGCCCGTTACTTATGGGAAAAAGTAGTTGCATCCAGTCATTCAGCTTTATAGGTAGTCCTCGACGTATGACCGCAATTGAGGCCAAACTTTCTGTGCTTAAGTGAGACATTTGTTAAGTGAGTTTTGCCCCATGTTTTTTTTTTCAGTTTCAAGTTTTTTATTAATTTTACAATATTACATTTACATATTTGAAAAGTAGCATGGCGGCTGAGCACAGTAATTCCGTTACATTTGAATATCATCAGTACAAATCTCAAATTATTACAACAAACTAATTCCCTCTCTTTCCCCCATGATATCTACTGTCATGTTCAAACCAATACAGTTCTTATTCTATTAATCAAACAGAAAATACCTTTCTAATATTCATCAATAATCTTCAGTCTATACATATCTTAATTAATTTGACATTTCACCTTTTAGACAATAACCTAGTAAGTTTTTCTTAACTTTAATTTGCCATTGATGTTTAAGTTTAACGTTTAATCTTTATCATTTCCAGGTTTTAAATGATCCCAATTTCTAAGTCTCCTATCTCACATTTGGAGCTAATAATTTTTTTTTCTTTTCTTCCTTTCACTTCCTTCCTTTCCAGAAAGAGAAAAAAAAAAAATAAACCACCAACATTTATACCACAAACCCATATACAAATTTAATTATTAGTACTTATACTTTTAAGTTTTACTTAACCTTTGTCTCAACTCATAACAATATCTTAAATTCAAATCTTAATTATTTGTAGACATTCAGATTACATTTAATATTTAATTTTTCCAAATTTTTAATTAAACACAATTCATTTATTCCAATTGCTCATACATTCTAATATTTAAAATACACACCTTATGTATAACTTCTACCATCTATCTTACCCATCTAATGACAATATAATATTCTTATTTCAACATATTTCTAGATTTTATATGACCAAAATTTTCTTTATCTCAAATTGTTACAATGTCTTGTGTTCAGAATACATATTCTATCTATTTAGATATATTCTATTTTAGATCTCATATATAGATCAGAACCCCAATCTTTTTCAATCTTATTCTAGCTTTTTTCCTCTGCCAAGTCATTTTTCGTATTTTTGCCTTTAAATCATCAAAAAAATCTCCTTGTATTGTTGTGGCTATTGTTTGATGTTGATAAGAACGTCCAGTTGATGTTTTCTTAAGAGGACTAGTTGATTTAGCCAGTAGTCTCTTTATTTTTCCAGTTCAATGCAGTTGTCCCGAAGTATTTATCTTCTCTTTCATCTGTTTTTCTTGTTTATCTTCAAATTCCTTCTGGTTTATAAGAAATGCCCTTTCCTTGTTCTCTATTATCAATTTGTGTTTTCTATTGTCTGTATATGTTGAGTATATTGTCTGTATATGTTGAGTATATGTCTTCTGTCATAACATTTGGTTGTTTCACTTTCTCTATAGAATTCTGTATAGATAATTCTTTGATTGAAGTCATAGTTTAAGTTTGTATATCCAGAGCTTGTATACGTAGAGTTTGGGTCATCGCTTTTAACATACAAAGAATTTGTTCCTGTACTTCCTCTGTAGAAGAAATCCTTTCCTGTTCTCCTTCCATTGTAATATATTAAACTCAAGAAAAAGAAACTGACAGTCAGAAAGTCCATCAAATGGGGAGCTGAGCTGAATTTTGCAGATGGTGTTTCAAGGTTATTTTATATCTTTTCTATTTTCAAAGCTGTCAACAAGTCTCTTAGAGAATAGCAGGTTATGTCTTAGAGTTAGTTGGATCTTTTTAGGGTTTTTTTTTCCCCACTCTATTTTACGGGGGGAAAACCCCCAAATCTTCAATAGTAATTAGAATAGAAATCAAGGAAGAAATATAGAGAGAGAAAGCAGAAAGTTGCAAATCTTATAATCCACCAGTTTTAGGAAATAGGATTCCAATTAAGATCTCAGTATTTTTCCAACATTTTAAACTCCCAAGTGGTTGATAGCTGCTGTTTCTGGAGGGAGGGCTAGAATCCCCCTTCCCTCACCACAGGGGGGAAAGTATTTTAGCAGCTTATGCAGGTAATTAAGTAGTTAGGATGTAAGAGAGGCAAACCTCATCCAGTCCTGTCCACGCTGCTTTGAAGTTGCCAGATGGTAGTGTGACTTCAGCTGTTTGCAGCCTAGGGACGAGCCATATTTCTATGGCTGGTCCTTTTGTTCGCTGGTTTGGAGGAATCGCCTGGTCTGATGGAAGAGTTGCTGTTTTCCCGGGATCCAGCGAAAGCCCCTCCTTGCTGGTCGCCTCTTTGGGGCAACTTTCGGCCCTTTTCAGGGCCCCCCAGCGATGCGAAACTGAACAGGGGAGAGAGAGCAAGTCTCCCAACCGTCCATGGCGGCTGCGTGACGAACCGGAAGTCCATTTTGCCCCATGTTACAACCTTTCTTGCCATGGTTGTTAAGTGAACCCCTGCAGGTAATAACACAGTTGTTGTTAAGTGAACTTGACTTCTCCATTGACTTTGCTTGTCAGAAGGTTACACAAGGTGATCGTGTCCCAGGATGCTGTGACCATCATAAATAGGAATCAGTTGCCAAGTGTCTGAATTTTGATCACTTGACCAAGGGCAACTGTGGCAAGTCTGAAAAATGGTCGTAAGTCATGTTTTTCACTGCCATTGTAATTTTGAACGGTCACTAAATGAACTGTTGTAAGTCAAGGGCTATCTGTAGTTGCACCCACACATCCTGCTTTGATCCAGAATTCAGTATTGCAGGGGTGTCAAACTGCTGGCCCGTGGGCCGGATGCATCATGGCGAAACCGCGCCCACCCCATCGCTGGCAATGGGGAAAAAAAGTTGCGATATGTTGTGACACATCACGTGACTTCCAAGTTTGACACCCCTGCAGTACTGGGTTCCTTTTGACTTGGCAGGTTGTGTGAGCAGTTCTTCCGTAAACTATGGAATCTGACTTATTTAAACCTAGCTCAATGAGATGTGTGAACCAGGCCTTCTGCTTGTTTCCCATGCACAGGCTCACAGCTTTCCTTTGGTATATTTTCTCCTCCCTAGCAGCCTGAGAAAGGGTTGCTCTGCAGATCATATCATGCCCAGAACCGTCTCCCTTGGGTTGTGCAATTCAGGTTTAGAGCAGGAGCAAGAAGCTGTTGGTCTGGTGGAGGGAGGAGAGAGAAAGTGCATCTCAAAAAGCAGCTATGACTCACATGTATGCTTGCACGCATGCACGCACATACACACACACGTGCGGGCTTCAGAAGCAGGCAGCCGTGGGAGTGCAGCAGGCAATGCTTTGGGACCTCATTGTCTTTGCCCCACCACTTGGCTCCCTAAGAGGAGCAGAAAGGGTTCTCCCCATTCCTGCCCTGCCCTGTGCTTCAGTCCTCTTTTTCTCCCCCACTCAGCTGTGGCTGGTACCCAGACATCCTAACTCTTCACCTTCTTGGCTTTGTCACCAGGTTTCTCTACGCTCTCTCTGGGAATAGCAGTTCCTAATTCAGCCACAGCTGTTCCCATTCAGCAAATGGTGTTAATCTCCATTCACAGGAAAGGCAGAGCTGTGATAACATCTTGCCAACACGTTGAAGCTTTGTAGAAGGCTGCACTGCTAGGCCGGCCCCAAAGGTGGCTGCGTTCCGATGTGTGGCAGACAGACATATGGAGGTTGTGAGTTAAATCTAGGGATGGTGGGGGGGGGAGGTGGAGGAAAGGGAGATAAAACTAACACGGTCTGGGGTTCACAGAAATGATTGTGTTCCCTGTCAACATATCCTTCAGGGTTTCCCCGAAGAAGTGAGAGGGCTCAAAATGGTGGCTGACGGTGTAAATTAAAATAAGAAAGTTTAAAGCCGCTCATGACATTAGACCAATGTTTGGATTTTGAACAAATCATGATCTATAGTCCTGGGAGATTGGATCAATGTATTCACCGTGCCAGGATTCTCAACATTTTGAACCAGTGGGCACAACGTTTGAAGAATCTTCTGCAGATGCTATGGCTGCCCTGAACAAAGGTGCTTGCCAATTAGAAAAATGGCTGCTACAGTGGCATAGCCAGTCTCAAAACAAGAATGCTGGGAAGAGCTCGGAGGACTCAAAAAAGAGGCTCATGGGACATGGATGCCCCGTGAGCTTTGCTCTGGGACTCCTAGAAGCCTCCCCCTGCACTATCAGCTCCCTTTCTTCAAGGTCTCTCTCCTCCCTATCCATGTTGTCCTTGCAATATTTTGATAGTCCAAAATGGCAAGTTGCTGGGTTTCTATGCCATTGCCCCACAATTGAAATGACATACATAGAGAAATCATGCATACTGCTTCAATGTCAAAAAAGGGAGAGAATGCAGAAAAATGAAGAATAAAGACTAGCACTAATGATGTTGGGTAATGAAACATCTGCAAGAAAATAACCAAGCCTGGAAAGCATCAAAGGCTCCCCATTTCAACCTTGAGCTACAAATATTCTCCTTCATTGGGACCCCTCAATAAAGAATATGATTGCAAAAGAAGTTTCCTTTGTCCTAGTCATCAATCAAGTTGACCAGAAATTTTTTTTTCCTGCTCTTAGGTTTCTAATAAACTTTTTTAATTACAGCTCTAGTGGCTGGATGAAAACTTAGTCATTCTGACCTCTTTCTTTAAAATGTCTCATTCTTTGAATCAGATCTTTGTGTTATTTTTGTTACTGTTACTGTTCCAACCAAAATCTGGCAATTGCCAATATAATTACTCTAATAATCTTGTTTGACTGCTTTGGCAGTCCTCTACAGCTCAGTGAAGGGAGATGCAGTGCAGATGTTTTGGATCACAATTCCCATCAAACACCTGGTATAATCCTACCAATGGGGCCATGTTTTGACCTACCGTTGGCTAAACTTATATACACCTATATGGTTTACTTGGCTTTCTAATGTAAATTTCATCCACTACAGTTTGCACCATAAATCAGGACTAATCAGGTGGTAGGCCCATGTCTGAACTTGGAAGTGAGGCAAAGTTGGCCCAGGATGCTACTTGATAAAAGACTGCTGGCTTGGAAAGTTGAAAGTCTCTCAGAAAAGATTTGAACCACATGCTGTTGAGTATGTAGAAGCTTGTGCTTCTACAACAGGGGTGTCAAACTCAATTTCATTGAGGGCTGCATCAGCATTGTGGTTGCCCTGGGGGGGGGGGTGGCCAGGGTGATTGCGGCCTACTGGGTGGGCGTGGATGGAGTGTGTGTGGCCTACTGGGTGGGCGTGGCCAGCTCTACATCGGTTGCGTCAAGGGTGCCTGTGGGGGCCTGGGCAGGAGTGGGATAGATCTGAGGGTCTCTGGCAGAAGGGGGTGGGACCAGGGCAAGTGCCAAGGCATGGTCCACTGGAGGAGCCTCACTGTTCCTCTCAGGCCATGGGGGGGCTGGATGGTGGTGCAGGCTGCCTGGAGCCTTGGGTAGCAGAGGTCAAACGCCCAGCCTGACCTTCCAGCACCTGCGGCACCAAGCCGTTTCCAGACGGCCTTGTGGAGCTAAGACTGAATACGTTTAAGCGAAGATGGCCACCACAAAATTGTACATTGGCTCCTGGCTGGCCTGGGCCAGGGCCAAGGCAGCGGAGGCTGTTCCCTCACTGTTCCCAGGATGGCTTCGCAGGCCACATCCGGCCCCCAGGCCTTGTGTTTGACATGTCTGTTCTACAATCACACCCTATATGTGGGTAATGTGTGCATTGAATGGGGTTTATAAACAGTGAAGAATCAAAATGGGGGAGGAAAAATCTGAGAATGTTCAAATTGCAGAAGAAGCAATACCGCATATTCATTAGATGAGGAACATTTAGCAGTTTAGTTTTCTGCTGGTGAGGAACAGATCTTCCTTTTCTTAATGGGCAAAGAAAGGTTCTTATTGTTCAGATGAGAGTGAGAATTGTGTCACTTCTCCATTCTTCCTGCCTCTTGGGCTGCAAGTCAATTCAAAACCTTTACTGCCTGATGTGACTGAATTTACAAAGTGGTGGTTCTTATTAACTGGAATGCCCCGTTGATCAGGAAAAAAAGAATCACTTTTGAAGTGCGAGCGCACACAAAGGGAGACAGTCTTCAACTGGAGCTTAAGCTTCAGAAATCAGCGGCTCTAGCTTTTCCTAATACAGAGATCAGCATCAGTCACTAATGGCTGCAAAGCTTGTATAGACAGAAGAGAGGGAGCTGCTGGAAATGTAAGGTGTGATTCTATTTCCACCTGTCTGTAGTGAATAAAGACAGGCACCACTCAGCTACTTATCCCCATTTTGTTTGGAAGCAGATAGGATGTCATAGAAATAGAAGGAAAACATAAGCTAAGCCTTGGGGGTGGGGGGGAGGCTTTAAGATAAAACTGACCTGATCCTATGGGGGCTTATGGCTAATGGTGTCTGACTCCTATACATACCCCCAACCCCCCCCACTGGAGGGATCTCTGCTCTCAATTAGCACTCAGCTCAGCTACATATCCCTGAATTCCCCATCCATGTCACCCCTCCCCACTCTACTCCTCTTTCTGAAGAAACTGGTGGATATGCACCAGAACACCATCAGGTGCACAGCTCTCCCCATTTATGCATAAGGTGACATAGGAGCACCTGACACAGTTGCGATAACAGAATTCAGGAGAGGTATATTCAGCTCCTTATGCGCCCAGAATTATATCTCCAAACAAATATTAAGCTTTTTAAAAATGCCCCGTTCCTGTTTACACAATGCCACATGGGAGTAAATGCTTGGATGCACACAGCTAGGATGCATATGATTGCTTATGCGCAGTTAGCTGATGGCAGCCGACCCTGTGGAAGCCAGATAGGGAATGTTTTAAAACCCTTTTTATTCTCCTGTTTCCTCCCCCCACCCCCTTAATTCCCTTTTTTTCTCATCTGGGCATCTCAAGTTTCAACCCAGGGTCTGGTCTAGTCATTCCTGTATCTCATTCCCCATCAACTATCCTTGCCATTCTATTGCTGGCTGTATCTGATTCCCCCTTTCTGGTTCCTGTGAAGAGGATCTGGCTGAAGACTGAAATTTCTGTTCTTTTTAGCCGGATTGTTGCTGAAGGGTTAACCCTCCTCGACCTTGTCTGTAATCTAACACACACCCCGCTCCACATGTACATCCAGGAAAAATGAACCCCCCCCCAATCCAAGGAGCCTGCCATCCTTTAAACAAATACATACATGCATTTTGCCTGCGCACGCCACGCCACAACTATAGCAGCTCCTTCTAATCTGTAGAAAAGCTGCTTTTGTTTCTCATGTACAGGGATTAAACCCTGAACAGACCACAAATCTTGGGGTCGCCCCTTAAAAGAAGAAATTAAAAGAAGGCTGAAGGGCCCCTTTGGAACTCGTGTGATTATCACTACTTGTGGTAATCCTCATGTTCTGAAGTAAAGGCAGAGCCTTCCCAAGCCAGCCTGGGCAACAGGCCACCGGGTGTTACGCGCGCGTGTACCCACGCCCCGTTTTCTTAGGGAAACCCACATGGCTGCCCGCACCCCAGCTTCTCAACTGTCCGTCCCCCCCCCTCCCTCCCCAAGAGACCCCTGTGCCCATCGATCACTCTCGGCAAGGAGCAAACTGGCCCCCGCTTGCAAGCCTCTGCTGCTCGGCGGGGAGTCTGTTCCCACGCACGCAACTCCTCACCAGCAAACTGCAGAGAGAAGCCGAGCGAAAGCGCGCCGCGCAGGTGAGGCTCCCGGGCGGCGCCTCTCGGGGCGCCCATTCAGGCGCCCGGGAGTGGGAAGCCGGCCCTGGCTTCGAGAAAAGACCCGCTTGCCTTCTTTGGCCAGGATCTGCCCCCTACACGCCTCTTTCGACCTCCTCCCCCCCCGCCCCGTCCCCAGTCCCGGCTCTCCTTCTCCGCGTGGCTCTGGGTTTCTCTCTCGCTCAGTCTCCCCCCCCCCCAGCTGCCGCTCCCTCCCGCTCCTGCCTTCTGCTACTTGGGCTCTTTGCCAGCCTCAGGCAGCGCTCAGACTCTGCCAGGAAGCGCAGAGGCGGGCAACTCCGTGCCATGGCTGAGCCATCCCGAACGGCCGATCCTGCGCCCCGCGGCCAGCAGTAACGTAGCCCACCCGCCAGCCCCAGGTGGGGGAGGGACACCCAGCTCCACCCCAGGTAGGACAGGGAACCAAAGGAAGGCGGGAGGGAGGCGGCTGGATCTCTGGGCCGAGGTTGGGGTGTGGGAGTCACAATCGGCTGGGCAGGCAGAAGATGGGGAATAAGGGTGGGTGGGCGCGGGTGGGGGGTTGCCAGAGCATCCAATGGAAGAAAGAAGTGGGGTGGATGATTTTCTTGAAGAGGGAGGGCATCATGGGTTGCTGGATGGACAAGGCCAGGAGTGTAATTATTTTCCTGACACTGGATGGTCAGAAAGTTTGGAAGCATCTTTGGGACAAGGGGGCAGAAGATGAGCATGTATGAGGAAAGGGGGGGGAATGATCAAGACAGAGCAGCTGTGAGTATATGCCCCTGGTGTCTGTGTGTGTGTGTGTGTGTGTGTGTGTGTGTGTGTGTGTGAGTGAGCATTAAATAAAAGAGGCCCCGGGGCAGTATTCCACAGAAAGGAAATTTACTTTGCACGCAGACACAGGCAGTGATACTTCCCTTACTTTGCATTAGGTGCAACCAGAGGCTAAAGGGATTTGAACAAGCTTATAGCTGAGTGTGCACCTCATTTACCAGGGCAGAGACACTATGAAGGGACTACTCTGCTCCTATTCCCAGGATTGGTGTAATGTGGACCATGTGCATACTCATAAGATCCTGAACATTTTGTGCCTGGGAAAAAAGGCATCCATTTATTCATGGATGTCTGCAACAGTGCGTTCCTATGTGCTCATTCATGCGTAATAGGCTCCTGTTAGATTGCCCTGTGATTAGTTGGTGTCTTTGAATCTCGATGTGTGTGTTTTGTGCCTTCACAGCTATAGGGGCAACTTCCTTGAGATTCAGTCTGCACGGGAAATCACTTTCTTTTCACCGCCAATTGCCAAATGACTGTCTCTAGAATAGGTTGTCTCTACGGGGGTCCCCACAGAGCCACTGTCACAAAACTGAATTGTGGCTTCAGCCAGAGTTGGGGGATATGGGCAATGGATTTGGCATACAAAAATAACTAATCTTCATGACTGTGGAAAACACGCTTTTAGGAGACTCCTAATTGATCTTCTTGGCACTCCTTGTCCACTCCTCTTGTCAAGAATCGTCTTTGTCTATCTTTCTCTGCAGTCCACGACTTTCTTTTGAGTTGCATTTTCACCTTCTCCTCTTCATTGTATTGTTTTACAATTCGGCCAAAAGATTTGATTGACTTAAGAATTTACGGAGAGTCCTTTCCCATTCAGTTGATACTCAGTTAATTTGTGTTGTGCTTAAATAACATCTGACTGAATCATTCCAAGAGCATTTTGTGCATGTGTATATCAAACAATTTACAAACTGGAGCTGGCAGAATATAAGGTTTGAGGATGCCAGAGGCTAAAAGGTCTCATTCTCCTGTCCTTCTATTGTCTCCAAAATTCCCCACTGACTGAAATCTCTGTTGGAATTAAAGAGAAAACTTCCCTTGTAATCGCAGTGATAAAGTATGCTGAAAAGTTATTGAAATATTATAAGACAATACCTTGTTGACAATGTGTCAGCAATGACGTTCAAACTCTGGGCATTTATGCAAGTATCTGAGCAAAAAAGCCTGCCCTGCTTCTGTGTGCTGCGCAATTAGAAGTTATAAATTCACGGACTAAAATAACACAGCTTCAGAAAGAGACTGAAATGAAATGGTACTCTGGAATAGATACGATTTCCCTGTTTTCCTCCTCAAATGAATGCATATATACTATGTCCCATGAGAGCAGATTTAATCCAATTGGCAACCAATTCAGAGTGGGAAAATAAACAGCATTGGTTTCCATTATTAAAGTATGGCATTTGCTTGCCATGGTTCCAGCTTGCATAGGAGGTCTCTCGCTGGCTATGGAACCTGCTGCCAGAGGCAACATACCACCGACTCCCAGGAGCTGGAAAACACCAGTGTGAAGAGACTTTTTTTCATGTCCTGCTTATAGCTTTCCCAGAAGCAGCTGAGTAGAGGACAGGATGCTGGTGCTAGCTGGAATGGGATGCTGGTCTGATGTCATTAGAAAGTGCTTTATATTCAGCCCTGTTCTTAGGTCCAGCAGGAGTCATTTAAGAAAGTGTTAATCTCAGCCAAGGAAAGGCCTCCTTCTTATGGGCATGCAGTTTTGCAATCTGGGGATGGTTCCTTGGAGAGATTTAATTCTGGTGGCCTTCACTGTGTCTGCAAGGATTGGACCAACCCCTGCAGATCGCTTCCTTGAAATTAAGGGTGGTCAAAAGAGGCGCCACTTATTTGGACAGGAGCAAAGCATTAGCCTAGCCTCCAGCTCTGTTTGATCTTGGGCAAGTCCCTGGTCCTTCATACAGTGGATTGTGTTTGTTTGTTCTCTCTCTTTCTCTTGCAGAGAGTGCAATGGACTTAGACTTGGAGTTTAGTAAGTTGTGAGCTCATGAACACTCATGCCAGCTCGAGCTATGTTGTCATTCTAAATGAAAATACATTTCATTTTACCTCATTTCCCTTCTCTCATCCCTTCCCAACCCTCTATAGTATAGTATATCTTGTTCCCTCTTCAGTGGGGATGAAAAGATCATGTTGGAGTCCTTGAATTATCCCCACCAGGTTTAATATTTTCCTACTTGCATCCACATCTGTTCAGCTGAAACAAAGAGACATGTTTTATTCAAGGCTCAGCAGGCAGAACCAGAGGCCAGTGATCAGAAAAAATAGAAGGGATGATGGGAAGGTACAATGGCCAGGAAAACGGTCATGAGGTGGTTCATTTGGTTTTGATGTAGTATGCGGTCTGTATCCACCACATATAGTTTAAAGAGTTAATAAAGCCAGACAACTGTAGTTTATGACATAAACTATGGCTAGGCTAGGCAAGCACAGCACAATTTGTAGGTGTGATACTTCCAGGGTTGTTCTCCCACTTCCTACCCTCACCCCACCCCAGTTTGATCTCCTAATTAGTCAGAGGACCACTGGGATTCTCTGTGTCCAAAGGACCAACCTCTGTTATCTGCTGGGATGAGCTGCGAGGTGTTTCGCCTTGGCAAATTTCTGCTCAGCAGCAACTTGCACGTTTTGTATGCTGTGTTTGAATTTGCCCTTGTGACAATCTTGTCCAGCTTGAAGCAGCACTAAAGCTGGCTGTCAACTGCTCTGGTAGAGCTGCATTCGGGCTTAAGTGGTGAGTACATTTCTTTTTAAGTGGAAAGGTCAGTGGGGAGGCTGTGTCTGGGGCCCAAAATATGCATCCCACATAGCGTTGCTAGATTCTGGTGTGAGATAGATAAATAAATGTGAGAATAAATAAAAAGTACAGTAAACAGAATGTGAAACTCTTCCTTAAAGGGAGGGATTTTGGGGTTGCTAGCCAGAACTGGGAGGGATGTTGAGTAAGAGAGAGTTATTAGACTTAGCCTTGGTGCAGATTGATTAATTGATTGATGAAATAGTTCTGTTTCTCAGTTCTCACGTACGTGAAGAAGGTAATCATCTACCTAGCCCCCACCTGAGCATCCTTTTTTTAGCTCCCCCAAGGAAATGCTTTGCAACATATTCACACCTCTTGATGCCAACCGAGGGTAAAATAATAAATAGAGAGTGATTTGAATGTATGTGTGAATCAGGGAACTGGATGATGCAAGGGCATCCATGGACTCAGAAAAGCTACACACACAACAAATTGATTTGCATAAACGACTGCCTGCCACTCTGTATCACTCAGTAGAATTCTTCCTGCATTTAGTTTATTTCTGGGACAGTTTTCTCCTATCACAACCTTTCCCTTGAATGCAGATGAGTTTAGCCAGCAGCACCTACCCACCCATTTGAGCCAGCTTCCAAGGGTTTTTTTTTTTTACTTCTTGCTTTTCCTTGTAATTTACCCCGAGAGTACCAAGTTAACAGGATTAACAAAGAACAGACAAGAAGGATTTCCAGGATTTTCGTGGGATTCACCTCTCTGCTGGACTGAAATTGCAAAAGCTAGTTGAAAATAACACAAAATCAGTTATAATAAACAAGATGATAGTGGTTGTTAGCAGCAGTAGACATTAAAAATCATTTTGGAAAGTGAAAAGGGCCTTACATATATTTATTTACCTTGGCAATTCTTATAATCAGTATATGATTTTCCTGAAAGGAGAATAATTTTTGAAATACGAAGCAAAATACCGTGTTGTTGTTTTTGTTCTTGTACTGTATTTCCCTTAAGTATGAAATAGACTGCAGGGGTTCTCAACCTTGGCAACTTTAAGACTTGTGGACTTCAACTCCCAGAATTCCTCAGCCAGCTTTGCTGGCTGAGGAATTCTGGGAGTTGAAGTCCACAAGTCTTGAAGTTGCCAAGGTTGAGAACCCCTGAAATAGAGATTGCCAGGTCTGATTGTGGGATGAACTGATTTGGCAGGGTTTTTTATTGCCTGAAAAAAAGGGGAAGAAGCAGTACCACTTCGGCAGAACCGGTGGCTAATTTTTTGTTGCCCAGGCCCAGAATGGACTTCCAGAAGCGGCATCCACACAGAGAACTGGTTTTTCACATATCTGAATCCCACCACTGAGGAGAAGCCTCTTTTCCCGTAGGTGTAATTGTGGAACAAATGAAAACCGGGGACACATGTGCCATAGGAACGGAAACCTTTGCAAACTTAAGTTTTAGTTATTTCAAAAGCAATTGTTTGCTTTCTATCTAAGATATGATGGTTGGTCAAATGTCCTCTGGTGATCTTATGGCAAAGGAAAGACTTGAAACACAAGGTTGGCTAGCTGCAATTGCGAGTGAGAAAAAGAGAAAAGAAGCTGAAAGCAAGCTGCTGAAAAAGGGAAGAGTCCTGAGAAAGGAGCTTTCTTTCTTTCTTTCTTAAAATGCCCATATACAGTTTTTTTTATTCCAGTGTTTGCTGGACTTCTCTGCTTAAAGATTATGCTAATATAAGAGTTTGAGGTAAATTCCTTCTATTGTCCCCTTGGAAGGGTATGATAGTACTTCAAACTTTATTTCATTGATCATATGCCTAAAAAGTCCTGAATGTTTAGGATACAACATCTCATGATCCTCTAGCTCAAATGGAAATCATCTGAAACTACTACCCATCTCCCGGGTATTTAGGTATGTATGAGCGCCAAATCAAACGATTGCAATGTGAATCAAGGATTATTTGATTTGATCCTTGCTTATTTTTCTTCCAACTGCAGCCTTCCAGAACTTGATGTCCTCCAGGTTAGCTGGATCAATTCCCATAATTCCTTATCAGCAGAGATGCTGATGAGGGATGGCATCAGTGCAAACCCAACACACCAAGTTGGAGTTAGCTGCTGTAATTCCATGAGTTCGCTGGAAAGATTATCCTGTTATCCAAAATAAGCATATTTCACATGCTGAAATATTGAATAATCAAGTAAAAATCCCTGCATTGTCTCTCTGTTTACCTGCTAATGTGTATGAGCTTTGTGCCCAGTTTTAAAGCTCACACATCCAGGAAAACTATTACCCTCTTTTTATTCCAAATATATGTTTCTTCTGCAAGGAAGGAAATTTGGTTTTTTTGGGGGGGGTTGAATTTTGCTTGCCTCAGACAAGTTGAGGCTGTTGTCTCAGATGGCTGATTTGCAATGTGGTTTTTAAAATATATATTATTGTTATTATTTTTATTATATTAATGTTTTGCTATTATTGTTATTATTGTTGTTTCTATTATATTGTTGTTTTGCTATTGTTGTTATTATTATTAGTGTTGTTGTTGTTGTAAAGCAGTTACACTGCTTATGAGATTTAATATTTTAGAGGTTCAATGGAGCTCAACCTGGGGTCAGAGTGATAAACCATTTGCTAGTTTGCCTTAGGCTGCGTATGCTTACTTCAAAAGACCCTTAGATGGATTTTTTGAGAGCCCAAAGAGGAGTCTGAGCCGTTTTTCTCCTCAAAGACTACCAAATGCCAAGGCAACCAGACTTGCAAGGACTACTTTTTAAAACTGTGTGGATTTTTAAAAACAGTAGGTCAGCAAGATTGGTTGCTCCAAAAGGAGGGCAAGAAGAATAAGTATTATTTATTACTCTAAGCAGTTTGGAGATGAGGGTGAGTGGGGTGGCTGGGTGGCTGGACCCCTATCAGGTATCAGATCTCTGAAATTCTTGAACGGTGCATCATCGTAGTTCAAAGAAACTATTTTGCCTTGCTTCCTTTATGCTTCATCAAAGGTAGCTATTTTTTTTTCCTATGATCTGAAGAAGGCTATCTTGGCTCCCTGGACAAATGCTGATGGAAGCACATGGTGTGGTGGGTAGGTGCAAGGAGAAAGCTGAGAATCCTAGGGGTAGAAAGGATTGATTGTACAGTATTGCCTTGACTCAACCTAATTTATGCTGCCAAATTTTGGAAGCTGCAATTAAGTATTTTTTCCATAGGTGTTTGGGCATGTTCAGCAAACCTTGTTTTCATGTAAGAAGCAGGTGAAGGTCGTCCTTTGTTGGCAGTGATTGTGACTGCCCTAGAATGTCCCTGGTGATCATATTTTATTAAGGCTAGACGTATCTGCTATGTATTTTGTCAGCTTTTAGTATTGCTTTACCATGTGTTTTCACAATGGCAAACCACTCAAGTGTCTGACAGAGGCTGCATCCAAATACTATAAGCTGAACAAAATGACAGTCTTTCTGGGAAATTCCCAAAACGTAGCAAACTGTGAGGGTTCTGGGTGTACCTTTTGAGTAAGAGCCGGTTTAGGCAAGCCATACCATCTGCAGTGCATCATTTGAGATTCTGAAAAATGAGTGGGGCATTTCCATCACTGGGGATGGTGGCATACTTGCCGAGAGGTGCATGAGACATCTGGCTTGTGCAGCTGAGTGTGGCTGTTTATGGCTTCAGGTCTTTGCCACTGCAAGGCCTACTGTGCATGTACTACCGGGCGTGATTTGGTGGTGTGTGTACATCTTGCTAGATTTGTGAAGATTATACACAGATATCTTGCACAGATATGTTGGGCACAACTGTGCATAGGCCAGCAGCCCTTTGACTGCATCATTCAGCATCCTGATTGAGTTACCTACTGGTAACTCAACCAGATTACAACAGAAATGGCTTGATGTATAGCTCCCAAGGGCTTACAGTCACACTGTTGTGTGCGTATGTATTTCCTATACTATCTCTGTCTATGTTGCAGGGTGTAGCTGGACTCCCCATCCATTGTGACCCATTAAGTTACCTGGCAGTGTTGCTAGCGAGTTGCTGGGTTGCTATGGAAACTCCCAGCTTTCTTGGGGTTAAAGCACCAATAATAGGGTTAGGAGAATTTTCCCCAGGCATTCTCTGTCAGTAACAGGTTTGGAGACTGTAAGTTGAGACCAAAGACCAAAGAGGCCATTCCAGACCAGCCTGAAGGACTGTTGCCTTGGGGCAAGAGAACAGAAGGCCAGACTGCCCCTTTGGCAATGGAATCGATCCCAGCTATTATGGGATGTACAGCTACTTCCATAGCATTTTGTGCACATCTAAGGAGGTAGCTGCACCGATGGATTGCAGCCCTGGCTTCCTGGGCCTGATGTGGATCTTTCCACCGAAAGCAACTTCGATCTCCTCGCTGCCTTGATGTTTTTCTTTTCCACCTGCCTTTCCACATTATTTCCCCAGATCCAATCCTGGTGGCTTGTTTTCAGGTTCCTTCAATCATGACCTTACCTTCTCTCTGGCTTCCCTTGCTTGTGAAGTGACAAAGTTGCCTGTCCCCTACACACACCTACCCACAAGGGCACACTTTTTCATCCAGAGACAACAAATGGGGTTGTATCACAGCAGTTACGAGCCAATTGCCTGGCAGTGTGATGGCATCTCCCTGTGAATGCTATGGGATTGCGCATATTTTTATATATAAAAAGAATACCGTCCTATCGTTGTGGCACTGAAGCAAATGAAAACAGCTTTCTTCTCAAGATGGACCTAAATAGTTCAGGTAGATTTCCAGTTAGAGAACACTGCACCAGATTTCTAGCAGAATGAAGAGAGTGGTCAAATGTTTCTAATCTCAGTGTAATCTTTTAAGCCATTTCTATTCCTCACATTTCTAATTCTCTGGATGCTCCATGTTTCTGAGATTTCCCATACTGGAATACAGTGAAAATTATTGGATGCCCCTCAAACTTCACAGTGAAATACCTCCTGAATTCTGGCCAAATTTTCCCCAAACTTTTTCTGGCTGCCCGAGACATTTCAGCACTGGACATTGAAACGGTTTCTTTCACCTCCTTTAGAAATGAACAAGTGACAATTTACTGTCAGAGGAGGATGCATAATAAAAAGATCCAAGGCTGTCATCTAAGCTTCCTCATGGCATTTGAGCGCTGGAGATGTGTTACGTTTTGGAGACCCGTCTCTACCTAAGAAACTGTTTGTAGCTTTACATAGGGCTGCTAGTCTCATCTTTTTTTTTCCTTTTTCTTTTCATCTCCACTTCTGTCTTCTCACTCAGTTGTTATTACCGGTATTAGTCTGAAGTATCATCATAGTGTGTGTCTTTTTTGAAGTCTCTAGGGAAAGCTACAGAGGGTAATTTTGCTTATTTTTCTTTGTCATTAGGAAAAAGAGACGAAGATAAACAAATCATTCATTTTATATATATATATATATATATATATTTAAAATGAAGTTTACAGTATGGGTGTAGTCTTTCCACCAGAAGCACTTTAGGGGCTAAATTCCTATTGTACAGCTGGTATGAGGGCAGAGGTTCTGCTGAAGTGGAGTAACACGAGAGGGAAATTTACATCCATTCGAAGAATTTCTCTTTTAAATCTGCTTTGTTTTTGTTTTTGTCTGATTTTTGTTGGGTAGCGTAACTTGCCTAGAAAAATAAGATACAATGCAAAAGTTCAGTGCCAGATCAATTTTATTTCCATTTCATTTTATATTATGTGTTATCTCTCTTACAATTTCTGTTAATCGAGGCCTTTCAGGGAGCTTGTGTCATATGTATTATTAACAACTTGGCAACAACAACTTTGTTGTTCATGAAAAAGAACAACGAAGTGATAAACCATATGAATCTTGTGTTGCAAAAGCAGAATGCAGTATCTACAACTAATTAGGATATTTCAACAGCTAAATACTGGGAGAAGAATCTCATTCTACAGTATTCCAGTATTTGAGGGGCTGCCGCAAAGAAGAGGAAGGTCACATTATTCACAAAAGCACCAGAGGGTAGGACAAGAAACAATGGTTGGAAACTGATCAAAGAGAAAAGCAACCCAGAATTAAGGAGAAACTTCCTGATAGTGAGGTCAATTAACCAGTGGAACAGCTTGCCCCCAGAAATCACGGGTGCTCCATCATTGGAGATTTTTAAGAAGAGGCTAGCTAGGCAGTCACTTATCTGAGAAGGTGTAGGTTCTCCTGCTTGAGCAGGGGGCTGGACTAGAAGACCTCCAAGGTCCCTTCCATCTCTATTCTATTCTATTTTCACTGTGTTTCCAATGGAACTGGTTTTGTACACTTTCCCCTGGTTAGCGAAGAATCCTCCTAGTCAACCCTTTGTTTTTAGATAAAAATAAACAATTCCACAAGGTGAACTCAATTGCTGATGGTTATAGGGATTTGTAATCACATCTGTTTATTGGGAATAGTCCTTATTACTTGTTCCTGTAAAAAAAAAATGCTTGTAAAATTTTTTATTAGTGTGAAAAGCAAACATGACTTGTCAAGAGTTTTAGTTCATGCTCAGGAAATTGAGAAGTTCAATATTCTATATATCAGAGTTAGAGCAGCCAGCAGCTCTCTCAAATAAGATGATTCCAACTTCCAATTTTCCTAGATCATGATGGCTGGAGAAGCTGGAACAGTATCTAAAGAGCCTCAGATTCTTCTCTCCTGTATCTACACATTCATCTGAGAATAAATCCACTAAACCCAGTGGGGATTCTAAAGAGATATATAAAGGATTGTGCTCTGTACAAAGCTGGATGTCTTTAATTTGTAAATAGGCAGTTGCTGAAGTACACTTGGAATGGTTGCCAATAAAATGTGACCTTATTTTCTAGCATATACTTTATAGTACAGATAACAAATTGGAAGAGCCAGTTTTCTGTAGTGGTTAAGGCACAGGGCTAGAAACTGGGAGACCGTGAGTTCTACTCCCATCTTAGGCACAAAACCAACTGGGTGACCTTGAGCCAGTCACTCCCTCTCTGCCCTGGGAAGAAAGTAAAGGCAAATCACTTCCAACACATTGCCAAGAAAACTACAGGGACTAATCAGCAAGGATTCAAAGGCACACACGCACAAAACTCCCCCCTAACAATTCCAAATTGGAAAAAGATAAATATTGCAGAGAGGACTAAATTAAAGGCACAGTAGAGCTCTTGGCAATGTGTTAACTATGAGTTGTTGCTATGCAGAGCAAAACGCTCAGGCACTGATTCTTGGTATAAAACATGGGAATGTTGCAACTGTGAATCTATTTCCATTTCAAAGCAGGAATATTCAATCCAATATCCAGTAATTCAATAATGCAGTCATTTTTGTGAATGGATTGATTTTGGCAGAACTTTTCATTGCCATCTTAAGATAGGTTTACTTTACACATAAACATGACCCTGTGGAACCAGTGGAACAGCCGAATACAACAGATGAATCTACACTACTGATTTTGTCATATATAATGCAATCCTCCAAAACAGATCTTCTCCAAAGTGAATCCCAATGCATTCAATGAAATTTATTCTCTGAGGAACTGTATAGCCCCAACAATTTTCCCTGGAAAGCAATACCGAATTTGGTCAAACTTAGAGCTGTAAAGCAACCAGAGGGAATCTGATTAATTTTATTAAAAAACCCAAGCTTCTCTTCCTTAACTTTGCTCTAAACAGTTTATTTTATAGCTCGATTATTGTGTTTGTTTGCTCCTTCTTTATTCCTGTCAACATGCTGATTGTAAGCATAGCTCTAAGCTGTTTATATACTATTCCCAGGCCGAAAAATTAATGATGTGGCATGTGCAGACTACAATAATATATTGCTGCAATTCAGTTGAAATGGAAAGCTTTTGCTTCAAAAACATATTGAGAAAACTACTACCAAATAAATCACTTTCTACCCCAAATCCTAATCATTTTATAACGTAGGCATTGATTAACTTTAGACTGCTCATTGCCATAGATTAGAACTAGAGAAGAAGTGACTGATTAGGGCTGAAAAGCAATAATCAAATTACCTTGCCCAATAGTAGTAACTGTGAGAGTGATCTTGGAGTCCTAGTGGACAATCACTTAAATATGAGCCAGCAGTGTGCTGCAGCTGCCAAAAAAGCCAACACAGTGCTAGGCTGCATTGACAGAAGGATAGAATCAAGATCACGTGAAGTGTTAATACCACTTTACAATACTTTGGCAAGACCACACTTACCACAATGTAAAAAAAAGATGTTGAGACTCTAGAAAGAGTACAGAGAAGAGCAACAAATTAGGAGACTGGAGGCTAAAACATATAAGGAACGGTTGCTGGAATTGGATATGTCTAGTTTAACGAAGAGAAGGACGAGGGGGGACATGATAGCAGTGTTCCAATATCTCAGGGGCTGCCACAAAGAAGAGGGAGTCAAGCTATTCTCCAAAGCACCTGAAGGCAAGGCAAGAAGCAATGGGTGGAAACTAATCAAAGAGAGAAGCAACCTAGAACTAAGAAGAAATTTCCTGACAGTTATAACAATCAGTAGAACAACCTGCCTCCAGAAGTTGTGAACCCTCCAATACTGGAAGTTTTTAAAAGGAGATTGGACAGCCATTTGTCTGAAATGGTATAGGGTTTCCTGCCTGAGCAGGGGATTGGACTAGAAGACCTCCAAGGTCCCTTTCAATTCTATTATTGTTGTTGTTGTTGTTGTTGTTGTTATATCTTCAGCCAAGGACAGCTCTAAAACAAAAAGGGGCTTGGATTATTTCTGAGTCTTGAACTATGTTTGCAAGCACACAAAATTGGTGTGCTGTAAGTTGCTTTAAATTCCCATGCCATTTTCTCTCTTACACCTATTTCCTGACCTGTGGAGGCCTCTGGATTCCATATCCTCTTTCTGCCTCAGCTTTTCAGCCATACTAAGTCTCCTTTTAGTCTTCACCTTCTCTGCTTTCCTTTCACCTTTTTGTTGGTATGGTTTCTTCCCAATATGATAACAATGTCAAGAATTAGGTCTTTAAACCTTCCTTCCCCTGGCTGCATTTTAAGTTGTGTTTCCTTTTACAGAATGATTTGCATTTTAAATGTAAATAAGTTATTTAAACATAATCCGGATACAAAATTTAATCTGATTTGGAAATCATTTTTGGATTATATTCTACTCATGGACTTGTCCCACATCCCTTAACTTAAAGCAGAGGTCCCCAACCTTTTGGGCACCAGAGACCAGTTCTGTGGAGAGAGTTTTTTCCACGGACCAGAGGGTGCATGGTTTTGTGTGCTGCCTGCATCCCATGCATGGGGCTTTTCTTGTTTGTGCGGACCAGTTGCTGGCATGCCACGGCCTGGAATAGGTCCACGTACTGGGGGTTGGGGACTGCTGACGTAAAGGACAGGGTTTTTTCCCAACTGATAAGCCTAATTTTTCATTTTGATTTATAATTTGTATTTTGCTTGTTACTGCTGTTGATACCTAATTTTAACTAATAAAGTTCTGCGCATGAAGATACGATATCCAAATATGTACAACAAATGTTATTTTGAAAAAGTGTACTCACTACAGTCAATTTTATGATCCTTGCAAATCTCTTGCCTGTTTATTTTGTACTCCTCTACCATTTCCCCGCTTTGGGTTCTTTTTGTTTGGTCTTTTTCCCTCCTTTTAAAATATTGAAGAAATTAAAAAAAATAATTGTGTGCTTCTTCGGCCATAATCTATGCACTGCCTTTCAGTGACTTATAGGTTGTTCAAATCTGTTCATGATTGCATTCTAATTGTCTTTCCTACTGTTATACAAAGTGAAGCTGTAGGAAGATGATGTAATGATATGTGAGAAAGACCTTGAGAAAGATTGGGGAGGGGGGGAGAGAAGAGATGCTGCCTAGGAAACACTCAGATAAGAGAGGGCATAGCCTGCAACTACATAATGGGCAGAAAAAGAGGCACAGAAAGTACCTAATTTTGGGGGCCGTAAAGGAGATGGTGGGAGATTTGCACATTCAGATTTGCAAGATTCTGTTAATATAGCTTTACAATAAAGAAAAATTAGCTCATCTGGTTTGGTTTTCTGTCTGGTCTACCTGGGAAGGCTGACAGATGTCTCCCTATTCACACCCCCATTTACCTACTTAGTTAAAAGAAGGGCTCCATTATCTGAGCTGCAAAAAAAATCCAAGTGAGCCATAGATGGCGGTAAAAGGATACAGAACATTCTTACTGTTTGCTACCAGGGATGGTAGCACAATGGCTCTCTTGATTCCTGCAACCCAGATATGGGATGCCTGGGCAAAAATGGGGTTGGGTAATTTTAATTCAGATGTTGCAGGAATCCAGCCATTGCTTTTAAGAGATTGTGTAATCCTCATCCTCACATTAAGAAATAACACAGTTTATTCTTTGATATTCTGTGATATAAATATTTTATAGCACTCGTGTTTCATTAGCCTAGACCTAGGGTTCAGTGTCTTGTCTTTTCAGTCTTCGGGATGATCCTGTCTACTAGAGTCAACATTACAGGATTCAGGATGAGCTGACTGGTGATGAACTTGTTTAAAAGTGTCCCATGTGCAGCCAGTTGGGGAAAGCCTTTCTTCTTAGTTAATAGACAGAAAAAGAAGTCAACTTAGGCCTCACATATATGTGTGCCAGCTTTTCTCAGTCTCTAAGATGCAAGTACTCCTACACTGCTGCATTTCTGTAATTGCAGGGAATAGAGCAGCAGTTCTCAACCTGTGGGTTGCGACCTCATTTGGGGTCGAACAACCATTTCACGGGGGTCGCCAAGCACCGCAGTCCGCCTTTTTTTTTTTTTGGTTGGCCATTTTTTTTGGTCGGCCATTTTTTTCCCTATTGCGATGCAGGCTGTCATGCCACGCATGCGCGATGCGCCCCATGACGCCACGCATGCGCGGTGCGGGCCCGCCATTTTTTTTGGTCGGCCATTTTTTCCCTATTGTGATGCGGGCCGTCGTGCCGTGCATGTGCAATGCGCCCCGTCGTGCCACGCATGTGCAGTGCGGACCCGCCATTTTTTTTGGCCGGCCATTTTTTTTTTGGTCGGCCATTTTTTTCCCTATTGCGATGCGGGCCGTCGCGCCATGCATGCGTGATGCGCCCCGTCGTGCCGCACATGCGCGATGCACCCCGTCGCGCCGCACATGCGCGATGCGGGCCGGGTCGCGCCGGGGTCGCACTGCGCTTGCGCGGCGCAGGCCGGGGTCGAGCCCCGGAAAAGGTTGAGAACCGCTGGAATAGAGGTTCAGTTGGGAGGCCTGTTCAGTGTCTACAGAGATTCTCAGTCATCCAGATCATGGTTGTCCCAAAGGTGCTTTTTCAGAAGGCAACTGGACTTTCTTTTTTTTTTTTAATATGTTTTACTGATTTTTAACATACATCTTAATATTTGGTAAACAGCATGTTATCTGGGCTAGTGTTTAAAAAACAATAACAATTTCTATAATTCTATAGTCCATATAATAGCTTTACTTGATTTCCACCTCTTCCAATAATATTCTCTTTTGCCAACCTTAAATTAATACAGTTCTTATTTAAATAAGTGACAATTAAATATAGACATTTTTCTCATGTTTCTGCCAATAATAACCACATCAATATAAAGCAGCGGTTCTCAACCTTTTTCAGGCCACGACCCCGACCTGTGCCGTGCATGCGCGCGTGACCCCAACCTGCACTGCGCATGCGCGGCGCAACGGTCCGCATCATGCATGCACGGTGTGGCGGGCGCATCGTGCATGCGTGGCGCGGCGGGCGCATCATGCATGCATGCCACGCACGCAATGGGGCGCATCACGCATGCACGGCGCATGCACGACAGGGCGCATTGTGCATGCACGATGCGACGGAGTGTGACGCGCATGCGCGGCACGCGCACGACGGTCCGCATCACACATGCGCGGTGCGACGACCCGCATTGCACGTGCACGGTGGTTTGCATCGCGTGTGCATGGTGCAACAGGGCACATTGCACGTGCGCGGTGTGACCGGGCGCATTGCGTACGCACAGCGTGCATGTGACAGCTCGCATTGTGCATGCGCGGCACGCGTGTGATGGCCTGCATTGCGCATGCGCAGTGCGTGTGCGGCGGGGCGCAACAAGCATGCGCGGCACGACGGCCCACATCGTGCATGCGCGGTGCTACCCCGCGCATGCACGGTGCTGCCCCCTGCGCCGGCCGAGGGGGAAAGGGGGGGAAAATGGCGGACTGCGATGTTTCGCGACCCCCGTGAAATGGTCGTTCGACCCCAAATGGGGTCGCGACCCACAGGTTGAGAACCGCTGATATAAAGCTTCTTTTCACTGATCATCTTGATTGAGGAGGCAACTGGACTTTCTTGTGTTTCTTTTGAAGACTTTTCACTTCTCATCCAAGAAGCGTCTTCAGCTCTGACTGGATGGTGGGGAATGGAAGGGTTTATATTCCTTGCAGACAGCTGGTCATTTGCATTCTTTTAGAGAATTGTTGAGGCCACTTGGAGGTTTATCTGTGTCCTCAGGGTCACCTGGGTGGTGCAAATGTGTGTGGAGCCTTCTTGGCTGCAGAATATTTTCTGCCCTGTATCCCTTCACTACACTTCAGTTTGAGATGCAGACAACACAGACTCATTCCCATCAGCCTGTTCAGTGAGCGCACTTAGGCTCTGGAATGCCATCCCGAGGGAGGCCCCTGTCACTTCCTCATTAGCAATCACCTTCCAGAAGATGGAGAATTAGGAGAGACTTGGGTGCATAATTCTCATGCCATTTTTAGTATTTGAAATGCTTGGCATTTCCCTACTATTTTGTGGTCTTCTGGATTGATTTTGATAGGGCTGATGTTATGAGCCACTTATTACTATATCAGATATATACAAGTTAATATCTTGAGCAGGAGTGACCCAATATGACATTGATGCCATCTTTTGGCACTCTGCCCTTTCTCTGCCCAACCAATTTGTTTTTCTTAGTCCTTTTCCCCGAATCCTTGCAAATTTTGCAACCCAACATGCTTCCTAATTGCCCTCCTTTTCCCATTCAGCTTGTTTCCGTCATTTAGTTTCCAGGCCTTCAATCATATGCTGTACTCTTGGTTTTATTCTCCTTAATTTTGTAGTTCATCTTCCTATCCTTCTTCTTATTTGCTGGGGTCATATATCACGCTCAGCTCTAATGTGGTTTGCTTAGGTTTGGTTTGTTATCATTACCATCACTAAGAACCCAGGCACTGTGGCTTAAGAACTGATTAAAGATATGTGAAATTTATTGTTTTCCTCAGCATCTTGTCCTCAGGCCTTTTTTGGGGGGGGGCAAGTCTTCCCCACGAGTTTCTTTCTCCATCACTGCCTATTCTAGTTCTTTTTACTGCATTACCTGTTCTTCGGGTTCCTGTATCTTAGCTTCCTTATTCGAGGTGCTCTTATCTTATTTATCATCTGAACTCTCTGTCTTTCTGCATGCAGTATTTTTTCTTCTTCATGATGTTTTTGCTGGGTACACATTACCATTTTACTTTCCACTTAGAAATGTGAGTGTTTGTGAGCATGCAGTTGCTAATTGTTTTTCCCTCTTCAGTTAAAATACTTTTAAACATTCCATGACACTATAGCCATTCAGCCAATGGATAGGACCTTGGAGACTAATCCACAGTGGGCAAACTCTAACACTGTCAGTGAAGATTCTCATAGAATGGATTTTCTATTCAGCCCCTTTCCCTCCCTCAGTGATGGATTTAAGCCACTGGATTCCATCTAATGGGCAGCTGTTAATTCTACTGTATATAATAGATTTTATCTCAAGAGAACATACAGATTTTGATCATTTCAAGCACTTCAACCACAGGAACTGCTCAGAAGTGAGTGACATTAAACTTAATAATTTCTCTCCTTCCAGGTTGCATATTTAAGAAAATGGAGCAAAACCTCCAGAGGTCTACATGCCCAGTATCCACCAGCTTCTAAAAAAAACCTGCTAAAAATCTTCTTAATTCCAAGTTTCTGCATTTTGCAACTTTTTTTTTTTACACCAATGAATATAAAGCACTGGTTAAGATATTTAGCAAGTTGCTTGTCAAAAGGATAGATTTAAAAAGTCAGAAAGGAATAAAGACCAAAGAGACAGAAATTGAGTGAAAATTCAAATCCAAACCATCCATAAAAGAAAATTGCAATATTTTACTTCTGGGCTCCATGCAGCTGCCTCCAGATATTATCTTCAGCTCTTTAAACATGGAGCCAGAAATCTATGGATTTGTTGCTGAGATTCATGACGATGACTCACCCAGAATTGGCTGCATGAATATGGCCCCAGCTCTCAATGTTTCTTTGTGCAAGGAAGATCAAGTCTGCTATTGCTCTGTTTGAACAAGAAAGAGCATCTGGGTCTAACGATACCCCTTGGGGTGCTTTTAGAATGCATTGTGGAGCTAGATTTTGAGAATGGGCAGTTTGACCATCCTTTGAGAGAAAAGGCATTGGAAATTTCACATGGGTGCCACAGATCCTCTTGATACTGAGGAAAATGTCCTACTAGCACTATTACAGCAGATTTCACAAATGAACAAATTTTAAGCTGGTTTTTATAGTAGTTCTCAGATCTTTACCTAACAGAGACTACATTTGCAGGATAAACTGACACGTGCTTAACTTCCATAAATATATGGCAATTAACAGTTAACCATGGTTACAGTTAAGCAGCCAACACACCCCTCCCCCACCTCCCAATTACCAAATACATAACATCTTCATATCCCGCCTTTTCTTTTCTCCTGGAAAAACACCAATTTGAAATGAATTGGCCGAGAGAAAATGACTGACCCAAACTTACCCAGTGGCAGAGGAAAGCCTTGAGGCTCTCTAGTCCGGTGGCCCCCAACCTTTCTGGCCCTGTGGACTGGCAGTGGCAAGGGGAAAGGGAAGGTTTTGCGCAAATGCCCAGCCCTTGCACAAATGGCGCTTTGCACACTTGCCCACCACTTATGCAACCCGGTTCTCAACAGGCCACAGACTGGTACTGATCCATGGACCAGGGGTTGGGGACCCCTGCTCTAGTCCATCCCAACATTGTAACCACTAGGTCATGCCAATGCAAATCAGAGCTAATCATCCATCATCCATTTTCTTCTTTTTGCAGGGATAGAATCCCAGTAATCAGTTGACAAACAGTTGACAAACAACAGAAAGCTCATGTACAGACATTACACAGGACACAGGGAATGTCTAATGCTTCCCACATCCCCCTCTTTTCCGATAAGGTAGCCCTTCAAAATTGCAAAGGATAAAAAACAAATATGAAACAGCAGAACAGATGTTCCTGCTATGTCTGACCTAGTTTTCTTAAAGGACTAATAGTTACCATTTACTTTGGACCATGCTACACATTACACCAAGGGCTCTACTTGACCAAGACAAACGTATTAGAATTACTTTACCTCTCAAGATGCATATTTCCATCAAAAGCATTACATCTGCGCCATGTGCTATAATGTGTGATAATTTGGAGCAAAATTTAGGAATTAGAACTAGTGACCAATTTTCCCATTCTAAATGACTAGGTTCCTGAGCTAGTTGCAGTTTGTTATCCCCTACATATAGACCCTGAATGCCACTTGAGATGTTTGGAGAAAGATCAGACATAATTGCAGTCAATAAATGAAAGGAAGGAACATCATGATAGCTAGATGATGCTATAGCCTACTGTTAACCCTAAAATAGATTTGGACTTTGATGTGACGCAATGCACACATATTTATATGCCAAGTCTTAAAATCAGTTGGAGTTTTTGGAACTGCCTGACAGGATTATGAAGGAGGTGAAAAACTGCAAAGATAGCCTGTGACATTATGAATCAAAATAGAATATTGTCTAAAAAGCTGTATCATTATACTTACTTTAAACTTTCAAACACTGCAAAGTTTTCTTCTTCCCCTTTTGGGAACTTATTCTGTTATAAAAGGAGGACTGTTTGTATATGTAGAATTTCATTTGCAAAAATATCAGAAGCCTCTAGTAACCAGCAATCATTAACAATTGTTCATATGGATGCAAATCGAGCCACAACAGAATACCAAAGAAAGATTATGAACATTGTTGTCCAACGTATCTGGAGGGCAGCAGGTTGGGGGAAAATGCTTAAATCCCATCAAAATCATTGGGACACATCAGTCACCATTTCATTTAATTAATTAAATTTTAACCTCTGAAACAAAAAATTTCAATGCACTTTGTCTTCTGTAAACTGAGATGCTCAGTAAACTTGGAGATGAAAAGTTTTCTACTCATGAAATCAATGTGACCTCGGGTCATCATATAGATTCCACCTTATAGGAGAGATGGGGGCATAAAAATTTAATAAAGAAGTAAACACACTATCATGCTTTCCTCCTTGATGATGTGACCTAAGATCCTTTACTGGCTCTTTGGCCATAGGAAAAATGGAGGACTTCTAGAGAATTGGAGCACATGTTGAAAGTGTGTTCTCCTGTGAGTGGAGAGAGAGGCAGAACTTATGGCTTTAGCCTCAGCCTCATTTTCCCACTCTGTGTGAAGTAAGAAGGTCATGCTAATGAAGCATGAAGGGAATTCTGACAGAAAAAAGGCGTCATAAATTCATAAATGCACAGACACTTCAAAGTATGACATAGCCTGATCCCCTCTCTCCACTGAAGGACAATGCCTCTGATTAAGAGCTAGTTTGGAGTACACATGAAGCTTCCATGAGAGGATAGAAATAGGGGATTTGATTATAAAAGTTGGGAGGTATTCTGCAAAGAGAAAAATGAAGCTGTTGGTTCAGAACAAAACATGCCGATCCTTCTGACTTGTGCTTGAAATCTAGCAATCAAGGCTGTACTAAAAGCTGCATGGCTACTGCTTGCTTGAGTATTTCCTTTTAAAGCTGGCTGCTTGAGGTTCTACAGCAAAAGCCAGTTTCCATCTCTGACTTACAACCTGTAGGGAACACAGGATAAACAGGCTTAGAGAAGTTATACCAAAACTTATAGTGAGTCCTTATATTTCCCCCCAGGATGCCGTTTGGCTGCATCGGACTGCGGGATGAAAAGAATTACAACAACCTTTCTGACATCACCGACAAGTATGAGATTGGACAGCTGCTACGAGCGTAAGTAGGGATCCTGCCTGAAACTACTCCCAGTTTGCTGGAGTCCTGAGGGCCACCTTAGAATGCAATGGATTTGCAACTAGCGTCCTAATAATTTGAGAGATGCGTCATGAAGGAAGCCTCTTCCTTTTTCTCCACCTATTAGGAGATCCCCTGCAGTAACACTGCCACATCCAATACACTGTGGCATCTTCTCATAGTCAGCCTATTATGAAATAGGCATATGGATTTCAAATTGCAGAACAGGTACGCTATTTTCTTTGCTGTTATCAGGTACATTCAAGATTCTGAGTTTATACCTCCTGGCTGTGGATCTATGGCCTTCTTTTCACTATGGATTAATAGCCCCTCTCTCTCTGCTTGTCTTGCTCTTTGTGCTGGGGTTCCTGAAATGCAGTCCATGATGCTCAGTGGATACGGAGATTCATCTCAGCCTGTACCTGGCCAGCTAATTTGCTGCAAGCAGCAAGAGGAAGGAACAGCAACATAGGTGCTGTGAAATAGCTTATCTGATTGCAGCTGCATTACTGATGAGCAATAGCTACCAGTAGTAGATGGCTTCCCACTCTGACTGCCAAATAGACAATCCAGTCCATATGGTATTTATAATATAACAACTCAATTTCAAACTTTTTCAACACAAAGATTACAACGCTCAGTGATGAATAGACAGTATCAATACATACAACAGTATTGCTAATACCAGACCACCAAAACTAATAATTATGTTAATAATAGAAGAGTTAAAACGATTAGAAAACTATTCTAACAGAACAATTCCTCTATGTCATGGGTGTCAAACTCGCCAGGTCATGTGATGTGCCGCAACATATCGCAAACTCTTTTTGCATTGCTGGCAATGGGGTGGGCATGGCTTTGGTATGATGAAACCGGCCTGCAGGCCGGCAGTTTGACACCCCTGCTCTTTGTTCTCTACTGTGGCCTACACCCTCTAGAACAGGGGTCTTCAAACTTGGCCCTTTTATGACTTGTGGACTTCATCTCCCAGAATTCCTCAGGAATTATGGGAGTTGAAGTCCACAAGTCATAAAAGGGTTACATTTGAAGACCCCTGCTCTAGAATAACATGCACCCAGAGCTATAGATGGCACTCACTCTCCTGGTATTCCAGGAAGCCCTTAAGATCTGGTTTGGTTTCCAGTTAATATGGTTGTTATTAACTGGTGGGGCCCCTGTGGCATTTTTGTATAGTTTATATCATTGGTCGTGTAGTAGTTCTAGTCATGTGCCTGTTAGACGGATTTTAACTGCTTTGTGTGACAATTCTGGGCTCCATTATGGCCATAAGTCAAGAACTACGTATAGCTAAAAATTACTACTGCAGTCTAATATTTTCCATATAGGATGTCCTACAGATTTAAGAGCATAAGCAAGAATCCCACTCTGTGCTAGATTTCCTTGATGTCACTCAGCCTCCGTTAAACTGAGCCCAAAGAAGAGTTAAAAATTTGAACTTCTTAACTCCAGCCAGCAATTAGATAAATGCCAGTGATAAGGCTGTAAGTGAGGCAGTCCACTTTTCTTTACAGGTAATTCTGTGGTATGTCCTTGCTGAAGAAATTTATTCTATGGCCTAAAAACATTGTTTATGTAAGGCTTCCCAAAATGTAAATCAAACTTGGAAATAAAATAACCTTAATGACTTTTATCTTACCCCCAAATACACAAAGGAATTCTGGATGTTTCTGTCCTGGTGTTTTGCCTTTACCTATTAACTCTATTTATATGCTCTCTTTTCTCCACTCCAAGGAGGTAAAACACTGTATAAGCTCTTCTGTCTCTTTGACACATACATTTTATTCCTACAGTAAGCACATGAGGTAGGTGAGGCTGAAAAATGGGGACCATATTGGGCCTTAAAATCTCTCTAGTCTGTTTTGCCTTTTTTTTGATCCTGACCAGAGAAAGCATGTCAAATATAGTTCTGATAGCTAAAACAGTTTTAATTAGTTGATGCTGGGATAAACAACAGGCATTGGACATCTCTTTCCATTTTGGCTATATACCATCTAATGATATTTGGCTGGTAACTACAGAAAACAGAACATCAAGAACATCAACCTAGACATTAAAAAAACGGGGTTCTTTCTGATCCCTATTCCACAGGAAGGAATTCTGTGAGATCTGTGTGGCCCGCGAACGACAAACAGAGAGGCTGTACATCTGCAAGAAATTTCTCAAGAAAGATGGACGCAAAGTGCGAAGAGCAGCCAAGAATGAAATCTTCATCCTAAAAATGTAGGTTCCTGATGTGTATATGTGTGTGCACGCATGTACAAGAATTTGACCTTGTCCTTCTGCATCCTTGAGTAGCAAAAGGAATTTCAGTATGAGCCACCATCTATATCACTCTAAATATACTCCTTTTTTGTAGCAACTGCCAAATGAATTAGATATACAGATATCCAAATGGCCACTAGATGGCCACTCTTTGCTGTCATCTAGGGGTTGTCCAGATTTCTGCATCCTCAGTGATGGCTAAACTGAAGAGTGTCTATAATGAATTAATGGTCACTCTAGCTAGGTTGTAGCATATAATGTTCAATTATGACAACAGATGTACAGGGAAGGTACTTGAGCGCACCAGAATAATGAGAGAGGGAACAGAGAGACCAAAATATTGGGGAAAATTAAAACAACAGACAGCAGCAAACATGCTGAGGTATTAAGGAGCCATCTGCTTCTTTGTTTTCCTGGCAAGGCTTCTGTGCCCTTTAACAACTGTATCACTACTACAGCTTTCCTCCTCACTATTTTTGAAGAGTGGAAAAATATTCTCTTAATGGAAACTGCATCTATGGAGAAAATATGATCAACATACAATCAAATAAGAGCTGTGCAAGATAGCCAAACTTTAGATCAAGCAGGGTTGGATGAGAATCCTCTGATTAGCTGGCTCGGGATAACTGCTAAAGCATCCGTTTCCAGACTTAATTGGAAACATTGCAATGCTGATCTTTCCCACCAGAAAGTGGGTCAACGCTGGCATGCAGGGGAGAGCAGAATGGCTTCTCTTTTCAGATGATTTAGTGACATAGGACAAAGGACTACTGCGTATGTTTACTCATTTAAAATCACACTTTTTGTCCACTGCACCAAACTGATGTAAATGTGATTCCAAGGGAATCTTCTAGATCAGGGGCCTTCAAACTTAGCCCTTTTATGACTTGTGGACTTCAACTCCCAGAATTCCTCAGCCAGCTTGTCACAAGTCCACAAGTCTTAAAAGGGCCAAGTTTGAAGACCCCTGTTCTAGATAGTCACTGAGCCAGATTCAGCTCTATCCTGGGACCATTATAGCAAGTCTCTGGCTATCAAAATGATGAAAAGAACTAGGCTCAAGATCTGCAGAAACTTACTCAAGTGGGGGGAGGGGAGAGGGCTTCCTGCCAATCAAAGCTCGATATATATATTTGCAGCAGTAAAGTAACAATGAAAACTCCTGGTTTCCCAGTATGTATGTTTCTCTGCAACCAACAGATACCTAGAAGCAGGGTTCTACCCCACTAGACAGCACCCAAGGTGCAGACTGTGCAGAGAGACTTCAATCCAAAACACATTTGCAGGAACAGTACACACTGAACAGCACAACCAAATAGCTGGCATTGTATACAGGAACATCTGCACAGTATATGGGCTAAACCCTCCCAAGCCCAGATGGGAGGTTCCATAGGTCATGGAGAATAACAGAACTTGGATCATGTGTGATTTCCAGATTCAAGCAGACAGGCAGACAGGCATTGGCCAGTCAACCCACACATCATTGTAGTAGACAACAGCAGTTGTGATAAATGCAGCAGTGCCAAGTGACAGCAACTTCAAGGAGGAGTCCCACAGGTGCTTCCCCCCCACAAAGGCAAGTGGACTTGCTTGTTTTTTTCCCCCTTTGAAAACATTTTACTTCTCATCTTTTCTTAGGAAAAAAACTAAGGAAATCCAATTGCCTTTTGGGGGGGCGGGGCAATCACATTTGAGACATCCATGACCTGGATGATTGAGAATCTTCGTAGACATCAGGAAGGAGTATGAGAATTGGAGAAGTACCAGGGCCTGAAGGAGGAACTTGAGAGGATGTGGAAAGTAAAGGTCAAAATGGTGGCAGGGACACACAGGGTTGTGACTTCTAAGTTAGAAGAGTTGGCTCCAATAGACCCCAGGAACAATATCAGATCTCTCTGCCACAGAAGAGTGCAGTGCTAGGCCAGTTAAGATACTCTGCAGAGCCCACATCCTCCTATGCCTCTGGTAGAGGACCTGAGATTGAGGGGGGACACATAACACCCACAGCAGCAAGGTTTTTTTTAAAAAATATGTATATAGAGGATACAAAAAGGCTACACACCCGTTAAAATGCCAGGTTCTCCTGCATGGGTGGATTCCGAATCCACCAATGGGTTAACACTGTCCTCTGCCCAATGGGAGACTAGGTCCGAACTTTAGCTCCGCCTCCGGCTTCCTTCTTCCCCAGTTTTTACCTAGTCTAAGCCCAAGGAACAGCTCTTTGCGTAGCTCCGCGAAAAGAGAAAATTTCTTTTCGGTTAGGACTGGTAGAAAGGTTTTTTGTTGATTGTTTTGGAGTTAGTTTAGTTCGAACTTTAGTTTGAATTGTTTTTTGACCTCAGAGATTTTTTTCTGGCATTTTTCCTCGGGACCTTCGGTCGATCCTTCCCCCCCACGCTTTGGGAGCGCGGCTGCGAGCCCGCCCGGGCCTAGGGCCTGGGAACAGCGGAGGGAAAGGGGGAAATTTCCCTGGACTCCGCTATTCGCTTCGCAGCGCCCCAGGAAGCTCCGAGGGACCAGGCGTCGAGGAAGCTTCGAGGAGATCGACGCTGATCGTCGCCCAAAAAACCGCAAGTGGGGCAAGGGGGCGCGGGGAGGAGTCCAGCCAGTCAGCCGGGAGGCGGACAGAGGCCGGGACCGTCGGTACCGGAGGGGTAGGCCGAGGCCAGCTTCCCTTAAGGCACCGCGTGGCCGGGAGCACAGAGCTCCGAACGAAAATTCGGCGCGGCGGCCATTTTTAAAAAGGGGCGGTCTCGCCTACTGGCGCGAAGCGCCATTTTGGATAGGGGGCGTATCAGAGCGCCTCAGACCTCTGATTGGGCCCTCGTTTTCTGGCGCGAAAGCCTTTAACCCCTGGCGTGAAAGTCCTTTGTTTTCTGGCGCGAATCTCCTTTCTTCACCCGGTCGAGTTGCCTGCGGGGCCTGGGGGAAGGGAAGGGACTGCCGGTGAGGCGGAGGCCTAGCTCCGGCTGCCAGACCAAGGAAACGGAGACCGAGCGCCCAGGGGGGTCCAGCTGGAGGCGCGTGTGTGTGTGTGTTCTCGGTGTTTTTGGCTCCTAGCAGATTCCCCAGCGGAGTCAAGGCGGTCTGGACGGGCATAGGGACAAAACTCCCTGGCTAGTTTTCCTCGTGACCGCAGGAGCTCTTTGACCAGGCACGTTAGGGGCATTCCCTGTAGCGCTGCCGACATCGGTCTGTGCCTACTAGATACCCGGAAAGGGTGCTTCTTGGCACATGGCAATGGCAGAAGGAACACCGGCCCAGGGCTCAGCGCCCCCTCCGTCGCCGACTAGACGCAGAACGGAGGAAGCGGGGGGGGGCAAGAAGAAGGCCAAAACAAAGCATCTGTCTGAGCCATCAAGGGCGGACGAGCGCCAGGCCGCAAGGAGACACCAAGCCTTGGAGAGGGAGTTTGCCAAGGCGCAGAGACTGAGGGACAGCGGGATGGAAAGTCCGGCCTTGTCCCTCGGGGAGACACCAACCTCCTTCGAGCCTGCAGAGGCGGTTGAACAGGAGTGGTCCCCCAGGGGGGAGACAGAAAGGGAGGTGTCCCCCATTTCGGTGCCATCTTCACCAGAGCATTCAGAGCCTTCCACAAGCCAGGAGGATCCTGAGCACAGAGGTAGGAAAAGAAGGAGATCTGGTAAGTGGCCTTCACGACTTCATTCCCTCTTAGAGGAAACATTAGTGCACCTCAGGGCCTCTAGGAGGAGTTCTCCTCCCAAGAGAGCTCACAAAACACGCACACCATCTTCCCGTGGGGAAAAGATATTGTTTCAGGATTCTGATGAGTCTGAGAACTCTCCACAGGTGGCAGACGAGGAGCAGGAGGACTGGGACGATGAGGATGCCCCGTTGTCAGAAAATGAGGATGCAGAGCCACAGGCGGCCCCAGTGTCAGGTTTATTTGACCATAATCTGTTTTATTCCCTCATGATTAAGACATGCTCTGTTCTAGAACTGCCAGCTAAGACCAAGGAGGCCAGACCGCCGTCCTCAGAGGAGGAGGACGCAAAGGATCCCTTGCTTCACGCACCGGTGTCAGAGGTGATCCAGGTACCATGCACTAAGGTGTTCAGGTCAACGGTAAGGACCCAGTGGTCAAATCTAGGCACCATCCCAACGCCTAATGGCGTGGAAAAGAAAATGTATAATGTTTGCAGTCCACTAGCAACTTTAATAGAGGTGCCACAGGTGGACGCTCCACTAAGCTCTCTTCTTCCTTCCTCAGCCATCCCAGGAGACCTAGCAGAATCCATGAAGGCGGAGGATAGGAAGGTAGAACTTTCCCTCCGCAGGGCTCACCATTCATCTGCCTGGGCCATCAGAGCCGCATCTACGAACTCATTAGTCGCCAGAGCTGCGATCAGGTGGCTGCGGGAGATCCAGGCAAGTGTCCCACCTGAGCAGGTACGTGTAAGACAAACACTAACCAAACTGCGGAGGGCAACGGAATTCATGGCAGATTCCGCACTGGCCGCGTCCAGATACTCAGCTAGATCCATTGCAGGGACAGTGGCAGCTAGGAGGTTAGTATGGCTCAAGAACTGGAAGGCGGACCTTAAGTCAAAATGGCGTCTCGCCACAGCTAAGTATGCAGGATCAAAGCTCTTCGGGGCAATCCTGGATCCTTACCTGATAGAAGACAAAAACAAAAGGAAGGTGCTAGCTCACCCTTCCAAAAGAACGGACAAGGGAACCCAGGAGTTCCGTAGGCAGGCCCCCCGTCAGAATGGGGCCGGAGAATGGAGGCAGCCCTTTCAAGGGGGACGGTCCTGGGAAGGGCCCAGAAATCCGCGCACCTTCTCATACAGGCAGGAGCGCGGTCAGGACCGTCCAGCCGCGGGCAGGGGCCAACCGTCCAAACGCCCTTTTAAAGGGGGGGGAGGACGACCCTACAGACGTTCCAAGTGACTCTTGGAACAGCCCCATCGGGGGTCGCCTGGCACGGTTCAGCGAGGCATGGCAGGCGACCACGACGGATGCCTGGGTCAGGGAAACAGTGACCCAGGGCCTAGCAATAGAATTCTACTCCACACCACCAGATCACTTCATAAGTTGCCCACTATCACGCAACAGGACCAAGGCGGGCCTCATAGTTCAGGCCATTGGACACCTGGAGGAGATAAGGGCCATAGAGCAGGTTCCTCCAGGACAGGAGGGGCAAGGCTTCTACTCCATCCTCTTCCTGGTACCAAAGACATCAGGGGACTGGAGAGCAATCCTGGACCTCAAGCGGTTAAATCGCTACGTAGTATACAGGAAGTTCAAGATGCAGTCCCTCAGATCCATACTGGCCAGCATCCGGAAAGGGGACCTGCTGTCCTCAATAGACCTCACAGAGGCCTATCTTCATATCCCAATAAGACCGGGGTACAGAAAGTACCTGAGGTTCTGCCACAAGGGGCGACACTACCAATACAGGGCACTCCCGTTCGGGCTGTCTTCAGCGCCCAGAGTGTTCACAAAGGTGCTGGCGGCATTGGGAGCGCACCTGCGCATGAGACCGGTGCGGGTCCAGTGCTACCTGGACGATATCCTGATACTCTCAGCGTCCCACCAGGCAGCCCTAAGGGACATCCAGACCACCATAGCCGTACTCCAGAGGCACGGCTTCTCGATCAACCACAAGAAAAGTCAGCTCACACCCTCAAGGAGGCTCCAGCATCTGGGAGCGATCATAGATTCGGACCAGGGCATGGTGTACCTCTCCCAGGAGCGCCGGGAGAGCTTACAGAAACTAGCGTTTCTGGTAATGCAGAGGAAAGTGGCCACAGTGGTGCAGCTCTCCCAGCTCCTGGGAAAGATGATATCATGCCTGGGAATTGTCCCGTGGGCCAGACTGCACTCCAGAGGTCTGCAGTGGCTACTGCTCCCCTTCCAAAGACAGAATCAGAGCGCTTCACTCAGAAAAATCAGAGTGCCCCCACAGGTCCTAGCCTCCCTGAGGTGGTGGAGGTCGGGGGCCCTGAACAGGGGCACCCCACTCAGGGAACCCAACAGGGTAACCGTCACAACCGATGCAAGCCTGTTCGGTTGGGGGGCTCACTCAGGGGATCAGATGGCCCAGGGAAGGTGGAGTCCAGGGGACCTAAAGCACAGAATCAATTGGCTCGAACTGAGAGCCATCCACCTGGCACTACTTCAGTTTGTACCCCTGTTGGCAGGGAAGCACGTGCTAGTCCTGACGGACAACGTAACAGCAAAGGCGCACGTAAACAAGCAGGGCGGGACCAGGTCAGTGGCTCTCATGCAGGAGGCCAGGGCGCTGGGCCTGTGGGCAGAGCGACACCTGGCATCAATAAAGGCAGAACACATCTCGGGGGAGGCAAACCACCAGGCAGACTCCCTCAGCAGGGTCACCATAGACCATGCGGAGTGGAGGCTGGCACCGGAGCTGTTCGAGGCGATCTCGAACAGGTTCGGCCGGCCGTGCCTAGACCTCTTCGCAACACCAGAGAACACTCAAACCCACCGCTTCTTCTCCAGGTTCCAGACCAGGGAAGCGGAAGGGACGGACGCACTAAGATGCAGGTGGCCCCAGGGGCTACTGTACGCCTTCCCTCCTCCGCCCCTGATCCAAGCAACGGTCCGCAAGCTCATCCTGGAGCAGGCGGAGGTGGTACTGGTTGCGCCATACTGGCCGAGGCGTCCGTGGTTTGCGGACCTGGTAGACCTATCGCTTTCGCCTGTATGGAAACTACCGCCGAACCAGGTGTCCCTGAGCCAGGGGAAACTCTTGCACCCAGACCCGCAGTGGCTACAACTAGCCGCCTGGCACTTGAGCGGGAGGGTCTGAGTAGGCAGGCATTCTCCCAACATGTCATCTCGGTCATACAGGATGCCCGACGTCCTTCTACAAACAGGATCTATGATGCAACATGGAGGAATTTTTCTTCCTGGTGCAGCAGACAGGACATAAACCCCCTGACCGCCAACATCCCTACCATCCTAGAGTATCTTTGGGATGGCATGGTCAGGGGACTAGCGTTCAACACCATCCGCAGGCAGGTTGCGGCATTACAGACGGTCCTCGTCTGCGAGGACCGGGGACCTCTGTCACAACATCCAGCGGTGAGCGCATTCCTAAAGGGGGCGGCCACTAGGCGACCCCCTGTAGTTCACCGTTTTCCATCCTGGGACCTACACAGGGTTCTACAGGCATTAACCGAGGGCCCTTTTGAACCACTGGGGACCTGCCCACTCCGTTTCCTGACGCTGAAGGTGGCCTTTTTGGTGGCCATCACATCGGCAAGAAGGGTATCGGAGTTGGGGGCCCTCTCGGTCCGACCGGATCTGATCACCTTCGCAGAAGGCAGGGTAATCCTACGCCTGGACCCATCCTTTGTGCCGAAGGTCAACACATGGTTTCACAGGTCTCAGGACCTAGTACTACCGGATTTCTGTCCGAATCCCACTCATCGTCTGGAAAGACGATGGCACACACTGGACGTGCGCAGGGCTCTGCGCCATTATGTCACCAGAACAGAGGCCTACAGAAGGTCCGAGGCCCTCTTTGTGTCATATCACCCAACATCTAAGGGCCTGAAGGTATCAACCTCGACCATTAGTAGATGGATTAGGACATGCATAGCCAAGGCCTATGAGGCGCTGGATCAGCCAGTACCAGACAACATCACGGCGCATTCCACAAGGAGTGCGTCCACATCGGCTGCCTGGCGCACCCAGGCATCACTAGAGGAGATTTGTAGAGCAGCCACATGGGCTTCTCCATCCTCGTTCATAAGAAATTACAAGATAGACCAATTTGCTGCAGCAGGGGCTTCATTTGGAAGGAGGTCTTTGCAGCAGATAGTTCAGGACTAGTAAGAGACATCCTAGACCCCCACCCGAAGGGACTTATGAGGGCTTGGGTACGTCCCATTGGTGGATTCGGAATCCACCCATGCAGGAGAAGAAGCGTTGTCTTACCTGAACGTTCTTTCTCTGCATGGGGGGATGGAGAATCCACACCCTCCTCTAACCGGTCTAGGTAGGAGTTCTCTTACAGGTCATTGAGAAGGAGCTACACGGTCCGACCTGATGGAGTGCTTCGCCTGGCAAAAACTGGGGAAGAAGGAAGCCGGAGGCGGAGCTAAAGTTCGGACCTAGTCTCCCATTGGGCAGAGGACAGTGTTAACCCATTGGTGGATTCTCCATCCCCCCATGCAGAGAAAGAACGTTCAGGTAAGACAACGCTTCTTTTGAGATGTAGAAAAATCAGCCCATAATAAATCACTTCAGAATTTTTCCCACCTTTAATATAACATACAGTATAAAATGTGTAATTCAATAGAGAAACAAACTGAAATACTTTAGGGGGAAAATAACAATAAAAAACATACAATAACACGGTTGCATAAGTGTGCATACCCTTAAACTAATACTTTCTTGAAGCACCTTTTGATTTTATGACAGCATTCAGTTTTTGGTGGTTAGGAGCCCATTTGCATGGCATATCTTGCCCTGGGAATCTTTGCCCACTCTTCCTGACAAAAGCACTTCCAATCTGTCAGATGGTGAGGGTATGTCCTGTGCACAACCCTCTTCAGGTCACCCCACAGATTTTTCAATTGGATTTGGATCTGGGCTCTAGCCAGGCCACTCCAAAACTTCGATCTTCTGATGAAGCCATTCTTTTATTGTTCTGCAGGTATGCTTTGGGTTGTTGTTGTGTTGAAAGGTGAAATTCCTCTTTGTGTTCAGTGTTTTAGCAAAGGCCTGAAGGTTTTGTGCCAAAATTGACTGATATTTAGAACTATTCATAATTCCCCCCCATCTTGACTAAAGCCCCAGTTCCAGTTGAAGAAAAGCAGCCAGAAAGCATAATGCTGCCACCACTAGGCTTCATTGTGGGTATGGTGTACTTTTGGTCATCCATAGTGTTTTTGCATTATGGCCAAAAAATTCAGTTTTGGACTTATTAGACCAGGGATCTTCAAACTTGGCCCTTTTATGACTTGTGGACTTCAACTCCCAGAATTCCTCAGCCAGCGTGCCTGGCTGAGGAATGCTGGGAGTTGAAGTCCACAAGTCATAAAAGGGCCAAGTTTGAAGGCCCCTGCATTAGACCATAACACATTTTCCCACATGCTTTTGTCAGACTTGATGTATGTTTTTGCAAAATGGAGCCAGGCTTGCATTTTTATTTTATTTTTTTGAAGAAAAGGCTTCATCTTACTACTCTACAACCCAGACATATGAGAAATATGGGAGATTGTTGTCACATGTAGTACACCACCAATACTTGCCAGAAATTCTTGCAGCTCATTTAATGTTGATGTTGGCTTCTTGACAGCCTCTCAGACCAGTTTTCCTCTTGTTTTTTTTCATCAATTTTGGAAGGACATCCAGTTTTTGATAATGTCACTGTTGTGCCATATTTTCTCCACTTGTTGAAGACTGTCTTCACTGTGTTCCATGGTATATCCAATGCCTTGGAATTTTTTTCTGTACCCTTCTCCTGACTGATATCTTCCAACAATGAGATCACTTTGATGCTTTGTAAGGTCTTTGCAGAGACCATGGCTTTTGCGGAGTAAATGTTCCAAAAATCCTACTAGAACAGCCAAACTTTATAAGGGGTTGATCAGAGTTAAACTTTAATTGATGGCAGGTATGTATTGACTACTACTTAACACCAGTGAATGTGATTGGTTAATTCTAAACATAGTTGCATCCCTAATTATAAGAGGAGTGCACATTTATGCAAACACGTTATTATACATTTTTCCAATGAGGGTCCAAATTATTTGTCTTTTAATTCCAATAAGTTCAAAGACAGGTTCACACACAGACATAAATCAAAATAACTATTCCCTTTACCTGTTTTAAACTTCCCTGCATCTACTTCTTAGTAAGCTTTTTGTTAAAAAAAATAAAATTTTAAAACCTTTTTTTCCTTGGTAATTCAGAAGGAATGTTGACTCACTAAGTGGAATTTTTTATCCTACTACTTAGAAAATCTCTGCTGCCTAACCATGAGATGGGCGGAAAATAAATTTGATAAGATAGATCAGGGGTTCAAGGTTGAGAACCCCTGAGATAGATAGACAGGCAGGCAGACAGACAGACAGACAGACAGACAGACATAAAATGTCTCTTTGGTAGTAAATTAATTACATTTGAAAGTGTTTAAGAAATGGAGTTGTACAAACCTTAGGTCCATATAGACTGTATTATGCAAAGGAGCTTCATTGAAATCCTTTAATTCCCATTGCTCAACTCACAAGTTGAATGTAAATACCTGCATTCCTGCAGTCTACTTATGAGGAGCAACTATCCAGAGTACAAGTGGGCAATCTCACAATCTCTCCTTTTTCTGGGGACATTGCATCAACCAGAATTTATTGTCTGGCCCCTGACTTCCATTGCAAAGCTTTCCCTGCTCCTTCAAGGACATCCAGTTCCTCATGAATCCTCATCAAAAACAGCTTTAGCAGCTTTTGATGCCCATTACTATGCCTATAGTGGGACCCAGAGGCCTCAGAGCTGCCCACCAGGGCCTCTTAATACTAGGACTTATTATAAGGCTTGTTAGTTTTTCTTTTTCTTTTGTTCTTAAATAATGCCATCAGGTTTAATACATTTTTATGATAGTCCTAACAACAGCAAGGTTATTAACTGCCAAATTATTTGGAAAATATTCCTGTTCCTGTTCTTTTTTAATAGCACATAAGACAGCTGAGGCATAATTATAGCAAAACTCATAATTCAATTTGATTCGATTCCATTCCTTAACAATGCTAATTTTCTCCTCCAATTGTAAAATATTGGACAGTATGCAACAGCAAAATAAAAATCCGATAAAATCACAAATCAGATACCAAAGATAAATGTCCTCAGGTGTGTGTCTGTGTCTATGTTTGTTTTCAGAATGTTAAAAAGGTAGTATTTCCAGCAGTAAAAAACAAGTTAATTTTTTGCTTTAAATTCATCTTGAGTACTTTGAGTCAACAACTGTTATGTAAGTAAGCAAAAAAGTAAAGCAATGACAAGGAAGAACGAGGTTCACATCCTCAGAAAAAGAATGAACATTCATTCCCTTTTCTGTCCCCATCATTCATTGTAATTAATGGTGTTCGTTTGTTTTTTAAAAAAATGCACCTTTTATTTCCTGACCTGCTGGCATCACAAGAACTGTTTAAAGTTTCTTTACCGTTTAAAGGCCAGGCATGAATTATTCAGATAGCCCTAGGGCAGGTTGAGATTTCTGCTAACTTGGTCTCTGTAGAAATGAACTCTGGGGGGGGGGGGGCAAACAACAGAGCCAGACCAGTAGGGGAACAGGCAACTCAAGAAAGATCTCAGCAGGGGAGGAGATGGAGGATATCACAGGCCAGGCAAGTTGATGACAGGCAGAAAACATTTATGACTGGGCTAAGGGGAAGAGGGGAAACTGAGGTCTCTCTGCATTTTTCTTCCAGGGTAAATCACCCCAATATCTTACAACTGATTGACACATTTGAAACGAGGAAGGAATTCTACATTATCCAAGAATTGTAAGTTTGACTGACAAGTGATGATAGATATAGATTAGATAGATAGATAAATGAGATATGTAAAAAGAATACAGAACATTAATATTAATGTACTGAAGTTATTTCTTTTTTCCCCCCAGGCTAAAATGCCAGCTTTATTTGATTGTATTTATGTATACTTTCCAAGAAATTAAAATAGCATATGCAGCTTTCATATACCCCCATTTTTTTCAACCCAACTATTCTATTAGATGGCTTAATCAAGAGAGACTATTGGCCCAAAGAATCCAGAGAGTTTTGTGGCTGATATGAATTGAGGCTTTTCCATTCCTAGGCTAGGATTACTCAACACACCAAACCAAGGGTGCACAAGACCCCAAGCTGCTCTCAGAAAACTTGAGAGCAAACAGAAAACCTCCCCTAACATTATGGCCAAATCATACCTTTTAATGCAACAAAAGGAAAGAATAATTCTACATATGAAAGGGAATATATACATAATTTAATTTTACATTTTTTAAAATTGCAACTGTCCACTTCTTTGCCCCGGCTGCATCCACAAATTTCTGGTCTGCAGTCATTAACATGTCAAAGGAATTGTCTTTGGGATGGAGAAGGTTGCCACTCCTGCCCCAAACTAAGATCAAACTATACTTTAGCATGATGGATAAACTGAACCAATGTATTGTGGTTTGTAAACAGGTTTTATGGTTTATATAAATGCAGCCAAATATGTCTATAGCAGATGATAGTTAAGCAAGCCTTGGCTTAGTGGATATATAACCCAGCCCAAGTGTGATTCACCCCGCCTTCAGATTGCTTCTGTTTAGCATTCTGAACAGAGAAACTCTGCATATGTCAGGCTCTACCCTGGCATGATATGCACGGCGTCTTTGCCTAGTACTTAATCATACCATAGCTTTGCTGCAGAAGTCCAGGTGAACAGTAGATGGTAGCAAAGGAGGAGCCTTTCCTGTTATGTCTTTGTATGCCACTGAGTGGCCATCTGGGGTCTACTCAATTCCACTTGTCAAGCTGGCTGTGGTATTCCCTACAGGGCTACTGGCGGCGATGTTTTTGACTGGATTCTAGACCAGGGCTACTACACAGAAAAGGATGCCAGCAATGTTGTGCGACAAGTGCTGGAGGCATTAGCTTATTTACATAATCTGCACATTGTTCACCGCAATCTAAAGGTAAAGAAACAGCATTGAATGCTAAAGCCAAAATTTTCAGAGCAACTGTCCCCTCTAGTGGTTTTACCTGGGATAGCTGTCCTTGTAGCACTGGAAGACGTTTTCATGAATGGGGGGCAACGCACCCTTTGCTCCCTGTTATGAAGGAGAGTGCAAGGAAGGTTGCTAATTTGGGGCTCTTTCTTTTAGCTGGAAAATCTTATGTACTACAACCAGAATAACCGCTCAAAAGTGGTTCTGCGGGATTTTTATCTCTCACGCTTTGAGAATGGTGCCATCACAGAACCATGTGGGACTCCTGAATATTTAGGTATGTACTTGCCTTCGGACAGAGAAGAAATATCCCAGATGTGAGATACTTTCTCCCTGCTACATTGCAATAACTGGGCTGAAAACTAGAAGCTCCATTACAGTTTGCAAACTGTCCTGAAAAAGAACTGCACAGGCAAATATTCAACAAGTGGAGTTTTTCTCTCCGTAAGACAGAAAAGCTCACCTCTTAAATTTCTGTTCTTTGTGCATCGACAGAGTTCTATTGGGAAATGTGAAGTAGCAAATCTAGCATGTCTCTTGCTGCGCGGGATATGTCTTGCTCACATTTTCTATAGTTGTCTTTGATCCATTTGTCTGCCCTCCCAGCTCCTGAAGTGGTTGCTCGGCAACGCTACGGACATCCTGTTGACTGCTGGGCTGTTGGAGTTATCATGTTTATTCTGTGAGTTCCATTTGTATGTGTGTGTGTCAGAGAGAGAGAGGGGGAGAGGGGAGGAGAGAGAGAGAGAGAGAGAGAGAGAGAGAGAGAGAGAGAGAGAGAGAGAGAGAGAGAGAGAGAGAGAGAGAGAGAGAGAACGTGCTGGCATATCAGAATGTACAGAGAATGGGCAGGTCCATATTTTTGCAGTTGCTTTGCTAGGACTATCAGATCTGAGCTACACAACAGCAAACAGCTGCTAAATAGAAATGATATGGAAAACATTAATTCTTTGCTGCCATCTAATGGTTACCAGGATTTCTGTAGCCTTGATATGCTATGCTAGGTGATACAATAACCCTCCTAATCGAGCACATTTGAAGCACATCACTCCAAGGAGTGAGTGAGAGCCAGCAGATCCCAGGCTAGAGGGGGCTGTTATATAAAAAATTTTCAGCTACTTCAACAACCAAGCAACCCCCTCCCATGTATCCTTTGGAGGGATTGGGAGAAGGATTTCATTCATACCCCCCCCTCCTAATATTCATTTAGAACAGACATGTCAAACACAAGACCCTGGGGGCCAGATGCGGCCCACAAAGGCATCCTGGAAACAGTGAGGGAATGGCCCCCGCTGCCTTGGCCCCGGCCTAAGCTGCCAGGAGCCGATGTACAATTTTGTGGTGGCCATCTATGCTGAAACACATTCAGTCTTAGCTCCACAAGGCCGTCTGGAAACAGCAAGGGACTGCCCCTGCCGCATTGGCCCCGCCCCCTGGGCATGCGCTGGGGAGGTGTCACCCTTTGTGAGGAATGAAGAAATGCACCATCCCCTGGAAGTGGCCAGCAAATGGCCCTTGCCTACTTCACATATCCGGCTTGATGGGCTCCGGGGGAGGGGTTTCAGAATGCAGTGGGGTGCTGTCCTCACAGCGCCAAGAGTCTGAGCCAGGTGGCGTGAATCCAAAAAGAAGTGTGCCGCCGCTCAGCCCCCAGCCTGCCGATTTCAGCAGGCAGCAAGGTGCAAAGCTGGCGAGCCTCTCGGCGCTATGAGGAGAGCGCCCCACTGCCTGCCGAAACCGGGCAGGCTGGGGGCTGGGTGGCGTCGCGCTTCTTTTTGGATTCGTGCTGCCTGGCTCCGCCTCTCAGCACTGTGAGGAGAGCGCCTTGCTGCCTGGCGAAACCAGGCAGGCTGGGGGCTGGACGGCATTGCACAGGTAACATTGACTCTCACGCTGCTCATGGCATCCCCTCTCCCAAAACCCACCAGGTCAGATATATGAAGTAGGCGAGGGCCATGTGCTGGCCACTTCCAGGCAATACTGCATTTCTTCATTCCGCATGAAGGGTGACACCTCCCCAGCTGCGTTTCTTGCCTGTTTTTCTCCCTCCCTCATCTCAAATATTTTTCCACCACTCTGTTCTTAGGAAGGAAGGAAGGAAGGAAGGAAGGAAGGAAGGAAGGAAGGAAGGAAGGAAGGAAGGAAGGAAGGAAGGAAGGAAGGAAGGAGAAGGAGGGTCTGAGGGAAGTCCTGCCTTAGTCCTGCCCAGCTGCCCTTTCACCATCCCCTTGCCCCCTCCTCCTGGCCTATCCTGAGGGTCTCCCATCCTATTGCTAAGGAAGCTTTGGATACAAAGCCGGATCTCCTCCCATGGAGAGGGAGTGGGCCTCCCTCTGACTTTGCCCTAATACCCATCATGAGCAACCTGGCTAAGGAAAGCAAGCACAGCAGCAGCAGCCTTGAGGAGAACATAAGTGCAGCTGGGCCCCCCCTTGGGGTAGTGGGGCAGAGCTTGGTGCCGCGGGTGCTTGAGGGCCAGGCTGGGTGTGTGACCTCTGCTGCCCAGGGCTCCGGGAAGCCTGCGGCACCATCCAGCCCCCCCTCGCATGGCCTGACAGGAACAGCGAGGCTCTTCCAGTGGACCATGCCTTGGCACTTGCCCTGGTCCCACCCCCTTCTGCCAAAGACCCTCAGATCTGTCCCACTCCTGCCCAGGCCCCACAGGTACCCTTGACGCCAACGATGTAGAGCTGGCCATGGCCACCCAGTAGGCCACGCCCACCCTGGCCACACCTGCCTGGCCCCCCAAGGATAACCACAATGTTGATGCAGCCCTCAATGAAATTGAGTTTGACACCCCTGATTTAGAAGGATTAGGGGAAAAGCTCAGTATTTTAATTCTGGAACATAGCCACATAGAAATCTCTGACTTTCTTGCACTACAATAGGATGCCAACTGTTGTGTTTCAGGTTTCATTCTTATCTGCAATAAAATTCTAAACTAGCTAAATTGTGTCTTCTGCCAAATCTAGTTTAGACTTGAATTAACATTCAGGGACTGGAGACCTTTGCTTTACTGCCAAACGCGGGTGTGAAGCCTAAGAGTCATGTTGGGACAAGTTAACATAAGTTGAAAAATCACAACAAGCTGACCAGCATATTTGGCTATAAGCATAAACACTACATTAAGAAAACGTGTGTCTTCTTCCTCCTCCTTTTTCTTCTTCTTGTTGTTCTTCTTCTTCTTCCCTCGTTTACCATCACAGATTGTCTGGGAATCCCCCATTCTATGATGACACAGATGATGAAAATAGTGACAGTCACAATCGCCGCATCTTCCGCAAAATTCTGGCTGGGGAGTATGAATTTGACTCTCCATATTGGGATGATATCTCCGTCGCTGGTAAGCACCATCCAGTCTCGTTAGCTTCTCTCCCATAGACATGGAATTGCTCTTATGTACCACACCAGGCCAGGAGGAAGTGGGATACCTCTGAAGACTTCTTCTCTGCAAGCTGGAGATGCCATTATGAAAAGAGAAATGCTTGCCGATTTTAAGAAAACAAAAGCACAACGAGGAAGGAGATTGCAACTCTGCCCATTCTTTGCCATTCCAGTTTCCTGTCTGAAAACAGGAATATTCAAAATTGCAATTCTCCATGCATTAATCTGTTCTACTTTCTTAGAACAGTTCCTCTTCATTTCCTGCAATGTGGATCTAAAAATCTAGTCCTAAGAATGATCATCTGATTCTCCTAAACATTGTCTAATTCCCTATCTTTTCTTTTCTATTTTCCTGAAGCTAAAAAGTTGGTGTCAAGACTAATGGAAGTAGATCAGGACCAACGAATCACAGCCCAGGAAGCCTTGGGACATATCTGGTGAGTGGAACTCTTTCAGACAGGAGCAAATGCATCCCCTGTGTGCAGATATACATATACCTGACCTAAAATGGCTTACGTGTTACACTGCATCACCTACCTAATTGTGTTATCACACATAATGGTATCAATACTAATGGGATGAGAATGAATACAAAATCACATGTAGTGTTAATACTTTATAATGCCTTGGTAAGGCCACACTTGGAATACTGCATCCAGTTTTGGTCACCACGATGTAAAAAAGATATTGAGATTCTAGAAAGAGTGCAGAGAAGAGCAACAAAGATGATTAGGGGACTGGAGGCTAAAACATATAAAGAAAGGTTGCTGGAATTGGGTATGTCTAGTTTAACGAAGAGAAGGACGAAGGGGAACATGATAGCAGTGTTCCAATATCTCAGGGGCTGCCACAAAGAAGAGGGAGTCAAGCTATTCTCCAAAGCATCTGAAGGCAGGACAAGAAGCAACGGGTGGAAACTAATCAAGGAGAGAAGCAACCTAGAACTAAGGAGAAACTTCCTGACAGTGAGAACAATTAACCAGTGGAACAACCTGCCTCCAGAAGCGGTAAATGCTCCAACACTGGAAGTTTTTAAGAAGAGACTGGACAGCCATTTGTCTGAAATGGTATAGCATTTCCTGCCTAAGCCAAGGGTTGGACTAGAAGACCTCCAAGGTCCCTTCCAACTCAGTTGTTCTATTCTATTATATTCTATTTCTAAAGATACGGCCATTTTATTTCCCAACTCATTCCTTCTGTTCTCCCCCCACCATCCCCACCCTCAATATTCAGAACCTGCAAGTTTCTATCTCCCGACATAGTATTGCAGTCGAAAGACCACTGATCTAAATTCAAAGATGTGGTTTGCCATGAAGTCATTGAATGATTTGAGGCTAGTCATTATATATGCATTATTCTATTTTGCAGAATTATTATAATGATAAAAGAAATGGGTGGAGCACAAGCAATGCCCTGAACAATTTGGAGGAGGATCATGTGAAATAAAAGGGGCGTTGTCTTACCTCAACGCCTTTTCTCAGCACGGAGATGGAGAACCCACCAATGGGTTTAGACTGTATTCCTGCCCAATCAGATCAAGTCAGCCAAAGTTGCCATGCCCGTCCTGGACCATAGAGATCCCAGTCTTGACGCGAGCATAGCCATTGACTGACAGCAAGACGTTGTGGCTCATCAAACAAAACTAACCCTAGGCCTAGATGACCTACCAGGGTGGGAGTGGATTCTCCATCTCCATGCTGAGAAAAGGCGTTCAGGTAAGACAACGCCCCTTCTCCAGCACTGGAGATGGAGAATCCACCAATGGGACATACCAAAGCCTATTGTCTCTGAGGGTGGGAAGTAGACCGGTCCAGAGTGGTACTTTGGTGTACAACCTGTTGGAGTACCCTCCTACCAAAGGAGGCCTCCGCCGAGGCAAACCTATCAATCTTGTAGTGCCGTGTAAAAGGAGATGGTGAAGACCATGTGGCCACTCTGCAGACGTCCTCAATGGATGCCTGAGTGGCCCAGGCCACAGAAGTAGCTGTACTCCATGTAGAGTAGGCTGTAACCCATCGAGGAACCAGCAATGACTCAGCTTGGTACGTCCCCGCAATGCACGCCCTAATCCACCTGCCAATTGTGGAAGAGGAAACCTTCCAACCCCTGGAGGAAGGATGGAAGGAGACAAAGAGGGCCTCTGATTTGCGGAAAGCCGCTGTCCGTGTAATATAGTACCGGAGTGCTCTGCAGACATCCAGTTGGTGCCATTGCCGTTCCAGATCATGCGATGGGTTAGGGCAAAAATCCGGGAACACTATTTCCTGGGCTTGGTGGAAAAGTGAATTGACCTTTGGAAGGAAAGTAGGGTCGAGGCACAGGACCGCTCGATCCTGGTGGAAAATGCACAGGTCATCCTGGGTTGAGAGCGCTGCCAATTCTGAAATACGTCGCGCTGACGTGATTGCCACCAAAAAATGCCACCTTGTGGGACAGGTAGCGAACGTTGCACGTCTTTAGGGGCTCAAAGGGCGACTTGGTCAAAGCCCGAAGGACTCGTGGCAGCTCCCAAGAAGGGTATCTGTGTACTGTAGGGGGTCTGGTGTTAGCGGCACCCTTAAAGAACGAGCGGAGTAAGGGGTGATGCCCCAAGGACCCCACAGAGTCACAGGTGAGGACTGTGGAAAGAGTAGCTATCTGCCTGCACAATGTGTTTGGAGCCAAGCCCCTTTCCAGACCTTCTAAAATCGTGAGCTCCGGGAGTGACAAGTGTCAACCGGAGCACCAGGAGCAAAAGTTCTTCCACGTGGCCTCATAAATACGGTTTGTGGAAGGGCGACGGGAAGCCTGGATTACCCTAATGACCCCTGGTGAGCAAAACTCCCGTGACAAGATTGAACGCTCAAGTGCCAGACGGCTAACTGGAGCCATTGAAGGTCCAGATGGATGATGGCCCCCTGGCTGAGTGAGACCCGGTCCGGAGGAATCTGCCATGGATCTGCAAGGGGGAGGTTCCTCAGATCGGCAAACCAAGGCCTCCTTGGCCAGTAAGGGGCCACTAGAAGTATCTCTGCTCGCTCCCGAAGAAGCTTGCAGATTACCGCTGGGAGAAGAGGGAGAGGGGGGAAGGCATAAAGCAGACCCTCCAGCCATAGACTCCAAAGAGCATCCGTCTGTTCTGCCCCTGGGATGGGAACCGGGAGAAGAATCGAGGCAGCTGGGCGTTGATCAGGGATGCAAAGAGGTCCAGAAGCGGTAGGCCGAAACGGTGACAGATTTCTCTGAAGACCCTCGGATGGCGGTGCCATTCCGAGTGATCTACCATTGTCCTGCTCAGAAGGTCAGCCTGAGTGTTCGTCTCCCCTGAAATATGATCAGCCTTGATGGAGGCCAGATTGTGTTCTGCTCAGGAGCCCAGTAAGAGTGACTCGGTCAATAGAGTCCGAGATCAGGTGCCCTCTTGTCGGTTTACATGAGCCTTGGCAGCCACGTTGTCTGTGAGGACTAATACGTGATGCCTTGTCACCAGACTGTGAAAGTGGCGGAGGGCTAGATGTATGGCCCGTAGCTCCAGCCAATTTATGTTGTGGTCTGAGCGGGACCAACGGCCCTGTGCCCACTGCGAGCGAAGGTGTGCTCCCCAGCCAAACAGGCTGGCATCGGTCGTTAGCACTGTCCAATCTGGCTCCTTGAAGCATGATCCTCTGAGCATGGTGGGCAATAGCCACCACGTGAGGGAGTGCGATACCTGAGTTGGGAGTCTCATCCTTCATAGGGAGGCACTGAGATTCTGCCTCTGGAAGGGGAGCATGAGCCACTGCAGTTCCCTGGAGTGGAGCCTGGACCACGGGACAATCACTATTGCCGAGATCTTCATCCCTAACAATTGGGAGAGACTGACCAGTGTTACTGTCCGACCCCTGCGTAATTGGAGGACTGAGTCCCTTACGCTGTCCCGGCGTTTTTGGGATAAATACACCCAGCACTCCACCGTGTCTATGATGGCCCCGAGGTGTAGCAGCCTTGTTGTGGGAACCATATGGCTCTTGGGGAAGTTTACCGAGAAACCGTGATCCTGGAGCAGCTTTACCACCAGTTCGAGGTCCACCATGGCAGATTGGGTGGACGATGACTGGATTAATATGTCATCCAGGTAACATTGGACTCTGACTGGTACCATCCTTAAGTGAGCTGCTAGAACTGCCAGGATCTTGGTAAATATCCTGGGAGCCGATGATAGGCCAAACGGGAGTGCCCTGTATTGAAAATGGCACCTCTTGTGCGCGAACCGTAGAAATTGGCGGTGGGCTTGAGAGATGGGGATATGAAGGTACGCCTCCATGAGGTCGATAGACGTCAGGAAGTCCCCTTTTCTTACGCTTCCCAAGATAGAGCAGAGTGTTTGCATCTTGAATTTGCGGTATGCAAGATGAAAATTCAAGCCCTTGAGATCTAAAATGGCTCTCCATCCCCCTGATGCCTTTGGGACGACAAAGAGGATGGAATAAAACCCCGACCTCTCTGGTCCGCCGGCACCAGTTCTGTGGCCCAGATGTTTAGTAGATGTTGAACGGCTTTGTTCATTAGTCTTTTCTTTGTTCAGTTTTGTGGGTAGGGGCAAGAGAGAAATTGATTTGGATGGTTGGAAATGAACTCTAGGGACAGGCCGTGACGTACGGTGTTTAGTACCCACGCGTCTGTGGTGATGGCCTCCCACTAGTGGGCAAACAGAGAGAGAGTCTGCCTCCTATGGGAGGAACTGCTGGAGAGTCACCAGGAGCGGCGGAATGGTTGGCCATTCCTGCGAAAGGGCCGCTTGCCCTGAAATTGCTATCTAGGTCTGGCCGCCTGTCTGTCAGGCTGTCTATCCTGTCTGTCCTGCCTGGCCGGAAAGGAACGGATGGGTTGAGTGTAGTTATACCTAGCCCCTGCACGAAAGGACTGCCTTCGCGGGTAATAATTGGACCGTTTGTCTGATTTCTTAAGGAGGTGATTAAGGACTCTGCACTTATCCTTATTTTCAGTGAGATAAGGATTCAAAGCATCTCCAAACAATTTACCTCCCTGATATGGGGCTGCCGACAGACGCCACTTAGACTTGGCATCGTCATGCCAGTGCTTCAACCACAGCATACGGCGACCAGTGACACTGGACACCATAGCCCTGGAGGAAAATCTGGCGGCTTGGAAAGTGCCATCTGATGCATACTCGGTGGCTGCCACCATCTTGCTAAGATCCTGGTGGGTGCGGGTATCCTCTGCTGGAATACGGGCCTGTAGCTGCCTGAGCCAGCGAAGGGCGGATCTGTTAAAGAAGGATGCGGAGGTGGCCGCCCTAATAGCCCATGCAGCCACTTGATGCGTCCTGCAATAGGCGAGATCGCACTTATGGTCCTCTGCTTTGAGAGCCTCAGAGAGATCTCTGGGAATAGCGGTGGGAGATACTAGGGGGCTGAATGGCTCGTCCACCATGGGCACTTCCAGGGCCTCCTCCAGATCCTTGGCCACATTGTATAGTTTTTTTATCAGTATTACCTGGTAGGGGAAGGGAGATGTCTACTTTTTTCAGACCGCATTCAGGAACATGGGAGGACAAGGGATGCGGTGTTGAGCTGCCACCGGTTCGATGAAATTTGGGTCCACCTCTGAGTCTGGGGAAACAGTGGTTGTTGTTGAGGAAGGATCAGGCCCGAGATGGGCTGTGGATGTAGCCTTGCGGAGCAAAGGAACAAAGAAGGAAGGATTGAAGAGGCCACTAAATGAAGGGGCTTCTGGAGGAGGCTCCTCCTCCTCAGACATTGGGATCCCCTGTTCAATGTCATGTTTGCGAAGGGATGAGCCCTCAGAACAGCTGGACCCAGACGGGGAAGGAGGAGCGTAATAGGTTTCAGGAACCGGTTGATGGGTAGGGAGGTGAGCGACAGCCACTGGTCTAGGAGCTTGTGTTCTGGCCTCAAGAACACGGTCTACCGCTTGTGCAATCAACAAGGCTAGGCGGTCCTCCGTAGGGAGAACAGGTTCACTTGGCCGAAGTCCGGCTGCAGTAGGGGTGAAGGTAGCCTCGGGGGTCCCGTGGTGAGCCCGTGTAGTCGTGGATTGGGAAATAGGGAGAATTCCGCCCGTCTCACACTGTGCAGGGGAATGTAGAGGTTCCCCCATTGACCATATTCCCAGGGGACAGGTTGGGGGCCCCAGGGGTAGGTCAAAAGTCGACCCCTCAGCTTGAGAGGTTTCTAATCTGGCTATTTTCTGTGCACTTGAAAATTCCTTTTCTAGGGCTTGGTGTCTCCAGCTGGCCTGCTTTTCAGCTCTCTTGGAGGTCTTGGCGATAGTTCTGACCTTGGTTTTGGCTGCAGTCTTGTCAGCACCCTCCAGACCAGATGAAGTAGGATTCGTTGGAGCCAATGAAGACGGCAAAACGCCCTTTGAGGAAGGCATAGAATCCTCCATTCTCTGATAACACAGGAGCACGATAGGGGACCCCTGGTATCAGAGAATAGCCCTACATGGCATCGGACCAGGTTACTTGTGGGACCGTCTGCTGCCCCATGAAACCCAGCGACCGGTTAGGGCCCACAGAGTCGGCCTTCTCCAGGTCCCGTCAGCCAGACAGTGTCGCCTGGCGGGGCCTAGGGGAAGAGCCTTTTCTGTTGCGGCCCCGGCCCTCTGGAATCAACTGCCCCCGGAGATCCATACTGCCCCCACCCTCTCCGCCTTTCGCAAATTATTAAAGACCCATCTTTGTCGACAGGCCTGGGGCAGCTAACACCTTGCCCCAGCCAGTGTATGTATGTTTGCATGTCTGTTTTGGGTGATTGGTTTTTAATTAACGGGTTTTTTACAATGTATTTTAATTTTAGATTTCTTCATGTTGTATCCATGTTGTGAGCTGCCCTGAGTTCTTGGAATAGGGCGGCATAGAAATCTAAATAAATAAATAAATAGTATACACTGGATAAGGACAGGCGTACTATTGGGGACGCCTGGAACCCAGGTAAAGCTGCTGAGTGGATAAGGACAGGCGCACGATAGGGGACGCCTGGAATCCAACTATAGCTGTTACATGGATAAGGACAGACACACTACAAGGGGCATCTGGAATCCGTATAGAGCTGTTGTGGATAAGGACAGGCGCACTACAGGGGTTGCCTGGAATCCAGATGAAAACTAATTGAACGTACAATAACAGGTGCACGGAAAGGTACGCCTGGAATCCAGTTGATAATTTGGCAACCCCAGTCACGCTGGGTCAAGGTTGTTGTGAGCAAGGTGGGGCCAGGAGACACCAAACCTGAAAAAGGGGCCAAGAGGCCTGGCTAATTGAGAAGACCTGTAAGATCTTAAATGTGGCTAAAGACCCTGGGAGGTCTAGACAGGACCAGAAATAGTGCTCTAAGGGAGCTTGGAGGCTCTGTTGTATCAATGGATAGGAGACCTCAATTGAAAACTGGGCCCATCTGGCTTCCAAAATGGTGGCTGTCTGCCAAAATGGCGGCCTGTCCGATGACAGTGGAGACGTTCATTCTGCCCTGTCTTCTTAGCTCGCCCCCCCCAATGAGCGCCACTTCTCCTAGGACGAACTCAGTAAAAGGAGGAGAAAGGAGCCTTCTTCCTGAATCCCCTTGAAATAGAGCTGATCCGTCCAAGACCACGTGGATCAAAAATGGCGGCCGCGCGTGATGTAGGCAGCTAAACCTGCCAAGGTTTGAGGACGTTTGAAAAATTAAGGCCGATGTAGAGGAAAAACACTCCCTGAAGCAAGGGGAAAGGACCGTCTGGAAGATTGAGCAAGAAAAACGGAGCTTTCTGTCCCTCCGATCAGCTGCCTAACAGCTGATCGGCACTGGTCTCTTGGCTCGCGCATGCGCACACCTCCGGCCAAGTTAGGAAACCAACGGAACTGAAGGACTGAAGCCGGGAGAAATTTCAGCCGCAACTCCAAAGAAAGGCCCCAGAAACGTGGGATTGTCCGAGGGAAGGGCTGAGCATGTCGTGAAAGGAATCCTCCTCCACCAATGCAGGAATCAGCCACCGGAGCCGCAGCCGCAAGCTCCAGTAGCAATGGGATTGATTTAATGCTGGCTGGGGACTAACAGCCATTAGTCCTCAGTTGAATCCTTCGAGTCAGGGGCTTTAAAAGAGGTTATTGTTGGTTGGGTAGAGGGGGGGGGGAGAAGGAAGGAGCCCCTTCCTTAGAGAAACTCAGTTTGTATTTCCCCCCAAGTCAGGAATTGAGAGGAAATTCTGAAGTTCCTGAATGGGAAAGAAAGGGAAATTTTGATAATGGGAAGCCAAATTCTGTGCTGAATACAGCACTGCACAGCAAACTGGGGAAATGGAAAATCCACCAATAGAGACTGTACCTGCCTAAGAGCCAAACTTGCACGTCTGTCCTGGGTGAGATCAAGTCAAGACTGGGATCTCTATGGTCCAGGACGGGTGTGGCAAGTTTGGCTGACTTGATCTGATTGGCCAGGAATACAGTCTAAACCCATTGGTGGATTCTCCATCTCCAGTGCTGGAGAACTATGTTTTCTACTTTTGTTCCTAATTTGTTAAAGCTTATGTCTATGTTCTTACTGGCCTGTTGCCACTACAGTTGACAGGAATGCAAAGAAAAGCAGTCAACGCCTAAGGCTGACCCTATTTATCATATGGGAAGTGAGCAACTCTAGCTAATGTTTACTGCATCTTTAATAAAAAGCATTACAAACTGTTACCATATAGAGTTTGGTATAATTGCTGTTATGATAGGCACATTTTTCACATAAATAGGGAGGTCCAAAGCCATTCCTGAATTAATGATAAACAGAAAATCAGTATCCCAATTCTGATGCTAAACCAATTTGCTAAGCATATATCTAAATTCTCAGTGTGCACATCTATTAAAAAATCTTAGTTTATCACATTTTAGAGATCATTTATTTCTACTATTTGGCTAAAATAATTTATGTTTGCTCTTAGCTCTTTCCTAATAGCTAAATTCCTAAATTCATCTGAATGGAAAATAAAACCTCTGATTAAAGAATGTTGGTACAGGAATAAAGAGCATTCAACCCTCTAAGGAGCTGCACAAAAACTAAGATTGCTGCACGCTTATTTAGTGTATGACAAGAAGGTGGATAAGAGCTTTAAGGAGCACACACTGAGAATCCCGCTGTTGCGAGTCTGGAAGAAGTATCAGTACTTACTACACGAAAAGATTCCCATCTGGACGATCCCCAGACACGCAATAGGGAACATAAACATAGTACAAGGTCAAGATGTGGTGCCCTATAGTAAACTCGTAATGAAAGAAGGAAATGTGTTATCATTAAAGCCATCGAATATGCTAGCAGATGAAGGAATAGTGTGTACCTGGTTTTCATATTTACAATTGCAGTCTAGATGGCAAAAAGACCTGAAGAAGGGTTTATCCCAAACAGATGAGAATTTAATTAAACAAGTTAGAGAACAAAGGCCCATGCATATCAAAAGAGTGTACAATGTATTGATAGAAATTGACTCTGAAACTGAATTGTATGATAAAGCGGGAACAAAATTTTGGGCAACCTATCATGATGGAAAGGTGGGAGAGAATTTGGGTGAAAAACGTAAAATTTACGCAAGCGCAACATTTAAGAGAGAACTTTTATAAAATGTTTTATAGGTGGCATCTAGATCCGAAAAAACTATCATATATCTACCCTGACATCCAACCTAAATGTTGGAGATGTGAAAGTATGGAGGCTACATATTTTCATGTATGGTGGACATGTAGAAAAATTAAAGCTTTCTGGAGAAAATATGGTGGACACTTCAAACCATTTTGAAAAAGCGTATTGAATTTCTACCTCAGTTGTTTTTGTTAGGGATCATAAAAGACTGTACCACCATAGAAACAAACTTAAGTTTGAACTTGATCACAGCAGCGAGACTGTTGGTGGGACAATACTGGAAGAAACCAGAAATACCATCTATGGAAGAATGGACTTTGAAAGTTATAAATATGGCAGAAATGGCTAAAATATCTGCATATTTGAAGGATTATTCAAATGAAAAATATATGTTGGACTGGAAACATTGGATAGACTACATACAAGAGAAACACCAATCAAAGAAAATGTATCTGGCTTATAGTTAAATCTTGATATACGGAGTGAAGAATGTTTACAAGTTTAAAATGATTGTATTAAGTTGAATAGCATTTAACTTGAATTTTTTCTTTGTTTACATGTACAAATATATATCTAATAATAAAAATAATAATAATAAAAAACTAAGATTGCTCTACATAAAAAACCCTCCACATATTTAGGAATACCTCTTCTAAATGTGAGCTCCTTTAGAATAGATGAGTTACCTAACAAAAAGAGACAATTTGTAAAATTAGATACAGATCTCTTGAACTGTTCATAGATTTTGAAAATCTGCTTAAATTTTCCATTTTAGATAATTCTTCACCCCTCAGTGTGTGTGTGTGTGTGTGTGTGTGTGTGTGTGTGTGTGCTAAGCCATAATTCTACGTTCTTTCTTTGTTCTCAGGATATCTGGAAACATTGCTTCCGAAAAGAACCTCAAAGAAGGGGTCTGTGCACAGATTGAGAAAAATTTTGCCAAGGCCAAATGGAGGGTGAGTCATTGGAATAGATCAATTCTATATACCCTAGTTTACAAAAAACACTGATAAATTGGAGCAAATCCAGAGAAAGACTTGTAACTTCAAGGGGGTAGATACAAATTAGATATGAGGAAGAACTTCTTCACAGTAACAGCTGTCAATCAGGGGAACAGGTTACCCTATGGAATGGTTTCTTCCCCTTTACTGGAGGTTTTTAAACAGAGGCTGGATAGTAATCTAAAAGAGATAGTGAATCCTGCAGTTTGCAGGTTGGATTTGATGACCTTCCAACTCTATGATCTATAACAAAGGGAATATGTCAAGTAATCAGTAAATGAAATATTTTAAGAAAAAGGTAGGGGAAAAGTGTCTTCGATGGTGATGGGCCAGAAGGACAGATTCCTCCAGACAGGCTCTAGAGAAAGAATTTGAAACTTTCAATCAGTCTGGCCTCAGGTCATGCAAAGCTTATAGGACATATAAATACAATCATGTTTTTCCTTCTTCTCTCCTATGAACCTTTAGAATCCAGTGTTTTAAGGAAAGCATTGATGCAAATATATTGCTGCTGTTGTAAGGCTACAAAAAAAGGAGAAAAGGAAACCATGTTCCTACTTCCCAACATTTTACTTCTTTAGTTACAGCAGTTGCAAGCTGCAGATGCCTTAATCTGTACCAGTTCTTCATTCAAGAACCAGTATCATTTGGTACTTGGGTGAAGAATCAGAAAGGGTAGCAGTTCAGATACTCATTTCTTGATATTGCTTTTCTTATTCCAGAAAGCCATTCGAGTCACTACATTCATGCAACGTCTCCGGGCCACAGATGTCAGTGGCCGCCTCCCTGTTACTCCTCGTACCTCTATGAGTGTGGCTCACGAGGTCACCATTGAAGCTCCCACACTGGCTGAACATTTGGAGACTCCATGTTCACTAGAAGAGCAACCGAGCAAGAGAGAAGTAGCTGCTGAGCAGAGAGAATAATTGCTCTTGCTTCCTGATGCTTTCTCTGCTGGATCAACGCACTCTGCTCTTCAAAGGGGAGGGTTCTGTGGGATAGCAGCATGGGGGAGCTTCACACTGGTATTATCCCTTTCCCTATTCCTTCCTATTGGTCAGGAACTACTTGGTTTGATGGACAGGCAACTGGACATCAGGACCAATCAACCACATCAAGTTATGTATTGTATATAGGAAATAAAGACTGAGGATCAGAGGCATCATTAGCTAGATGATTTTCAGCTGTCATCAAACGTAGTCTACACCTCATACCTTTATGGGAGCATAGGCCTGCTTTTGAAGCCTTTCCCAGTAGCCAGTACAAGCCATGGCCCTTGCCCTCCAGCTTTACTTGTCCCCATGCAACGAACCCTTATGCCTTGCTGAGTGACAGTATCTCTCAGGTCCAAAGACCAAGGTCCCACAATATTTGCATCCCTGCCTCTGTGGTTTCATAGGGGCTTAGAAGACAGCACAGTTTGATCCATAGTTGCTTCCCTCAGGGTGGAAAGCCAAAAAAAAAGGAAAAGCTTCACCTCCTACTTGTAGATACTCTTAGGAACTAAGAACACCTACACTGCTGGCAAAAATATATCCAAAGAGAATGGAAAAGAGGGTAATGCCAAGCTAGGGAAGCAAGAGTCAGAAGACAGTCCATTCCACAAGTCAGAGGTCAATTTTCCAGCTTTTCCCCATTCTGCAGTGCTGGTCTCACATGTAATTGTTAGCAACAACAGGGACAGCTTGGAAAGGGAGTAATGATGAATTGTTACTCTGTTAACTGGAATCTCAACCTCAGCTGGACTGTGGAAGGAGGGAATGGAGTAAGTGGGATGCATGTCCAGGCCAGTTGCATGTTTTATGAAGATGTTATTTTAATATAGAAAATCCTAACTGCCTTCTCCTGGTGCTGTCTTTCCCTCCCCTGGGGCAGTTCTGGGAAAGAAAATAAACAGGGTCTTTCTCTGATTATTGTCTTTTTTAAAACATGTGTTTCTTGGGGATGAATTTATCATCCAGGTACCTCAAAAATCCCCAAACAGGTTTGGGAAGAGGAATAAGAATCTATTTTTAATTTTCCTGCTTTGAAAAATACAAGATTGTATTCTCAGAACACACTTATTCAGGCCACAGAATCCATTCATTCAGGCTAATTATTAAGACCAAGCAGTTGCACACAATGCTAAATCTGGGTGTTAGTCTTGATTTGTCTGTTTGGCTAGTTCAGTCCAATGTATATAGCCTAGAAAATGGGTTAACTAGATTTATTTTAGTGACCAAATTAAAAGTGTTGGGTTATTGCAGCTTTAAATACATTACAGTGCTTTCCAAATATGACTAATCAGTCATCCTATATTAAAGCTATCTTTCCATTCCCAGTAAGAAAATATCTTGAAACTGGAGCATGGAGAAACCTCAGACTAATCAACCTTTGATTGATAAAACAAATGAAGATCACATTAAATAAACATTTTTATCTTTGCCATCAAATGAAACCTACTGTCCTCCAGACATGTTGAACTACAGATTCCAAATTTTTTGTTCAGCACACCAGGGGGAAAACTGGGTTTGCCTCTCAGTTGAGAAGTGGAATTTTGCAAAATTACAATGTATATTATAGAATTTTTTTAAACAGTAAATCCTTTTGAATTAAAATGGAACATGAAATACTGTCACCTGTCAATCAAGATGACCCACCTTGAGATAGTTGTCACCGGAATCAGCAACCTTTTTATCCAGGATTATATATCTGACAGTTATTTACCCATCTTCCATACATCTCCAAATCAAAGCAAAGGATGTCAGAACAGTCTAACATGTTTGGATACTTTGTTTGGAAGCATTTCCTGGTTCCCAAATAGCAGAGATCAAGCTATTGTGTGTGCTTTGGAATAAATCTACATTAAAAAGCGAACTTTGACACTGCATACAAGTTTCTAGTCATTTTTGGTTCCAATTAAGCTATATTTTCCCTTCCCCATCATATGCCTCCATGTGAAATGTGAATTTACCTGAAGAAAACATTTGGACCAAATGATGCCACTCCTTCAACCCTAAAGTGATGGTCCCAAGTAGTTGTGATTATTCAAAGGATAAAGAAACCATTCTATACAGCTTCAGAAGCATCCTCTATTTGCCTAAGGCCCTCAAAGAAGAATATGTTCCCATCACTATCTGATTCAAATGAACCTGCCAAATTATCCCATCAATCCTCTTCCTCTCTTCTCCTCTGTCCAATGCTCCTTCATCTTAACGCTTCTCACGTAGATGTCTATTTCTGCATTTGATCTTATTCAGTTCTCCTGCTCGTTTCATCCCGTTAATCCCTCTCGGCTTTCAGTTCTTTTTATCGACCATTCGTCTCTAGTTATCTACCCTCAATTCACGCGACTTCAGAAGCCACGTGCTCGCTTACCCATCCAGCCGATTATAAACTACATTTCCCAAGTAGTCTTGCGCTCCCTGAGCTCCACCATTCCGAACGTGGTGGGGGGAGAATCGCTGCTTTGATTCTCCTTCCTTCAATCCAGCAATTCTTTTCACAAAAGAATCGCCACGGAAAAATAGTATTTCCTTATAATACTGCACAGGAATACTTATATGACCGACGAGGTAGCTGATGGTAGTGCTTAGGGAGGATTGGGGTACCTTTCTCACCTGTACCCCTAAATGGACTAAGCCGGACTCCTTCTTCATAGCAGGCAGCGGCGAGGGCCTGCAGGCATCGGTAGCGGCGGGAGCAGAAGCCGGAGTTGGAACTCAGACGGTCCAGAGTGGGGGGGGTAAGATCCGAATCGGGGGAGGCGTGAAGAAGAGGGCAGGGAAGGGGCGAGAAGCGAAAGCAAGGATCAGCCTTCTCCTCTGGTGCGTGGGGGCATCGTTTAGCGGAGATGGTGATAAAATGATGGGCGGAAAGGGTGAGAGTGGAGAAGGAGAGCGGTGGGGGGCGGGCGGAGGCGGCGCGTTGAAGCACAAGGTCATTTTGCTGATGGAGGGGGCATCAAGGTCTCTGAAAAAGGTATGGTCGGGGGGGAAAAGTTCATAGCCTGTCATGCAGTTTGCAGAGTGGTGGGGGTGGTAGTCACGTCCCCATCCCAGTATTTCCCAGCTTGGCATATTTTTCTTAGCGGTGGGATCAAGCAATATGGATGAGTTTCCCGCAAGCATTTTTCCCAGCTCGGCCACCCCTGTGCTCCGTTGATGCCGAGTTTTGAGTCCTGTCCGTTGGTAGATAAATAGACACATGCATGCAGTACATGCATAAGATAGGGAGAAGGTCTAGTCACTCCTCTTTTATCCAGCTCAGGACAATCCACAACGTCTCATATTCTTCATATGAACCGCATCAGAGCCTCACTATCTCGTAAGCAAAATAAAAATAAAAATAAATCTCTCAAAACTCCCCAGAGACAGCCTAAGTTTGGATGTGAGAAAAACGGCCACAGCAAAGCAACCTGCTCTGGATCGCTATAGTGATCAGTGGGATCCCTTTCTTTATTCAGCATTACATTCGTGGCACATTGGCCTATGAAGAGCATACGATCTTAAAAATAATGGCTTAATTAATCTGTGCTAGATATTTTCACTTCCAACCTTTACTGGATTGTGCTCATAAAGCAAACCCTGTCTTAGTGCTGCTATGAAGCCTTTTAACAGCATCCTGGATCTCAGGAGCTCTTTCTTTGTATTTAGAAGAGACAAAGGGGTTGTAATCAGTTCTGTTGGAAGGCTTGTCAGGAAGAGAATGTGAATTTAAATGAGGCAGACTAACTGGGCTGCAGAAATTTGGACAGCCAGTAAATGACAGAAAAGAATTAGTGTTACTGCCATCTAGTAGTTGTCTGGAGCTTTGCAGCCCAGACTTGGTAGGAAATCTCAATGAGAATAACGCAAGAGGAATTTTCTTTATCAATAAATAATGATAATGACAGTCTTTCTTTTTTTTTTTTTTTGCATGTTTCAACCATACACCAACAAAAAGGATCTAATTTTAGGTAATTTGCAGTAGATTTGCAAGCACCTGATTTTTAAATATAATGCCTCATTTAAATTATGCTGATGAAATAGTGAAAATTGGATCACACTTGGAAAGGATATTTGTGTGCAGGACTATAAGCTCTATTCAGTTATTCTTGCCCCAGACTCCAGTTCGTGTATTTCCAGAGTTTAATAAAAAAACAAAATAGATCCCATAAACCTGAAAACTGCCATTCTTGTTTAACTCGAATGTCCTTCTGATGTGTACAATAGGAGAGCTGGAACAACATAAGACTTCTCTGATCTCTTTTTCTCTTAATTAGACTATCTAGGTTGCCAGTTGTACTGTACATGGAGGAAAAATAATTTTAGACAGCCATATGCCTACTAAAATTAGCATTTATGCTTCTGAATACATGGCTCAAAACAAAAATTTATATTCAGGATCAAAACTTAGCTTGCAATTCTTTCTCACACACTACTTTCGGTGTGGCAGCCAATAAAGCACATTTATTATTGCTAAACAGTTGTAAAAAAAAAGCCTATAAATATCCTATTGCTTGCACATCTACAAAGGAATTTATATACATGTCTGTGCTCAGTACTTGATGTATTCTGATTTATTAAACCAGTTCATAAAATATATTGAAGGCAAGGATCTTGATTTAGCTCCTCCATTTTCAGACATGCCCTAAGCTCTGCTGAAGCATTGGCCTCATAGAAATTTCTTTTCTGGAATTAGAAATTGGGCTGTTAGATTATCAAAAATGGCTTTCACAGTCAGCTTTTATTTTAGACATTGATACCTATTTCCACCTGTGAGAGAAAGGAATTTGCCTGCCTGCTGGTTCCCGACTTGTATAAGACTCTTTTTTTAAGACAGAAGCAGGAGAGAAATCTGATATTAAGGCCCTGTGAGTCTCTTGCTAGGGAATGGTGTGAAGTCACATTAGTACAATAGCCTTAAACACAAAGCTGCACAGTGAACACAAGGCTGCACAGTGAATACGGCACTGCTTGGGGCTTTCCTGGCATGCTGTCCTTGACTCCTATCTGTAAAAGGATGGCATGGTTTATAAACAGTTATTTCGGTTGGTTTATAGCTAAAGCATATCTTCTGAATTCAAGATATATGTGTTTGGCTGAATGTTATTGTGTATGCAACTGTATAAATGATACTGTTAACAGTAGTCAAAAAAACTTTGCAGATATGATCTCAGAGTTTGCAAAAGCCCTGTTACAAAGAAAAGCATCTTGAAGTTTCAGTTGAATTTTAAAAAATAAATCTTGATTTTACTAACTAAACTTTATAGTTGATTAATAAAGTCTTCAATCTTCATCAGTATATAGTGATTTTTTAATACTTTAAGGCTTAACAGAGCTCTTACTGTGATTGAGTAAATCTGTAATGTTCAGGAAAAGAAGACTATGTATTGTATTTCAGTGAAGTCATAAAATGGTTTGAATAAATATCCCAAAATGTAGAATTAATTCTGCCTAGTTCAATCATTTTTATGCATCTTGCCCACCTCTTATAACTGATTCACTTAACCTGGTTAACATGGAGCAGAATAGCTCAATTAATAATAGCCATCTGTTAATGAACTGCTAAAATACTTCAGAATACAATTTGGGCTTTAAGTCAGAAGTGTTTCACAATGCCTCTCCAAAAGCTGTTACCAAACTTGTATTTTTAATGTGACACATAAAGAAAATTATTAAATAGGTGAGTAGAAATAATGTTTTCTCTATCTGATTAATCTAGAGTAGTTTTAAATAAAAGTCAGTTTAAATCAAATTTAGTTTTTGACCAGGCTCCATCAATTTTTGGAGGATAGTCTCTGACATATCACCTCAAGAGGTGGAAAAGGATTTGTACTATACTTTGTACTGTAAAAAAATATATGTCCCCTTAGGCAAGAGGTTGGTGACTATCCATAGCCATGTTGACTCAGGTCTCCATGGGAATGTCAATGGGCCCTTCAGTTGCCAATCTAGACATTTAAAGAGGAAACATGCTGTCTAGCAAAACAAAACCTGATAAGCAGACATATTGGAGCTCTTCACTGCTTGTTCACGTCTTGAAATGTTTTTCTATAAAAACTAGATGTTATCTGAGCCCTTGTTTCCAGTTAAGTTTATGGCTCATTGTGATATGCTAGTTTAGGAAACATAGCTGCTCCTTAGTCAAAAATCTGTTACCATGCATCACAAGAAAAATTGTGTACAGTTCCTATATAGACTGATAACTTAGTGTAACTCCTTAATGCTAGCTCTGACAACATCCTGGCCCTGGTGCCTAGGGGAATAAACCATGTGCTTATCATTTTCCTCGAGGCCAATAAAGTTGGGGTCATTGGTATTTCTGGAGGGAGGGTTTTCCATAAGGCAGAAATCTTGACAGAGGAAGCATTTTTCTAAGACCCCACCAGGTAATATAATTTCACTACGAGGATCTGGATATCCATTCTACCAGATTAAGTGGGGCAGATAGAAACTATCAAGGATATCTAGTCCCACAAATTACCTGGCCTCATGTCATATTGAGTATCAAAAGTAACAACAAACCGCTGGGATTCAGTGTAGCTCATATAGTAGCAGTGCTATATGGATGTACTGTATACCAGGGCTTTTCAACCAGTGGTACGGGTACCACCTGTGGTACTTTGGCACCTGGCAGGTGGTACGCGACCATCCTAGAAAAGTAGCGGGGGAGGGGAATCAGCTGAACCGGTGGCAGCACCACACAAGCCTGACCGAGAGATGGCTGGAGCTGCAGGGCTATCAGGGCTCTTCGGAAGTGTCAGGATCATTGCCGCTTTCCAGCTGATCAGCGCTTCTTCGGGACTGTCAGCTGGAGTTCAGTGCGGATCCTGGTGCTTCTGCTGAGCCCAGAAGAAGCGCCAATCAGCTGGAATGTTGCAACATCTCCAGGGTCTTGTGATTTACATTCAGATGCTTGGCAACTGATTCATATTTATGATGGTCACAGTATCCCAGGGTCATGTGAAGTGACCAAAACCTGCTGCAACCATCCAGCAGATGGGGGGGGGGATAAAAACCAAACACCCACCACCCCACCACTGCCAATCCTCAATAGAAATGCTCACAATAATGGAAGCCTTGGACAAGAGGAAGAGCACCGCCGAGGTGTCTTGCTCGGCTGTGGCTTGGGGGCACTTTTTTCAGTGCCATTGTAACAGTCCTTTTTTTTTTTTTTTTTTTGGTCATCAAATTTTCGACACCTTGCTAGGCGACTGGTGGTACTGGGATATTGCCATATCCTAAAAGTGGTACAATGGGTGAAAAGGTTGAAAAGCCCTGCTGTATACTACTGATTGTTCCACTGCATTCTAGACCAACTGAAGTTTCTGTATACTCTTCAAAAGAATTCCCATGTAGAGTACATTGCAATAGTGGAGGAATAATAGGAGATCCGACAATGGTAGATTAGTAAAGTATGAATCACCGCAAATAGTCCCTGTTTGAGCAGAAACTGTGAGGAAGATCTTCAGATAGCCCACCAACTTTAACGGGGAATATAGACAATTAAAAAGAGTAAATCACTTGATATGGTGGGATATAAACTCCACAGCTACTCAATCTGTGAGGCTTGAGCCAAATCTGATTCTTCTCCATTTAGACCTGTACAGTTTTCAGGCACTGAGAAACACTCCACTACCTGGAGCAGAGATGTAGAACTGTATATCATCAGCATAGTGATGATACTTGACTCAGTGCCAATGGGTGACTTCGCTCAGACGTTTCATATAAATAATAAAAAGGAGCAGGGAAAGAGTTTGGTCTAATGGTTAAGGCACCAGACTAGAAAATGTGAGTTCTAGTCTCACTTTAGGCATGATAGCTGGTTGGGTGACTTTGGGCCAGTAACTTGTCTTTCAACCCAACCCACCTCACAGCGTTATTGTTGTAGGGAAAATAGGTGGAGGAAGGAGTATTAAGTATGTTCATTGTCTTGAGTAATTAATAGAACAATAAAGGTTGGATAAAAATAAAATAAATAGAACAAAGTCTACTCCCGGCAAAGGGCAGGTCTGTGGCTAAACCTTTTCCGCGAATCATCACCATTGGAGCTGGTCCTGGAAGAAGGATAAGAATTGCTGGAAAACTCTGCTATAACCAAAGTCTTTGAGGCAGGAGTGCTCAATCTTTTGGTGACTTCATATATCTTTTTTTGAAATTTTGGGATTACAAAATGGATAAGGTTGTCTGGGCTGGGTTTTGCAATAGGATTTGGATCCCCCCCGTTTTTATAGCTTATTATTCATTTAGCATATGGCATGCAATCACAGATAACACTAATTTAGTTTGGGATGATCTCATCACAGCCACACCATATATATAGTATGTGGACAATACAGTATAGGAGATAAAATATTACATTAAGATAAAACCACCATAGAATCATAATAGGGAATCATAGAATTGCAATGGGATAGATGTTATAATTTGATATCTAAGGAAGCTAACTATCTAACTGCTTCTGGTGTGGCTGTAGTGAGATGATCCCAGGTGTCTTGAAATTTCCTGAGGGGACATTCTTGAACTATATGTGTTATAGTTTGTTCTGCTGCCCCACAGTCACACTGCGGGCTCCCAGCCATTCCCCACTTGCTTTGCCTTAGTTGTAGCATGACCTGTCCTGTGGGTTCATGGGAGTCATAATTGCGGCACTAAAACATAATATACTTTGTGGGTACATTCCTTGTTGGAACTGCACCGTAGAAAACTTATATGAAGAATACCAACGAACAGGTGCCCCTATCTGGGAGAAGAAATACAATGCTCTTTTAACAATGAGATAAAGAAAGATGGATAGAAATAACTGAAAGCCTAGACTTCACCTTTAGTAGTCAGAAAGTATGGTCCCTATAGCTGTGATGTACTTATACCACAGTGTTCATATCTTTTCCATCTCAAAGTAGGGGCTTTCAGGGTCATGGAAAAGGGACTAGGTGGTTGCCAGCTGGCATCCCCTGGCTTAAAATACCAAAGGACTCTTGTTTTCCTAACAGTGGAATCATTTTATTCCTATTTAAATAGCCCCATTGTTCAAACAGATGAACAGAGAATAGAGAAACGAAAGTAGCCCAGAATAGACATGTGTTATGATATGCATACATCATTATTTATAAAAGAAGTGATAAACTTTTTGATTTAATAGCTAGTTGGGTTAAAGGTGGGCTATGAATCTAGGAAATAAAAATATGATATTTTTCATGCTTTATAAATCAGATTCTTTACCACTGCAATAGATTATATATTTATTCCTGAAAATACTTGCCCAGATAAAAAGGATTTGCATTGCTTCCAGAAAGTTGCCAAATTGCATCCTCCTTAAGTCTTTCTGAGGTAGCAGGCAATTATTAACAAATCATTTTTCAGTGTCCTTTTCCATATGGTTCCACCAGTTGAAACAAGGCAGGCACGACACAGTGCTGATTATGGGGCAGAAGAGAACAATTAGTGTTTTGCTGTAGCATGACTAACATAGGTAGTACTGTGGGGGAACTATTTTACACAATTGTTCAGTGTATTCAGTATGATTGTCAGTGGAATTTCTATGTTCAGTATTCAAATACCTGTCATTGAGGGTAGACTATAGAAGAGAATTGATTTGTTTATGCTTTGTGAATGTGAGCTCTCTGATGCACTTGACTAGCTGGAAGGGAGAATCTTCTGTCCAAACCAGTGAATTCTTGTTCCATTCCTAAATAGTTTTATATGTGGACAAGAGATTCTCTGCTCAGAAAGCCAAATGTGCGGACACTGCAGTATTACCTATATAGGAAGAAAGTCAGTGTTGTTCAAATTTCCTGTGTGAGACCTGCAGAGCATGTACCTTGGAGAACCATCTGCAGGCTTCAGCGTGTTGGAAGCTATTGGCTGCTTGTGAGTCTTTGCAAGAAGAAGGCTGGGCCGACAGTGAACAGAGGGCCTGTAGGTAGGCTCTGCAGATGCTGGGCTTGCTTCTACTTCTTTCTGAAATCCGCAGCCCAGTTTTCCAGGAGTGCTTCCAACATGAGTTGCAGAATGTGCACTGTGCCTTTGAGAAGCCTGCCTCTTTCAGCTTCCTTCAGTTCTGCTACCACCCCCAAATGGTGCCTCCTGCAGAGCCTCTCCAACTTTGTCTGGGAGCTGCCATCTGCTGTCTTGCCTCACCCAGCAATGGACAGCAGCACAGCTTGCCATTCCACTGCCTTCTCCCCAACCAGGCCTGGCAAGCTGTCTTTGGCAGACAAGGCTCCGCAACCTTAACATACATAGTCCAGGGCCTGGATGCTGGACCAGCATAGAACATAGAACAATAGAATTGGAAGGGACCTTGGAGGTCTTCTAGTCCAACCCCCTGCTCAAGCAAGAGAGACCATTTCAGATAAATGGTTGTCCAGTCTCTTTTTGAAAGCTTCCAGCGACGGAGCACCCACAACTTCTGAAATCAAGCTGTTCCATTGGCTGATTGCTCTCACCATTAGGAAATTTCTCCTTAGTTCTATGTTGTGTCTCTCCTTAGTTTCTATTCATTGTTTCTTGTCATCCCTTTTGGTGCTTTGGAAAATAGTTTGATTCCCTCATCTTTGTAGGAACCCCTCAAATATTGGAACACTATGTCTCCCCTAGTCCTTCTTTTCATTAGACTAGACCAGGAGTAGGCAACCTTGGCTCTTTTATGACTCATGGACTTCAACTCCCAGAATTCCTGAGCCACTTATGCTGGCTCAGGAATTCTGGGAGTTGAAGTCCACGAGTCATAAAAGAGCCAAGGTTGCCTACCCCTGGACTAGACATACCCAATTCCTGTAACCATTCTTTTTTTAGCCTCCAGGCCCCTAATCATTCTTGCTCTTCTCCAGCACTGGGAGATGGAGAATCCACCAATGGGTTATGACTGTATTCCTGCCCAATCAGATCAAGTCAGCCAAAGTTGCCACGCCTCCTTCCAGGACCCTTTCCCAGATTTGACTTGATCTGGCCCAGGACGGACATGAAGCGTGGCTCCTAGGCAGATACAGTTAGTTATCTATTGGTGATTCTTCATCAGTTAAACAGGTTTTAAAAAGATTTTTCAGACTTAAGCAGGATTTAGAATAAATTAGGCTTAGGCAGGATTGGGAGCTTGGGCTCCTAGCCTCCTCATAAGGAGGCAAATTACAAGTAAGCAGGGGGGGGATCTTTTCCCATTCCCCCCCACTGGCTTCTCCTCTCTTCCTCCCTCCCTCCCGAATCAAGAGTTGACCTGGCCGGCTGAAGGGACCACGCGAACTGTAAGTACCCTTCGGTCGCGTGGGGGAGGGCAGGGGGGAGGCGAAGGGGAGGGGGCCCCTCTCCCTTCGCCTTTCGCGCGTTCCCCCCGTCCGCAGAGAGCTCACGGGGGTCCCGGGGAAGCCCCTATCGGCGCTGATCAGCTGATCGGCGCTCCGAGCGCTGCGTGGCTCCGCGGCTTGATTTCAAGCCACGGAGGTTTTAAAAAGGCCGCCGACCAGCTGGTCGGCGGCCACGCGGTCCGGACAAAGGACTGCGGACCAGCTGGTCGACGGCCACGCGGTCCGGACAAAGGACCGCGGACCAGCTGTTCGGCGGCCACACGGTCCGGACAAAGGACCGCGGACCAGCTGTCCGGCGGCCACGTGGCCCAGACAAAGCCGCGCTCCGAGTGCAGCGGGGCCTCCCGGCTTGATTCCAAGCCGCAGAATCCCCCCCCTCACAGTGGGCCTGCTTTATCCACCATTTTTTTACCTACAGCCGGATTACAGGCGCCCCCTATAGTGTGTCTGTCTTAATCCGTGCACAGCCGTAGTGGGCCCCAGACGTCCCAGCAGTGTGCCGCCACAACCCACACATTGGCTGTCCCTGGGTTCCAGGCGCCCCCTCTCATGCACCTGTTCTTATCCAGTGGCTTACACCTTCCAGTAGGTACTCCCTAGATACCCGGGAGCCCCTCTCGTGCCTCGGCGATATCAGAGAATGGAAGAGGCCACCCCGCCTGCTTCCGGAGCCCCTCCTTCCTCATCAGGTCAACCTGGTCTGGAAGGCGCCAATAGGTCGGCAGCCAAATCTAGCGTTAGATCTGCCACTATGACCTCTAAGAGAGCAGACAGACAGGACAAGAGGAGACACCAGGCCTTGGAAAGGGAGTTCTCCAAGGCGCAGAAAAGAGCAAAATTAGCGCCGGAACCACCCCTTGGGCCGCCCACAGACGATCCTCAGCCCGGGGGCAGCGAGCAAGCAACCCTCCCCAATGAGGACCGTCTAGCTCTACTTATAGCCCAGGCAGTGGATAGAGCCTTAGAGGCCAGAGCGCAGGCAACCATGGGCCGCAAACGAAGCGCACACCGGGAGGCAAGGGCGTACGATAGCCCCACATCTCCCTCAGCATCCCAGGCTTCGGAGGAATCGTACCTAGATGAGACAATGGCGGATCAGGGGGTACCAATGTCGGACGAGGAGGAGGATCCACCGGAGGCCCCCACCTCCAAAGGCCTGTTCAACTCCTCCTCCTTCCTGACCTTGCTACGCAAGGCCACATCCACCGCACACCTGGCACCCGAAATCCCAGCGGCAGCACCATCCGACCCACAGGATACGGATGCAGAGGCGCACCCTAGCTTCGTGGAACCAGTCACAACCAAGCACCACATCCCCTGTCCCTCCATGTTCCTGAAAGCGATAAAGACGCAATGGACATCACCGGCCTCTTTTCCTATGCCGAGCAGTACCGACAAGAAGCTGTTCGGTGTGGCTCCGAAATTGGAAGAGACACTGGAAGTGCCTACTGTGGACGAACCCCTAGCACCCCTAGTGTCGTCCACCACCTTCTCAGGAGACCTTGCTGAGGCCCTCAAGGGTGAGGATCGCAAGGGCGAGACCACGTTCCGCAGAACGCACCAAGCAACCGCTTGGGCGATCAGAGCGTCCACCTCCACCTCATTCTTCATTAGGGCCGCCCATGGTTGGCTCCAGGAGCTTCAGGGAAAGATCCCTGCGGAGGACTTCCGCACGCAACAGGACCTCAGCAAGATAGTGGCGGCCGCAGAGTACGCGGCAGACGCGACTCTCCAGGCCGCTCGGTTTTCATCCAGAGCTATGGCTTCCAATGTCACTGGCAGGCGTCTGCTCTGGCTGAAACACTGGCAGGCGGACTCTAGGTCCAAGTGAAAGCTCGCAGCGGCCCCCTACCAAGGGGGAAAGTTGTTCGGGGACGCCTTGAACCCCTATACAACTGAAAACAAGGACAAACGCAGGGTCCTTAAACACGTGTTTAGGAGACAGGACAGGCGGGCCGGAGCATACCCGAGGCGACAGCCCTTTCGGGCTGGAGCCAGGTACAACCACTCTCAGACATCCCAGTCGTTTCCGACCAGACAGGACAGACAGGAGAGACAAGCAGATAGGCAAAGCCCCAGACCCAGACAACAACCCCAGAGCAAGCGGCCCTTTCGAGGCGCCAATAGGCCCTTCCGGCGCTCCAAATGACACCCCATCAGGACCTCCCATAGGGGGCAGACTTTCTCTGTTTGTCCACCAGTGGGAGGTCACCACCACGGACGCATGGGTAATCAATACCATCCGTCACGGACTCTCCCTGGAATTCCTATCCACCCCCCCAAATCGGTTCCTCCCTTGCCCAAGCCCTCGCAACCGACTAAGAAGGAGGTTGATGGACGAAGCAGTAAACCATCTACTTCAAATACGGGCCATAGAAACAGTCCCGATGGACCAGAGAGACCAGGGATTCTACTCCATCCTCTTCGTAGTCCCGAAGCCATCAGGGGGATGGAGAGCAATCCTAGACCTCAAAGGGCTAAATTATCACCTGGCATACCACAAATTCAAGATGCAAACGCTACTATCCATCTTGGGAAGCGTCAGAAAAGGGGACCTCCTGACATCCATAGACCTCACAGAGGCGTACCTCCATATCCCGATCTCTCTGGCCCACCGACGGTTTCTACGGTTCGCGTACAGAGGGTGCCACTTTCAGTACAGGGCGCTCCCATTCGGCCTATCCTCCGCCCCAAGGGTCTTCACCAAGATCCTGGCAGCCATAGCAGCCAGGCTACGGATGGTGCCGATCAGAGTCCAATGCTACCTGGACGACATCCTAATCCAGTCCGCGTCCACCCAGGCCACCGAGTCGGACCTGTGGACGGTGGTAGGGCTACTCCAAAGCCACGGGTTCTCCGTAAATTTTCCCAAGAGTCACCTAATACCCTCAACAAGGCTACTCCACCTCGGCGCCATCATAGACACTGTAGAGTGCCGGGTTTTTCCTTTTTTGAAGATGGGAACTACGTTAGCTCTTTTCCAGTCCTTTGGTAGTTCCCCAGTGCTCTAAGATCTTTGAAAAATATAGTTTGCTTGTCAGAAAGTCACAAAAGATGACCACATGACCCCAGGACATTGCAACCATCATAAATATGAGTCAGTTGCCAAGAGTCAGAATTTTGATCACATGATCCTAGAGATGCTGCAACAGTTGTAAGTGTGAAAAACGGTTCTAAGTCACTTTTTTCAGTGCCATGGTAATTTTGCACAGTCACTAAATGAACTATTCTATACCTGTGGTATTTTTTTTTTTTTTTTTTGCTTTTGGAATATAAATTGATATTCTCCAGTCCTTTGGCCACTGCTCTGTTTTCCATACCTGTTTACAGACTACAAGTAGTGCTTAACTGCGTCATCTCGTAAAATTGTAGCTTTTCTGATACTTCATCCAATTCTGCAGCTTTGTCATTAGCCAAATTTTCTAGGGCTCCTTTAAAATGACCTCCAAGGTCCCTTCCAGCCTTATGATTCTGTGTTCTAACTTCAGCAAGCAGACCTTCGTAGGTATCAGTTTCGGAATTATTTTGGTGTAGTTCTTTCATATAACCGTATCACCTCTTCTTTATATCGTTTTTCTCTGCCTTCTTTGTCTTTAAGTGTGCTCATCTTTACATAAACGGTTCTCTTGATTTCTATTTTTAAAAGCCTATTATCCTTCCCATAGAATTGTGTCATTTTTTTTAGATATAACTGATTGTCTCCTCTTTTCTGGAACTCAGCGTGCATTGAGGCACATTTTTCGGTGTAGCTTTTTGTTTTTGCCTTTTTTTAGTTATTTTCAGTGTTCAGTGGACACTGATCTTTTTATGGTTTCTCATTTTGGGATATTTTTCTTTGCCTCGTCCTTAATGATGTCATACATTTCAGTCCAGGGTTCTCAGTCTAGGGCAGGCTCTATATTTGTCAGATCTGATCAACTAAATCTCTTCTGTACCTCCTATGTATAATCAGGTGGCATATTGCTAAGGTCACTTCCTGTTGCTCTGATGATTGTATTTATTTTCTTTATGTTTAGCTGTAATTTTGCAAGGAGTTTGTGAGCTGAATATAATTTCTACATCTTTGCTACAGTTAGTGTTTTGATTTTGAGGTTATTCATCTGGTGATATACAGAATAATTGTTGACATTACTGAAATATTTGTTATAAACATTGAATCCCCTTGTCAGAATGTTAGTCTGTCTCCTATTTAATTTTGTATATAGAACCCAAATATTTGTTATAAACATTGAATCCCCTTGTCAAAATGTTAGTCTGTCTCCTATTTAATTTTATATAAAGAGCCCAAATTCATTATTCCAGATGCCATTTTACTTCCAGTGTTAGCATTCCAATCTCCTCTGATTAATATGAGGTCTTTTTTGTTTTTGTTTTCCTTTGTGTTACATCGACAAGGAGTTGCAAGTTGCCATAGAAATGTCCAACCCCTGCATCTGTGTTTGGAGGATAGACTTGAATCACTGTGATACTGATTAGTTTAATTGTAGGGGGATGAACCAAAACACTTACCTCTTTACCCTTTTATTTTAAAATGATAGCTATTTCATTTCTGCAATGGTTTTCTTCTCCATAGTAAATCTGATGTTCTTCTGAAGTGATCCATTCTAGTCCATTTTCTCTTTGGTAACTTCTAGAACAGCGGTTCTCAACCTTTTTCAGGCCGCGACCCCGACCTGCATCGTGTATACACGGCGCGACCCCAGCCTGCATCGCGCATGCGTGGCGCGGTGCGACGGCCTGCATCGCGCATGCACGGCGCGACGGCTTGCATTGCGCATACGCGGTGACCTGCATCGCGCATACGCGGTGACCTGCATCGCGCATGTGCAGTGCGACCTGCATCACACATGCACGGTGCTGCCCCCTGCGCCGGCCGAGGCATAGGCCGCCGCCTGTTCGGGGCGGCAGCAGGCAGGCCCAGGTGCTCCTGGGCGGCTGCAGTGGCGACGGCGCAGGGCGACCACGGGCTGGGCCACCAGCTGGCCCAGCCCAAGTGAGGTAAGCCACCCGCCGGGCCCCACGTGTGCCCAAAATTCTCCCTGCGACTGCCACTGCCCTGCTAGCCTTGCCTTTGCTGCCGCCCGTTTGGGGCGGTGGCAGGCAGGCCCAGGCGCTCCTGAGCGGCCGCGGCAATGACGGCGCAGGGCAACCACAGGCTGGGCCACCAGCTGGCCCAGCCCAAGGGAGGTAAGCCACCCGCCGGGCCCTACGCGCGCCAAAAACCCTCCCTGTGCCCGCCGGCCTCCCACCTCCCACCCCTGGCCCTCTTTTACTTACAGTTTTAGTAGTTCTCAGCAGGGAGGGGTGGAAACTTCCGGAGAGCTCGCCTTCGCTGCAGACAACTTGCAGCACCGTTTGCAGACTGGGATTTTTGGCGGGCTCAGTAGGGCAGAGACAGCCTGGACAATTCCTATTGGCTTTTGAAAGCCAATAGAATTAGACTCTATTCAAGAGAGTCTATTCTATTGGCTTTCAAAAGTCAATAGAATAAGATGGAGTAGCATAGCTAAGGAAAAGGGGGGAAAAATGGCGTAGCACAGCTAAGGAAAAGGGAAAAAAATGGCGGACTGCGTTGTTTGGCGACCCCCGTGAAATCGTCGTTCGACCCCAAATGGGGTCGCGACCCACAGGTTAAGAACCGCTGTTCTAGAATGTCTGTCTACATTCTTGACATTTCTGTTCAGGGAGCATCAAATTGTTGCTCTGACATTCCACATGTCAGTGGTTTAGCTGTAGATATCTTTGCAGCATTAAAATTTCCTTTTGGCTATGAACATATCAGCAGGTGGTCATCCTTTCAGCAGCCACATCATAAACATTAGTGCTTTTCTTGCTTACCCGCTGTTTGTTCTTTCTGAGTAACTTGATGGATACTTTCTAAATCTGGGGGGCTCAGCTTTCTGTATCATATTGTGCTGATATTGGCCTTGTAAATGTCCATTTGGCTTCTGTTCGGGACACTGAAATGAGTTGTCATTTCCTTCTCCAGTCTTCAAACAGTTCAAAATCTGTGGGAAACATATCCTTTATCCCTTGAACTGTCTGAGTTTTAAAAAGTCCATTTTGAAAGAAGAAATAATTGTACTTAGTTTGCATAACATATTAAGCCATGGTTTCCTAGTCATATGGATAAATGGTAATGATCTTGCTTGTTCAGCAAGCTAAACCATAAACCATTTAAAAATCACAATGGCTAGATTTGGACAATATGCTAACCTAAAATCAAACAGACCATATTTTGGCTTAGCATCATGTGTGGACCTAATTTTTATATCCAACCTCATATGGAAAAGCATTCATTTTTCAATACATATTCATAGTCAGAAATGAAATGGTATGGTATATGTTACATTCTGGGTATGTAATACATGTATTTATAAATATACACATATACTAATTTTAGAAGTGACAAACCTTGTGAAAGGATCTCTGCTAAATTATCTCTAGAGCTATGTAGTCACAAAGCTCCACAAAAATGCTAAATTCAAGTATCACATTTTGCACATTAATATATCATGCAGCAAAGATTAAACAGTTAGAAAGGTATATTTATATGTTGCTTTTTACTCCCTTTTAAAAAATTATACAATATCTGTCCATTTATACAATATCTGTCCATTAAGAGCCCAAGAGCCCAACTTCAAGTTCAGTCCCAGTCTTTTGTTCAAAGATGTCAAGTATTAGAAGTGCTTGGGTTCATATGGCAAGCAAACCAAACATAGGTTGAGGTGTATGAATCCAGCTATTGCAGTTGGTAAAGAGTGGCTTATGACTTAGTATGTTAAGTGAACTCCACCTGGCAGGAGTGGTATCTTATGTGCCCTTTCTGCTAAAGAGCTCCATTTGATGAGACCCAGGAGATAAGCATTTTCAGCTGTGGCTCATGCTTTCTGAAAGAAGCGTTGGCTTACCTGAACGCCTTTTCTCAGCATGGGGGGATGGAGAATCCACCAATGGGTTAACACAGACTGTTGCCCAATCATTGACTAGGTCCGAATTTTAGCCCCGCCTCCGGCCGGATGCTCCAGTTTTTTGCCAGGCGAAGCTTTCAAGAAGATTGGACCGTGTAGCTCAAGAGTCCTGTAAGAGAACCCCTGCCTAGACTAGCTAGAGGAGGGTGTGGATTCTCCATCCCCCCATGCTGAGAAAAGGCGTTCAGGTAAGCCAACGCTTCTTCTCCAGCATGGGTGGATTCCGAATCCACCAATGGGACGTACCCAAGCCCTCTCAAGTCCCGTTGGGTGGGTGTCTAGGCTATCTCTTACTAGGGCTCAACAATCTGCTGCAGAGCTCTCCTGCCAAACGAACCTTCAGCTGCAGCGAATTGATCGATCTTGTAATGTTTCACAAAGGAGGACGGAGAGGCCCACGTGGCCGCTCTGCAAATTTCCTCCACTGATGCCTGTGTGCGCCAAGCTGCCGATGTGGCTGCGCTCCTTGTGGAGTGGGCTGTGATATTAGATGGTACCGGCAGTGACAATGAAACATAGGCCCTGGCTATGCATGCCCTGATCCACCTGCCAATGGTTGAGGATGACACCCTCTGCCCCTTGGACGAAGGTTGATAAGAGACGAATAAAGTCTCTGACCTCCTAAAGGTCGCTGTCCTATCGTCATAGTGGCGCAGCGCCCTGCGCACATCCAGTGTATGCCATCGTCTCTCCTGACGGTGTGTGGGATTCGGACAGAAGTCCGGAAGTACCAGATCCTGGGACCTGTGGAACCATGAGTTGACCTTAGGCAGGAAGGATGGGTCCAGACGCAGAGTCACTTTGTCCTCTGCAAAGATGATCAGGTCCGGTCGGACCGAAAGGGCCGCCAACTCTGATACCCGTCTTGCCGAGGTGATGGCCACTAGGAAGGCCACCTTTAGTGACAGGAAATGGAGTGAGCTAACCCCCAGCGGCTCAAAGGGAGCCTCAGTTAACGCTTGCAGGACCTTGGGAAGGTCCCAGGAGGGAAAACGGTGGACTACAGGAGGCCGTCTTGTGACCGCTCCTTTTAGGAAGGCGCTCACAGCTGGATGCTGTGACAAGGGTCCCTGGTCCTCGCAGACGAGGACCGTCTGTAGTGCTGCTACCTGTCTGCGAATGGTGTTGGTCGCTAATCCCTTGTTCATGCCCTCCCACAAATACTCCAGGATGTTGGGGATGGTGACAGTCAGGGGGCTTAGTCCCTGCCTGCTGCACCAGGAAGAGAAGTTCTTCCAGGTGGCATTGTAGATCCTATTGGTGGAAGGTCGGCGAGTGTCCTGGATGACCGAGATGACGCCCTCTGAAAAGGCCTGCCTGCTCAGTCCCTCCCGCTCAAGTGCCAAGCGGCTAGTTGTAGCCACTGCGGGTCTGGGTGCTGGAGTTTCCCTTGACTCAAAGAGACCTGACTCGGGGTAAGTCTCCACACTGGCGAAAGCGATAGGTCCACCAGGTCTGCAAACCACGGATGCCGCGGCCAGTATGGAGCAATTAATACCACCTCCGCCTGTTCCAGTATCAGCTTGCGGATTGTTGCCTGTATCAGGGGCGGAGGCGGAAAGGCATACAGTAGCCCCTGGGGCCACCTGCATCTGAGCGCGTCCGTCCCCTCCGCTCTCCTGGTCTGGAACCTGGAAAAGAAACGGGGAGTCTGTGTGTTTTCTGGGGACGCAAAGAGGTCCAGAGAGGGGCGTCCAAATCTGTCTGAGATTGCCTCGAACAGTTCCGGATCCAGCCTCCACTCTGCGTGATCTACAGTGACCCTGCTGAGGGAGTCCGCCTGGTGGTTTGCCTCCCCTGAAATGTGCTCTGCTTTGAGTGAGGCCAGGTGCTGCTCTGCCCACAGACCCAGCGCCCGGGCCTCCTGCATGAGGGCCACTGACCTGGTCCCTCCTTGCTTGTTCACGTGCGCCTTTGCTGTTACATTGTCCGTTAGGACTAGCACGTGACTCCCTGCTAGGTGGGATGAAAACGCTAGCAGGGCTAGGTGAATGGCCCTCAGCTCGAGCCAATTGAGCCTGTGCCTCAGGTCCTGTGTGCTCCACCTTCCCTGGGCTATCTGGTCCATGGAATGGGCCCCCCAACCGAACAGGCTTGCGTCGGTCGTGATTGTGATCCTGTCCGGTTCCCTGAGTGGGGTTCCCTTGTTTAGGGCCCCTGACCTCCACCATCTGAGTGATGCTAGGACCCGGGGTGGTACCCTGACTCTCCTGAGTGAGGCGCTCTGGTTCTGCTTTTGGTAAGGGAGTAGAAGCCATTGGAGACTTCTGGAGTGAAGCCTTGCCCACGGGACAATGCCCAGGCATGATATCATCTTCCCCAGAAGCTGAGACAACTGTACTATGGTGATCACTCTCCTCTGTTCTACCTGACGTGCTAGCTTCCGTAGACTCTCCCGGCGCTCCTGGGAGAGATACACCATGCCCTGTTCTGAGTGTATGATGGCCCCTAGGTGTAGGAGTCTCCTTGAGGGCGTGAGTTGACTTTTCTTGTGGTTTACTGAAAAGCCGTGGGCCTGGAGGGTGTTTAGGGTAACCCGAAAGTCTGTCTGTGCTGCCTGGTGAGAGCTTGAAAGAATCAGAATGTCATCCAGATAACATTGGATTCGCACCGGTATCATGCGGAGGTGCGCTCCCAATACCGCCAGGACCTTCGTGAACACTCGGGGCGCTGAGGATAGGCCGAATGGTAGGGCCCTGTACTGGTAATGCCACCCCCTGTGACAGAATCTGAGGAACCTTCTGTGTTCCAGCCTTATCGGGATGTGTAGGTAGGCCTTCGTGAGGTCTATGGATGACAGCAGGTCCCCTCTTCGAATGCTGGCCAGTATGGATCTGAGGGACTGCATCTTGAATTTTTTGTACACTACATAGTGGTTTAACCGCTTGAGGTCGAGGATTGCCCTCCAATCCCCAGATGACTTTGGTACAAGGAAGAGGATGGAGTAGAACCCCTGTCCCTCCTGCTCTGGAGGAACCGGCTCTATCGCCCTTATTTCCTCCAGGTGGTCTATGGCCAGATCTAATAGTCCTGCCTTGGCCGTGTTGCGAGATATCGGACATCTTATGAAGTGTTCTGGTGGTGGAGAGTAGAATTCTATTGCTAGGCCCCGGGTCACTGTCTCCCTGACCCAGGCATCCGTCGTGGTCGTCTGCCACACCTCGCTGAACAGCGCCAGACTACCCCCGATGGGGCTGTCCCAGGCGTCACTTGGTGCGTCTGTAGGGCCGGCCTCCCCCCCTTTAAAGGGGTGTTTGGAAGGTTGGCCCCTGCCAGAGACTGGACGGTCCTGGCCGCGCTCCTGCCTATATGAGAAGGTGCGCGGAGTTCTGGGCCCCTCCCAGGACCGTCCCCCCTGAAAGGGCTGCCTCCATTCCCCACTCCCATTCTGGCGGGGAGTCTGCCTACGGAACTCCTGAGTTCCCCTGTCTGTCCTCTTGGATGGGTGAGCTAAAACCTTCCTTTTACTCTTGTCCTCGATCACGTAAGGATCCAGGATCGCTCCGAAAAGCTTTGATCCTGAATACTTAGATGTGGCAATCCGCCACTTGGACTTCAGGTCCGCCTTCCAGTTCTTAAGCCACACAAGCCTCCTGACAGCCACTGTCCCTCCGATGGACCTGGCCGAGTATCGTGAGGCAAACAGGGTGGCGTCCGCCGTGAATTCTGCTGCCGTCCGCAGCTTAGTCAGTGTTTGTTGTATGCGTACCTGGTCCGAAGGGACACTTGCCTGGAGCCCCCGCAGCCACCTAATCGCTGCCCTAGAGACGACTGAGGCAGTGGACGCACCCCTAATGGCCCAGGCCGATGAATGATGGACTCTGCGGAGGGAGAGCTCTACCTTCTTATCCTCCGCCTTCATCGACTATGCCATGTCTCCTGGGATGGCTGAGGAAGAAAAGAGAGATATTAGCGGTGCATCCACCTGTGGCACCTCTATTAGCGATGCAAGGGGATTGCATACGTTGAACATCTTTTTCTCCACGTTATTTGGTGAGGGAATGGTGCCTAAGCTGGTCCACTGGGACCGTACCGTTGACCTGAATACCTTGGTGCATGGTACCTGTATCACCTCTGATACTGGTGAATGCATTAGCGGGTCCTTTGCGTCCTCTTCTTCCGAGGACGGTGGTCTGGCTTCCTTGGTCTTAGCTGGCAGATCGAGTACAGAACAGGTCTTAAGCATGAGAGAGTGAAACAGAGTGTGGTCAAATAAACCTGAAATTGGAACCGGTTGTGGATCTGCGTCCTCATTCTCCGACAGCGGGGCTCCTTCCTCATCCCAGTCCTCCAGTTCCTCTTCTGCCACCTGTGAAGAAGTCTCAGACATGTCAGAATCATGGAACACTACCTTACCCCCCCGGGGGCATGTCTCCGTGGTGTCTGTGAGCTCTGAGGTGAAGGATCACCCCTAGAGGCCAAGAGTTGTTCAAGGGCCTCCTGCAAAGGGGAATGAACCTGTGATGACCACTTACCAGACCTCTTCCTTTTCCTACCTCTGTGACCAGCCTCCTCCTGGCTGGTTGTGGGTTCCGAATGTTCTGGTGATGATGGCACCGAGATAGGAGACACGTCCCCTTCTGTCTCCCCCCTGGGAGACCATGCCCTGGATCCCTGTCCAGCTGATCCTGAAGGCCCAAAGGGTATGGGTGTATCCAGAAGGGGCAGGGCTGCTCTCTCTGTTCCGCTGGCCCTGAGACTCTGCGCTTTGGCAAACTCCTTCTCCAAAGCCTGGTGTCTCCTTATGGCCTGACGCTCAGCAGTTTTCGACGGCTCAGTCAGATGTTTGGTCTTGGCCTTCTTCTCCCCCCCCCGGTTCTTCCGTTCTGCGTTTTGGCGACGACGGAGGGGGCGCTGAGCCCTGGGCCGAGGTGCCATCTGCCATAGCCATGCTCTAAATAGCACCCTTTTTGGGTATCTGGCAGGCACAGCTTGGGCCGGCAGCGCTGAAGGGAGTATTTCCCTAACCTGCTCGGCAGTAGTGGATAGCGGCTACGTAGGCCTCCCGACAAAGGATTTCGATCCCTGTACTGTCCTCGCCGCCCTAATTCCACTGGGGATCCGTTCCGGCTCAACCCGCTGCTAAAATTCCAAGTACACAGAGACACACACCACCGGAGAAACACTCTCCCCTTGGAAAAACCAGCTCTCAATGCTCACTGATCTAAGCTGGCCGGAAACTCAAGTAATCTCTGCCTTGCCGGCAGAAAATTCCTTCCCTGGGCCTAAGCTCCAGCAGAGAGACAAAAGGGATTCACCGCCCTGTCTTCAAGTGGATTTTCGCGCCGTAGTGAAAACCACCAACCAAAAGGCGCGGAAGACAAAGGAACACCCCTCTTCCAAGATGGCGATTCGCGCCAGGCGCCGGGACCTCCCCTTTTTCAAGATGGCCGCCGCGCCAAATTTTTGGTCAGAGCTCTGTGCTCCCGACCACGCGGTGCCTGTCGCCCACAGCCCCGGGTCTACCCGCCCGGTGTAAAGCGACTCCCGCCGAAGACCACCCTCTCAGTTGTCCGGCGGCCTCCTCCCCGCTCCTTTTTGCCCCACTTGCGCTTAGTTGTAGTGGTCCCCCGCTATTTCTGCGTCGACTGTGGCGAACTCCTCCGGATCGTCCTCTTCGAACGACGTCTGCGCTCCTGGGGAGTCTCGGGACGCGATCCGGCGGCCAGCCGGGAGTCCAGGGATGTTTCCCCCTTCGGCCCCCGCTCTCCCAAGGGCCTAGGCCCGGGACGGCCTCGCCGTCGCGTCCCGACGGCGTAGAGGAGGGAGGGCGAACAAACCGTCCGAAAAAGTTAAAATTAAAAATAACTTTCTCTAAATTTCGTCTGCCCAATCGAAATTAAGGTACTAAATTAACAAAAGAAATACTTTACCAAACTTTAGCCAACAAAAAGAACAACTATTCGCGGAGCTATCGCTAAGAGCTGCTTTGGGCTTCAGACTAGGTAAAAAACTGGGGCATCCGGCCGGAGGGGGGCTAAAATTCGGACCTAGTCAATGATTGGGCAACAGGCTGTGTTAACCCATTGGTGGATTCAGAATCCACCCATGCTGGAGAACATCATCCTTTCCAAGGTGAGGTTAGCCCCATCCCTACCAGCCTCATAGAAAGCCTCTAAACATTTTCTTTTTGCAGCATCTTTGGATTCCATGGGAATAAGAAGCCAACAAGATAGTTGTATTATATTTAGGATGTTGTCCATTCTCCTGCAGTCTTGGTTTTTATTTATGTTTGTTTTTAATATTTGTTTTAATTGTCTGTTTTATTTTATGCTGCCTAGAATCTCATTTATATATATTTGCTAAATAAATAATGTGTCCAGTGGTGTCCAGAGGTACAGTAATCTAGAGCTAGTGTAGCACTTTCTACATATAAATCTGCTAGGCTGAAAAGCCTGGCAAAGAAATACATTGGATTTTCTAGGTGATTGATGAGTTCATCCAATACTCCCTTTAGGAGTGCTCTGCCTTCTATTATAATGAAACAGCGACACACAAAGGGGTTTTTTTTAAGGAATGATTTTTGTGCTATGTTTCTTGATATCTGTTCATCGCAAAGTAGTTGGGACAATATGCATAGTGTGTAAGCTCCATCTTATTTTCACAATAAGTTGGTTTAAGTGAGTTGGTTTAAGCTGAAAGATAGTGTCTGGCCCAGGGTCACTAGATAAGTAAGATGTCTTGAGCCCTAATCCATTAAGCAGGGACCCTAGAGTTATAGCAGACTATCATGAGAGAACCTGTGCTGTGTTCTCAGGTTGCCTTCTCTCCCAGTTTCCTGCACTGACCTTTTGCCTTTGGCATCCAGCCACTGTGGCCAAAGGAGAAGTGCCTTTACTGTCTCCTTTTCAGACCTGCAGTTACTATGTTATTCCAGGCACTCCTCCTTTTCTGGCTTCCTGCATATGCCTTTCCCAGCCTGCTGCAGCAGTATAGTGCCAAGCTGCAGTGCCCATGAAGCCTCTGCAAGCATCTGCCTGACCAACTGCCTTCTCTCCCAGTTCCCCATACTGGCCTTTTGCACCCAGCTTTTTACCTTTGCTGTCTCAATTCCCCAGTGAACGTTCCTTACAAGTGGCTCGTTGTGCTTTCGAAATTGCAAGTCTTCGGGAACAACAGCTGGGCGCAAAAGGCAACAGGTCATTGCGGGGAATTGGGAGAGAAAGCAGGTGGGCAAATAAATGTTCGGTGGGACTTGTTGGGGTTTCATGGGTGCTGTAGCTTGGCACTGTGCTGCTGGGGTGGGCTGGAGAGCCACATATAGAAATGTTCACTGGAGAAGCAGGGGTGCCTCATGTAGCATGGTGGCTATGAGTTCAAAAAGGAGGCAGCACAGACAGCGAGGCACTTCTGCTTTGGCTATGGCTGACAGTCCGTACATGTAATAGAATGTGTGGATGACCTTGGGGGCCTGAGGGAAAGAGATTCTGCCTAGGAAACAATCAGATAAGAGAAAGGAGGGGGCTTCCAAGGGCTTAATTGTTAGAGGAATAAACTTAGGAAGGACCCAGTCTGATTGATGAGATGGTTAAAACTGGCAGTAGGAAATTTGTATCTTCAGACTTGCAAGATTCTGTTAAAGAGGACTTACAATAAAGTAGAATTATTGCATCAAGTCATATTTCCTTTCTGGCTTACCTGAGAGGGCTGACAGATTGTGTGGGAAACTGGGAGAGAAGGCATATAGGCAAACAAATCCTTGCTGGAGTTTGTCGATGTAACTGAGGCTTCCTGGGGCTTGGCCAGTGGCCCCAAAGCCTGCAGATGTGGGGCTGTTTTCCACCCTGCAGTTATATAGAGCTGCTTTCCATCCTGCAAGGCAAAGTGCCAGGCAGTGAAAAGGCAGAAATGAGAGGGTGACAGGTGTGTGTGTGGGGGGGGAGGGAGTTGGAGGTAGTCTCTTATCTTAGTGAGGCTTGGGCCTGGGAGAGGCAAGCCCAGAATGTCTTGGATTGGGATGGGTGCTGGTTTAAAAGCCCATAATTCTGGGTTAATGACCTTAAAAGGAAGTGCCAGGATTTCCATCCTAAGTTGGTGGGTTCATGTGATGTCTCACTTTATGACTGCACTAATTACAGTAATCCTGGTCCCAATTGTCATAGAGTACTATCTTTATAGAGACACTCAGTTGACTAGGGATTCAAAGCAGCTTTTAAAGTTTTTAGCATACATTGATAGGCATTAAAACAACAAAACACCTGCCCTGGGGGAAGAGAAAAAATTGAAATCCTGGCTCTTCCAGTAAGCACTAGGGTAGGCAAGAGCTAGAGTTTTTAAGGCCTTCCTAAAGGATGACAATATGGAGGCTCTTAAAAACCCATCTTTCCTGTATGCAACATACAGTATCTTCCATTTATTTTTGTCATTACAATGTCTCTGTAAGGTGTGATCAGTTGAGATACGATTATTTCAAAAGTCATCTGTAGCATCTTTTACAACTTACAAAAGATATAAACCATAAGCCTCAGTTCACTTAATCACATACAACAGAGTGGTTAGACTAGAGTGATATAGGATTTAGATGGGATGAGATGGGGAGGGAAAGATAGAAGACAAGTAGTTATTCAGATGCAGCTTTGAACCCTTCAGATTGGTGTAGGTTACAGTAGCTGAAAACATGTTGAGAACAGATCTTTTCATTTTTGTTGTCCTTATTTGGTCTTTGTGATATGTGAAAGGATAGAACAATATTTTGTAAATGGATTGAGGTGGGATGAATGTGATTTGATATTTTTGAATCAGTTTTCAGTAGGCATAAAAGTTCAAATGATTGGGATCCCTTGATATCCTATAACTGTGTCAAAGCAAATAGCCATGGTGAATGCTGACCCACAAGTACGCAGCAGAAATTATTACACTTGTTCTGTGCAGATTTGTGCAGTCAACTTCATGTTGACAGCTTGACCCCCCTTTTTTTTACTGTTGAAGATTTGTACTGTAGTTTCATTTTACTCATGCATGATTTGAGCATAAGGCTTACCATACTTGTTAAATCTTTAGTATTGGGTGTTGATTTCTCCAGTATGAAAGAGCACAAATAGTTGCTGGATTGTGCAAGAACAAAGAACATACTGCCTCTTATTATGTGTTTGAGCTGGACATACATGTTTTGGTAAAAACAAGTGGAGATATCTGATTGAAACTACCACAACTTATTTGGGGCAAATTGTTGTGAGCCACCCTGGGTCCTAGGAGAAGGGCGGCATATAAATTTGAATAATAAATAATAAATAAATAAACTCATTTTTCCATTATTATTTATATTGTGCTGTTTTATACAGTTAGAATAGAGCTGAAAGGGACCTTGGAGGCCTTCTAGTCCAGCCCCCTGCTCAAGCAGGAGAACCTAGGGTCTTATAAAGCGATACTAATATAAATTGTTGTAAGGATAAATAAGATTATATAAGAGAAGTACTTTTAACACTCCAAAACTCTTTATAGGCAAAGTATATTGTAGGCTTTTATGCTTGCTTACTAGCAAAGGCCATTTTTATAAGTATAGGGTTTTTTTTCCCTACACTGGTAAAACATTTCTCCTGTCGAAACACCTCTCTTGCTTGCAGTTTCTGTAAATAAGGGATTGTATTTATCTTTCTCTCTTAACTCAGGAGTAAGATACACATTTCTATTCTTTAAGCAGGCGTTGCTGAGCTCGTTCATTTCCTCCGTCTTTGCGTGAAGTTTCGAAGGGGCATGGTGCCTGATACTGCAAGGGCCGCCTCTTTACCTCAAGGCTGAGGCCGGGCGGGGAGGGGCTTCCCCGCATCAGTTTTTTCATCATAAAAGGAGGCAGATTCCCCAGGTCAGTGGGCGTGGCCTCTCGCTACGTTTCTCCTTTAACCTATCAGGACGAGCCTCTGTGTGACGGACGCTGGCTGAATCCAATGGAGTCGCGCCGAGGAAGGGTTGGGGCTTAGTCGCAGTCTAGATAGGAGCGGTGCGACACTGGGGGAGGTTTTTGTTCCGGGCCCTGCCGCGGCCATCTTATGTCAGTGCAGGCCGGAGGAGGAAACGGCAGCAGTGCAGAGCGGTGACTCGGCAGCAGCGGCGGCCGCGGCGGGGCCTGACACAGCCTCATTGGTAACCTTTGGGGCCTTTTTTCCCCTCCCCCTCTTGTCGCCTATTTCCCTAGAAACAGACATTCCAAAGGAATCCGGTCTCCATAGAAACACCTCCCTTTTGTGTAGGGTTCCTTCTCCCAAGCCGGCAAGGCCTAGCGCGTCTCGCCGGCAAGTAGCGTTGCGGCCAACTGCTGCTCGTCTGCCTCCCCACTTCCGTTCCTTACCTTAGCTGCCTCGGGATTTCCAGCTTTCCTTCCCTCTTAACGCCCTTTTTTGAGGCAGTCTGGTGCCAAGCTGCCGTCTAGCAGGAACAATTCTTCCTTCTTTCTTTCCTTCCCTGTTAGCCTTTTGCGCTGCGTTTTCAGCCCATTCAGAAAAATCCCCCCCCTTTCCTTGCTTTTTGGTTCCGCCGCTCAAATTCCCTTCCAAATCTTCTATGAAGAGACTGAATGGAATAACTCGCCTTTCCCGGCAAAGGATTGTGATGCTTGGTCTGCCCTTTCCTGAAGGATTGGGGAGGGGGGAGGGACGTGAAGAGAGGATGCGGGTTTCAAAAGAGCCCGAATAAAAAAAGTCCCGGGGAGGTGAGGGCGGGTTCAGTCAACTGGGCTCAAATGTTGAGTTAAGAGTGGGAAGCATTTTGAATTATTGGGTGGGATCTTAGCGTCTATCCTAACGGTATTTGTGGAGAGGCCATATCGCCTCACCTGTGCTTCGTTTTACAGTATTTGGCTTACTGTGGAGTTACAAAGGAGATAAAACAGAATCTCAGTCATTGCCAGTAGAAGGCAAGCAGATATTTGAAGGATTTTCATTCTCTCTCTCTCTCTCTCTCTCTCTCTCTCTCTCTCTCTCTCTCTCTCTCTCTCTCTCTCTCTCTCTCTCTCTCTCTCTCTCTCTCTCTCTCTCTCTCTCGGATTAAGATTCTTCAGTAGTCTTTGATAGGAGTATAATTCAGTTGACTTTTAACACTGTGCTTTCTAAATCATTGGTTGCAGTTGTTATCTCAGTATCTATTCCTAACCCCCTCCCCTTTAATTTTCCACTGACTTTCTCTACAACGGAGATTTGTTTTCCAGGAATTTCAAGATTTGCTCTCTGGGTTTTTAAACTTGGAGAATCCATTTTTGGAGTGGGCTCTGTATTATTGAAAGAGGGAAGGCAGAGGACAGGTACTGTAGTTTGCATCTTACCACCGGTTCATATATTACAAGGGATATGTTAGGAATTTTGAGGCAATCAGAGCAGTTGCCCTTTTACGTATCTCTAGGTGTGTCATAAAATATTCATCTTTGTCAATCCCATCTAGCTGTAATGTAGCCCATATTTGTACTTACCTGCCTGTGCATGTGTGTCATGGGGCAGCTTGAGTGTGATTCTGGTAAGTCTGCCTGAACTGATTTGTGACTTAATTGTCTTGCACAAGAAGCAATTAAAAGATTGCCCTGTTTAATTTTTATCCTTTATTGGTAGTCCTTTTATTTATGAAATTTTACAGACTTTTATCTTCAGCATCCATAATAATTTTTATTTTATTTCTAATCTGGCTTTTGTCTCATCTCTTGATTGGCAACTTTATTTTTGGAATCAATTTTATCTAGCATTTGGTATATGCACCAATTTGCAAAATTGACAATCATGGGACATTTTGAGCCAATGAAAATGGACATTTTGTTAGATGGAAAATCCTCAGCTGGACTACATTTCACCTTGACTCTATAGCAGATATTATTGTATTTGTGCTAAGTCTTTTTAACTCCATTTTTTCTGAAGCACATCTGATATGTTGGTTGATCATTACATACAATATTCCTGCTTATTGCTTTACTGAACTATAACGAGAGAGATTATGCTTTATATTTCCTGAAACCTACCTTGTGTGTTTTTTTGTTTTTTTGCTTTTGCTGGGCTTAAAATTCAAAATATAGATATTAGAGTTAAGATACTCTGTATGTAATATAGATTTGGGGTTTTCCGATCATTTAGAAAACAGCACCAATGAGTCTAGAATGGGAAGCTGTAGACCACAGAGTTGATACAACATAGTGACTTGTAGCTTAAAAACATACCTGATTACATACGTACAAAATGTGTTGTCAGTGTCGGAATAAAATTTAGTGTAATTTCACATAAAACCTATTCCTGGCTTAACTCCAAACTTTGAGCCACCTGTTGATATGAAAACATGCTGTATTGTTAAACAATTGGGTATCTGAAATTCCTGTTTTACAACAAATCATTCATGCCAGAATATCCAGCTCTATTTTCTGCCTGTCTTTAGTCTATGACAGACATGTCAAACTTGCGACGTTACATGACGTCGTGCGACATATCGGAACTTTTTCCCCATTGCCGGGCGACACATCTGGCCCGCAGGCTGGCAGTTTGACACCCCTGGTCTATTACAAAGATTCCCTTTAGAACTCAACTTGTAGTGACTGCATGGGCACCTTTCTGTTTTTTTCTTGTTTGCTCCAAGTCACAGCTATTTATTTCACCATTGTAGTGTTTGTCTCATATGGTTGCACAGTCCTCTTGCTTTGCACTGTGCCCACTTCAATTCACATATAAAATTATCAATACATAAAATTACTAGGGCTTTTGTTTTTTAGCCAGCTTGTCACAGAACCTGATTTCTATACATAAGGAAGGATTAGAACATGTGTTCTTCCCATTCCTAGTCCAGCATCATAACTTCAACATTACATTGGCTGTTACAGTTTATTCTACAGTTATTTATATTTAATGTCATTCTTGCGTTACTGCTTTTTCCTCTCCCAGTTCAAATAAGAGTAAATGCTTTTAGGGGAAAGTACCATATAATGTATTACATGTATTTTCATCAAGATGTATTAGGATTAATATCAATATATTCATTAAAATGACTTACTATTACAAAATGTTTGAAATTATTACTCATTGGTTATTCCTATTGCTCTTCAGGCTTACAAAGAAAAAAAGTTTTATTTCAATTAACTCAGGCAGAAAATTATTTTATTATAGTGTATGTGTATTTTCGGTAACTTTGGCCTCTTTGAACACCCATTAAAATGAATACATTTGTTAATATGTATGCTTGTCCCAAAACTATATGCTACAGACTATAGCTTCATAAATCAGTATGCTGGGAATAGCAAAAACTGTTTCTTTGTTTTTATTTGAATTTGTATGACAATGTCCAGGTCACCCCCTGTGGATTTCTTTAAAAAAAAAAAAGTAATAATGGCTGATATTTAATCTATGAGGTAAACATAACTGGAAATTCTTCCAAAATTCTTTGGATAATTTTTGAATTAAATTATTCTTCGTTCAAAATAATTCCCTTTGCCTTTTTCTGCTTAATTTATTCTACTTCAGTAATTTCTGCTAGAAAATTACTACAAATATAACTTTTTTGGAGAGGTGAGTATAGTAAAAATTATCTTTTAGGACCATCAGTACCATTTGATAGCCTTTTAGTTCAGTGAATGTACTGGCTAAATAAACGCTGTCATTCTTATTAGAGATATACGACTTAAACAACACACCAAAACAATTGCTGAACCCAGTGCTCACTTGGTTTTATTAATCAAAAAGCTGACAGCTGTGGTTTCCTCAATGATCCCTGCATAAAGGATGGATTAACTTAAGTAATGGAACCTGTCCTTGCCTGGAATTTCATGGTTATAATGCTGAGCATGTTCGGTCCAGTTGTATGCCTCACTCAGCAGTAGCAGTGTCTTTTTATAATATAGGACATTTTTTTCTCCCCCCCCCCCCAGATAGCCTCAAAACCCACTTCAGAGAGGTACAAATTTGTATGCCACTTTATTTGCAGGGTCTAACTCACTTACAATTAATTATAGAAATACAACAACCAGCAGATCAATTGTCAGCATCAGAAACATAGCAATTGAACACACAGTCTCAAAAAAATTCTTGTCTGATAATACAGCCATAACTCAGATGTAACAGGAATGTTCTTTTTTCAAAAGCTGAGCGAAAGAACAGTTTGTAGCTAATTTTAATTTATTTTTTATATGATCCTTTTGTTACTGATTACTGCATTTGTTACCACAAATCAGTAATTTATTTATTTTTATTTATAATCAAATTTCTATACCGCCCCTCTCCCGAAGGACTCGGGGCAATGTACAGCCTAAAATTTAAAAAAAACATATAAATATACATAATTAAAATAATTAAAAGTGAATTAAATAATGTGGCCGTAAAATCCCCATTTAAAACCCAACACTTACAAATCTTAAAAATTTACTCAATCCCCCTAAAACATTCTAACCCTACCGGAACCGAAGCTTCTATGCCAGCCCGGCCTGTCGAAAAAGGAACGTTTTTAGTTCCCGATGGAAGGTGCGTAAATCTGTCATTGTACGGAGTTCAGGGGGGAGCTCGTTCCATAACGTAGGAGCTCCCACAGAGAAGGCTCTCCCCTGGGGGCCGCCAGCCGGCATTGTCTGGCCGACGGCTCCTTGAGGAGGCCCTCTCTGTGGGAGCGTACCGGACGGCGGGAGGTATTTGCTGGCAGTAGGCGGTCCTGTAAGTATCCGGGTCCGATGCCATGGAGCGCTTTAAAGGTGGTCACTAGCACCTTGAACCGCACCCGAAAGACCACCGGCAACCAGTGCAGCTCGCGCAGGAGCGGTGTTACGTGGGAGCACCACGACGCTCCTGTCACTACCCGCGCGGCCGTATTCTGAGCCAGTTGGAGCTTCCGGGTGCACCTCAAGGGGAGCCCCATGTAATGTGATTTAACTCAGTAACTAAGTCTTCATTTTATTTATTTTTTTTCATTTTTACTTCAGTCTGTTTATATTTTTACTCTACATTGCCTGAGGCTTTTTATTTTTCCATTATTTTTGTTTTGAAGCAGGAAAAACCTAATTGACCTTGTATATATTCTTCCACATATTGAGAAAAGAAAATATGCTCCCTATTTTTGTTAGCCTGATTTTGATTTGAAATCTGTTGTACTTCCTACTGTGTTATGCCTATTGGTGCTCTTTTCCAGACTGCTTCTCTTCAATCTGGAAACTAACTTGCTGTTGACATTTCCTTGCTGGATGATTGAATATGATACATTCTTTTTCAAAAACCAGAAGGAATTGTATTTAATCAGAAAGTAAAATGTTACAGTGGTGTGAAACACGAATAGCTGCAGTCATTTTACAGTTACGTGGAACAAGAAATCCTTCCTTTGTCTTTGTGATTTATTTTTACAAGCAGATACGGTAGAAAAGATTACAGGTAGTCCTCGACTTTCAGCCACAACTGAGCCCAAGATTTCTGTTGCTAAGCAAAACATTTGTTAAGTGAATTTTGCTCCATTTTATGGCCTTTCTTGCGACAATTGTTAAGTGAATCACGACAGTTGTTAAGTTAGTGACACAGTTGTTAAGTGAATCTGGCTTTCCCATTAACTGACTCAAGGACACTGCCACTGTCGTATATATGAGTCAGTTGCCAAGAATCTGAATTTTGATCACGTGACTGTGAGGAATGCTGCAACAGTCCTAAGTGTGAAAAAATGGCCATAACTCATTTTTTCCAGCTCTGTTGTAACTTTGAACGGACAGTAAATGAACTGTTGTAAGTCAAGGACTACATGTACTTATATAACACTAAAATCATAGATACAATTGGGAGGAAAGGTGGTAAATAAGTATTAGCTTTGCAGAAACTGACTGAATTACATTAAAACTTTCAAGTGTTGTTAGCTTACCTTGCAGCTAGCATGATAGTTTCTTAGGTTTGAGAACCATTTCAGCCATTGTTGCTGAACCTATGTTGCTTTTCCCTTTCATGCTGTAATTTCTTAAGACAGATCCAGAGTAAATACTACTTTGCTGCTAGAACAAAAGTATCAGCACTTCCAAGATAGCATCTGGCTAACATGGATTTAACTAGGATTTTCTTTTGACTGAGGAAGTTCAGTCATTTGTGTCTGGCATCATGATAATATAGCTCCGTTGAGCTGGCTGTATGGCATACGTATGGCAAAAGAACTGGATGCTCTTTTGAATGGATGCTCATTTATTGAGCTCGTGATAGAGGGGTTGCGATAATAATAGGATTGTAAGCAACTGTTTTTCTAGGAGGATGAATAGAGCTGATACTGAGAACTGAAACCCAGACTGAAATCATACACAAGAATAAATGTAATGCCACTGGATGGATTTAAGTAGGCTATAGGTAAAAAGAGTAGGATTCAATCAAAGAATCTCGTTCTTACCTGCTTAAGTAAGCATATCCTTAGGAAGAAATAAGGAAATGCTTTCTACCAATGCATTTGTAGTACAGATAGATCTCGACTGTATGATCATAATGGAGTGCAGATTTATGGTCATAAATTGTTATAAGCCAAGGCATCATGTGACCAGACTGGATTTCTTAATCTTTTTTTTGCAGCAGTTGTTAAGTCAGTCAATTTTCCCCAATGGGCGTTTTTTGCCAGATATGAAGTAAATGTCAGAACTTGACAAATAAGGTTGCAAATTGTGGTCACTTAACTGCAGGATGCTGCAAATGATCATAATGGATGCAGCAAACAATGGCCAGTGGGGTATGGGTGTAAATAGCTTTTGTAACTTTAAAAAGGGTTGTTAGTAGCTTTTGGGTGGTCCATTGTAATTTTGAATGGTCATTAACTGGTCATACTTTGAGGGCTACCTGTACTTAGGGCTACCTGTACTTGATAGTGAACATTTCTTTGTGCCTTTTCCTATCTGCATTTACCACTCTAAATGGTAATACATTGTAAAATTGGAATTTGTTAGGACAGGGGTAAGCAACCTTGGCTCTTTTATGACTCGTGGACTTCAATTCCCAGAATTCCTGAGCCAGCATGGCTGGCTCAGGAATTCTGGGAGTTAAAGTCCACGAGTCATAAAAGAGCCAAGGTTGCCTACCCCTGCGTTAGGATAATTGCAAAAAAGAGCTGGACTAATGTTCTGATTATTGGGATTATTCCTATTATAAATATTTGTATTTACTCAGAATTAGTAACTTAATTTATAAATATTAATAGGCATATTAATAATAAATGGATGGATAAAATAAAAAAATAACTCATTCGGGATTAATGCTTTTTATTCTTGGGATCAACAATGTGTGAATTTTTCCAAGTGAATAAAATGTATACACATTGCAAAATCTAGGTATTGGACTATCAGTTTAAGTTTTTGCAGTTTAGAGTTCGCTTTCTAGAGAAATACCTAAAGATTTCAGTGGGGCTTCAAAGTTGAATAGGTATGAAGCTATATATCTAGAAGCAATAGAACTGAATCTTCTTAGCACTAAAAAGTATTTACTAGATTCACAAACTGGCAGAGTGGTAATGGGTGTTGCACGAATCCAACCATTATAAATTATGGTTTTTGGCTTAGCCTGATATGTAAAACTAGCTGTTGTTTGATCAAGTCCACCTTTATATTTTCTTTTGGAGTGTTTTTATCAATTTCTACAGAAGTCTTCTTACTGTAAGCTGTTGGAATGCTTCTTAGAAGTGTAAAAACATTTTAATAATATTACATTCTAATGCTCTGGAAACTCATTGGAAATTGCTAATAATATCATTTTTGCCAGCTAAGAGTGATTCACCTGCTCCTTTTTGCCAAAAAACTGATTCATTAGTAGCCCCTCCTTACTTAGCCTGTTCATTACTTAAGTTCTTTCTGTGGCAATCCATTTGCCATGAAAGAACAGCCTAAACTGATGTCATCTGGTTCAGATTTCTGTGATAATAGATATAGCATTGAAAAATAACGAGCTTTATATAGTAGATTAAAAACGAACTTCATACTTTAAAACAGCACACGTATTGTTTCGACACATTGGAAATACTTGTTTTTTTTCTGATGAGAAAACTGCTAAGAAAAATGGTGCCCTTTTCAATTGATGCAATATAAGGTACCTTTTTTTAGGACAGAACGTAAAGGCACTTCCTCAAAGGTTGTTTTCCATTGTGCTGCTTGCTATACTTGATTAACTGGTATGATTTAGTTGGTTGATACTGCAATTAGCACTCCAACGGGACCTGGGGAATAGTCCCTTCTGGTGTCCTGAGAGACCAATGGTAGCAACATGTTCTTCATCTGGAGCAAATCTTTTGATCCCTCAGGCAGTAAAGATTGTGGACTAGTATTGAGAGGAAATTGCTAATTGCTCCTGTTTCATTTCAACAGCCACTATTTTTGTATTTCTCTCCTATTCCCATAAGGGATTTGCCTATTACACAGGATATTTTTGTTTTTGGCAGAGTCATCATCCTGCTGCAAAATGAGTAGATTATCAAACATTGTATTCTCATATCTGTATTTTCTGTTGTGGCATTTAGATGTCCAGCTCGCCGTTGTCCAAGAAGCGTCGCTTGGGTGAATCAGAGTCAAAGACGGGTTCAAATTGCTCCTCTGGAAAATCCATACAGACTGATTTGCGTGAAGCGCCTGCCAACGTAAGGTTTCTGAGTTGTGTATACCTTTAGTAATGTGCAGATATATGTGTCATTGTACCCATTGTTACTATCTCTTACATCTAGCTTTTTGTACTGTAATGAATGCTGTAATGCCTGTTTCCTTTTGTATTTGTTCTTATTTCTTGTAATGCAGTTGTGGTTTTGTGAAGTATATTCCCTGAGTTGCCATTCACGATTCAATTAACCAGGTCTCTTGACTTCTTTTTGTACTTCTTCCTTGGTAAATAATTAATATTTGAAATGCATTGAGAATGATAAACTATAGAAATCAAATAGCAGCTGTTCTTTGTACTCCTTTATCACATTCTTTTAATGATCAAAAGGCAGCAAAGGACTAAGTGATTATATTTGTCCTTTCCAGGGTATGGCCAAGAATGGAAGTGAAACAGACATTGATGAGGGTCTATACTCAAGGCAGCTGTAAGTATCAAAAGGAGAGTGGGAGGCCTACTGTTTTGAAAAGTAGAGTGTTAGTACCAGTCTAATATGTGAATAATAAGTTCTCCAGCACTTGGAGATGGAGAATCCACGGATGGGTGTAGACTGTATTCCTGCCCAATCAGATCAAGTCAGCCAAAGTTGCTACGCCCGTCCTAGACCATAGAGATCCCAGTTTTTGACTTGATCTCGCCCAGGACAGACGCAACTTTGGCTCTTAGGCAGGTAGTCTCCATCCGTGGATTTGTAGATATAATAGCAGGGGAGTGATATCTTTAGCAAGCTTCAGCTGACTAACAATATCACTCCAACCCCAGGGATTCAGGATCCCCATTGGGGGGGGGAGATAGCTAAGGGTTAAGGCAAGGGGGCCCTTCCCTTCTCCCCTTGCACTCTCCCCTCCCTCCCTCGACTCCCGGCCCTTTCCAAGACCTCAACCGGCTACCAAAGTAGCCAACCCAACACCCCCAGCCAAGCGAGCCGGAGCCTGCTACGAGGCTCCGCCGTTGCACGGAACCGGGGGAGGGGAAGGAAGCAACTAACCGGACCGGGCCATCCGTTTGATAACTCAACCAAGCCGACCTCCGGCACCAGCGTGGTTGCCCATTGCCCGGGGGGAGCTGCCTATCGCTCTCTCAGGCGCAGGCGGCCGGCCGCACCGAGCAGCTGTTCGGCGTTGGCAAGTTCAGACCTAGGCGGTGAGAGCGGCGAGCGCGGGAATCCCCGGGAGTAGCAGCCCGCGGATCCAGTGCTTACCTATCCCCCCGGGAGCCGCGGAGCCGCCCAAGTAGGCGGCCGCCATCTTGGACCACACGGTCCGAGATAGGCCTCAGCTGCGCCGATCAGGTGGTCGGCGGAGGCCGATCTAGGAACCCAGGCGGGTATAGCGGTGAGCGCGGGGATCCCCAGGGCTAGCAGCTGCGGATCCAGCATTTCGCCCACTCCTGCCAGAACCGAGGAGCCGCTCCGACCCCAGGCGGCCGCCATCTTGGGCCACGCGGCCCGCAACAGGCCGGTCGCGCCAACCAGCTGTTCAGCAGCGACCAACCTCGGAGACTAGGCGACTATAGCGGCGAGCGCGGGGATCCCCAGGCCTAGCAGGCCACGGATCCACCACTTGCCTACCCACCGCGGAGCCGCGTCCTAGCAGGCAGCCTCCGCCTGGGATCACGAGGCCCGCACTAGGCCTTGGGCCTCAGCGTTGCACAAGCACTCAAGGGGGGAAGGGGCTCCCTCCTCCTCCCACCAAAGCATCCCTTGGGGGGGGACATCAGACAATTGCTTTGCAGACTTGGTGTCTCTGGCCTAACCTGATCCCAACTGGGTATTTGGATCCGGGCGTACCCTATCGTGCGCCTGTGCCTACCCAACACAGCCCTAGCCGGATTCCAGGCGCCCCATTAGTGCGTCTGTTCTCACCCAGTGGTTAATTCTCTCTGCATCTCAGGGGCCCCCCATCGTGCCCCTGCAGTATCAGAGAATGGAGGAGCCTATGCCCATGACAAAGGGCATCTCACACACTTCAGCGGCTCCAAGGAACCCTAGTCCACCCAGCCGGGTGAGCGCAGACATTACTGTGGCCAAGGGCAGAGACAAGAATACCAAAGCCTCTAAGTGGGCGGAAAAGCAGGCCAGCAGAAGACACCAAGCCCTGGAGAAAGAGTTCTCCAGAGCACAGAAAAGAGCCAGGATAGAAAACCCACAAGAGGGGCTGGCTCTGGAACTTCCCCTAGGCCCCCCAGCCTCACCCTTAGGGATATGGTCTAAGGGAGATACCACTCAGTCCCCCGCGCACAGGGGATCAGGAGCCATCTCCCCGGCTTCCCAATCTTCAGCCACGAGGGCCCAACACGGGGCCCCCGAGGCAACCTGGACTCCCACCGCGGCTGGCCTTCGACCAGCGGAGCCTGTTCCCCTCCCCACGGAGGACCATCTCGCCTTGTTGATAGCACAGGCGGTGGACCGCACGCTTGAGGCCAGGGCACACGTCTCTACTTCAGCGGTGACCGCCCCCCCACCAGTCCAACAGCCGTTGACCGAGACTTACTATGCCCCGTCTTCCCCAGCCGCTTCCACCTGCTCTGAGGGGTCATCGCTCCAGGCACACGACCTAGAGCAGGGGATACCTATGTCGGAGGAGGAACTTCCCCCAGAGGCTCCCCCATTCAGTGGCCTCTTTAATCCTTCCTTCTTCGTCACCTTGCTCTGCAAGGCAACCACCACTGCCCACCTGGGGACAGACACCTCCTCTCCTACCACTCCAGGTCCCACGGAATCGGAAGTGGACCCAAACTTCACCGAACCGGTGACCGCCCAACATCGCATCCCTTGCCCCCCCCCCATGTTCTTAAACGCGATACGCAAGCAGTGGGCTTCTCCCGCCTCCCTTCTCCTACCAGGCAGCTCCGATAGGAAGCTGTACAATGTGGCCAAGGAATTAGAGGAGGCGCTGGAAGTACCAGCGGTGGACGAGCCATTTGGGCCCCTAGTATCTCCCATGGCTATCCCCGGGGATGTCGCTGAGGCCCTTAAGGCAGAAGACCGCAAGTGCGAACTGACTTACCACAGGTCTCACCAAGCGACAGCATGGGCCATCAGAGCGGCCACCTTGGCATCGTTCTTCAATAGGTCCGCTCTCCTTTGGCTCAGGCAACTCCAAGCCCGCATCCCAGCGGAGGATATCCGTACTCACCAGGACCTCAGCAAGATGGTGGCGGCCACTGAGTACGCATCAGATACCACCCTCCAAGCGGCCAGGTTCTCCTCCAGGGCCATGGTGTCTACCATAGCCGGTCGCTGCATGCTATGGCTGAAGCACTGGCAAGCAGACCCCAGGTCTAAGTGGCAGCTCTTGGCCGCACCATATCAAGGGGGGAGGCTGTTCGGGGACGCGTTAAATCCCTATCTAACCGAGAACCAGGATAAGCGCAAGGTCCTCAATCACCTCCTTAAGAGGGCAAACAAGCGACCCAATTTCTTCCAAAGGAGACAACCCTCTCGGACAGGGGCCAGGTACAATTATCCCCAGGCCTCGACCTCCTTCCCGGCCAGACAGGACAGGCAGGAGAGACAACTGGACAGGCAGGCAACCAGACCTAGACAGCAATTTCAGGGCAAGCGGCCCTTTCGAGGGAATGGCCGTCCTTTCCACCGAGCCAAGTGACGGTCCGGCAATCCCTCCCATAGGGGGCAGACTCTCCCTCTTTGCCCACCAGTGGGAGGCCACCACCACAGACGCGTGGGTTCTGGATACCATACACCACGGTCTGTCCCTAGAATTCAGGTCCCACCCTCCAAATCGGTTCCTAGCTTGCCCATCCCCGCGAAGTCGAACCAAGAGGAACCTAATGAACGAGGCCGTTCAGCATCTGCTGAGCATACGCGTCATAGAACCGGTCCCGGTGGACCAGAGAGGCGGGGGGTTTTATTCTATCCTCTTCGTTATACCAAAAACATCAGGAGGATGGAGAGCAATCCTAGATCTCAAGGGTCTAAATTTCCATCTAATGTATCGAAAATTCAAGATGCAAACGCTCCGCTCCATTTTGGGAAGCGTAAGGAAAGGGGACTTCCTGACATCTATCGACCTCACGGAGGCGTACCTTCACATCCCCATCTCTCTAGCCCACCGCTGGTTCCTAAGGTTCGCTTACAGGGGACGCCACTTCCAGTACAGGGCGCTCCCATTCGGCCTCTCATCAGCTCCCAGAGTATTCACCAAGGTCCTGTCAGTTCTGGCAGCTCACTTGCGACTGATACCCATAAGGGTCCAATGTTATCTGGACGACATTTTAATCCAGTCGCAGTTCGCCCAGGCCGTGCGGACGGACCTAGATAGGGTGGTAGGACTGCTGCAGGACCATGGATTCTCCATAAACTTTCCCAAAAGCCACATGGTCCCCACGACCAGACTGCTGCACTTAGGGGCCATCATAGATACGGTGGAATCCCGGGTATACCTGTCCGAGGAACGCCGAAACAGTATAAGACAATCGGTGCTCAAACTACGCAGGACCCAGACAGTTACCCTTGCCAGCCTCTCCCAATTGTTAGGCAAAATGATATCGGCCATAGCGATCGTCCCTTGGTCCAGACTTCACTCCAGGGAACTACAGTGGTTCATGCTCCCCTTCAGAGGCAGTATCTCAGCGCCTCGCAACGACGAGTAAGGCTAACACAACAGGTAATGCGCTCCCTCACGTGGCTATCGCGAGCATGCTCAAAGGGTCATACTTCAGGGAGCCAGACCGAATAATACTAACAACCGACGCCAGCCTGTTTGGCTGGGGAGCACACCTTCAATCGCTATGGGCACAGGGCCGTTGGTCTCCCGCAGACCTTCGCCACAACATAAACTGGCTCGAGCTACGGGCCATACACCTAGCCCTCCGCCAATTCCACAGCCTGGTAAGGGGCCGCCATGTACTGGTCCTCACGGACAATGTGGCAGCCAAGGCCCATGTAAACCGACAGGGCGGCACCAGATCTCGGGCCTTACTGACAGAGGCGCGCTTACTGGGAGCTTTTGTGGAACACAACCTGGCCTCCCTCAAGGCCGATCACATTTCAGGGGAGTCAAACACCCAGGCCGACATCCTGAGCAGAGCAACGGTGGATCACTCGGAGTGGCGCCTACATCCGAGGGTCTTCAGGGAAATCTGTCACCGTTTCCGTCTCCCTCTCGTGGACCTCTTTGCGTCCCCGAGCAATGCTCAGCTGCCGCGGTTCTTCTCCCGGTACCAGACTCCCACGGCAGAATGGACGGATGCTCTCCAGAGCCCATTGGCCCCAGGGTCTGCTCTACGCCTTCCCGCCTCTACCCCTCATCCCAGCAGTGATACGCAAGCTCCTTCAGGAACAAGCAGAGGTAATCCTGGTGGTCCCTCATTCGCCAAGGAGGAATTGGTTCGCTGACCTGATGAGCCTAGCTCTATCAGCCCCTTGGCGAATTCCTACAGAGAGGGTATCTCTCAGCCAGGGGGTCATTCTCCATCTGTACCCCCAATGGCTCCAGTTAGCCGTCTGGCACTTGAGCGCTCCATCTTGTCAGGGGAACTATGCTCCCCAGGGGTCATCAGAGTGATTGAGGCCTCCCGCCATCCCTCCACGAACCGCATTTACGAGGCCACGTGGAGGAAGTTTCAATCATGGTGCTCGGGCCGACACCTAACTACCTCAGAACTCACAGTTCCCCACATATTAGACTATCTGTTAGAGGGCCTGGAAAGAGGCCTGGCCTCTAGCACATTACACAGGCACATAGCCGTCCTGGCCACGGTCCTCACCTGTGGCCCCGCGGGTCCCCTGGGGCGTCACCCCCTGATCCGTTCATTCCTGAAGGGAGTGGCGAACACCAAGCCCCCTACGGTGCACAGGTACCCTTCATGGGACTTACCTCGGGTACTCCGGGCCCTCACCAAGGCCCCATTTGAACCTCTGGGAGCGTGCGACGTCCGCTGCCTGTCACACAAGGTGGCCTTCCTGGTGGCAATCACGTCGGCACGTCGTATCTCAGAGTTGGCAGCACTCTCCACACGAGAGGACCTGTGCGTCTTCCACCAGGATCGCATGGTCCTCCAACTCGACCCCACTTTCACCCCGAAAGTCAACTCTCTGTTCCATAGATCTCAGGAGATAGTGTTGCCGGACTTTTGCCCCAATCCATCACATGATCTGGAACGGCAATGGCATAGACTGGATGTCCGCAGGGCTCTTCGGCACTATCTGGCAAGGACAGCGGAGTTCCGCAGATCAGAAGTCCTCTTCGTCTCCTTCCACCCCTCCTCCAAGGGGCGGAGGGTTTCCTCTTCCACAATTGGCAGGTGGATCAGGGCATGCATTGCCGGAGCCTACCAGGCTGAGTGATTGCCGGCTCCATCCCGCGCTACGGCCCACTCCACACGGAGTGCAGCCACCTCAGCGGCATGGGCCACCCAGGCGTCCATTGAGGAGGTCTGCAGGGCGGCCACTTGGACTTCACCGTCCCCCTTCATACGACATTACAAGATCGATAGATTCGCCTCGGCTGAGGCCTCATTTGGTAGGAGAGTCCTACAACAGGCATTACAGCAAAGTGCCACACCGGACCACTCTACTATCCAACCACAGGGACAGTAGGCTTTGGTATGTCCCATCTGTGGATTCTCCATCTCCAAGTGCTGGAGAAGGGGCGTTGTCTTACCTGAACGCCTTTTCTCAGCACGGAGATGGAGAATCCACTCCCACCCTAGTAGGTCATCAGGCCAGGGTTAGCAGAATTTAGTGAGCCACTACGTCTTGCGGTCAGTCAACGTCTACGCTTGCGCCAAAAACTGGGATCTCTATGGTCCAGGATGGGCGTGGCAACTTTGACTGACTTGATCTGATTGGGCAGGAAAACAATCTACACCCATCTGTGGATTCTCCATCTCCGTGCTGAGAAAAGGCGTTCAGGTAAGACAACGCCCCTTTTGACATGTTCTGGAGCTGTTGAACAGATGCTGAGAGGAAACTGTCTGTATATAGGATGTTCTGTTTTCAGGCTGGACCAACAGGGTACTGAAAATTTAATCCTTTTTCCAATTTGTCTTGAATAGATATGTATTGGGCCATGAGGCAATGAAACGAATGCAGAATGCCAACATCCTGGTATCCGGTTTGCGAGGATTAGGTGTGGAGATAGCAAAAAACATCATCTTGGGTGGAGTTAAATCAGTCACAATCCATGATCAAGGCATAGCTGAATGGCCTGATCTCTCTTCCCAGGTAGGATCTTCATCCATTCACTTCAGTGTGGTTCTGTTTGTGATTCCCTATATTGTGACATATATGTACTACTAAAACATCCCCCTCCTTCCCCCCAGTTCTACCTTCGTGAGGAAGACCTTGGAAAGAACCGTGCTGAAGTATCTCAACCACGGCTAGCTGAGCTCAACTCCTATGTACCTGTTACTGCTTACACTGGGCCCCTCAGTGAGGACTTTCTTAATAACTTCCAGGTACTTTATTTTCTTAATTTCTCAGAGGAGAGGATTACTAAGCACTTGATATCAAGAATTACTTTCCTGGTTCAGTAAACAATCTAGTTAAATATTTGCCCTGTGTTTTCTATATACACAAAAAATCTAATGTTCTTGAGAGTTTCTTGTGCATTACAAAATAAAATGAAAAATAATAGGATGGGAGAGAACACATGGTTGGGAATATTACTTATATTCCCAGGAAGCCTGAACGATGAGCTGATACTGGAGAGCTTTTTATTTTATAATTTCTGTGTGATTTATTTCAAATGCTTTTTCTTTCATCTGTTCGTCTGTCCAATTTCATAACCGCCCATCTGACTATCTATTTTTTGCAGGTAGTTGTGCTCACCAATTGTCCCTTGGAGGAACAGTTACGTATTAGTGATTTCTGTCACAGCCAAAATATCAAACTTGTAGTGGCAGATACAAAGGGACTTTTTGGGTAAGACAGCACCTTGTTTCTATATCTGTTTCTGTGTTATAGCCTCCTTTCAGTAGGGTTCTTCTTTCATTTGGGATGAGCTATTTGGGATTCCCAAACACCATATGTGGGTGCGCCACACTGCCCAGCTGTGGGCTACCAATCCTGGCTTTTAAGGCCACTTGTCACAGTGTTTGAAGGTGCTTCAGAGCGCCTAATAACTTCCTCCATTTTCTCTCTCTTGCAGCCAGCTGTTCTGTGACTTTGGTGAGAACATGGTTGTGACAGATACCAATGGAGAGCAACCACTTAGTGCTATGGTCTCAATGGTTACTAAGGTAATTACTTCTTGAGACTGGCAGTTGGGGCTCTGTTTTTGAGGTGGATTTATTCTTACCGAGACCCACAGTAGATGAGCAGAATTTTGTTCAGTTTTCTTTTTTCCTGTGCAGGGATGCCCTGGAGAGGTAACCTGTCTAGATGAGGCTCGGCATGGTTTTGAAAGCGGAGACTTTGTTTCTTTCTTGGAAGTTGAAGGCATGAAAGAGCTTAACAGCTGTGAACCGATGGAAATCAAAGTATTGGGTGAGGCACGGTGTTGCTCTGACTTGCCACAAAATTTAGATGTCCCTAGACTGAAGTATCTGCCAAAGGGTGGTGGTGTGTTTTGTTTTTTTTTACAAAATTACCTTTTGGTATGTTGGGAATCATGTAGAGTGTCTAATAAGTAATATTAACTTGGGATTTTAGCCTGAATTACTCAGTTTAGTGTAGTGGTTAAAAATACCAGGCTAGTATTTCTAGGGCTATCTTAGGCACGAAGCCATTTAGGTGGTTTTGGGCCAGTCACACTTTTAGGAAGAAGGCAGGGGCAGACTATTTCTAAAATTGTTGCCAAGAAAACTGCAGAGAGTGAAGGCTGACTTGATGGCGCAAAAAACAAAACACAAAAGAAGCCTTCAAACATTGAATTGGTTGTGAAAGTTAAGCATGCTTACAAGTAAGCTTGTTAGAGGATGTGGAAAGATACTCATTGTAGCATCCTCAATCTCTTGTACAAAACATTTTATTAATTTTTTTAAATTTCCTGAGCATTCTCCAGTTCTTTATTCAGAATATAATTCCTCTGGCACAGAATAACAAAAACATTTTCCACAGTCTGCCTCCTCTCTTTGCTGCTTATTTATTGCACCATGGGAGCACATTTCTTTTCTTCCACAGTTACTTGCAATTTAATCCTATTGTGGACGTATTAGAAAAATCTTCTCTTACTTCTTCCTCATGTCTATTAAGAAAGTTCTCTAAGACTAGTAATTTGACATGATTGTTGCAGACTCTTGGTCCAAGTTAATATGGCAATTCTGTGCTGCTATTGGGTTTTTTTTTCCAGTGTGGTTCTTTGCCTGTGACGTCTGTAACGGTGTACTTCTTATTCTTTTCTAGGCCCCTACACATTTAGTATTGGTGACACCTCCAGCTTTTCAGACTATGTACGTGGTGGCATTGTTACCCAGGTCAAAATGCCAAAGAAGATTAGCTTTGTAAGTGTCTTTTCTGACAGGTTCTGCCTTTTTGGGGGGGGGCTGGGCAAATTCCCATGGTTCTAATGTTCTGCCATTAGAACAGTCTGGCACCCTTTGATCTGCCTATGCCTGTTCTTGGGTGGCATGTAAGCAGCGGCTTGGAGGCTGCCTGCAGAAAAAGGTAGCTATGATGGCATCACTGCCTATTTTCAATTTCTCCATTATTTTTCTTTCAGAAATCTCTGCGCGCCTCTCTGCCAGAGCCAGAGTTGGTCATCACTGACTTTGGCAAGTTTGATCGGCCAGGCCAGCTGCATTTGGGATTTCAGGCTTTGCATGAGTTTCACAAGAAGCATGGCCATTTTCCCAGGCCTCGTAATCAGGTAGGCTATTCCGGTTCCCCCTTTCTTTTTCTAGTCTGCATGTTGTGCTTTTTCCCCCCCCCCAGGAACAGCAGTTCATATCAATCACAGACTATACAGATACTATTGCAAACAAAATCACTAATCAAGGAATAATGCTTGGAATACTGGTGTAAATCTTGTACAGAGTTGCTCAATTTCCTTTTCTTCATCTGCCTGAATAGGTTACATTAAGCACGGTGCAATTTTATTCAGGGACAATTGGTTGTGGAGTGTGATAATTTTATGTAACTTTTATGTGTAGGCATTTTTAGCGATAGCCATTGATTCGCACAGATTGCATTTAGCACAGGTTACATTTATTTATTTTTTATTTATTTTTTAAAATATTTTATTGATTTTATAATTTTAAACAACAAAAAGAAAAAACCAAATTAAATACAGCTCAACTTAATACAGTCTTTTTTCTCCCACACTAAATAAAAAACCAGCATACATTCTTTTAAATGCATATATACAATACTTTAAATAACTATGGGTGTTGCTCGGCAGCACCCCCCCTACCACATCCCCTTTCTTCCTCCCTATCTCCTACTTCCCTCCTCCTCACCTCTCTCCCTCCCTCTCTCCACCCTCCTCTCCTCCAACCATCCTACTTCCTTCCCCTCTTTCACTCCTCCCTCACGACCCCCTCCAGATGTAGTACAGAGGTACTGTCCGAGCAACCCCTCTTCTATCATTAAAATTTTCTTTCTTATATATGGCAAGTGTTACAGTTGAGTACATTATTACCCCCCCAACCTACCACCCCCCAGAGTGAATACAGGGTAAAGAAAAAAGGAAAAAAAACCCACTATATTAAACAAAATGATTATATAAATCCTAATAAAAATTTAACTATGCTAAATACAATTTCTTAGATTGATATTTCCCTTGAATGTACTCTATCCATTTTTTCCATTCTAACATATATTTTTCATTCGAATAGTCTTTCAAATATGCAGATATTTTGGCCATTTCCGCCAAATTTATAACTTTCAAAATCCATTCCTCGATAGATGGTAATTCTGCCTTCTTCCAATATTGTCCCACCAACAGTCTCGCTGCTGTAATCAAGTTCAAAATCAAGTTCATCTCTATGGTGGTACAGTCTTTTGTAATACCTAATAAAAACAGCTGTGGTGAGAATTCAATACGTTTTTTCAGAATATTTTGAAGTATCCACCAATTTTTTATCCAAAAAGCCTTAATTTTTTTACAAGTCCACCATACATGAAAATAAGTAGCATCCATACATTCACATCTCCAACACTTAGGTTGTAAATTAGGGTACATACATGATATTTTTTTTTTGATCCAAATGCCATCTATAAAACATTTTATAAAAGTTTTCTCTTAAATGTTGCGCTTGTGTAAATTTTACATTTTTCACCCAGATCCTCTCCCAAGTTTCCATCATGATTGGTTGTCCGAAATTTTGTCCCCACTTTATCATACAATCCTTAACTAATTCAGTTTCCGAATCAATTTCTATCAGCACAGGTTACGTTTATGATGTGGATGAAAAACGGCTGCTCACAGCTGCTGTGAGACTTTTCCTTAGCCTTTATCTGACTTCTTCCTCAGGCAGACGCTACTGAGGTGCTATCTTTAGTGAAGGATCTCAACGAGCAAGCAGTGCCCCCACTTAAGCAAGAACAGTTGAACGAGGATATCATCAAGGAAATGGCTTTCCAAGCCTCTGGAGATCTGGCCCCTGTCAATGCCTTCATTGGAGGCCTAGCTGCACAAGAAGTTATGAAGGTACAATATTTGAAAAACTGGCAGTAATAAAGCATTCTGCTTAGTCCATGTTTCCTTTAACTAGCAGCTTTGGATTTGGTAAACAAATCCTCTCTAATAGGGTGATGGTGTATAATGCCAGTTTATTCCTGAAGTTGGCTTTTTCAGGCAGAACCAAACTGTGGTATCAAAGAGATGTTCTTTTCTATTTCTTTGTTTCAGGCCTGTTCAGGCAAATTCATGCCTGTCATCCAGTGGCTGTATTTTGATGCACTGGAGTGCTTGCCTGAAGAAAATAAGGATACCTTGACTGAGGAAAATTGCAGTCCTGTGAGTAATTAGTATAAACATAGGATTTATGCTGGGAATAACACAAAAAGTACTCTTCAAGATGGCTGGGAAAATAATTTGTAGGCTAGGAGGTTTATGTATTAAGGTCAGGGCCAAAAAATTGAGTAGTTTTAATTGCTTATGCTAAATTTGATGGTGGAGTGTATTACTGTATAATATAGCCTTTCCTGTAATATATTTTTGGTATGCAATTGAAATAGCATGTAAGACCAGGAACAGGCTCATGATGAAGTTATTGTACCATTTAGATGAAAACAGCAGCGTTGGGGAATTTGAAACTTTTGAAATAGCCCATAAATAAAATGCAGTGTTCTGTGTTTAAAATAATAAAGAAATTATGATTATGATTTTGAACAGGATTAGGGAAATAGGGAAATTCCATACTTTGGGGAACAGGTACAAACTGGTTGTCTCTTTTCCCCCTTGTCTTGATAGAAACATTGCCGATATGATGGACAGATTGCTGTGTTTGGCAATGAATTACAGATTAAACTGAGCCAGCAAAAATACTTTCTGGTGAGTCTTGGCATGATTTTTCAGTTTCTTGGTACTTCCATCCAAGCAACCTGCTGACATTTTTCCCCCTCTCTCTCTTAGGTTGGTGCTGGTGCCATTGGCTGTGAATTGCTGAAGAACTTTGCTATGATTGGTCTAGGATGCGGGCAAGGGGGAGACGTGGCTGTGACTGACATGGACACCATTGAGAAGTCCAATCTCAACCGGCAGTTCCTCTTCCGACCTTGGGATGTTACGGTCAGTTCCATTAGTATCTGGAGTGTGATTTCTGGGGTTAATAGAAAGTCAGCCATAGGACTTTCTGTGAAAAATTGTCATGGTTTGCCTTGGAAGTTCGGAGGAGGTTTAACAGTTGATTTTTGGCAAATTTAAGGGCCAGAAACCTGTCATTTTGTGATCCATTGTGATACTGTGTTTGCTTTTTATTTTTAGTTTTTTTTAATAGTGATCATTCTGGAAGCTATAATGTGAAGTTTCTATACCCAGAGTAAGACTTAATGTTTCAATCTATTTAGAAAATGAAATCTGATACAGCAGCAGCTGCTGTGAAAGAGATGAACCCAAGCATTCACATCACAAGCCACCAAGATCGTGTAGGCCCAGACACTGAACGTATTTATGATGACGACTTCTTTGAGAATCTTGATGGGGTGGCAAATGCACTGGACAATGTAGATGCAAGTAGGTATCTGCACGTAAGTTTTTGTACAAATCTGGATGTTAGAAATAATCCAGGATATAGAAGGATAACAGATTAGTGTTATTATCTCCATTTTTTTAAACTTAAAAAAAAGAATTGGTTTTAAGTGACTGAAAATTAGATTTGTTTGCCCCTCTAGATCATAAGTGCCCTCACAGCAAGTAACAAGTAGAAATGAAATGTTAAGAGTGCTCTTGCTTCAAGCACTGAAAATATAACTTATCCAACTTGATGCTTTTAATCTCCAGTGCTATCCTGACTGGCAATCATTCACTATTTTCTTGTGTAATTGTCTTTAGGGATGTACATGGATCGTCGCTGTGTCTACTACCGCAAGCCCCTGCTGGAATCAGGGACACTGGGGACCAAAGGGAATATCCAGGTGGTGATCCCATTCCTAACAGAATCATATAGTTCTAGCCAAGATCCACCAGAAAAATCTATCCCTATCTGTACACTGAAGAACTTCCCTAATGCTATCGAGCATACTCTACAGGTGAGATTCCATTGATATAAACATTTAATAGCAACAGTAATGGGGATTTTTTTGTAGTTGGAAGGTGATAATTGGAGTGTGATCCTTTTGAATGATCTTGCTGTTGACATGATCAAGAAGTTGCTTTTCAGTATGTTGCCTGTAGTTCTTGTTTCCTCTATAAGGAGCAAACTGAGTATCCTCTTCACCTTGTTAGCAGGTCCTGCTGACCTTTATGTGTATCAACTATTGTGTGATACTTTATTTTGTATAGTTCTGTTCAACACAAGACAGACAAATTACTGTTATAAACATCTGCATTTGGTACGAATTGGTTTAACCCCTGTGTCAAGGTTGGAACTCTTGTTGTTTTATTTTCTAGTGGGCCCGTGATGAATTTGAAGGTCTTTTCAAGCAGCCTGCAGAAAATGTCAACCAATATATCACGTAAGTGCTGTATTGTTTTGAGGGCCCAAAATCAGCTAAAGGTGGTTAAATTTTCATTATAAATATTCAAGTATAGCTCCGTGCATCAGTAGATTTGACACTATTCAATAATGTGTAATGCTTTCTGATAATTTCTAATGATTCAGAATGGTGAAAAAATGCAACTTATTTCCATTAGCCTCAGGGAGAATCATAGAACCAGTTCTCATTTCTCTCCAGAGACGCCAAATTCATGGAACGGACCCAAAAGTTGCCTGGCACTCAACCTTTAGAGGTTTTGGAAGCTGTATACAAAAGCTTAGTGACTGACCGTCCTAAATCCTGGGCAGACTGTGTGGCCTGGGCATGTAATCATTGGCATACCCAGTATAGCAACAATATTCGTCAATTGCTGCACAACTTTCCCCCAAATCAGGTGAGTTGGTAAGGATTCCTGCGTCATGGCCTCAGTCTGTCTTTATAATGGCAAAATGGTATGTTTTGCTCTGTTGTCCTTTTAATGCTATTTCCATTTTCCTTTTCAGAAAACTAATTCAGGAACCCTCTTTTGGTCAGGTCCAAAGCGATGTCCTCATCCACTTACTTTTGATGTCAAAAATGTAAGCATTGTGATCTGCTTGAAAATTGGAAAAAAAAATACTAATTAATTGGTAGGTGGTAGAAGAAAGATCCCTACTTCTATCTGCTACCCTTACAAAGTACAATATTGGCATTACACAGGTAGTTCTCGAATTAATGAACATTGTTCAGCACCCATTTGAAATTACAGTGGCAAGGGATTTTTTAAGACACATGAGTAATCCCTGAAGGTTACATGATCAAAATTTGGGCACCTACAGAGGCACTTTAACCCCCCCTCAATGCCTTTTGGGCCCCCTTGCACTACATGGCCCCTGCTGCCCTAGCTGACCTTTACCATCTTTTTGCTCCTACTGCTGATCAAGCATGCCTGGTCTGGCCCTTTGCAAGGCACATGTTGGCCACATGAGACTTTCTTCCCCAGCTCACACATGGCAGTTTCCTCACAAGACCTGGGGAAGATGGCCTCGTGTGGCCTCACAGAAGATCGGAGCAGGTATGTGTCGTCATCCATCAGGAGCAAAAAGTTGGCAAAAGTCACCTGGGGTGGTGTAGTTCTTGGAGTGCAGGGCAGCAAAAGTGGCTAGACCGAGGCAGCTGGGGCTTCCTGGATAGTAGTTTCACACAGTGGTATTAGGCCAGGCTGGACTTTGCACTGCAAAGGGCTTTGCATTGCACTGGAGCTCAAGGCTTCTTACAGCTCCAGAGCTTCAGCGTGGCAAGCAGCCCCAGAGCTGTGTGGTTCAGGGTCTACTTACCGTGCTACAAAGCAAAGATGTACAGTGGCCAAAAAGGCACAGATGAGGAGAAGATAGGTAGGTGGGGAGAGTTCAGGAGGAAGCAGTCCTTTACCTTACCAAAGTTCAGGGCTAGAAGAGCTCAGGCCCATAATGGCTTGGCTTGGGATGAGTACTCACTTTTAAAGATTCACAATTCTCAATTAACAACTGAAATGGGAAGTGCCGAGATTGCTGTCACTAAGCAGTTATTGCAGTCACATTGTCGGCTGCCACCTTTTCTTGCTTATGCTTTGCTGCTATGCCAAGACCTGTGGGGAGGGGCATGAGGGGGGATTGCTTTGCAAAATGAAAGTAAGCATTGTATCTCCTATGAGACTCTGCCTTAAGGTCACCCAGCTGGAAGGAGGAAGGGGCCGCATACCAAACGTTAGGAAAACATCTTTCCTGAACTGAATTGGTTACAAGGGGGTGGGGAGAGATGAGAGACAATTAAAGGAGGGAAAAGTAGAACTTAGGGATTTTGGCAGGCAATTTTCAATTCTGGCTTTGCAATTACTACAATACACTTGATCTCTAATAAACTATACCTTTCTCAACAAGTGGAGCCAGGGGTCATTTCTAGTTAGAGGTTTAAGTTGTGGCAGGCTTTATGACTGCATTGCTTAGTGACAGAAATTCTGGTCCTAAATATGGTTTTAAGTTGAAGATTACTTATATTTAAATATAGATTTTTTTAAAAATAAAGCTATAAAAATAGAAGCACGGGTAGGAGGAGGAAATAAGGCTTACATTTATCCATTTTGAAAAAAGTGTAGACTGTTAGCGGATGAACTAGTGCAATTTTCAGTGAAAAACAAAGATAGTTTTGCTAAATACTGAGATACAGAAGTCTAAAATTACCTATCTCAAGACAGCTTGTGATCACTCCCAGAGAGATCTAGGGGATAAAAGAAAAGTTGTTCAAAATAATTTATGAATGGTTCTGCTCAAGATTTGATTATCATAGGGATAAGAATAATTCGTCTTGGCCTGTTTTGGCTAAAGGCACTATGACAGACCAGCAGCATTTAATTTGGACCTTTTGCTTCATCTGTCTTGTTATTGCATCTTCAAAGGAATAGATTGTTAATAGAAAAAAGCTTAAAGGCACTTTAAGTATTATTACAGCATAAGCTATGGAGCACAATCTATTAGATGCATGGAATATAATCCTCAGGAGGAGAAAATATGCATATAGGACAGCGGTTCTCAACCTTTTTCAGGCCGAGACCCCACCTGAGCCGGCCATGCGTGACGTGACCCTGACCTGTGCCGCGCATGCGCGGCGCGCACGCGATGGCCCAAACCACGCATGCGTGGTGCGACGGACCGAATCGCGCATGCACGGCGCACGCGCGACGGCTGAGGGGAAATGGGAAAAAAATGGGGGAAAAATGGCGGACTGCCGTGTTTGGCGACCCCCGTGAAATGGTCGTTCGACCCCAGATGGGGTCGCGACCCACAGGTTGAGAACCGCTGATATAGGATGTAGCATATAAGGCAGTTTGTTAGAAGACAATGGGTGAAACTAGGTGATATAATTAAGCTGGAGTAGATAATCTTCAGTTTTCTTGTATGTAAACTCTATACATATATACCTATGGATACATTTTAGGTAATTCAGATAGAAGCTGGTTGCTGAAGTAGAACTTTTATCTAGTCATGTGTAGAATGTTTAGTTAAAAAGGCTGAATTCAGAAAAATTGCCAGTCTGACCTAACTAATGTTATCTCCACAGCCTTTGCACATGGATTATGTAGTGGCAGCTGCAAACTTGTGTGCCCAAACATATGGCATCACTGGCACTAGAGACAGAGAAGCTATTGTGGAACTGCTGTGCCAGGTGCAAGTTCCTGAATTCACTCCCAAGTCTGGTGTCCGCATCCATATCTCTGATCAGGAGCTACAGAATGCCAATGCTTCAGTTGGTAAGAACTGGGAATGAAATGAGTCTGCCAAAGGCAAGATTTTAACCAAAGCAAGGCCAAGAATGCCAGGCTTTGAGTGAGAATAATTCTCTCTGAGTAATTTTGATTCTATTGAACGGAAGGCCCAGTTTCTTCTTTTTGCTCTCTCTCACAATTTCACAATGCATATGTTGATTTACTGTTTCATTTTGGGGGCAATACTTGTGCAGCTTGCAGAATTGCTACAAGGTTGTAATAGTTTTTTCGAGATGCTGTTTATGGATTTATGGCAGAGTCTTGACTGCTAAACAAGTTTAGGGCTTTGAAAGTGCAATGCATTATATCAGTTTAGATCAGAAAAGGTTTTAGGTTGCTGAGAAAGAGATGGCATGTATTGTAGCATTTTTTCCCCCTGAAAATTTATACATTTTTCTTAGATGATAGCCGGTTAGAAGAGCTAAAAACGTCACTTCCGAGTCCTCAGCAACTTCATGACTTCAGGATGTTTCCAGTTGATTTTGAAAAAGTAAGGCAAACTGACAGTTTTAAATGAATAAATTGTCATTTAACTATAATCTGACATGCAAATGATACCAGAAGTGATCCCTGCTGTTCAGTTTTGAAGCCAGGGGCAAGCTTCTGGTCTGGCTAGCAAGCCGCTCCAGACTTTTTCTGGCATTCACTGTGCCGGTCCCAAAGCCAAAAGCATGGTGAGGATCGCGACATTGCCGGTTGTAATTGTCACCTTATTTGTACTAAATTTCAGGATGATGACACAAATTTCCATATGGATTTTATTGTTGCTGCTTCTAATTTAAGAGCCGAAAATTATGATATTCCTCCTGCTGACCGGCATAAGGTAAGCTTACTCTGATGGATAAAAATTATGTACAATAGAATGTATTAGGGGTGTGAGGGAGACAGTGCAGACTTCTTCAATACCCCAGCCACAGCCGTGGAAGCTCACTGGATGATTTTGAGCCAATCACTCTTTTTTATCTTGACCTACCTCACCTGGCTGAAAAATTGGGGGGAAGAAATGCTACGGACACTGCATCGAACTTCTAAATGTGGTCTAAAGTAAAAAATTAAAAAGCTCCCGTCTTCTCTTTTCAGAGCAAGCTGATTGCAGGGAAAATTATACCTGCAATTGCCACGACGACTGCAGCTGTAGTAGGCTTGGTTTGTTTAGAACTATACAAAATAATACAGGGCCACAAGCGACTTGAATCTTACAAGAATGGTTTCCTTAACCTGGCATTGCCTTTCTTTGGCTTCTCTGAGCCTATTTCTTGCCCAAAGAACAAGGTGAGTGCGGTGGCTTTTTTCACATATATTCATCTTTTCCTTACACAAGTGGCCTTTGGTACTAAATGGAAAAAATAATATCTTCAACTTGCACTTGATAGTCCCTTCTTTGAATACAATGCGAAGAATATTACCTAAGGCTTGTCAAAAATTTTCCTTTATTTTTTGGTAAGTTTTGCAAGTGGGACATATTTCCTTAGCAACTTAAGGTAGAGAAGGGAAAGAGAGCCAGGCATGCTAAAGTCTCTTGGAAGTTTGTGTAAATCAACCTTTCTAAGAGCGTTTATTTAATTAGATGTATTCTTTTATTTGTGTACTTGTTGCTTTGTTTTCACCATCTGTTAGGGGAGAATACTTCTGTCCCTTTTCTCTGTTTGTTATTTGGATAGAGATATAGAAATCAAGAGAGTGCCTCTAAGATCTTTCCCATGTCCTCACATATTAGAAATTATGAATAACTATGGTGCCTTCTTACATGGAGTAAAATGGCCATGGATTATGCTTCTGTCTTGGTTGCATTTTTTAATTGAGCATTAACTGTAGTAACTAACACTTATATTACATTTTTTTCTTCAGTACTATAATACTGAGTGGACTTTATGGGACCGCTTTGAGGTGCAGGGTATCCAGCCTGATGGACAGGAGATGACACTGCGTGAGTTCCTGGCCTATTTCAAGGTAAGTGTGAAGCCCCTGGGCTTGCCATGGGCCGGGAGACAGGGAGCACGCAGCCAGCAGCCAACAGATGCCCATCTGTGAACCACCCAGCTCCCGACAGTCAGCTGGGAGTCGGGCCGGCGTATGAGGGTTGGCGGAGGACCGGCGTGGCCGCGAAGAACAACCCGGCTCCCGACAGCCAGCTGAGAGTCGGGTCAGCCTGCGCCTGCCAGCTGGGAGTCGGTGGAAGCGGCAGGCGCCGCCCATCACCTGAACGTCGGCCCAGCTCCTCGGAATCAGCTGGGAGGCGGCTCAGCTCTTTGCCGGCAGCAGGGAGCCGGCATGGCCGCCAGACGCAGCGGGTGCCTTCCTCCGAGGAGCCAGACGCCGGAGACACTCCTCCTGCCAGCTGGACCTTAGGACTGGGCAAGCAGGACGAGGGGGGGATCATGCCTTGCCTAGGCTGCCTCTCCCTTCCTCCAGGAGCAGGAGGGAGGAGGCTGAGAGCTGCCTGGTTGTCGGAACAGTAAGCATTGAGAGTTTCCCAGTCGCCATTTACCACAATATGTTAATGGCTGCAGAAGAGGCTTGCGAATGGAGATGAAAAACTTTTCAATAAAGAACCATTTTTTTCTTTCCTTCCCACATACAGAAAGAATACAAGCTGGAAATAACAATGCTATCCCAAGGAGTCTCTATGCTTTACTCATTTTTTATGCAGCCAGCTAAGCTGAAGGAGCGCCATGATCAGCCGTATGTATTGTTTTAAGAATGTGAGCAAGGGCAGTGGCTACCTCAGTTGAATCTGCATCTGCCTGACAGCTATCCTTTTCCTCTCCCCCACCCAGGATGACGGAGATCGTCACTAGAGTTTCCAAGAAGAAGATTGGGCGCCATGTGAAAGCCCTAGTCTTTGAATTGTGCTGCAATGATGACAGTGGCGAAGACACAGAGGTGCCATATGTGCGCTACACCATCCGCTAGCAGTCCCCTTGCTAGCATTGCCCACTTGCCTGCCACGGACTGTTAGTGTGGAGGAGGATCTGCCTCCCTCCCTCACCTGTCACGGTTAAAGTGACTCAAAACATGAAATAACTTTTGTAATCTTTTAGGATTTTTTTTTCCTTTTTTGTGTCCATCAGGGCCTGGGAAATTTTCCACTCCTGCGGCTGCTCCCTCTTATCCTTAGCCCGTGCAGTTATGTCATGTTATTGAGGCGCCTTAACATCCACTTCCCATTCTGTCCTTTCCTGTTAATGTTAGTCGTGTTGTGTTTTGACTCCTTGACCACCACTAGTAAGGGAAGCTGCCTCTTCTCTCATCCTGAGGAAGCAGTTAGTAACAGGAAATGCCCCTTTGTTGTATTCTGAGAACTTGCCCGGGCTGGCTTTGCGGGGGAGAGGGAGAGGATATGAATGGGTAGAAAGTGTAGGTCAGAACTGATAAGAGAAGTAAATGAGTCAATAAACATTTGCAAAAGCCAGTAGTCCTTTATTGTTCAAGTGGAATGGGGAGAGTTGCTATGTACATAACGTAAAACCTCATCCCAGTTCAAATGCTTGGCATTCCTAGTATGCTATCAAATTCTTAATTTATCTTGATTTATAGCATAATTTCTCATTTTTGAAAGCAGTTTGTTTCCATGATAATCAGGTGTTTAATGCTATTGTCTGAAAATTTTCCTCTAATCCTCTGCTGTGAAATTTTTGTATCTTGCTGCTTGCTTGTTTGTGACATCTGGAATAATACAGTGACAACCATACTGTCTATCCTTGAACTCCTAATGAAATTAGGTGCATGTATACAGACTAGCCTGGAAGCAGCTTCACTCCTCTATGTCCATACACTGGTTCTATATATTGGCTAAGATCCTGATCTAGTCAATCATCATTTATCAGTTCTTTGTTATATGGCTAATATGAAGAAGCTGTTCCATTATGTTTCTAACTTTTCTTAGATTGCCATCCATTGAAGGATAGGGCTCTAGAGGGATGAATGAATATAAAGCTCCTTGTTTACAAAGAAATATTCTTTCGACTACTTCAGTGATAATAGTTTACAGCCTTCTGTGAGCTTTATAGCATACCTTTAGTCTAGATTTTGAATCCATGAGTTTTGGATGGGTTGTAAATAAGGATTCTCCATTTTCAGAAATAGGGCAGCATTTTTATTTCTACTTTTCTATAATATATAAACATACCTGTACTTTATGTAGTTTGATTGGCTGCTATAGTCTCTTAAAAATATTCCTCCATATGAGCTTGAAAGCAATTTTTTCAGGATATATTAATATGCATCAAGCATGCAATTCTTGTTTAGAGTTACAGCTCTAGTTAGTAAATTGGAATGTGAAATCTGTACAGCTTTGCTACTACAGTCAGGTAAAATCATTGTGACATTGTCTTTGAAAGTTGTAGAAGTCTCATGGATAATTGATATTCGTATTTATTCACATATTTTTATAACTTTATAACTAAATGAGATATTCTGCCCTTTCATGTAGCTGAGTTTGTAACATGTTAAGCCAGCTTGGTTAACTATAGTTTATTGAACCACAGATGGCTGTCTTCATATAACACATTTGTAATATAATAGTTTACAAGCTGGATTCACATGCATGCCAAAACCAAACAGTTCACAGGAACTGTTCATAAGGAATTTCAATTACATGCTTTAGCAAATGCATTTGTGAAAAAACATCTATTTTGTTTCCCAAATGGATTTTCACAGAATCTTCTGAAGGGTTGGTTATTATGGAAGGATTTTAACAGTGATGAAGTCATTTTCCAACTACTAAATTGTCTTTCTCATCCCAGAAAGAATCTTATAGAATTGGCCAATTTGATCAAATGACACTGACTTTAAAGCTGGTGTGCTGGTAGTTATTGCCATTCAATGATGAGAAAGGAATTGCACCTCAGTTTATTGAACGTCCTATGTTACTGCAAAGAATATCATCCTGATAGTTTTTATAAAACCTTCATAGTACTTTCCCAAAATCCATTGGGGCTTAAATTTTGAAATAAGGTTCAAGGTATCCATTTTTCCAATCTTTGTGCGGAGACAAATATTTTTAAAAAATTGCTATGAGGAAAAGTTCAAATGCATGTGTTGCCATAAAAATGTGCAATGAGTTCACTATAAGTTTTGTAAAATAATGTAGGGGAAAATAGCCTAGCTTTTTTCTGGTGTTCGATTGCAAATCTAGCATGTTAGCTAGGATTGATGGACATGAAGAGTACCAAATATGGATTAAAACAATAAGATTAAATTACTTCTATACACAAGATGTAATTCTTTTTAATTTTAGGCTCCTTTTAGCTATAGTGTTTATTTCTTTTGCCCATATATTCCTATAGAATATTGGCTGCCAGAAATTCCTAGCTTTTAACTTTTCGCATCTGCAAGTCTTAAGTCCTATATGAATTCTTACATCTTTAGTGTGAGGTATACACATAATTGGGCCTGAATAAGTTCTCTGCAGTTCCCCCTTGTAGCTGGGAAGCCACAACTCTTCCCTGTGTTGGAGTTGCAATCTCAACGCATAAGAACTGCAATTCAGTTTCGACGTATGGCATGTTTTGGTAAGGTTGCCAACACTGGCTTCTTGTTGCAGCCTGTAAAGCATAGAGTATGCCTATCTACCGGCTGGAGACAGATCTAAGAAAGTAAAAACGCTCAGATATGTCTGCTTCACCTCATCCTTCTACCATCACAAATCAAATCACAACACACTGGTTCTTCTAATTCAATTTTGATCCATGGTCTGGCTACTTATGAAATCAGTTGGGATGTTCCTCGAAAGTGAACCTTCCCCCTGCCCCATTGCGTCTTCACTTTAAGATAGCCCTTGAATCGGGGCTGTAGAGGAGCATCCTACCGTAATTCCTCAAAAGGACTTCACATAACTAACTGCCACAGACGTCAAGCAAAATCTGCACTTTTTCGCGTGGAAAGGCGGAGGAAGGGAGGAAACGTCCATTGGCCTCTGGGGGCGCAAGTGAGAAACTTCCAAAATGGCTGCCATAGAAAATCACTTTGTCTTGGGAAGCGATAACGGCGGGAAGTAAGCTCCAAGCGATGGATGGGGGAGTCTGGTAGCAAGGGTTAACGGGGTGGAGTTTGCCGGGAAAACCCGATTGGTTTGAGCTGATCGTATATTAGTGGGTGGGCGTGGCCTTCAACAAACCCGCCCTTGCCGGGAAATGACTACAGTACTTTCTTCGTGCGTCCTTATTGGTCGCGATACGACCAATGACAACGAAGTGCAGGGAAGGGATGGCCCGCCTTCCGTGTGTAGTTGGACACATTTTTACTTGATCCAGGTACGATTGGTCTGTCTAAATTGCCTATCAGATTGTTCTGGAGGTTGGCTGCCGATTGGTCGTCGGGTTCCATTCCGGAATCGGACAGCGCCCGATGACACGATCAAACAGAAGTTGGAGAGCATGGTGCTTTCCCATTGCTTGTCCTCTATTGTCAATCTGATAGTGGGGCGGACTCGGCCCGCTTTTGTATGACGGCAGCGCTCCGAGAAGTTTGCATAGGGTTATGCAATAGGGTGGGGATTTTTGTCAATCACGAAGTGGGAGGGGTTTGTAAGGGGCAGCTGTGGAGAGTCCGGGCAGCGGCGGCGGCGGTCAGGAAGCCGGGCGGAGCCGGCAGTCGGGTGAAACCAAACCGGTAAGATGGCAGTTCGTGGGAGATAGGATTTAAAAAAAAAAAAAGACTGGAACACTTTTTTTCCCGAGGATACGAACAGTTTAGAAGTTTTGGGGTTCCCCCCCAAAAAAATTTAAAAGGCTTCAGCTTTTTTTAAAAAAACAAAAAACTGTTGAGGTAAAGTTGGATGGGGGGGAGAAATGGGAGAAGTGCCTGGGACGCATGCGCGAAGTGAGAAGACAGTTGGCGGTGGGGCGGCTCGTGCCTCCCTCCCAGCCGGGGGAGGGGGAGGTGAAGGGATTTTGATTGGGTGGGGAGGGTCTCAGTTACGAAATTGGGGGTGAAGATACGGGGTCCCTCGCGCTCGTGCAGCTTAGTTTTGTAGCTTGTGAAAAAGTCAATTAACAAGCCCGCTGGTTTCCGGCTCGATTCGGAAATCTCCATTTTACACGATAAAAAGTGGTAAAGGCGCTCTGGAAATTCCCTTCGAGGGGAGCAGGGAAGCCGCCTGTTTTTCCGTCGCGGCCTCTGCGTTTCCCTCCTCGGCTGTTTTCACAATGGAGTTGAAGTGAGTTCGGATGACAGAGTTACGTACTACTTTGTACGTAATATTTGGTTAGTCTCTGGCATTGTTTCTTGGCGGTAACAGATTTGCATGATGTAGGGCTGTAGTGAAAATTTGACGTGATAAAAGTAGAAGGTTTTAATTGCTCTCTCTTAATTTTATCCTGATCACAAGGGGATATAGAAGCTTGTACCTCAGAGTTTTACTGGTAATAGGAAGCTTGGGAACTCTTGAAGCTTTGCAAAACACATTTTCCCTTTCTTGTTAAAAATAAAACCTCCTAAAATATATACAGTATTTTCTTTTCTTATTCTAAGAACACTGAAAAATATATGTTTTTATCCCTGTTTGGACAATAACAATAGTAAACATAAAACTTTACCACTTCCACCAGAATACGTTATCTTTGTTTCGGCTAGTTAAAATCAGAGAAGAGCCAAGACCACAAATTTTGTGGTAAATTAAAAAAATGTAATTCATTCTAATCTGTTGGCTAACCTTTTTCATCTGCAAATAGGAAAGATAGTGTATGACAACACACACATTATCACAGTATGTTTATATTGTATAGTAAGTTTGAGTCATATACTGTAGAAGTATATGACTTCTGTGCCGATTTGGGAATTATAAAATTTAATTTTGTTAAATTGAATTGTGTGAAATACGTTTCTGTAGAAATTTGGAAATGTGCTACATATATTGCAGTACATCATTTCTCTAATAGGTTTTCGTTGAGCATCATATAAATTGAAAGTTTTCAGGAATTAAGATTTGGCAGCTGTTTTATAAGTTTGCGTGTTGAATGTATTTGCAGATACTAGCTGCATCATGTATACAGATAAGGATACTGTTGGTAGATTTTTTATGTTTGCGCTTAATGTTTCTTGTATATGGATCTTGTCTTTTATGGCAACCCTATAACAGTTACACTTAAGCAATACCTGAAGTTTTGGTAAAAGAAAATTCAGTGCAAGGTTCTGTTTTCCCAAACTTCCGCTTTTCCCACTGAAAAAAATGGTGACACATCCACATAGGAGAAGTGCAAAATGTTCCAACTGCTCTTTTTATTCCCCCTTATCTAACTTTGCTTTCTTTAAGTCAGAGGTGGTAACTTTCTGGAAGATTTGTGGCACAGTAGATCAGCAAAGAATTGATTGAATTGTTTAAACATTCCAGAAAAACTGCCTGTTGTAAATTGCATTAGGAATAGTTTAATTTTGAAAGGAAATTAAAATAGATTAACACATTTAAAAACTTGGGTGCAAACTTATTTTATTTTACTCATAAGTTTGTTTCCAAAAGTTCTGAGATCCAACAATTTCAGTTTCAATTTATTTATTTAGTTCATCAAAAGTAATGAACTAAATAGATCCTACCGTATCAAGATGAAAGGAGGCATTATGTGATACTTTTCTCCTAGTGTTTATGGTCAAGTATTATTCTATTTCTACATTATTTTGGCTAGAACTAATGGTAAATTGGAATTCAACAGTATGTCAGGGGCTGCAAGTTGTTAAATCCTGCTCATTCTCTTAATGTTCTTTACTAAACTTTCACCTAGGTATTCTTTATTCATATAATATAGGGACAATAACTGGATTGCACAATGAATATAGCACATCTCAATCTTATCTCCAGATATGTTCTTCAAATATGGAAATAAATGTACAAATGTATAAAAACCTTATTTTAAAAAAAATTAAAATGAACAATTTTCTTACATCGGAAACCATGTTTTATCGAGTATGAATAGTATTGTTTTTGATGTATGTGAATAGAAACAAAATGCTATCAAATCCCCAATATCAAATTGCTACAGGTCTTTATTGTGAGCTATCTAAAACTTTTTCTGCAGGTTTGATTTTTTTTTTCCTTGAAAATGTTTTTATTTCTCATCCAAGAAACGTATTCAATTCTGGATGAGAAGCAAAACATTTTCAGGGAAAATTCAAGAAAATCCAATTGCCTTTTTAAAAACAACTTTGGGACAACCATGACCTGGATGATTGAGAATCTCCATAGACATTTCATTGTAGGGTAAATGGGTGCTACCTTTGGCTCTTTTTTAAAAAATAAATAAGTAATCTAAGGAGATTCCATTATAGTGAAAGAATAGAGAGGCAACTGATTTGAGTGTGTAAATAGAATTATTCTGGGGAAGCCAGCCTGAATTCTGTATAGTAGAATTTTGAGGCTGGTTTTGGTGACTAAAAATGGGAAATATTTGTAGTGCTCTCACCCGGTGCTTAATTAAATCATAATAAAATTGTTTGCCAATTTGCTGAGTCACTTGAGGATGTTGACTCTAATCAAATACTAGATGAGAACAACATAGCTTAATTTTAGAGTTTGTTAATTGGAACTGTGATGATTGCAATCTAGCACCAAGGAGAGGTTAACACTGATTGCTCTTATGGAGGATTCTCTTTGCAAAATTCATGTGGAATTGAATTTGATCAGTTAGTTCTGGCCTTAAAATCTTTTAACAAGCAGATTATATTCCCTTTCCATCTGTGTATATGAGAAAAGGTTGTTTAGAACACCAGATATTGGTGTAACTTTACTAGCTTTAAATATTTTTATCCTGACATCCAAAGCATTTACTCACTGCTCAGTTCCTCTCTTACTAACCTTGAGCTATGTTATAAAAAGATTCTCATCTTTAAAAGCAGAATGTAAGTTTCCAACAACATTAGATTTGGCAGTGTCAGATTTCAGAAGTGGGCAATGAGAAATTTTCTTGCAAAAAACAAAAAGCTTCTGTTTTGGATCTAATGAGTTTAACTGTAGAAAATATTAATTAACTCATTCAATCCTTTTTCATAAGTATTGTTATGACATTTACTAATGTGTATTACATTAATTTACATTTTAATGCAAATTAAATTTTAAATACACTTTTAAAATAAAAGAATAATGGCTATTTTAGTCTTATAGTAAATCAAGGTTTAGCCTTCTGGTTATTGCTGAGTTGTAGTTGATATCAGTCGCCCACCAGCATGACCAATAGTTATATACGATAACTATTGACTTACGATCACAATTGGGACAAGAATTTCCATTGCTAAGCAAGACGGGTGTTAAATGAGTGATGCCCGATTTTAGAACTTTTTTGGCCATGATTATTAAATGAGTCACTGCAGTTAAGTGAATCACATGGTTGTTAGAGTGAATCCAGCTTCCCCCATGATTTTGCTGTCAGAAGGCTGTTGGGAAGATGATAAATGTTGATCATATGAGCACAGGATGCTGCAACTGTTGTAAATACATGTTGGTTGCCAAGCACTTGACCATAGGGATGCTGTGATAGCATTAAGGGGAAGGACCAATTCTAAATCATTTTTTTATTGCTATTTTAACTTCAGACAGTTACTGAATGAATGGTATTACCTGTATCTGATTGGATTTTATAGTAGTGCTTGTGATATATGCTGATCACACATACACAGATACACAAAACCACATTTCCCCAGGCACCAAGGAGAGATTGTTTTTTATATTAAAGTAGCAATAGTTAAATTAAGTGAAAGTAGATGCACAGTTTGAGCACATATAATTGCTAACCTGCTTCACCCATCTTACTAAACTGTGGTTTGTTTAATAATGTTTTTAAATAAGTCACTACTGGCTGAGCTTGCATAATATATGCTAGAAAACTTTGTACATAAATTTTGTGGTAAAAGTCTTGCCAGCCTCTGAACATAAACATCATTATGACATTGATTGCCAGTCAGCTTCCAAGCCCAATTCTGATACCTGGTTATTATATTTGTTGGTTTCGTATGGCAGCCTAATTATTATGCTTTCTTGGTATCTAGCAGTCAGTGCCTTTGTAAACTAAATCTGCCTGTCTAGTCCAATCCTTTAGAGGAAGCCACTTGACAGTACCTGCCCAAAGAAGAAATGTATGGGAGTGGTTTAGGCAGCAAGTCTTCTCTGTAATAAGCATTACTCTTTGGAACTCTCCTCCTGAAGCCTTCTAAAGTAACTTAAAGCTATTTCATTTCAATGTATATATACTTGGAATTTTATTTCCATTTTATTTATATGTTGCCCAGAATCCTTAACAATAGGGATGGATTCTAAAAATTTATAAACAAATTTATAAAGATATGTTCAAAGCATGCATTTCAGATGCCATGTGATTTCACCGGCATCAAAAATAAAATGGGCTAAAATATGGGGGTTTGACCATTTTGAAAAATACAAGTATTCTTGCTTATTGATAGTAATTGAGATTGAAACTCGATTGCTAACCAGTGCGGTCATAAAACATAATGTCACATGACCATACCAACTTACAAAAGCAGCTCCAGCAGTCCTAATTGTTGTTAGGCGAATCCTGCACAGTTGCAGCATCCTGCATTCATATGTTTGCCATTTTCAACCTCCTACCAGCTTTCCCATTGATTTTGCTAGTTGGAAACCAGCATTGAAGGTTACAAATAGTGATCCTTTGACTATGGGACATTACAATGTCATAATAGCAATCCAGTTAGCAAGCATATGGATCGTGATTGGGTGACTGTAGCGACACTGCAATGGCTGCAGTACTAGGGACGATCTTAATTTCCCTTATTCACTGCCATTGTAACTTGGAATGGTCGCTGAACGAATGGTCATTAAATTAGGAATGCCCAATAGTAGGAGAAGCAGAATGAAATAAGCTGCATAACTGTTACTCATACCCTGATGACCTCCCACTTGGACTACTGCCATGTACTTTACATGAGGCTGCTCTTGAGCATTCAGAAGCTTCAGTTGGTGCAGAATGTGGCAGCACAGGTAGTAAACGATGCCGGTTATTCGGCACGTGTAACACCACTATTCCATAAGCTACCTTGATTGTCAGAATGCTTCCTGATGCCATTCAAGGTGCTTTTGTCACCTTTAAAGTCCTTCTTAAGTTTGGATCAGATTATTTGAGGGATTGTCTCTTCCCAGTTTTTTCAGGTCAAAGAATGGGCGTGCTTTGGAGCCCATCAGATAAGGAGTGCTGGTTAGTGGAGCCTGCAAGATGTACTGTACCTTTTCTGCCACAGCGCCAATCCTATGGGACATTTCCCTTCTGGAGATCAGGATGGCCCCAATCCTGCTGGCCTTTCACAAGTCATTAATGATCTGGCTCTGAGCCCGGAGCCTTGGGCGTATTCAAGGATCTATCTCTTGGTTATATTAGTGATTATTATAAGGTATATTCTCAGCTGCTATGCATTTTATTTTTTGGATTATTTTAATAGTTTTTACTTGGTTCACTGCTCAGTCACTTGTTGAATTGGGCTGCCATACAAATTGAACAAATAAATAAATAAATAATGGCTTATTGCAATAATATTTTATTAAATCATATCACAAGTAGTCCTCTGTTTACAACCACATTTGAGTCCAACATTTCTGTTGCTGAGTGAGACAGTTAAGTGAATTTTGCCCCATGTTATGATCTTTCTTGCCACAGTTACGTGAATCACTGCTGATGTTAAATTAGTAACTGGTTGTTAAGTAAACCTGGCTTCCCCATTGACTTTGCTTGTCAGGAGGTCACAAAAGAGGATCACAGGACCCTGGAACACTGCAACTCTCATAAATATGAACCAATTGCAAGCATCTGAATTTTGATCATATGACCATGGGGATGCTGCAGCAGTTGTGTGAAATATGGTCATAAGTGCCGTTGTAATTTTGAACAGTCACTAAACAAACTGTTACAAGTCAAAGACCACCTGTGCCTGTAATGAAATGTAACTGATAGATGCATAATTTATTAAATTACCTTTACTTACTTTAGTTACTTTTAGGACAAGTGCTTATTTGAACATATATTGCATAGAATATTGTCATTATGTACACAATGTAGCTTTTAATTGCAATGATACTAACATAAGAAGTTCCAGCAGTCAAGCATAACATCTACCTTCTTCCGTCTCAGAAATATATCTCTTGTCAATCTCAGGCCCAAATCTCTGGAATGTCCTCCCTGTTGAGTTGAGAATAACTTCCTTTTTGATGTTTAAAAATGCCTGACACCACATTTTTTTAAAACAGACTTTTAATAACAGTTAAAATGAAATTTGAACTACCGTATGGGTCGTCTTATACGCCCAGTTGTCTTATACGCCGGAAAATACGGTATTAATGTTTTAGATTATTATATATTTAGTATAAATTCTCATAAGGCTTTGGTTGCCAATAGTGCAAAAGGAAACTGTGAGGTTTAATTTTTTTTATTGTGCTTGTTTAAATGACACAATTTAATATTTCAACTGAGGGCCATTTTTAAAAAAAAATGATTTTATTTATAAGTGATTCTGGCTCAGTGTATTCCTTAACTAGCCTGTTCTATGTATTTTTAAAAAAATTAAGATTGTATCTCCCTGTTTGTTTTAAAATATCCAGGCACTAGTTTAGCATCTCAAGGATGACTGCCTGCTTTCTCCATCAACATTTGTAGAAATTCTCCTTCTACATCACTTTTTGTCACAGTAATGACATTTAGCAAAATAAACTTTGGGCTCAATTGTGGTGGTAAACTGAGGACTACCTGTAGTTTTAATTTCACATTGCTACTTTCTTTAACTTTTGCCCTGCCATTTTGGAAATTCTTGGATGAAGGATTCATGTTAGAGTTCTGTCTTCCTTGGGACCAACAATGGTTATAGGTAGTCCTTGCTTAACCTTATTTGGTATATACTTTTGTCAAATATTTTTTTTTCAATTTTGCTGATCTTTCAATCTTCAGACAGTCTTAAATCTTATACCATATCTCTTGAAAATATATTGTCGACCATAGTTCTTGAAACATGTGGCAGTTTACTTGGCAGTTCATGTTCTGGTTCCACAAGTACCCAGGTAACACTTCTTATTAAAAAAGTGCATTAAGAGCCACGCAATCAGTTACTGAAGAATATTCTTCTTTTAGTAGAGATGGCTGCCATACGCAAGAAACTTGTCATTGTGGGAGATGGAGCTTGTGGAAAGACCTGCCTCCTTATTGTCTTCAGCAAGGACCAATTCCCAGAAGTCTATGTCCCCACTGTGTTTGAGAACTATGTGGCTGACATTGAAGTGGATGGAAAACAGGTAATTTGCTGATTTTCAAGAATCATTTAATTTTATAGGAGTATGAAATTCAAAATGCAGCTGATGGAAAAGGATGGATAGTAAGATACATTTGTATTCTGCATATATGCAGAAGCAAAAATAAATTATTTAATTATGTCGGGTGTGCTTTGGAATGCATAAAATGACTGCTGCAATGTGACATAAGTTATGAGTCCGCCTTTTACCTATTGCTTTGGGCACAGGACCATGCAAGTATGCACATCTGATATTAAATATATTCCTCTGTTCTGATTGGTCTATGCAGTGTGGTTATCTTGTCCAGTTTGTTGTATCTCCTTAAGTATAGGAATTAAAATTAGTGCGAAAGAATTGAACTATGGTAAAAAATAAAATACAGCTATATTTTTTTTCCTGGTTGAATTCAGTTAATACTGAATTCTGAGCTGTTTCACTGAACCATTCTAAGGATGTAATGGTGTAAGTAACTAGATTATTTCAGAATGTACTCTTTAAGACCATGTCTCTACAATTTGCTAACTTGTACAGGTAGAACTTGCCCTGTGGGATACAGCTGGACAAGAAGATTATGACCGTCTGAGACCTCTGTCTTATCCAGATACAGATGTTATCCTTATGTGCTTCTCCATTGACAGCCCTGACAGTTTAGGTGAGTCTTTAATCTCCCATTTTGTATAGAATAAGAATATTTAAATTGGGAGGTGGGGCCAAGAATCCTATTCTCCTTCTGAAAAGTGTGTTGAGATCCACACTCCAAAATTTGGAGTCACAGAAAATGGTAGGTTGGACCAGGAAACTTCCTTCCTTTTTTATTTAATTAAAAATTGAGTACAGTTAATTTGATGGCCCCCTGTGTGTATAATACTTCATTTGTTGGTTACATTAAATATTGCTTTATTTATCAAATCTTTATATTTCAAAGCTGGAAACTGCATTCAGGTTTTTAATGGATTGTTTGTTGCCCCAGATCCTCATAGATTGTTTATTCCTGGTACAGGGGAGAAAGGGGAGTCCACAGATTTACTCATTTTTCCTTTTTCCTTTATATTAATGTTATATTAGTGTTCAGAAACACTAGTATATTTATGGTGTCTATTCTTGAGCAAAATTGTCAATATAGTAGGATATGATTTTGCTGTTTACTATATTTCTCCATAGCCATACTGTTACTTAAGCTGTAATTTCCTCCTTTTCTGAGGATTTCAGTAATCTTCCAAGAAGGGGAAAGATCTTGAAATTTCTTTGAAGCAATAGTTAAATTGCAAATGCTTCTCAGAAATTGATAACTTTGAAGTAAAAATACTTTTCCATGTGTTGTTAGCATAACAAGATGTCTTTATATATTAATAGGAATAAGATACTTTGATCTTATTAAAGTCGCAATACTGCAGGATTACAGATTGTTGTAAATGGTTCACAAATTTTCTGTCGCAATTGTAATATAGTCTTATAACCAAGCTGCTTAGTGAATTGGAGCCTCTCATGAAAAGGTGTTAGCTGATTTATGTTCTTTTCCTACACAGAGAACATCCCTGAGAAGTGGACTCCAGAGGTCAAGCACTTCTGTCCCAATGTACCTATCATCCTGGTAGGAAACAAGAAGGACTTGCGTAATGATGAACATACACGTCGGGAGTTAGCCAAGATGAAGCAGGTGAAGTCAATAATTTAACATCCCTTTCTGGACCTACTCTGTTATCATTGGAATGGGAAAGCTTTGGATTCTGTTAGAGAAAACTCAAATAGTTATTCATTTAAATTGCTAGAGATTCTTATCTAAGGTGAAAGTTATTTCTAGAAGCCCATAATTCTTATTGCTGGATTTTTGCTGTGAGTGCTACTTACTTCTTATTTCCTTCCTTGATATGAAGTCCAGGAGACCTCACTGTCTTTTTTCTCATTTAGGAACCGGTGAAGCCAGAGGAAGGCAGGGATATGGCCAACAGGATTAGTGCTTTTGGCTACCTGGAATGTTCTGCCAAAACAAAGGATGGAGTCCGGGAAGTGTTTGAGATGGCAACCCGGGCTGCCCTACAAGCCAAACGTGGGCGCAAGAAGACCTCATGCCAATTGCTCTAAAGCCTCCCCAGCCTGCCTTCCCCGCCTGCCAGCCAAGTCATTGAGCTGTTAGCTTCCAGGCTTTCCTCCCTTCTGATACTGTGCTGAAGGCAGGACTGGCATTGTCTCTTCAGAGGGGAATCCTGCTAGAGCTGGGCAGGGGTTCTTCTGGAGCATGACAACTAACTATGGCGATGGGCTTCTCAATCTGTCCCAGGCTATTTCCATCACTGTGCAAGGGTGGCATTTTCCCCTTCCATTACCAAAGTCTGGCCCTTCTGACAGAAGGTCAGAAGGTGTTGGTCTTTGATGGGTCAGTCGGAGAGCTCCTTGTCCTTCTATGCCTGCTTGCTCACAGCAGTCTTGCCTCTTTTGTTAGTAGTTCATGGCACTACATTGTTCCTGGCAATTCTTTTAGGGAAGACTTCCTGCAAAGTGTGAAAGCATACTTTAGTAATCTGAACATCTAGTTCCAGAGAGTTTCCCCTAGTTCAGCAGGGATTATTGATTTGTGAAACAAGTCAGTCACTTTGGGAGGTAGGGAATGTGTCCAGCACAGCAGTCAACAATTCACTTAGCACCTCCTACTTTGGTAGACACATTGATTCCTTCGTTGCCTTTTCTCCTGTTCAGGATGGAGCAGACTTATTTTGGACCATGTCCCTTTCCTCAAGGAAAACAGACCAATCAAAAAGCCATCTAATTTAAGATTTTATTTTGAGGGGTACCTTATTAAAATGACACAGGCTCCTCTATCTTTTTTTTTCTACCCTGTATTCTGAATATTTTTGAATAAAATATTTAATTTCCTGATAGCAGAGTAGGGAGCTCTTTCTTTCAGTCTGCTCAGGAGATTGGGTCTTACAGCTTGGCCCCTTCTTAGCAACATATCTACGTTTGTAAGCAGAGGTGCTATGGGCCAGCTTTCTGGATCTCCTGTGGCTGAAATAGAACCTTACACTGTTGCTTCTGTCTCTTTGCTCTCATTCACTCCTGCTGCTGCCTCCTCTCTTCCCTCCCCAGCCCCACTCACTGCGTTGCCACCGGGATGTATGATTTTTGTGTTTAATTTGTATTCACATGTTTAAAAAGTGGTTGTTAACTTTTCAAAATGTACTTGAAAGACAAATCTGTAATAAATTTGTAGCAATGTTTAGTATAAGTGAGGTTCCGCTTCTTGCCTCTTTACACATTTGCTGTTGAAAGGGAGCCATTTGCTTGTAGCCAAGAAAGATGAAAGTTGCCAGGACAGGGTCGCAAGATAGTTCTCACTAGAGGGTACATTTCAAGAAAATCAAGTGAATGGTATGTTACTCTTGGAGTTATTTATAGCCACCATGAAGACAAAGAGCATTCCTTATCCCTACTGTTAGAAATAGGGTAAATACTCTAAAAATGACATATTTGGAACACAACGGAAAGAAGAAAATCCAATGGGAAGCATAATTTGTCTTGGATTCTGGCTACAAGCAATCCTGATAACCTCACCTTTTCCTGAATCCATATAGTTTCAGTAATACACATAAAAGCACCTGTTCCACTTTAAGCGGATATGAGTGAAGAGTGGCAGTCTAAACAAAAGATTTTTTTCATGATCTGATTTTAAATGGTTGAATTCGCAGTATTCCTATCTGTGATTTGGAACATCTTATTTGCTAGAAACCACTAGTTCATTATAAAGGAAATAATGATTGAAATGGTTAACCGCGTTATGTGTCAAGCAACTGGAATGTTCTGGGTTTGAGCCATTAGTTCTCAATCTACATATACTTTCCTCAACTACTGCCCTTGTTAAAGAGAAATTGGTTCAAGGGAACATGGATATACAGTATGTGCTATATGACTTACTTGTAAATGAGTGCTGCATCTTTATCAGTCCAACAGAGCAACAATATGATGTAATTCCCCAGCATCTTACCGCCATTGTTGCTATTTGACACAAGCAATCTATAATATGGATATCATTTTTTTCAAATATCAGGTAATGTAGCAAAAATTCTCTTTCATTGGTTGAGTAGTTCTGAGAAATCCTGCTTCGTTAAAAGTTGGAAATCATTTTTGATTTCTCCTACATTAAGCATACTTGTTTTATAACTGGAAAGCCTGGATTACATCTTCAATTGACATAACAGCCAGACAAGACAGTCAAAACCTATAATAGCTGGATCATTCTGAAAGACAAAGTGTGGCCCATTTGTAGGACAGCAAGTTGGTGAATGGTTCATGTAGATGCTTATTTATGAAAGAATTTAAGGGTCTGAATACAATTGAAGTGACTAGGATTTAGATAACCCAGGCATAAACAATAGCAATAGTATTTAGACTTATATACTGCTTTACAGTTCTTTACAGCCCTATCTAAGCGGTTTACAGCCTATTGCCCCCAATAATCTGGGTCCTCAGTTTACAAACCTCAGAAGGATGGAAGGCCGACGCAACTAAGAGCCGGTCAGGATCGAACTGCTGGCAATTGGCAGCAGGATTAGCCTGCAATACTGCATTCTAACCACTGCCCTCTATATGATGCATAGGAGCCTTTACCATACTTAGTTGGGATTAATAGGGTTATAAAACCTCTAAAGGCTACTTGAGCATTGTGTAGGATGCACATTCCATTATCTAGCACTGGAGATGGAGAATCCACCAATGGGTTTACACTGTGTTCCTGCCCAATCAGATCAAGTCAGCCAAAGTTGCAACGCCCGTCCTGGACCATAGAGATCCCAGTCTTGACTTGATCTCACCCAGGACACACGTGCAAGTTGTCTCTTAGGCAGGTACAGTCTCTATTGGTGGATTTTCCATTTCCCCAGTTTGCTGTGCAGTGCTGTATTCAGCACAGAATTTAGTTTCCCATTATCAAATTTTCCCCTTTCCCATTCAGGAACTTCAGAATTTCTTCTCAATTCCTGATCTGGGGGGGGGGAAATAAGAACTGAGTTTCTCTAAGGAAGGGGCTCCTTCCTTTCCTCCCCTCTACCCAACCTCTCTCAAAGCCCCTAATTCGCTGGATTCAACTGAGGACTAAAGGCTGTTAGTCCCCAGCTGATATTAAATCGACCCCATTTCTACTTGTCACCGTTTCGGCTTGCTGGACCTCTTTGTGTCCCCGACCAACGCCCAGCGGCCTCGATTCTTTTCCCTGTTCCCATCTCCAGGGGCGGAATGAACGGATGCTCTTCGGAGCCCATGGCCGGTGGGCCTGTTTTATGCCTTCCCCCCTCTCCCTCTCTTCCCAGTGGTCATCCGCAAGCTTCTTTGGGAGTGGGTGGAGATTCTCCTAGTGGCTCCGTACTGGCCACAGAGGCCTTGGTTCGCCGATCTGGTGAGTCTCTCCCTTGCGGATCCGTGGAGGATTTCTCCGGATTGGGTTTCACTCAGCAAGGGGACCATTCTCCATCCGGACCCCCAATGGCTCCAGTTAGCCATCTGGCACTTGAGCGCTCAATCTTGTTACGGGAGCTTTGCTCTCCAGGGGTCATTACGGTAATCCAGGCTTCCCATTGCCCTTCTACAAACCGCATTTACAAGGCCATGTGGAAGAACTTTCTCTCGTGCTCGGTTCGACACTTGTCTCTATCAGACCTTACAATTCCCCATTTTCTGGACTATCTGTTAGATGGTTTGGGGAGGGGCTTGGCCCCAAACACATTGCGCAGACAGATCGCTGCTCTTTCCACAGTACTCACCTGTGACTCCGCGATTTCCTTGGGATGGGACATCACCCCCTCCTCTGTTCATTCCTCAAGGGTGCCGCTAACACCAGGCCCCCTGTAGTGCACAGGTACCCTTCTTGGGAGCTGCCACGGGTTCTTCAGGCTCTGACCAAGTCACCCTTTGAGCCTCTAAAAACGTGCGACGTTCGCTATCTGTCTCACAAGGTTGCATTCTTGGTGGCAATCACATCGGCATGACGCATTTCTGAATTGACAACGCTCTCTACCCGGGATGACCTGTGCATTTTCCACCAGGATCAAGTGGTCCTTCGCCTCGACCTTACTTTTGTTCCAAAGGTCAATTCCCTTTTCCACAGGACCCAGGAAATCGTGCTCCCGGATTTCTGCCCTAAGCAATCGCATGATCTGGAATGGCAATGGTATCTACTAGACATCCGCAGAGCACTCTGGTACTATATTTCACGGACAGCGGCATTCCGCAGCTCAGAGGCCCTCTTTGTTTCCTTCTGTCCTTCCTCCATGGGTCGGAAGGTTCCTCCTCCACGATTGGCAGGTGGATTCGGGCATGTATTGCGGAGACGTACCAAGCTGGTTCATTGTTGGTTCCACGAGGGGTTACAACCCACTCTACCCGGAGTGCCGCTACTTCGGCGGCCTGGGCCACTCAGGCGTCCATTGAGGACGTTTGCAGGGCAGCCACATGGTCTTCACCATCTCCTTTTATACGGCACTACAAGATTGATAGGTTTGCCTCGGTGGAGGCCTCCTTTGGTAGGAGGGTTCTCCAACAGGGTGTACATCAAAGTGCCACACCGGACCGGTCTACTTCCCACCCTCAGGGACAGTAGGCCTTGGTATGTCCCATTGGTGGATTCTCCATCTCCAGTGCTGGAGAAGGGGCATTGTCTTACCTGAACGCCTTTTCTCAGCACGGAGATGGAGAATCCACTCCCACCCTTGTAGGTCATTTGGGCCTAGGGTTAGTTTTAGTTAGTGAGCCACAATGTCTTGCAGTTAGTCAATGGCTACGCTCGCGTCAAGACTGGGATCTTTATGGTCCAGGACGGGCGTGGCAGCTTTGGCTGACTTGATCTGATTGGGCAGGAACACAATCTAAACCCATTGGTGGATTCTCCATCTCCGTGCTGAGAAAAGGCGTTCAGGTAAGACAACGTCCCTTTTCTACCCAAGCACCAGTCCTTTGCATGTCAAGAGAACAGTGGCAAGATAAAATTAAATTGATCAGGTCAGAATGCTAGGTGTTTTTAATAATTCTAAAAAGTTTTCTTTAATTGGGAAATTTGTAAAAACACTCATGCATCTTTTTTTTACCAGGCACAGAGTTTTTCTAAAATGACCACTATAACAAAGCAGAAATGTGCTAGGCAATGACTAATAAAAATGAAACATATGTAGATCTAAAACATGATAGCACTATAGTATTGCTTTTAAAAGTCAATTGGAACATTTCTTGATGAAATATTGCTTCTATTGTCAACTAGCAACTCTTTCAGAGCATATTGATTTTTTTTTTTTATGTTCTTAGGTTTGAGCCACATTCCAATTTCCTCTCTATGGTACAGTTGCAAAGATTACTTCAGCTAGATAATAAGCCTGCCAGGTAATTGTGCTATTTTTTCTTCTCTTCAAAATTTGGTTCCCTTGCCACTTAACAACTTTCCTACCAAAGTATCTTGCTAGTCTTTGTGGATATGTAATTCCTTTGTCTATTTTTTTCAGTGGTCAATTTAAAATGCTTTCCTAGTCATTTGTTCCAAATATACATTATACTGTATATGATATAAGGTAAGGGCACTTTTATAGCCTTCAGAGGTTCTTCAATTTACAGGTACAATTTATAAGGAACCAAAGGCAGGGCTAGATTATGGCTGAATCCAGATTCTAGAACATTGAAAATAACTTTTATTTAATATGTAAGGCACATTTATACTGTAGAACTACAGAAGGCTCAACCTTCTGTTTATGAGCTACAGTAAATGAAGCTGACTGCAGTGTCATGATTAGTTTTACCATATGTAGAGCAACATTAAGCGCTGTTGAATAATCTAGGCATTTGTTACACTTAAAAAATACTAACTTGAAGCAGACTAGAAATGATTTATTTATGAAGTGTTACATGTGCACACCCTGTGTAGCAAACAATAATTTCTGTTGCTGTGCCTACATCACTTAGGATGGGTTTCCCCAGTAAATGAGCATGTTTGACAGATACTTCATTTCATGGAAACCAAGAAGCCTTAAAGCAAGGGAGTTTTTGGAATATACTCAAGATCAGATCCTCACCTCTATTGTGGGTTCAGATTTTGTAGCCTCTCTGGTTTGCCTTTCTGTAAAATGAGCATTTTCTGACTAAGCGTTACAAAAGTATTTTCGTGACCAATATTCTATGACCTCAGAACCCTAAAAGTTCCAAGTATGCCTACTATCCCTAAAAGTTTGAATAAAACTGCTAGAAATTTACACAAACCACAAAGATACCCAAATAGACCTATTGTAGGCTTTTTATTACATAATACACAGCTGCAACTCTTAGAAATAAATACTTCAGCAACGACATCTTGCCACCATTCCAGTCTTTTTGTAAGATGTTTAGGAATCATTCCTCCTTCCCATCACAATTGCTCCAGATGAAATGTATCCCTGGATATCATTCAAGGAATCAGTGCTCCGGCCTAGGAAGAATTTTAAAATGTTAGCCTTTTCATCTTCAGAGCTATATCTTTCTAATCAGAAACATGTTATCATACTTATGCTAGTTGTATAATTCAGAACATATTGCAACTGATTTTACATCATTAGCTACACTGAAATGTATCTTTTTACATGATCAGATTGAAGGAGGGAAAGGCAACGAGGGGGGGGGGAAGGGGTCAAAATGGGAAGCCTCCTGCCCGGAGTCTCTGGCAGCTTAAAAAACCAAACCTGCGAAGCGCTCAGAAGGCAGTCTCTTTCCCAGCTCACTCCTTCCTTCCTCCCCTGCTTCTCTTTAGTTCCTCCGCGCTCAGGAAGGGATGACGGGAGGGGGAGAGATTGCCAGTGCTGCCGGTGGACATGCTGCCGCCGGCCATAGCCGTCCCATGCAGGGAGGGGCGGTCCCGATGAAAGGGAAAGCCTGGTGACTTTGAGGCGGTCAGCGAGCAGGCGTGGCGCTGATCTACCGGTGGGGGCCATCAAAGCTGGAACGTGCTCAGCCTTAGATCCACAGGGAGCCCTGGAGCCAGCAAGCCACCCTCCCCTCTCTGCCCCACCCCTGGGGGTGCACAGAGAAGGCGAGCGCGTGACTGCTGGCATCCCGAGGGGAAAGGGAAGTGCTTCTCCTACCTTTTTCCTTTATCAGTGGTCAGCAGGGATGGTCAGCAGTGATGCTGGGTGCTCGCCGCCGCCTCTTCGTGCACCCAGGGGGTGGGGGGGGCAGCCCCTCACTGGTCCTTTCCCGCTAAAACCACCTCCTTTTATATCCTTTCCCGGAAGCGCCGATCAGCTGGAGCCCAGCGCTGATCCTGGCACCTCTGCAGAGCCCCAACAGCCCTGCAGCTCCAGCTGTTTCTCCCTTGGGTTTGTGCAGCGCTGCTGCCACTTCAACTCATTCCTCTCCACCCCGCTACCACTTTGCATACCACCTGCCAGTACCATTGGTGGTATGTGTACCACCGGTTGAAAAGCCCTGACATAAAACATTAGTTTTTTTTTTAACTATAAGAACTGTGTCTCTAGGTGCTACCTAATGTGTGCATTTTTATTTTCCACAAACCAGACTTCAAACTAATCACCTTTCTCTGACCATCGCACAGGCTGGCATCTGACGTTACAGGGAAGTAATGAACAGAGTAGGCTCAAGAAGACATTAACTTAAATGACAAAAGATGTAACTGTACACATTTTGAGAGTGAGCGTTTGCTTCAGAACATAGTTTCTGATAGCCAATTCTTTAAAAAAAATGGAAAGTTTATAGACAAAAGCATTGGACACATGGAAAACCATTCTCAACAAAAATGCTTCCAATCAGGCTACTGAAGCAGCATGCCAATGAACTCAGTGACTACATCAGTTGTCCAACTCATCTAGGAGGTAAGAAGTTAGGCAAGGTTGTAGTAGAGAACAGAGTGTTTTGCAATCCAAAGCGCACAGCAATCCAAGTCATTTGTATTCTAATCCCTTACCTGCTCTTTGCCTTCTGGGAATGCAAAGCCTGCTGCAAAGGGCATCAGAAGATGGCTGGGTGGAATCACAGATTACTGCACTACAGTGGATGTAGATCTGAACGACAGACAAAAATCATCAGGAATCACAAGATAGTTTGAAAGCATGTTACTAAAGGAGATAGCAACATACATAAAATACTTATCCCTTGGGAACAACTGAATTCAACTGATTTTAAAATAAAACTGAAGTATCCCACCATTAACACACTATTGCAGCAATATCCTTGTGAAAGTTCATGACTTAGAAAAACTATATTGCTGATATACAATATCTTTGATAGGGAAATAAAGACAACAATGCTATCAAGGTGGGATGTTGTAGAAGAACCTTATCCGGGGTAGGACCAACTTATCAAATGTAAGATCATGAAATGTGTCAAAAATTACCTAAATTGACCCATAAAGGCAACCTTACCTCTCCTTGAACAGCTTGACTATTCACCACAAATGTAAACATTTTCACTTCAAACCTCTTCAGGTGTGTAGGGAATGGGACAGAAGTGTTGGGGACATCATGGAATATGGTCTGATGTGAATCTGCTGTATTCTCACAACTAGCATATAAAATAAAAATAAATTATATATATCTACAAAAGTATAGCTATGAGATCCAGCCTGTGCCAAGTTGGCATCAAAGATCAGAAAGGTCCACTTAACTAGATTATGCTATGAAATTATTATTATTATTATTATTATTTATTTAATTTCTATGCCGCCCTATTCCAAAGAACTCAGGGCGGCTCACAGCATGATAGAAATTACAATAAACACATATCTATAAAAAACCCTTGAGCTAAAAGAAACCAATCACTTCACAAACATACACAGAAACATACACTGGCTAGGGGCAAGGTGTTAGCTGCCCCAGGCCTGCCGGCAAAAGTATGTTTTAAGCAATCTACGAAAGGCGAAGAGGGTGGGGGCGACACGGATCTCCGGGGGAAGTTGGTTCCAGAGGGCCGGGGCCGCAACAGAGAAGGCCCTTCCCCTAGGCCCCGCCAGGCGACATTGTCTGGCTGACGGGACCTGGAGAAGGCCCACTCTGTGGGCCCTAACCGGCCGCTGGGATTCATGGGGCAGCAGACGGTCCCGTAAATAACCTGGTCCAATGCCATGTAGGGCTTTATAGGTCATAACCAACACTTTGAATTGGGTTCGGAGACCAATTGGCAGCCAATGCAGCTCGCGGAGTGATGCCGAAATGTGGGCATTTCTAGGCAAGCCCAACACTGCTCGCGCGGCTGCATTCTGCATTACCTGAAGTCTCCGAACATTTTTCAAAGGTAGCCCCATGTAGAGAGCATTGCAGTAGTCGAACCTCGAGGTGATAAGGGCATGAGTGACTTGAGAAGAGACTCCCGGTCCAAATAGGGCCGCAACTGGTGCACCAGGCGAACCTGGGCAAATGTCCTCCTTGCCACAGCCGAAAGATGATGTTCCAAATTTAGCTGTGGATCGAGGAGGACGCCCAAGTTGCGGACCTTCTCCGAGGGGGTCAAAAGCTCCCCCCCCCAGGCTAATGGACGGATAGATTGAAATATCCTTGGGAGGCAGAACCCATAGCCACTCCGTCTTGTCGGGGTTGAGTTTGAGCCTGTTGGCACCCATCCAAACCCTAACAGCCTCCAGACATCGGCACATCACTTCCGCTGCTTCACTGAAATGACACGGGGTGGAGATGTAAAGCTGGGTATCATCAGCATACTGATGATATCTCACCCCGTGTTGTTGGATGATCTCGCCCAGTGGTTTCATGTAGATATTAAACAGCAGAGGGGAGAGGACCGATCCCTGAGGGACCCCACAAGGGAGGAACCTAGGGGTTGACCTCTGACCCCCTGCCAACACCGACTGCGACCGACCAGTGAGGTAGGAGGTGAACCACCGCAAAACAGTGCCTCCAACCCCCAACCCCTCCAGTCGGTGCAGAAGGATACCATGGTCAATGGTATCGAAAGCCGCTGAGAGGTCAAGTAGCACCAGGATAGTGGATAATCCCCTATCCCGGGCCCGCCAGAGATCATCCGTCAGCGCGACCAAAGCAGTTTCCGTGGAGTAGCCGAGCCTGAATCCTGACTGTTGAGGGCCCAGATAATCGGCCTCATCCAAGGACCGTTGGAGCTGGAGTGACACCACCTTCTCAACAACCTTCCCTATAAAGGGAAGATTGGAGACAGGACGGTAGTTGTTTAAAACAGCTGGGTCCAGGGAAGGCTTCTTGAGGAGGGGGCGCACAATTGCCTCCTTGCAGGGAGCCGGAAAGGACCCCTCCCTCAAAGAAGCGTTGACAATCTCCTGAACCCAGCCCCGCGTCACCTCCCTGCTGGCCGAAACCAGCCAGGAGGGGCACGGGTCCAATAAACAGGTGGCGGAGCTCACAGCTCCAATGGCCTTGTCGACTTCATCAGGTGCCACCGGGTCAAACTCCTCCCACACAACAGGATCAAGACGAGTCCCTGTCATCTCGACTGAATCATTATCAGCCGAAATTACATTAGGGCAACCGTTATCAGTACGTCAACCTCAAATAAAGCCTTTGCATCTGATTGATAAATTAGAGAATTCATGCTAGATGATACAGTATTAAGGCTCTAGAAAATAACCATCAAGCTCTGTCTTTACTTTTGAACTTATAGCAAGAATTGCCAATGTGTCTTTCAGTTTTTAGATGATTGAATCACTGAACATAAAATAAAAGTTTCTGCAGCTGGTACAAAGAGTTATGGTTTATTCTGTCTTGGAAAGTTTGTATTCATTCTCTTTCATTCCCTAGCATAACCAAGCCACTTTCTATGCAGGCTTTGTCAAACTGCCTTCTGCAACAACTTTACTCATAGCATTCAACTTTTCATATAAGTGGCAAACAACCTCCAACCCACATTTAAAATTGATACCTGTCAACCACTATGTGCCACTGTGGAAAACTGTTCCTGTCAGATTTTGCAGTAGCCCAGCAGTCCTCCAGAAACAACTCAAGCTGTGGATCTTCACTGTGAAGGAGCTCTACCTGGAAAAACAGGGGCTCTCGCAGGTAACGACTTACTGGATATTCGGACTGATGATAGAAATCTCTGTAGGACTGATCTACAGAAAAGTGACATGGGCAAAAGAAGACATTATTAGGAGCCTAGGATCCAAAAATAATTTATTCAATTTAAGAATCAGTCTTCATCACCAGTCTAAACCAGGATTATGTATGCTATTCTGATCTGCTTATTAGCCTAAGAACTGTATTAGCACAATGCAAGAGGACACTGACATTTTAAACCCAGATCAGACAACTGGAGTGGAGGCAAAGGCATCTCTGGAGTCAAAGCTATTGCTATCATTGCTGAGAAAACTGGGATCGGAATGATTTCATCATTGATTAAATTGTTTAAGTTGAATTTTTAAAAAATATAAATATAATTTGTTTTTATAAAAATTGCTAACAGTCTATTGATATAATTAAACAGTAGGAGCTGCAAAAATGTGTATTATCAGGCTGGTTACTCCGTCTCCCATTAAAGATTTTGTGATAAGACTAAAAGATGTTCTTCTACAACTTATGCTATGCTAGCGATGCCAATTAGATCAAAACTAATTGTTTATTGTTAACCTAAAATACAGCCAAGAGATGTTCTTGGCTGCTGCCACATGCTTAGATTGGGAGGAGAAGGAACAGAAAAATAAAACAATAAAACTGAACCCTGTTCTGGATGACCTGGTATGCTCCCTCAACTGACAAACGTGACATGCAAAGTTAATTCAAGTCTAAACAGCCCAAGTTTCAGGACTCAAATTCACAGTTTCCTAACAACACTCAAATTCACAGTTTCCTAACGACATAAAAATTCCCAGCAAAGCCAAGATAGCAGTGGAAATTGATGAATGCTCACATAGAGAGTTGAAGTTAAAACCCACACAAAATGAGAAACCCTGTAGGACCCAGTTTATTATAAAGCTTACAATATTTAAAAATGGTTTGATGAAATATTCCATTCTTTTTAAAGTTGGATTTTTAAAAGGTAAATACAAATGTTTGTTCAAAAATACAAATAACTGTTGCCTTCTTTAGTTGCATTCTTCCTCCATCCAGCAGAAAAACCTCTAAGACAATCCCTGCCTTCAAATTAGTGCAAAATCTAAGTTAGAAACTGTGTTTCTCATCCTGGTGGCTGACAGGATAAAATAAGAGTACCATAATTTTATTGATTACGGTCATAGATATGCCATACCCCTCTGCTTTGAAATTACCTCTGGCCAGTTTAAGGGCAAGTTCCAGTTGCCCAGTCCCAGGCAGTATGCTTGGTGATGGTGCTTGTGCAGGGCTATACTGGAGCAGCAGCGCATTTCCAATGAAGTACTGGCAAGCACATTTCAACCTTGAAAAGACAGAATTTGCCAACAAAAGTGTCTTCTTTTATTCACCCAAGTTCACTAAGAGCTCTGAAGTTTAGCTTCTCTCATTTCACATTTTTGGGGAAGAAGTTGATGCGCATAAGAAATTCAGAGAAGCTTTAGTTGGCTTTGTTGGAGACCCATGTCTGCAGAGTCTCTCCAGATGGGCTCCAAATCGCCCCCTACTATTGTACCCCATTTTTAATCTCTGGGTATTTTAGAATAGTGGGTGCCAAAAAAATTCTTCCTGAAGCACGATTGGCAAAGGATTCCTCCTCACACAGTGCTTTAACTCAAGCTCTCCCCAACCTAGGAATTCTGAGAACTGCCACCTCAGCACACTTGGAAACCACAAAAGGCAGGGCCAAGTTGGCTTTAAGTTTGTCCTTCAGCTCTCAAGTCACAAATACTCACTGGTAAACAGGTGTTGTTTGGCCTGGCAGGAAATATAGGACCTCATTTTCATAAGTCATGATGGTGTTTTCAAACTGTAAAGAAGAATGGAATGAAACATTCCAAAGCTTGACCAATTTTAGAAATGGGATCCCTGCCCTTTCTTCAAGTTGGTCAAAGACCCAGGTTGGACCCTTCCCTCTTCCCCTTTATCACCCCACGTGAAGTAGGAAAGATCCAGTACCATAGTAGAAATATAGTTCCTAGCTTATCCTCTAGCTGTCACTTATAAAGCGGTTTATTAAGAGCACAAAAGTTGATGCTTGTCCTATTGGGTGGATGTAAACCTGTTTTCCCAACCTGTTTTCCTTTCCCATTGGGAATGACTGGGAAAATCAACCCAACACAGTCAGAGTGTAGGCAGACTGGGAGAAGGCTAGTAGATATATCCTATTCTACTTTACAGCATCTTTTCCAGACCCTCCTGAAGAGGGGGGGGAACCTTCCCCCAGTAATCTCTCACCTTGCGTGTTGTGCCACAAGAGTTTACACTGAAGAGGAAGACTGCTTCTGCCTTTGTCACAGAAGCTGGTTTACAGCGTTTGTCTCTCAGCACTAAATTGGAGAGGTCCAAGACTGGCATGCCAACCAACGTCCGAGCAGAGACTACAATTGTGCCATTAGGTTGACAGTCTGCAAGAGACACATTTTATTCCAGGAAGTTCGGGAGGTAGAAATTCCTTCCTTGCTAATCCCAGTATCCCAACTGTCAACCCTTGCCTCGAGCAGAGCCGAATCATTGATGCCACCATAGATGCCTCCAGACAATCAGCTCTTGGTGCTGGTCATAGTTTTTTTCACAGCCAGCCACAAGCAAACATTGCAGCTCTCATTCCATGTTAACTGGCACCCTTGTGTACCCATTCACTCCAACACCTTCATACCAGCCTTCCATTCCCAAAGAAATATATTTTCACATTTTGATTGTTGAAGATAATTTACAGCATAGGTCACCACCTCCCTCGGTAGTGGGCATCATTTTTACCCTTTTTCCTCTCCCTCATTTATTTATTAACCTCCCATCTTTCATACAGGAGGTCAATGCCTTTCTTTTAAAAAAAAAAAAGCAAAAAAAAGAAGTATGAAAAGTATAACAAAGCTACACAATTGAAGAGCAGGGAAAATCACTTTCCCTATAATTCCCGCATAGTCCACATTAAAGCCACACCGAGAGGGGGGGGGCAAGGGAGAAAGAGAGAGAGGGAAGGAAATTACAACAATAACAAGAATGGAGTGCACTGCAACCCTCTCTGGAGGCTGCATTGATCCTTTTCATAAAAAGATGAAGATGCTATCGAAGATTGTGGAATAGAACTGTGACTGTATCCCCATCTAAATTTCCATTGGGCACAATCATTCAACAGCATTCTCCCCCAGGTCACTGCCTTCATCCCCAGTGCATGAGGGAAAAAGCCTTGCTGTCTATCAGCATTAATATTTCCCCCTTATTCTCCCATGGGGGTCACTGTCAGAGATGATCTCTGTTTCAAATGTGCTTTTATTTTTATCTGTAATGTGAAAGGGAGGGAGAGAGGGAGGGAGGGAGGAAGGAAGGAAGGAAGGAAGGAAGGAAGGAAGGAAGGAAGGAAGGAAGGAAGGAAGGAAGGAAGGAAGGAAGGAAGGGTCAGATTGATGTAATGGTTAAGGTGCTGGCCTTAGAAATCAAGTGACTGAATTTTTAAGCAGGAAAGCTGACTGGATGACTTTGGGCCGTTCACTCTCAACCCAATCCGCCTCATAGGGTTTTTGTTGTGGGGAAAATAGGACGAATGTTAACTATGTTCGCTGTCTTGAGTTACTTATAAAATAATAATGGTGGATAAAAATCTAAGGAAGGAAAGAGGTTTTGGAGAGAAGCTGAGTGGCTGCAGACACTTAAAACAGAGATGAGAGACAGGATATAGGTCACTAATGGGGAAAGTCAAATTCATGCCAGTCATTTCCCGTAAACCCTAAGGATAGGTGGAGAGCACTAACTCAGATAGGGGAGAACTCTGTGTGTTGCTAATGAAATATCAGTAAAACAATGTTGATTCCAACACCAATGTTCAGTTGCAAGCCACTTTAATTTTTAAACTGGTAGAAGGCCAAAATATTTTCTTAGCACCTTAGAATACCTTCTCTGTGTTATATAAAGTTCTATACAATATAGTTTTCCTAGAATGTACTTGAGACAAAGGAGCCAAGAATCTATGAGAAATAAAGCTCCTTCAACCCAAATATATAGTTTTTTAAAGGAAAGAGACATGAATGATATGCCACTAAATATGTGAGTGCCTTTACAGTGAATTTATTAATCTAGATTAAATAGATTGAAAGTGACAGTTTGAAATCTGGTTGACTACTTCCCAAATGGATTTAATGTTATCTGGAAGGATATCAGGATCAACATCCCTCAGACATTTAACCAACCCAGGAATGTCATTTACCTATTAGATCTTTTGGAGAAAAGCTGCAGGACATGGTAAATTCAATCATTTCAGTTTGACTGAGATGGTCCTTAAATTGCAACTGGAAGGTGGTCACAATCCCAAAGGAGTTTATTTCCTAGGACACAAAGAGAGTAGATTAGTGACACGAAGGCTTCCTTTTTTAGCCAGTGCTGATGGGCCTCAACTTCAGTCCCAACCAAAGATCCCACAATCATTATTTGTTTTCTACCGTAGGTACCTTCACTTCTACCTCAGTCTTTCTGAAGAAATAGGGAAATAGACATTAAACCCTTGAAACATGTTAGAGAGGGAGAGAGAGAGAGATTAATATACCTCATTGAACAGCTGGAAGATACGCTGATCTATACAGCAAGCTTACTCAACAGCATGGTGGATACACTTATCAAAAGCAAAAGCGTGACTGAGGGTTTGAGTGATGAAAATGACAGCTGAGTGGAGGCACCCTAAGATTCTAAGCCATAGATTGAGAACATCATAGACTTGCTGGGGTTAAGCCAAAAAAATCTTATCTAGGAGCCAGTCAACAGAGCTCAAGAATTACAAGTACTGCCTCCTTCTACTGATGCTGCTTATAGCTGGTAGGTAGGCCTGAGATCAGAGGTGATGCTCAGGACATCTTATGCTACTCCTGGCACTCTGAAACTGGTTAGCAAATTGTAGATTTTCAAATGATAGAAAGGGGATTATATCACAAAGTACAATTTAATGTTAGACGTTCAGGGTATTTCATTTTAGGTTTTCTCCTGGCTCCTGGCTTGCTGTTCAGAGATCAAATGCAGCTCTTACTTAACCCCAGCAATTTATGAACCTTTGCGCCTGAGATGGCTCCCGGGAAAATTCTTTTTTCCCCATTCATTATACAGAAAGCAAGGGCCGCTTTTGAAATAGCATGAAGATTAGAGTAGATCATGGTGGAAGAGAAGGAATAGAACCTGCTGCTGAAGCAAAGAGGGTTTTGATAGTGGCTTCTAAATAAGCAAGCAGGCTGCTTACTCACAGAAGCAAAGGAAGTCAACTACAGGCTTGTTTCCAGGAAGCCAGAATTCATGGTAACAGATTGCCCCCCCCCAAAGCATAAGTAATGTTCTCTATCCCCAAAGCAAGACTCTTAGATATGGCAAAGAATCCTCCTATTTCCTGCCATTCAGTGGTTCCCTGGAGTTTCTGCAGTCCAGATATGGTGTGGTTATTTTTTCTCCTACCTTACAGACAAGTAGGAGGAGGGAGAAGAGGAAGTGAGTGAGGAGCATTGATTGTGGGGAAGCCATGAACAATTTCCAAGGTTAGCCGCCACAATATCATGCTCTTACTGATGAGGTAATTGCTGACTCAGGAACATCAGGAGAAAAGGTAATAGCAGCCACAGTGGCAAGTGGATGATCCCTTCACTTGCTCACTCTTCTATTTTATTCTGGGCTAGTCTTCCATCATGGCTCATGCTTGGGCTGGAGAAATCCAGATGATCACAAGATGGCAGTGCAGAGACCTTGAAAACTCTTTGCTGCCTTCTAGTGCCACCCAGATGTTTGTCACCTAGAGTGTTGAAGCTGAAGGCAGCAAGGAAGAGTCCAATGCATACCTGTGCCTGCAGGCTCTGGGAGGCTTTTTCACAATATTTACTCACAGTCCCCACTACATCCCAAAAGGCACCCCTTTACATTCTGACATTGAAGGCTGCCCAGAGCAAGGTTTGTCATACTTCAAGGAACACATGAGTGGCAAGCTTCGGCACTCTCAGGGCCAAATGAGTTTGATTGTCCTGCAATCCATATTCAAGGGTCTGTGCCATCTCTTGGGTTAAGGGTGTGTTTCCCACAAAGGGCATCCAATTCTGGTCCACGTTGCCACGTTTCACCACTAAATAGAGGGCTTCATTATCACAGAATCCTTCTGCTTGGGGCAGCACTGGAGAGAAGAGAAAAAACAAGATGGGTGCCTGTCCTTTTACTTTCCTACTCACAATCCACAAGCATTTCCCATTAACATTTCTGACCGCTTCGTTTCACAGCATGGCATGAGCACCTACTTGATAGTTCATTATACAAATTATACCAGCTACATCATGGTGCCACTGTTTAATTTCCCTATTAAAAAAGCATTAAGATATCATTGGAAAGCTATAGTTGTTTCTAACAACTTTATAGTAACATCTTCTGGATCCATAGCCTACCTTCTCAATTGCAGTGGAAATGTCTACTACCTGAGGATGTATCTTCTAGCTTCTACCCATTTCTTTTCCTGATATCCATAATGGAAAGAAAATATTAGCTCCAATCAACTCACCTGCATCCCTCACCAAGGCAGACAGAGGGACTGGGACTTCAAAGATTTCTACCTGAGGAATCACCCTGAATTGCAATACAGGGTTGGTAGTATAATTTCGAAAGTGTTCTGGCACATACTGAGAAAAGTTAAAAAGGAAGGTATTAATTTCTACATTATCACTAACAGTGTAATTATTAAAAGGAAAGCTTGGCTTAGTATTAGTTACATTCAGTCTGTTTAGATGGGTGAATTTTATGGATTACAAAATACATCTTTTTTTGTAATTCTTAGTTAAAATCTACACAATATCTAACAATTTACATAGATGAATGGACTGCATACAGATGGTTGCAAACTGTTTAGAGCAGCCTTATCCAGCCAAGCAATCTCTAGATATGTGGACTTCAGCTCTTACAATTTCTCAGTCAGCATGGCCTTTACTAAGAATTCTGGGAGCAGAAGACCACATATTTGGAGAAAACCAAGATCACGGAAGACTGATTTTGACTCCATCTTGGAAAACTTAAATTGCAAAACTTGTTTACATGTGTAGCACATTGAAACATTGTCGTAACCCTACCCCAGATATCCTACAGCTTGAATCTTGGCTCCCTTTTTTATACAACATGATAAAAAGTGTGTTCTAAACCTACCTCACCAATTATTTCTCTGCAAATACAGTCATCTAACTTTTACCCAGCCTTTGACCAACCATGTTCGTTTTGCACTAGGGAGGGAAGAGAAAGACATTCAAATTGCCTAAAATTCTCCTGAAAACTAAGGGAGGATCACCCATCTCCAGATTAGAAATTCCCAGGAATTCTCAGGAATGGATGGTCCAAATATCTATTGTTACTCAACAAAGAATGTCATTTCATGGAGTTAGTGACATCCCTCCAATACAGAAGGGAGAATCTGAAGTAGTGCATGTGTACTAATGATAGGCACACAAAATGAAACACAGTTATCTGGAAAAATAAAATGTTTCACGCCACTCCACATAATAATTCAGTTTTGGTTGAGTTATTACATTGGGATTAAAAGGAGCATCAGCAGTTGCGTTGTCAGTGCTCTGCTGCTAATGATAAGATATTCCACTGTAACACCTGCAGAAAAGGCTTAAATTGATATCGGTTCATACCTCCTTCTCAACTCCAGGACTATCAAATGAGATCTGCACAAGATAATCTTTGCTGCCGTTGGGGTATTTGATTTCAATGACCTTACAGCCCCATTTCTCAGCCTTAGGCAATGGCAAGGGCCCTGAATGACCCACTGTCACACCAACCAGGTCTACATCTGGCAAGAAGGAGCCAACTGTTGCATTGAAGAGCTTGAGATTGATCTTTGTATCTGCAGGGGGAAGAAAACTTTTGAAGGAGAAGTCTGCTTTTGGGCTTGAAGTTCCCTCTCGGCTTTTCCTCCAGCTGCTCTGTGAATAAGCCCCTTTTGCTGATTCTAAGATTTGAATAGCCAGTATGCTGCCTATGGGCACCAGTGTACTCACTGAGATACCTCTCGATGTCCATCAGACTCCCCTACCCTATTTAATGTGTGGATAGCACTGGATAAGCTTTCAAATAAAGCAGTTGGAAAGTTGGCATGATGCGAAGCAAAGCATCATCAGCCAGTGTGGTCCTTATCAGTAGTGAGCAGAAAATAGAATTGGGATCCACTGGAAAGATCTTCAAATGTTTAGGAGTGTCCCTTGTCCAGCAGCAGTAATTGGTTACGTTTCTGTTAAGATTTTTTTTAAAAAAAAGCTAAGGTAATAGGAATGAAGTAGTATACATTAGGAATGAACAATTCACAGGCCACTTCCCAATACCCATTTTCCAAGCCCCAGGGCAACCCTATCAAAAGTGGTGCTTTTTCTCTTCCTTTGCCATCTGCTCTTCAAAAGGCTGCAAATAGATATGCTAAGCCCCAGTGAAGTCGACTTTTTGAGTTCAGATTTTTCCTCTCTCTACACACACACACACACACACACACACACACACACACACACACACATATATATATATGTGTGTGTGTGTGTGTGTATACACAAACACTACATTGCACATTCCTTTCTCTCTATATATATATACACAAACAACACATCAAGAATGGTGCAACCAGATTTGTTGGGGGACCCTGGACACAATGTCCTGGATTCCACCCCTGCCTCTAAGAAAACCCTGTTGCTTTCTGTCTGTTAAGAAGTCCAGAGCCACCTCTTTTTGGTCCTCTGACCCGCACTTTGCAAGTTAATCAAAAGACCTTTGTTTTCTGTCCCATTTCTCTGCCCCTTGTTACTGAAGCATAAGATGGCAGCATTTGTCACAACATGTTTTTGTAAATGTCTAACCGAGCTCCGGCACTTAAGGAAATGAAGATGGTGGGTGTGGTTGCCTAAAGCTGTGCTCTGCAGTAATATAAAATCCCCTTGAAGCAACTCCCAATGACTTCATGGACACACCCATGCAGGTTTTCTTGGCAACACTACATTAAAAAAGTTGTTTGCCACTGCCTTCTTCAGATATATATTTTACAGCAGCGTTTATATTTTCTGAACCTATCCCTCTGAGTAACCAGCTTGTGGTAAACTAAAGAGTCTGTACATGAAACAATAGTAGGGGTGATAGACAACAGGTCCTGCTTAAACGACCATCTAAATGTTAGATCATTAATCTACTAAAGCATTTGTAAAAGTCAAATAGATCCTCCGTAACTTAAGTGTGCCCACATATCTAGGTAGCTTGCCAACCACTAGGGGGCAATAGAGAACATTCCACCACTAGAAGCATTTATTTATACAATGTTATCTGAAGAAGATAACATCTTCTACAGAAGGCTATAAAAAAGGCATCTTTCTACTGTCCTTTGCCAATTTCTTATTTAAAAAAACCCAACTCACAGTCTGTAATCCTGATGGGTGCAAGCTGCAAAGGTGTGCTGATCTTCTTCAGTATGAGATGCTTCGTAATACCTCTCTTGTCATCTTCCCACAAATGTTCCACAAAGGCGTTGATTTTGTAGGTGATCATCAATTTTCTATCAACCACGTGACTCTGGAAGGTAAGATCAGCTAGTAATCATTGCTTTAGTGGTGATATATCAAGACAAGACAAATTGTGTGTTAAAATGGGGAGCCCCTTTTAAATCCAGTTTGTTCTCTTCCTCATGTTGCCCTCAGTCTGACATTTCATGCAGCCTACCATTCAAAAGTAGAAGCTGAACTGCGGTCAACCATTTATTTTTCTTCTCTCCACTTCAAATAATATATCTTGATAGATCAGAAATGTGCAAAATGTGGCCTTTCAAATTTTGTTAAAACTACACCCTCCATCACCTCTCAGCATTGGCCATGTTGTCTAAGGCTTGTGAGAGTAGGAATTCGCCAGCCTCTCTCTGAGGAAGATGGGCAATTCACAATTTGAAAAATAAATAAACACTTGGAACATGTCCTTCTTTATGCTAGACTAGAGATGATCAGCTCGCATCCTTAAGAAACTGATATGGCACCCGAAGATTTTTCACAGCCTCTTTTTTTAAAAAAAAGTGCTTTTCCCCATTATTGTGGATCAGGAAACCGATGAGAACTGTATTGTATCATAATGGGCTTAATAAAAATGAAGAGAAAATTTAAAAACTCGCACCAGAACACCTGACTCATCAGTATATACAACCCCTTCCCCGCTGTAACATACCATCATCTACGATAGCTTTTAACATCCAAAAGGTTTCCCATGCCTACCTTGAAGTTACCACCCAGTGCACCAATGGGTATCTTTACTGTAATGGCTTCCTTGTTACTGGCCAGCATGTAACCTCGGCTCTTTATATCCTGGGTTGACAGTTTGTATAGGTCAACACCCATCTCTATGTGCAATTCTTTGAATGTACCAGCTCCAATTAGAAGAGGAGAAACCTGCTTCGGGATAGTCCAAGTGATTGTTTCTTCGGTGTAGGTTACACCATCTAGGTAGGGAGTAATAGGGTAGAAGAGAAAAAGATAGTACAGGTTAAGGCTTAGCAGGGGTTCTCAACCTTGGCAACTTTAAGACTTGTGGACTTCAACTCCTAGAATTCCTCAGCCAGCTTTGTTGGCTGAGGAATTCTGGGAGTTGAAGTCCACAAGTCTTAAAGTTGCCAAGGTTGAGAACCCCTGGTTAAAGCTATAAGGAGGGAAACCTAAGCCTTCAGAGATTAGGCCAGGGATCCATAGCCTGGAGATCATTACTCTGTTTACCCACCTATAGGGCAGGCTACAGCAGTGTCAACAATGTAGAGCATCCAGCGCTGCTTGTAGTAGGTACTGGATCTCACAGAAGAAAAGGGGATCCCACTGATCTGAAATAGTAGCAAGAAGTCTCCAACTTTTTATTTTGCCCAAGTGGGAAATTGCCAGATCTTCAGGACATGAAATAAATATATATCTCTGTATATGAATCATATTGGATGAAATTACACTTTTTTTTAAAAAGAGCACATATCCCTGGGGTATAGACAGATAGGTGGGTAGGGGATCAGAGATGTCCCTAAGTTCTTTAGATTGAAGGCACCGATCCCATGTGCCTACCCGTACTAATGGAGAAGGGTAGAAATGAGCACCTCTTCCCATAAGCTATGGTTATTTTAGCTAAACAACATTACTGAATGCATGGATTCTTGGCATTGCCTTCTCCCCTGCATCTTCCAATGTTCTGAAAATTAAAGTGAGCTCACTTCCACTTTCTGAGCTTGAGATGCATTGTAGGGTGCTCTCAACACAATCCTGGTGTCTGTCGTGTTAATCCCATAACCTGCAGCTTGAGCTTCTTCAACCAGCATCGACCTCTCCTCAGAGTCTATGTGAAAGACTATTTGCCATGTGGAGGGAGTTCCAGTTTTGGCCTAAAACGTGGGAACAGAAAGCAAGAAAAACGAAGCATTTTAGAGTTATATAACTGTCCACATGGAAATTATGCTACCTATTGCTCTGTTTTGATCAGGGAGAAGCCTGAGAAATACCTCTGAGAAAGCTGATACCCAGTCGTCAGGTTGATCTTGAGGAAAGCCATCTGAGATTGATGGAACTTTTCTTCTCACTGAGACCTTGAGGGGAAAACAAGAGACAGTATAGTTGGGAGATACTTCAAAGGCATTTAAGAGGTTTGAGAGCACAAATGTCTATCATTCCAGCCCATTGCTTCTAGTTCTTAATTCACCTGGATGTTTTTGTAGTCATTAAGGCAAAGGTGGGGAACTATGGCCCCTTCATGACTTGCGGACTTCAACTCCCAGAACTGGCTGGCTTAGGAATTCTGGGAGTTGAAGTTGAAGTCATAAAAGTGACATTGTTCTCCATTCCTGTATTAAGGTACAACCCTATCAATAACTACAACCTATTTCTTGCTTTTATGCTGGTCAAGAAGGGCCATGCATTGACCTGCAGCTTTACCATCTTGGGGACTCCCTATCCTGGCTTGATTTGTGAAGGAAAACAGCACAGTGCAAGCATGCATGAAATGTAAGCCACTTTCCTTAATCAGGAGGACCAAGAATGGGTAATAAATGTTCTATTTGCCCAGGCTAAGGTAGTCGAATACCTTCTGCTTCTGCAGCTTCCCTTCTAGTGAGGCAGGAGCGCCAACTATCTGCTGAGCTAGGAAGATCAGAGTTTAGAAATGGATTAATCTAGTTCACCAGCCACACTGGCAGCTCACCACAACTTCTTGCTTAAGACAACACTCCTTGCAGAAATCAGAAGTGTTGTATTATCAGAAGCTTAGCAGATCATATGAAGCAAATGGGTTGCACTAAATTGGGAAAGCCCCATGGTGACGTGCAGGCTTGTTTCAGCCCAATCTGGCCAGTTGCTACACCGATACCACGCAATTGGGAGATGAGCACTCAGGTTGGCGAGAGGCCACCTTCCTTATATTTGTAATCTGGAGGCCAGGAGGGCAGTTGATATCTTTGGAATGCTGATCCGTGCTTCCTGGATCATGCTTTGCAGAAGAGGCATGACGGACAGCCTTATTTTAAGTCCATGCTGTCAGTTAAGTGTTCTTACTTCTGCTCTTTTCAAAGAGACATGTCTGTTCTAATGTATAGATGCTGCCCTGACTTCAGTTTTCCATCATGGATTAGTGACAAGTTGAGATTGTTGTCCCTAAATAATTCTACTGCTTAAATTCTCAGACTAATGGGTGTGGCATGTTTATTTATTTAGAGCATGGCATATCATTCATGGACTAGCAATATATTAACATTTCACCTAGATTAGTAAAACACAGTAAAATATAAATGTTAAAAAGATCTATGTTCAAATACCAATGTCTAGGCCAGGGGTAGGCAACCTTGGCTCTTTTATGACTCGTAGACTTCAACTCCCAGAATTCCTGAGCCAGCCTGGCTCAGGAATTCTGGGAGTTGAAGTTCAAGAGTCAGAAAAGGGTCAAGGTTGCCTATCCCTGGTCTAGGCTATCTAACCACTGAAGCGCAGCATTATTTATGTAAAAACAAATCAGATACTGGATCGGTGAAATATGTGTATGTGGTATAATATGGCTTTTTATATGTTTTACTTCAGTTGTTCAATTCCAAACTTATTTCCAGGCACATTCAAGGTTATCTGAAAACAGAACCAGCCTTACTATGTAAAAAACAAAACAAAACAGGAACTTCCTTGTACAGAAAATGTTGGGACCAGCTCTGCGTTATTCTTCCCCCAGTGCCTAGACTGGACCGACCAATTGCCCTGAAGTGTAGGCAGTTGGTCCTTTCTGCAGCAGGAAGGTTTCTTCCAGCATCGCCCCTGTAACCAGATTCAGCTGCCATTCGAGCTGGATCCAATGACTGGCATGATCATGCAACAGGCTAATGTTCACTTAAATAGACTATCCCAACAGCAAAAATATTCCATGGCCCCACAGGAATCCAGCCACTGAACTACACATCAATCTCATCTTGGTGAGTCAAATACAGTGGCTTATGACCACAATTGAGCCCAGACTTTCTGTTGCTAAGCGAGACATTTGTTAAGTGAGTTTTGCCTAATTTTACAACCTTTCTTACCGCATTTGTTAAGCGAGTTACTGCAGTTCTTCAGTTAGTAACACAGTTATTAAGTGAACCGGGCTTCCCTATTGACTTTTCTTGTCAGAAGGCCTCAACCATCCTGAGTCGGTTGCCAAGCGTCTGAATTTTGAACACGGGACCATGGGGATGATGCAACGGTTGTGTGAAAATGTTACTTTTTCAGTGCCGTTGTAACTTCAAACGGTCATTAAATGAAATATTGTTAAGTCCAGGACGACCTGTAGTGAAAAGCTGGGTGTGCTTGTGTTGTCTCAGACAACCGAACAGAAGAGCACACTGCCCTAATTGTGGGTATCAGTAGTACTTATCTAAATGCTAGAATGAATGAAAGACAGGCAAGATTTTTCACGTCCTCATCCTTCCCAAACTGCCACAATTCAATATCTAGCCTGGGCACAGAATTATACTTGCAAAATGTGGCTTTCTCTGGCAGAGGATTAGGGCTTCTTGGATACAGATTCTGAAGTTGGTATCCATAAAAGAGAATATACAGTTCTAGCATTAATCTCTTTTCACATTATTTGCCTGTAGGCTTTAACCTGGAGATACTAAAAAACTCTAAAGAAAAAAAAATCAAAGGGAGAATCTAAAAGTCCATACAGGGTTAAAGTGCCAACTGCATTATACTTCCATTATTTCTAAGTAATGTACACCGAACCAGGGCTATTCGAGTGCAGTTCAGCCATTCCATTAGTCCACTGTCATGATGTACCTGAGACCTCCGAGCAACACATTTGTAGGAAAATTGTACAACCATCACAATTTTGATTGTGCAGCACTATCAGTGCTGAGGATTGCTCAACCGTTCTCCAAACTTACCTCCATATAGTTTGTCTCACAGACAATTTCTCTGGGCTGCCATGGGCCGTACAAGCAACTCACAGGGACATTAAGCAAAGCTGCATTGTGCATCTCTGGGTTTGTTGCTGCCTGGATTTGTATGGTTAGCGTGAACTGCTGATCATCCTGAATAAAAGGTTGCAGAAAGAAGCAAATAATTAATAGAATCTCCATTTAGAAACGAAGCCTCCAGCCTATTAAGTTGTGCTGGTTGAAGTACTTAAGGCACAACATTACTAGTGTAGTATACTGTTCAGTGTAGGAAAAGGACATCTTCAGAACGGCTGGAACAGGATTACAATTTTCGCATCAACATCACAAGCAGAAGTTAACAGTGTTGCAGAACAAATTAGAAAGTTGGTAGGAACAGGGATTCTGTACCATTCCAGAAGAGGATGAATTACAATTGTATAGTACAGTGTTTCTCAACCTTGACAATTTTAAGGCATGTGGACTTCAACTCCCAGAATTCCACAGCCAGCAATGCTGGCTGTGGAATTCTGGGAGTTGAAGTCCACATGCCTTAAAATTGTCAAGGTTGAGAAACACTGGTATAGTAAGACTGCATGTACCATAGGAAGATGGGCAGTGATTAGTATCATACTTTATTTACCCCTAGACTAGAGTTTATCTGTACATCCTCCAACTTGGGAACAACATTCTGCATTTTTTTCAGTGTCCCTCAGATTTTTATAGATTCTTAACATCTTAACCATGAGTATAATGAGAAAAATGTTTGAGCATCTTACAGATTTGGCTTATGACAACATAAAAACACAGCCTATTTTTTTTGCTTTGACCATACCCATTTCTTTTCTTGCTCTATCCTTATAGTGCCCTCAACGCTCTACAGAACATCTACCTGCAACCTTTGCCCAAAAGAAGATGGATATCCCATGAACACCTCAGAATTGAGACATTAGTATAGAATTCCAGAGCCTGGTTTACAGTCAATCCATCATCATCCCTACCACTATCTGAGTGTAGCAGCCAATCAGGGAGGCCCGGAACTCAATGTTCCCCCAAGCATCCTGGAAGATGGTATAGCCACATTTCGTAGCCTGGACCTCATCAATCGACCAAGCTCTGCCAAACCGATCTGAAAGAATAAATATATTGGTTATTTAGAAACAAGAAATCTTCCTTTCTAAACATAGTTATCACCATCATATTGTTGACAAGCACGACCTTGCCTAAAAGATAGTGGCACAGGCCTTCTTTCCACTTCAGCCAGATCCAGATTTGAAAATGTTTGGGAAAAGTGGTTTTTCTTCCCTTGTGATGCAGCATAAAAGATGGAGAGCTTGAGCAGAGGAAAATATGCATCATAATTATAGAAACATGCCATCATCGGCAAGGAAGAGAACATACTACAGAACATACAATATTAAACAGCTGCTAAGATAGCTTTTGCTTCAAAAAAATTCAATTGATATTAATAGTCCTAGCGTACCAGGGTTTTTAAAAAAAAATAATCTGATGGTAGTGGGGAGATGTAGATGAATTACAACATACAGAAATGATTATTAAGAATACTCCTTCAATATGCAAGTGGAGAACATACAGCCTCCCATCCAGGCAGTAAACAAACCCAAACATGTGATTTCCAAATTGAATGAAGTGAGGTTAACTTAGGCCAGGGGTAGGGAACCTTGGCTCTTTTATGACTCGTGGACTTCAACTCCCAGAATTCCTGAAACTGCCATGCTGGCTCAGGAATTCTGGGAGTTGAAGTCCACGAGTCATAAAAGAGCCAAGGTTGCCTACCGCTGACTTAGGCAGACAAGCTGAAGCTAGCACAAGTTACTGTCACTAGCCTAGAATCTAGAGAGTTAACCACTCAGATAGAAAGCCACACAGCTCTTTGGATTCACTTCCTGAAAGATGCTGCAGAGAGTGAACATTGCATCTGTTTGCAGTACTTTAAAGGCAGCTGCCAGACAATCCTGGGAACAGACCCGGCTCTTTTTAAGATGCTGCAAACAGATGCTCCATGTATGCTCCTGTGGTGCCAGTTTAAAACATTCTGTGGATGTTTGGCACCGCTCTACCAAGTAGCACTACTTCATCCTTGCATCATCAGATGGAATACCATATTTTAAAACATGGTATTCAACAAGGATCACATTGAAGATTTCCTAATGATTCACAATAAAAGACAGGAGGATCAAGACTCACCAAGGGCAGCAAAAGCGACATACTTGTTCTGGAAATAACTTGGATTCAACTTGAGTTTTGCAAGGCTACCTAGACATTCCACTTCCACCCGATCTGAACCGCAAAGAGGAAGAATATTTTATTAGATTTTAATCTCATCTTTCATTCGGGAACACAAGGTGGTGTACCTAGTGCTTCCTTTGCCTATTTCTCCCAACAATCGCCCTGTGAGGGATGTGCAAGCTGACTGGATCGTTTTAGCATCCTTGAATTAGCGTGCAAGCAAAGTTTCCAAAAGGATCAGGCGATGATCTCTCCACCAGGCTAGGCAGCTGCTCAGAATATCTGAAATTCCTGACATGAGATGATAACTAAAAATGCCTGTACCAATTCATTGTCGTCCAGACATATTACATTCCAATTCCTTTCTTCCCAGCCAGAGACTGGGAAGACCAAAAAGATAATTCAAATACCTAAAGCATGTTAAGTTGGAGGAAGGCTGCGATAAACACCAAACCAGCTTACTCCGTTTGTGCAGAACCTGTATGAATTATGGATGTAGCCTGGAAGAGCTTGGAAGAATTTAACGATAATGCTTTGTCCAAGACTGGGTCCCAATATGCCTTTCCAATCTACCAATAGCCAGAAGTACAATATCTGTTGCTATCTCTAACTGGGCCTACAGATCTGATCTTCCTTGTTTATTAACCATTTCTAATAAGGAATAATTTAAGAAATGACTGGTCAAAGTACCTAGAAGGTACACATTTCTTTCCTTAGTAGGTTGTATCTTGGGAAAGAGCAAGACATACTCCCTGCCCAATTTGTGTGTTTAATCAAGGTGAGGACTAGGCCACCTTCTATTTCTTCAAAAGAAGGAAGAAAAGTGGGGGAAGGACACATGTGACTCTTTCCACACCACTGAAATGTCCTTCCTTCTCTAGAGGCATTCAAAACCATACAAAGATCTAACAAACCCAGCTTGTTTTGCATTTGCTCAGCCTCATGCTTACCTACTAGAGGAACAAACTGGAGCCATGTTCTGGGGACCAGAACAACAAGGAGAAAGAGTCTGAAAGAGAAATTAGAGTACAGGTCACATTTTATACATGCAACTCAATCACGGGGGTGGGGGGTGGGTTTGCACCTTCCTTACTCTTCCCAGGCTGGTTAATATGCTTGATAAGATGCTGGCTAGCTGTAGTAGAAGCCAAGATTTCAGGAGCCAGATCAGATGAAAACCAAAACCCACTTCAAGGTCTCCCCAGCAGGACAAGCACCTGCTCAATAGCTTTTATTCAGTTCTATTCTGGACCAGAAGACTTCCAAGGCCCCTTCCAGCATCTACTCTACTTTCTACTCTCTACTCTCACTGAAAATCCATTGCCAGAATAAGTTAACACCTGGACTCAATCTTCGTGTTTAGCCCAAACCCATAAGACGCAGCAGAGAAGATGGGCTCATGTACTATTTTGACAAAAATGAAATAAACCACATCTTGGTTTTGATTGGCAGACCCAGAGAGAGCATAATACAGCCAGTCTGAGTTCACATCTCAGAATACACCATAGTTTAGTCATATGGAGCCACTGGCTGGATTCACAAAGGGCTTGGTTTACAAACCACAATGGATAGATTGACCCATCTTATCAAGCCAAAACAAATCACAGGATATAATAAATTACCCCAGTCAAACATGCTCACAAATTTTGGGTTAGAGACAGACTCAGATATAACTATACTTTATAACTATAGTTTAATATTACTTAACTATACACACTAAGCTATCTGCTATGGTTTACAAGCAACGGACAATTAAGCCAAAATAAAAACCACATGATTTAGCCTAAGAAGTTAGGTGGTTTTTAGAATATGTGTTAAGCCCAAACCCATAAGACGCAGCAGAGAGGGTGGGCTCATGTACTATTTTGACAAAAATGAAATAAACCACATCTTGATTTAAATAAATAAATAAATAAAACTATTAGGATACAATCTAGGGGAAGCTAACCCTCTATTGTGCCAAATACTTGGGTTTACATTAAGCTATTATTGATAGTTTTACAAGCTATGTGAACCCAACCAGTTGTTGCTTATCTAATAAACCAGAGTTAAGTAAAATGCAGCTTAATATCCCAAATAGTAAGGTTATTTTAAGTAAGGCAAAAACCACATAGTTTTTTTCTAAGTCCAGGCCAACTTTTTCACCATCCCCCTATGCTCACCTTACTGCAAGATATGAAACCATTCTGCTGGGACATGAGAAGTACAAAACTACCAAGCTAAAAGTTCCCTTCCGAAGGATCACTCAGATTCTCCCCATCAGTACAAAAGCAATTTCAGAAGAGAACATTGGGGAGGAGAGCTTGCAGCTGCCTTTTAACCAGCTGGGTCCCAGGCTAGCCCAGGTGTCTGCAATTACCTCTAGCCAATTACCTCTTTTCCTTACTCCTTAACTGCTGGATTCATCGGAGGAAGATGCTGCAGGGAATGGAAACAGAATCCTCTCCTTCGTTGGTGCCCTCTGGTGGATTTTCGGAATTCTGCAGTCTCGATCAGGCGATCAACATCTCAGTCGGAACGGACCTGGAGCTGCCATCCTAAACGCGACTTCCTGGAAGTAAACTTCATCAGACTCCATAGAATTTACTGTCAGGTTAACGTAGGGAGGCTCCAACGTACCACAGAGGGCATTCTTCCATTTAAGATACTACTGTAGTAGCCTTATTGCTGCATAGGGCTGACAGTGCAAAGGATAATGGCTCAGAAAAACGACTGCTTTGAATTATAGCACTTTGCTGTTCCTCCAAAAGAGGGCAGGCACGAACCGGCTTGACTTGGCTTTCTTCAGCCTTGACCTGAGCTGGCGAAGCGGATTTATTATATCCCTCCCATATGGTCTAGCGGTTAGGATTCCTGGTTTTCACCCAGGCGGCCCGGGTTCGACTCCCGGTATGGGAAAGGTTAAATTTTGGCACAATAGTTTTTCTTTTTGCTAAATTGGAGAACGTTAATTTTAAATTAGCTGACATGAAAAAAATTTGGTTAGGTGCTGTACTTTTGCAAAATCCTGACCTAGATATTTGGAAAACACTTGCCACAATGCTATTAATCTATACATTCCATTTTCTGCGTACTTTATATGTTTTTGCACACCATCCCCTTCAATTCAAGGGTCTTTTACAATATTTAAGAAAGGCAATAATAAGGCAATAATAGGCAATAAATATAAAAATAAAAATAAAAAGGCAATAATACTGTAATAATAATACAATAATACAGTGATACTGCATAAGAAAATACCATTTAATGCAACTTTCATAAAATACAGCCAACCTGGAGTAAGATTTGCATTACTTGACACTTTGAAGAATGCAGAATTACGGAAAGAAAGATGAGCATATGCTATGCCTTATGTAAAGCCCATTTTGAATGAAGGAACTATGCCTCCCAACATCCCTTGCTGTTATCCATTTTAAGTAAAGTTCTAGGGAGATACACTGTAGCCCACTTCAATTCCAGATGTTTTGATTCACCTCCAGGTATTTAGATGTTTACTTTTCATTCCCAGTGATCAAAAATTATTATGGTTGGGTGCACAGCCAGATGATTTAGCATTTATTCCACTTATTGAGTCCTTCTCAAGAACCTGAGATGGGCAGATGCTGCTTGATGAAAGGAACTGTCACAGGTTGTCAGTCGTTCCACATGAAGCTTTCTTTTGCAGTTGACTGATGTGAGTTTTGTCATCATCATGATTGTCAGTCAGATGTTTAGACTGGATTTGGCATTTTTGTCCACCTATGAACTCTTTCCCAAAGCCCTGGGATAGGCAGATGCTGTTGTTGAATACTATTAAAGGTATTGTTGCAAGACACCTGGCTTCTACCTCTGCCAAGTAAAGCTGCCTTTTACAATTGACTGACTGTCAATGCCAATGGTTGTCCCAGATGTTATTTATTTACAAAATGTATTTATAATACATTTTGTATTATATATTTATTCATATATCATGTATACATCATTATATATGCCTTTGAGTCAGTCCTGATTCCTCTTGACCGCCTGGACTAATCCCTTGCCTGCTTTCTATGGCTGAGAAAGAGAAACTGGCCAAAAGTCACCCACTCAGAGTCTCCTGAGTTTTATGTTAATGCCTGACCACTACAACAACTGGCTCTCAAAGATTATGATAAAAGATTATGGGAACAGTAGTCCAAAACAGGAACATATCTTCTTGTGGGAAAGCTGTCTCACGGGAGGGAGTATACTTTGTATATGATCTGGACACACTTCCTAGATATCTTTCTTTACATAGTAAGGAGCCAAATCCTAATCAGATTGTGATGTGTTTGCACAATGTTAATTTTCTGAATTTGCTTGACACGTTTGGGAAAAGAGCAGTATGGATTATGGAGGAATGGCAGCTAAAGAGAACGCTCAATGGCATCTGTCACACGAGTCTTAATTTCATCTGTTTTTTAGCTTGCAATCTTTTATTTAGGAACTTTGGACAATCAAACATACCTATTATTTTTCTTTTTTTTTAATCTGCTGTTACTTTCTGCAGGTTTTTCTTTGGCCTTCCATATATATATTTGGTTCTTCGGGTTTTCTCCCACGTAGAATTTGAAGTGTCTTGGCGACGTTTCGATGAAGTCTCATTCATCATCTTCAGGCTGGTGCTTTTGACTTCTGCTTCTAGGAGCAATGTGTGGTCTAAGCTGTTTTTTCCTTTTAACTGCCAGTGGGGGTTTGAACTGATTGGCTGGGAGCTTGGCTATGTTCTGATTGGTTAGGGGCTTGGCTGTGCTCTGATTGGCTGGGGGGTTGGCTGTGTTCTGATTGGCTGGGGGAGTGTTCTGGTTGGGTGGGGGCTTTGTAGTGCTGGAGGGGTTCAAAGTGGCCAATGATGCAGCTCTGGTCTGGCTCCTGGTCTGTGGTCGTGCCTCATCATCGGTGTGGGTTTGGGTTTGCTTTTTGCGTGGATGTGTGGAGGTGGCATCCTGTGTGGTTCTGGTGTCAATCTTTGTGTTAGGAATTCGTTTGTCAATAAGGGCGGGTTTCCAAATGGCTGGTAGGGACCCATTGGATTTCTTGTAGACTAAGACATCCAGGAAGGGAAGTTGGTTATTAGCTTCTGTTTCACCCCTCTCACCTGTCATTGCAAACCTCTACATGGAACACTTTGAAACCCAAGCCCTAGAAAAATCTGATCACAAACCCAAACTCTGGCTCAGATACATAGATGACACCTTCGTAATCTGGCCACATGGGAAAGAAAAACTGGACAACTTCCTCACACACCTCAACAGCCTACACCCCAAAATACAGTTCACCATGGAAACAGAAGCTAATAACCAACTTCCCTTCCTGGATGTCTTAGTCTACAAGAAATCCAATGGCTCCCTAGGACACACCATCTACCAGAAGAAAACACACACAAACCGCTATCTGCACGCACTCTCACACCACCACCCAGCACAGATCAACTCCGTAGCCAAGACACTCATCTCCAGAACCAAATGCCTAGCTGACGAACAACACTTAAAAACCGAACTACACACTCTCACTAATGTACTAACATCCAACGGATTCCCAAGAAATAAGATTTCCAACTTAATCCAAAAAAAGGATCAGCAAGATCCTTCACAAACATAATATCAAAACAGCATTCTGCACAAACAGAAAAATATCCACCATCCTAAGAAACCCTAAAGACAAAATTGAATTAGAAAATCAAGGAGTATATGAAATCCCATGTACTGCCTGCTCCACCACATACATTGGACAAACCAACAGAAGAATAAGTGCACGCATTGAAGAACACAAAAACTCAGTCAAAAAAGAAGAACCAACTTCTTCCCTGGTCCAACACCTTAAAGCCACAGGACATGAAATTGATTTCAAAAAGACCAGAACTATTGCCAAAACTGAACATTTTAATAACAGAATAATCAGAGAAGCCATCGAGATAGAAAAACGCCCCCACAGCATGAACAAACGAGATGATACCTCCTGCCTACCAGCCATTTGGAAACCCGCCCTTATTGACAAATGAATTCCTAACACAAAGATTGACACCAGAACCACACAGGATGCCACCTCCACACATCCACGCAAAAAGCAAACCCAAACCCACACCGATGATGAGGCATGACCACAGACCAGGAGCCAGACCAGAGCTGCATCATTGGCCACTTTGAACCCCTCCAGCACTACAAAGCCCCCACCCAACCAGAACACTCCCCCAGCCAATCAGAACACAGCCAATCCCCCAGCCAATCAGAGCACAGCCAAGCCCCTAACCAATCAGAACATAGCCAAGCTCCCAGCCAATCAGTTCAAACCCCCACTGGCAGTTAAAAGGAAAAAACAGCTTAGACCACACATTGCTCCTAGAAGCAGAAGCCAAAAGCACCAGCCTGAAGATGATGAATGAGACTTCATCGAAACGTCGCCAAGACACTTCAAATTCTACGTGGGAGAAAACCCGAAGAACCAAAGACCTACATACAAACACCCGCGAAAACCTCAGAAAACAAATATATACCGGTATATATATATATATATATATGTTTTTTATTTAAATTGCTAACAAAGAATAAGGGAGAACTCTATTAACCTCTAGGCCACAGGCTCTGTCTCACTTTGTTAGCAGTCAGGGAGGGACTACATATATATATGTAGGTCTTTGGTTCTTTGGGTTTTCTCCCACGTAGAATTTGAAGTGTCTTGGCGACGTTTCGACGAAGTCTCATTCGTCATCTTCAGGCTGGTGCTTTCGGCTTCTGCTTCTAGGAGCAATGTGAGATTTTAGCTGTTTTTTCCTTTTAACTGCCAGTGGGGCTTTGAACTGATTGGCTGGGAGCTCGGCTGTGTTCTGATTGGGTGGAGGTGTGTTCTGATTGGTTAGGGGCTTGGCTGTGCTCTGATTGGCTGGGGGAGTGTTCTGTTTGGGTGGGGGCTTTGTTGTGCTCAGGTTAGTCTGATTTACAAGAGATGGTGAACTGCATAGCTGTTTGGCTTCGCGTTCGTGGTCGTGCCTCATCTTCATGGTGGGTGTCTGTTTGTTTCGTGTATGGATTGGAGGGGTTTAAGGTGGCTAATGATGCAGCTGTGGTCTGGCTTCTGGTTTGTGGTCGTGCCTCCTCATCAGTGTGGGTTTGGGTTTGCTTTTTGCCTGGATGTGTGGTGGTGACATCTTGTGTGGTTTTTGTGAGTGTAGGTCTGGTGTCATTCCCCGTACTATGGACTCGTCTGTCAATAAGGGCAGGTTTCCAAATGGCTGGTAGGCGGGAGGCATCATCTCGTTTCTTCATGCTGTGAGGGCGTTTTTCTATCTCGATGGCTTCTCTGATTATTCTGTTATTAAAGTGTTCAGTTTTGGCAATCGTTCTGGTCTTTTTGAAATCAATTTCATGTCCTGTGGCTTTAAGGTGTTGGACCAGGGAAGAAGTTGGTTCTTCTTTTTTGACTGAGTTTTTGTGTTCTTCAATGCGTGCACTTATTCTTCTGTTGGTTTGTCCAATGTATGTGGTGGAGCAAGCAGTACATGGGATTTCATATACTCCTTGATTTTCTAACTCAATTTTGTCTTTAGGGTTTCTTAGGATGGTGGATATTTTTCTGTTTGTGCAGAATGCTGTCTTAATGTTATGTTTGTGCAAGATTTGCTGATCCTGTCTGTGGTGCCTTTTATGTATGGGAGGAGGGCTTTGCAATTTTCTTGTTCTCTGTCTTGTATTTTAGTGGGAGTTTCTTTTTGGATTAAGTTGGAAATCTTATTTCTTGGGAATCCGTTGGATGTTAGTACATTAGTGAGAGTGTGTAGTTCGGTTTTTAGGTGTTGTTCGTCAGCTAGGCATTTGGTTCTGGAGATGAGTGTCTTGGCTACGGAGTTGATCTGTGCTGGGTGGTGGTGTGAGAGTGCGTGCAGATAGCGGTTTGTGTGTGTTTTCTTCTGGTAGATGGTGTGTCCTAGGGAGCCATTGGATTTCTTGTAGACTAAGACATCCAGGAAGGGAAGTTGGTTATTAGCTTCTGTTTCCATGGTGAACTGTATTTTGGGGTGTAGGCTGTTGAGGTGTGTGAGGAAGTTGTCCAGTTTTTCTTTCCCATGTGGCCAGATTACGAAGGTGTCATCTATGTATCTGAGCCAGAGTTTGGGTTTGTGATCAGATTTTTCTAGAGCTTGGGTTTCAAAGTGTTCCATGTAGATGTTTGCAATGACAGGTGAGAGGGGTGATCCCATGGGTGCTCCTTCTATTTGTTTGTATTTTTGTCCGTTATAGATGAAGTGTGTGTTGGATAGACAGTGGTTGGTCAGATCTAGGATATGTTTGGGGGGGTTATATTTGTTTTGGATAGCTGTTAAGGCTTCTTTGATTGGCACTTGGGTGAAGAGGGATATGACATCGAAGCTAACAAGTAGATCGCTGGACTGTAAGTTTTGTTTCTTTATGATCTCTATGAACTGGAATGAGTTTTTTACGTGTGAGGTGATGGATTCTGCATAGGGCTGTAGTTGTTTGGTGAGAAATTTGGCTAGGTTTTGTAGAGGTGAGCCTATGGAGCTGACTATGGGTCTAAGTGGGGTTCCTTCTTTGTGTATCTTGGGGAGACCATAGAGCTTAGGGCATCTGGATGATTTCTCTCTGGGAATGATTCTTTGCTGGATCTCTTTGCTAATGGGGGAGGCTTTTATTTTGGATCTAGTGGTTTTTTCCAGGTAGGTGGTGGGATCTGTGTTTAGGGGTTTGTATGTGGAGTCTTGGAGTAGGTTGGTTAATTTGGTTTGGTAGTCAGATGTATTCATGACCACCGTGGCGTTGCCCTTGTCTGCTGGTAGGATTATTATGCTGGTGTCTTGTTTCAGGTTAAGTAGTGCTGTCTGCTCCTCTTTGGGTAGATTGCTTTTGGGTGGCTTGCTGGTGCAGAGTATGTTGGTGATTTCGAGTCTGATTCTGTTAGCGTCGTCGGGGTTGATTTTGGTCAGGCTGGTTTCAACTCCGCATATAATGGTTTCAGTGGGGATGTGTTTGGGAGCGACTTTCCAAAGTTGAATCCTTTGGAAAGGACATTGGTTTCGGCTTTGGTGAGGATCCTATCTGAGATATTATGCACTGTTTGTTTCATGTGTGGCTGTGAGGGAGGAGGGGTTTGTTTCTGGTGTTCTTGTAGTCTTCGGAGTTTGTTGGTGTGTGTGTCTGTCTTGAGGGTGGTCTGTGTTTCGGCTCTCCAGACGGCGAGTTGTTTGGATTTGTCCCAAAGTGCGGGGTGGATCTTGTTGCTGAGTTTGAGGTGAAGTGTGAGGAGATCTTTGTTGATTCGGTCTAGGAGGAATCTTTTTGTGTGAAGTTCATTTCTGATTAGGGCCAATTCTGTTCTTTTCAGGATGCGTTTGGTGGCTGCAGAGTTGGAGTGGAATTTCAATTGGAAGCATGTGGGGATTAAATTTTGATCTCGGCAGTTGCGTAGGAATGTGAGGTCACATAAAATAGAAGCTCTTTGGACTTCGAGTTTTTCATAGGTCCTGGTCAGATGGTGGATTTCCTCCCCGTAGAGGTAAGACGTCGCCAAGACACTTCAAATTCTACGTGGGAGAAAACCCGAAGAACCAAAGACCTACATATATATATATATGTATATATATATTATACACACACACACACACACACACACACACACACACACATTATCTAGAATGCCATTTAATTTAGAGATATTCCTTTGACATGATTTGTTTTATGACCGCTTGTTATGTCTCTCTTTTTAAAAAAAGAAAAGCTCCTGGGTATGTCTTGTGCCTTTTGCAAGCAAAAATCCATCAGAGGCCTCCCAGAATAAAAAGATTCCCCTCTCGAATATCCTGGTTTTAAAGGAACAGGCACTTCTTTTCCAGAAGGAAAGAAACAGTGGGCAAATCTATTGGGAAATGCAAGAACACGGGCATGAAGGATAAAAGATGAAACCAAAAGAAGAACTGGTTGTAGAGGATATAGTTTTTGTATAGGCAGTTAAAAAGAAAGATGTAAAGCAGATAAAAGGGCATTTGGAATTGAGCAGCAGAAGACAGAATTTGGAGCTGATTATGTAATTGATTAAAATGTACATATTTTTACTGAAATTTGAAACAAAGAACAAATGAAGGCTGGCAAGATAAAATGGGCTAAGAACCTTTGTGATAACATAATGTTGAGATGGTGGGAAAACATATGGTTAAAAGGACTGAAATTCATACCGTTATAATTTAAAAAAGAATGTTTATAAAATAATGTACTGTTAGTATATAGCTCCAGAAAAATTATTGAGAATGTATAAAAGATATTTCAAATGTATATTGGAAATGTGGACAACATGGTCATTTTATCATGCCTGGTGGACTTGTAAAAGAAGCAGAAAATGTTGGGTTCAACACAGTACAAAGAATTTAGTAATGTATATTGGAAGTGGTGACCCTTTGAGACCTGTGTGCAATGAAATTTCATTTTAATGTGTGCTAATTAGTGTACATTCAAAGTGACAATAAAGTTATTATTCTATTCTATTCTTCTATTTAAAGATTAATATTCAGCTGAAACCAGAACTTTTTTGGCTGGAGCTCATGGACAATTAGAACAGTGCCATGGAAGATTATTTTTATGTATGATCACTGCTGCAAGATGTGTAATATGTACAAAAATAGAAAGACTGTGAAATATCCACAACAGAGGAACGGTTAATGAAGATGATGGAACTAGCAGAGATGGCAAAATTGTTTGCTTAGATCAGGCATGTCAAACTGCCGGTCCGCAGGCCAGATGCATCACGCTGAAACCGTGCCCACCTCATTGCCAGCAATGGGGAAAAAGTCACGATATGTCACACGACGTCACGTGACGTTGCGAGTTTGACATGCCTGGCTTAGATGAACAATTACAATTGTTAATGAATGGAAACCCCTTATGAACTTACAATTGTTTAATAATGGTTCAAAGTTATGATAGCCTTGGAAAAAATGACCTGCAACTGTACAGGTAGTCCTCGAATTACGAGCACAATTGCTAAGCGAAACATTTGTTCAGTGAACTTTGCCGCATTTTCTGACTTTTCTTGCCGTTGTTGTTAAGTGAATCATTGCATTTGTTAAGTTAGTAACATGGTTGTTAAATAAATCTGGCTTCCCCATTGACTTTGCTTGTCGGAAGTCACAAAAAGTGATCACAAGACCCTGGACATTGCAACCGTCATAAATATGAGTCCGTTGTCAACCATCTGAATTTTGATCATGTCATCATGGGGATGCTGCAACAGTCATAAGTGTGAAAAACAATCATAAGTCACTTTTTTCAGTGCCGTGGTAACTTTGAAAGGTCACTAAGTGAGCTCTTGTAAGTCAAGGACTACCTGTATTCACAACCACCACCACCCATGCCACACGATCACAATTGTGGCTCTTGGCAACCAGCTCGCATTTACGCCCAATTGCAGTGTTCCTTTATCATATGATACCAATTTCTGACCTTGTTTGTTGATTTCCAACAAAAAATGGGGAAGCTGGATTTGCTTAACAACCACCATACAAATTGTAAAATTGGGTCTAACTGGATTTATGACTGCAACAATTTACAACAGAAGTTCCAATCCCAATTGTCATAAATTGAGGATTGATTACCTGTACGGTAACTGCTTTTAAGAAGTTTGAAGTTTGTTTATTGTTTTTCTTTTTTTGTGTTTTTCCTTTCTTTTCTATCTTTTTCAAATTCTTATTACCTTTACCCTTTTTCCTCTTCAATTCCTAATTTGCATTGTTTTTATTCTGTTGAAAACTTTCTTAATAAAAACTGTTTTTAAAAAAGGAAGGAGGAGTGGTGCTGCTAATGGAAATTGCTTGACCAAATTCTAACTTTCAAGAAGCTAAGTGCAGAAATCCTAACTAACGCAATCCTATCAGGCAAAAGAGGTCTAAAATAACCCCAGAGGGCTGTTAAATTGCTCAGAGCTAATCTACTTATGTCTTTTCCTGTTAATTGTCTGAAGGCTATAATTTACATCCACCAAGGACTTGATCTCACCTGAAAAAGAATTCTGGGTGAATCAGAACCTCATACAGTGTGCTATTTTTTTTTTATTAATGAAAAAATGTCTATTGGCTTAAATGGCTGCACTGAACATAAAACAGGCTCAAGGATTAAATTAAAAGCCTGGTGAGTCAAATCCTTTGATTCCATTCATGTTTTTCTCATGAGTAATCTGATTCTTCCTCTGGAACACAGCATACAATGCCATTTTTATGCCTGCAGCTCTCTGGTGGCTTCATTAATAAGGTAGATGTGTCTGATTCCTTCTTAAAACTGTCTAAATAGGCTGCCATATCTTTTTGAATCATCTGACTATTTATTTATTTATTTATTTATTTATTTATTTATTTATTTATTTATTTATTTATTTATTTATTTATTTATTTATTTATTTATTTATTTATTTGGGTTTGTATGCCGCTCCTCTCCGGGGACTCGGAGCGGCTAACAACATATATATAACAGAAAATTACAATATAAAAACCCAAACAAAATATCTAAAAACCAATAAAAAAACACATTCAATGCAACAATCAACCACAATCATCCCTAGGCTTGCCGGCAAAGATGAGTTTTTAGTTTTTTCCGGAAGGCCGGGAGAGTTGGAGAAACGCGGACTTCAGGAGGCAGTTGGTTCCAGAGGGCGGGCGCCACAACAGAGAAAGCCCTCCCCCTAGGGCCTGCCAGATGACATTGTTTCGCTGACGGGACCAGGAGGAGGCCGACCCTATGCGCTCTCACCGGTCGTAGAGAAGTATGTGGCAGAAGGCGGTCCCGTTAGTAAATTTAGCCGGGGTTTTACAAGCCAGCCAGAGTCTTTATGGTTCAGTGTAAACCACAATGAACTGAGTGTGCATAGAATGAACTGTGATTTATAAACCACAATATTTGTGTTTTCCCCCCCTCCCCAAAACAAGACAAACAGGGTGGCATTGCAAGCTGTATCACAGTCCCATGCTTCTTGTAGTCCATTTGGCCAAGGTCGACTACTATATCCAAGAAACACAACTAATGTTCTCTGTGAGGACTATTTCCACAGGGAGAATTCCTTTTTATATAGCTGCCCAACTGCTTGTTGCTTAATTCTAAGCATGGGAGATGAAGCAGAAAGGCTCCAGGTCCACACAAGTGGAAAATAGAAAATCCTGTGACTTTAAGAGCTGCTTTATCTGCAGATTTATCTTGGTGTGAAAAGCAGGGAGAGGTTGGTAAAGGTGCTAGATAGAACAAGCTATATTTTCTTAATCCTGGGTCATCCGGCAACTTTACCGAGTTCTAGTCAACCTTTGGCTTCACATCCCCAAGCCTCCAAAGACAATGTATCTTTCTCTAGGCTGGTGACATCCTGGGAAGAGTGTACATGCCACCCACACTGTTGCCCACCCTTTCCCCCCCCCAGATGTAGTACCTACTTGGCAACGTGATACGCAAACCCTGGCGGGTGTCCTCTTGAGTTAAATTGGCTTTGTTTGATAGGGACTGCCCAGCCTGCTGTTTGGCAGGGAAATACATTTTGTTGTTGCTTGGGGCAGAGAGAAAAGCTAGACATGGTTTAGGAAACACATAGAGCGCCATAAACTAACTGCAAAATTGGATCAAGTTAATTAAGCATGGGCAAGCATGTAATCCAAACACAGCTAATGAGTTCAAAATCAGGCAACTACATTTTGGCCTTGTGTACAGGCGGTTTTTGACTTACAACAATTCATTTAGTGATCGTTCAACATTATAATGGCACTGAAAAAAGTGACTTATGACTGTTTTTCACGCTTACAACTGTTGCAGCATCCCCAAAGTTACATGATCAAAATTCAGACACTTGACAACTGACTTATATTTATGATGGTTGCAGTGTCCCAGGATCACACGATCTCTTTTTGAGACCTTCTTATAAGAAAAGGGAAGTAGGAGACAGGGAGGAAGGAAGAGGGGGATGTAGTGAAGGGGGTGCTGCCGAGCAACACCCATACCGGTAGCTACTTTATGTAAGCATCTAAAAGAATGTATGTTTTGTTTTTTGTGTGGGAGAAAGTTAAAAAAGAATGTTTTAAGTTGAGTTGTATTTAATTTGATTCTTTGTTTAAAATTATAAAACCAATAAAATATTTGAAAAAAAAAGAACTCTTTTTATATACCACCATCATTGAAATATTTTACAGCTGACAATCTTAGCAGAAGATTGATAGCAGCAAGCTTGCTACCAGGAGGCAGAAAAATGGCTTTCTCCATCTGTTCCCTTTTCACCCCTCCTCTGATTTATTTAGTCCTTAGGCAGGTAGGATTCCAAAATGAATTAGGATCCTTTCACTCCTGCTTTATGGGAAAGCTGGCATTGGTCAGGTCAAAATGGCAGCAATGAAACATCTGCATCAATTGACAGATTTAGTTTTTAATGTATTAAAAGAATAATAAAGAGCAGAGAAGAAAGCCATATCGATTCATATGTTATTTATTTCGGCCTTTCTGACTTACCTAAAATGAGAATTTAATTTAAAATTGTTTGTAGCAATAACAAATATAATAAAACAGCCATAAACATTAAAGCACTAGAGAAAACAGAATTGAAAAAATACAGGCCTTCATCAAGAACTGCATACCAATGGCTAGGAATTCTGGAAGTTATAATTTAGCCCATCTGGAACATAGTAAGCTGAAAGAGGCTGACATATAGAACAATAGCCAAGGTTTGAACAAGAATTCCTCTTGGTTCACCATGCAAAAAAGAACTTGGCCAGCATAACAATGCATTACCAATTCTATCCTTGTCTAAGCAATTTAAATAATTTCCAGTAAAATTAACAGGCCTAAAGCCAGTTTGAAAAGGATCACAATCAACATTTTAAAAAAACACAATCTAGAGTTGAGGCTACACTGTATGCCTGGTGGCTTTGTTTAAAAATTGAATAACTGAAAATCTACTACCGGTAGTACACAGCCTTCTATTATTGTTTACTTTACACCCCGCTTTTCCAGGCAAACAATCTTCTCCAGAGTAAGGAGTTCGTCACAGTCCATAGTACCGTAGTAGCATCACAGTTGTTTTGTCTTCTTTGAATACAAGGATATAATAGCTTCACCAAATATACCAGCCAAATGGTTTTCATATTATTAGTAAAACAGATTTCCTTACCAGATTTCTCACTGCCACCAACTATGACAGAATTTCCAATGTATTGTCTTCACTGGAAAAGTTGGAATACGTTCAGAGATGTATTAGCCTTGAATATAGCCCATGTTGAGCTATACATCACTGTCAAACATCAGCACAGGAAATATTTTGTGACATTTTAATTTTTATGTCATAAAATGTTTTAAAACAGTTGCCAAAGGAGTTATGGTTCCCAGATTTTGGACACCTTCTATAAGTTAGCCCATTTGAGGTACCTTGGTTCAAAAATTGTTGCCCTGTGATGCACTGTTTCATCCAATTAAAGATTACAGGAACCAGAGTTTTATTAATATAGAGATTTTAGTATAGTATATAGATTGAGGAAACAAATGTACAAGGATAGACTGGGGGAGTATTTGGTTAAGCCCACTTGGGAAAATTATAGAATAGAGCTGGAAGGGACCTTAGAGGTCTTTTAGTCCAGCCCCCCGCTCAAGCAGGAGAATCTATATACCAGTGGTGGCGAACCTATGCCCTCTCTGTTGGCATGCACACCACCGCCACCAGAAGCAGGTCCATCAGGCCACCACTGTCGCCTGGAGCAGGAGCCCCACCCAGCACAAAGGAGGCGAAGTGGCCGACTAGCATTTTACATGCGTCCATGTGCACATGGGGCCAAGAGCACGCACGTACTGCAAATGGGGCAGGGCTAGTGCCTGTGTGATACTAGCCCTGCCCCGTTCTTGTGTGGTGCAGCGCCTTCTATCTGCATGTTGTGCCGCGGCGGCAGCCATTTTTGTGCCTTGCAGCATGGTGGTCCATTTTTGTGCCCCCAGTTTTTGCATGCCAGAGGCAGTACTCAGAGGCACCTCCCTGCCCCCCCAAGGACACCACAATGCTGATGCGGCCCTGGCACTTTGCAATAAATAAGTGGGTTTTGGGTTGCGGTTTGGGCACTCGGTCTCTAAAAGGTTCGCCATCACTGCTATATACCATCTCAAACAAGTGACTGTCCAGTCTCTTTTTAAAAACCTCCAGGGATGGAGCACCCACGATTTCTGAAGACAAGCTGTTCCACTGGTTAATTGACTTCACTGTTAGGAAGTTGCTCCTTAATTCCAGGTTGCCTCTCTCTTTGGTCAGTTTCCAACCATTGTTTCTTTTCCTGCCCTCTGGTGCCTTGGAGAATAATGTGACCTTTGTCTTCTTTGTGGCAGCGCCTTAAATACTGGAATACTGCTATCATGTTACCCCTATTTCTTCTTTTCTTTAGACTAGCCAAACCCAAGTCCTGAAGCCGTTCTTCATATGTTTTAGTCTCCAGGCCTTGGATCATCTTAGTTGCTCTTTCCTGAACTTTTTCCAAGGACTCAACATCTTTTTTGTAGTATGGTGACCAACATTGGTTGCAGTATTCCAGGTGTGGTCTCACTAGGCTGATCTTCCACCTGAACTGATCACAAGCTGAAGGAGAGTCAGCAGTGTGATATGACTGCCAAAAGGGCAAATGCTAAATCAAAGGAAATATACCGTATGTTTTCCCCGGTGAGAAGGAATAATTTTATCCCATTTTGCACTGCTCACACCCCTTTCTAATACTGTGTCCAACTCAGAGTATCATATTTCAGGAAAGAAAAAAGTTAGATGCAAAAAAAGGAAATGGGGATAGATCAGGGGATTATAAACTAATTCTCCTATGGGCAGACTAAAGGAACTAGTAACTTTAGAGCAGCGTTTCAATCAAGTGTGGTCCTAAGACCTCTGGGGATCCTCAAAGCCCTCTCAGAGGTCCATGAAATCAAAATTGTTTGCCAGCCTGTGTTGAGAAATACAATATTAAAATCAAACAACTGTGAGAAGCAGTAGCAAATGTGTTAATTTTAATATAATGAATATTGATAAATACAAACCATACAAGCATAATTTTTAAAATTGGGAAGATGTCCTGAATTTAAAAAAAACCCCACTAGTTTAGAAAAGATGGCAGAGGGGGTAGCATTCTGCAAGTTATTTGAAGGTAGTACAGGTAGTCCTTGTCTTACAGCAGTTCATTTAGTGACCATTCAAAGTTACAATGGCACTGAAAAAAGTGACTTATGACAGTTTTTCAGTTATGACTTTTGCGGCATCCCCATGATCATGTGATCAAAATTCAGACGCTTGGCAAATGGTTCATACTTATGACCGTTGCAGTGTCCCGGGGTCATGTGATCACTTTTTGCGACTTTCTGGCAAAGTCAATGGGGAAGCCAGATTCACTTAACAAACAGGTTACTAAATTATCAACTTCAGTGACTCACTTAACAACTGTAGCAAGAAAGGTTGTGACATGGGGGCAAAACTCATTTAACAAATGTCTCACTTAACAGACATTTTGGGCTCAGTTGTGGTCATTACGTCAAGGACTACCTGTACTTGGAAAATGAGTCTGCCTGTTCTCTAACAGAGGGTTCAGGACACAGAATAAAGTCACAAAAAGGCAGATTTCTGTTAAATATAAGCTTATTAAAGCATTTTGACAATGCTACGGATAGGTTGGCTCCCTTTGGCTGAGTAAAAAGGTGACTATTTGTAAATTATTTTAATTGGATTTCTGCATTAAGTATTGTAAGAGATTAGACAAACAAATCCTTCCATTATCTCTGTGGATTCCAGGTTGCTCTTTTTAATCCAAGCTTTTTCATTCTGGGACCCTTGGCTGGAAGGCAAGTTGTTGTGGGAAATAACAGTCTTTTAGAATGGCGACTATGACCTAACTGGTTACTTTGTCTTTAGTCTTGTTACTATGACAGCAGCCTTTTTAGGGCTAATAAACATCTGAAAAGCTCGGCAGAGCAACATCCTGGCTCTCATTAAGGTCCCTTCTTCACACATTAAAGGTTATGGGTGGCGTGGCAGACCAAGAGGAATATGGTTCATCTGTAATCCTTCCTGGCTCAAACTTAACTAGCCAGCACAAGGCCCAGAAGCAAGGCTTACTGCCACATAAGTGCAGCACATTAGCTATTTACCTGAGGCAGCAAGAGAAGAAAATACGTTTTCTCTCTCCCTTCTTAGATCCTGCCCTAACCCCAATAATTAAAAAAAAAGTGGGGATTAATTACAGCAAGCCATTAGAAAGCAGGCAATGCGAAATGGTAACTTTAAAATCACTGTTTGCTTAATATTCAGACAGCTCGCAACAGAAAAAGTAAAAATTTTTTTTTGATGACATCAATTTGTATAAAATCAGCCACGAACAAAGCCACTGATTTGTGGAGGCATGGAAGTGAGGGAAAGAGAAGTAACTAAGTCTATTGCTTTCCCTGTTAGGATGATAGTAGAAAGGAACCATCCGGTTTGCATATTCCATGGGCGAAACTGCTGTGGATCTCAAGCAAGCTAAGCCATGGCTTTATGCTTGTCTTTCCTTCATTGTTCTCAGATTTCAGGAAGAGTTTGGAATGTTAAAACAATGCACTGAAATTTTAGATGGATGTTCCAAATTCTGTCGTCCCGATTGCTGCACGCTATGCTTTAATGGTGGCGGTAACCTCAGCTCAGTTTAATTGCTTAGGTTAGACATGTCAAACTCATGACATCACATGACGTCGCGCAACGTATCGGGACAGTTTTACCATTGCCGCCAATGGGGTGGGCGTGGCTTCCAGACGACACGTTCGGCCTGCGGGCTGGCAGTTTCATACCCCTGGCTTAGGTAGAGAACCAAAACCCCCAATAAATACTTTTGGACTAACCTGAGTCAAATTTGCTTCATATAGAATAGAATAGAATAGAATCTTTATTGTTATTAACTCACAACAAAATTAAGTTTGTCCACAGTGCATACTACACACAAGTAAAAACCACAAATAAGAACATACATTATATACACACATCCTTCACATTCTATTCACCGTTATGCTGCCCTTAATATTGCATTTCAGTATTGCACTATACTGTGCTTTTTAATATGGTTACAACTTTGGAATTAAAAACTATTTTTCAGCCTACTTGTCTTTGTTTTTCTTATCCTATACTTCCAGATGATAATACGGTAGTTAAAAAAATGTCTGGGATAAAATGAGTTTAATTCATTATTACGGTACAGTATTATATGTAACTAATTAATATGACGTCGATTGGTTGTCGTTCAACCCATCCTTCTGCAGCTAATAAAGTAGTTTCGCTTAAGCCTGTAACAGTAGTTTGGGTTTAAGATACTGGTAACCCAACTGCATCTCGACCAATTTGCAGGGTCCCAACTTAAGAGGAGGATTTAAATACAAAGAAATTTGTGGTTCTACTCAAGCCCCTTGAAAATGAATATGAGTTGCCACTATCTGGTTTTCGAAAGTAAATGCAACCCCGCCCCCCCGCACACACTCTATCCAGCGAACGACGGCGGGGCAACGTCTGCTAGCTATTAAGAACGGTTACTTGAGGGGGCAAAAAAAAAAAAAAGATGGTGTGGAATGTACCATTGTGATGCACCTGGAGGACAGGCCAGTCCTTTAATGTCAACCGGACATCTGAAAGTTGTCAAATACGGTGATTGAGATTTATTGCAAATGGATTGCCCAAAGTCAAACAACGTCATCAAAATGCAGAAAAAAACATCGACGTTTTTATGAGTAGATTCCCCCCCTCGCATCTCGGAAAAAGTAATAAGGCTGGGATTCTACCACATGAAATGAAAGAGGGGGGATACTTTGTTGTTCTCGCACAGATTCGTAAAACTCTGCGTTTCTGGAAATGACTGAGGAGTTGCTTCCGTTTCTTCCCTTCCCTTCTTTAAGTGTGGGGTAACATTAATTGGGCAAGGCCTCCAGCTTTTCTGGTGGTTTTACTCATGTTAGAGGTAATGGTACGCTCTAAAGGGGAGGGGAAAGTTAAGCCCAGCCAGGGGGTTGGCGTTGGTCAGTCGTAGGGTGGGAGGCGGCTGGGCTGGGGGTGGTTCTTCGGAGCTGGGAGGGAGGAGTCGAACAGACCCGGGCTTGGGGGTGACCATGGATGGTTGAGGGGTGCCGAGTTCAGAGGCGGCCCATGCCGGCGGCCATGGCCGAGGATTACTGGGACTCGCAATAGCAGTAACCGCCGCCAAGGTAAGAGACATTTCTTTACTGAGGAGAGATTTGTGCGGGGGGGGAGGGGAGGGGGTCGTGGAATCCAGCAGGACCTTTGATCCCTTGTTCCCAATCTCCCCCCCCTCCGAGGGATCACTCTCCCTGCGTTTAGGTTGGATCGCCCGTTTTCATACGACAGATCTGATCGTGCAAGCGGTCCTTGCTGACCTTTCTTTAATTCTTTACTAGCTTAAACACCCCGTCTCCTAATACTGTGCTTCATTAATTACTGAATTCTCGTTAAAAATATTGGTGTCTTTTTCTTTCATTAGGAAAAAAGTAGAGTCCACGTTAATCTGTTTTTCAGCTCTCTGTTTCTATTCCATATTTATCTCCAGTCTATTTCTAAACTCTTCCTCAATGGAGCTGCATGAATCAGATCCTGCTCCTTTGGCCCAAAGGCAAGCTGTTTTAGTTCAGGGGATTAGAAGTCCAGACTTTCTTCTTAATCTTCCTTCCCTGGTTTCATGTTCTTTCTACAAAGTCCCTGGGATCCACCCCTTCAGTTAGGGATTGAAACCTGGTGTATCCTGCATACATACCTTAGTGCTGAAATTAAGAAAAGTAGGGTTGGAGTTACATGGATCTCTTCACCACTTTATGTCCCATCTGTATTATTGACTCCCCCCCTCCCTTTTTCTACATAGTGGTCTACTTTTCCCAATTAACCGCCAGGCCCTCTCAGGCCTTTCTTTTTGTTCAAGCTTTTCATTGTCTTTGGCCTTTTGAGATTCAGTCCAGGTATTTAATATTCACCCTGTGGCTGATGATTCAGGGTTAGATGTCCTTCTCTAAGAGGTGCATTTCTGTTTGAACTTGCTGGGTGAATCTTTCACTCCTCTTTTTAGGGACATCCTCTTGTACTCTGCTTTATGCTGAGATTGACTTTTCACTCTAATCATGATCACGGATACATATAAGTGCTCTCTCTTGGAGGTGAGAAATCTTTGCTCTTCTGATCTTAAAAGCATAGTAATTCTTTCTAAATGGTTAAGTTGCATTTCATCAGCCGAATCATACAGCTTGTAGCATTCTTTTCACAATATTGGAGAGGTGATTAAAACTGGATGTACGTTTTCCCTAGAGAATCATGGAATCGTTTTTTTTTTCTTTCCTTTTTACATTTTATATACATGGAAAAAGATTGGTGTCCTCTTCCTTTTCTTCTCCCCTGGAAACCATGTGCAGAAATGTGTGTGGAGAGAATGTAATAGGGATCAGCATGCTTTCTGGCTAGGAAAAAGAGAGAAGAAATTGAATTCCAAAGGAGGACAAACTGCTGTGAACGATCTCTGTTCTGGAATTCCAGCTGTTTTTGGTCAGAGTGGAAGGAGTTCATTTTCTCACTTCGAACCTCCAGACTTGATGCTATCACCTGCTGCCTCACAAGTCTGATGATGTAATGGGGGGGGGTTTCCATCTCCTCTCTTCACGCAGCGCTGCGTCTGCAACTAATAATGTGTGGGTAAGTAAATGGTTCTTATGATGTTGCTGGAAGGTTGGCATGGATCAGAGTTGTCCTGAGAGGAATTGCTTTGGGGCAGCTGCTGGCCAGATTACCCCTGGAGACATTTGGTGCAGAAGCCTGAAAAAAGGGAGTGGGCCTAGCTGGATCTTTCTGGGTTTGTCCCCTATAGGTAACCTACAATTTATTAGAAGGCCAGATTTCCTCTTTGTCAACCTGTTTTACTGTTTATTTTGTTGAAGCTGACAACTTAGCCGCTGCCATGTCTTTCTAATTAGCTTGTCCTCATTTGGTTTCTGAACCTTTGAGGAAAATGTTTTTGTCTATCTGGCATGCTCATTAGGGTGCTACAGAATTTGTGGGTACTTAGTTCTGTGTTGATATGGCTTTCCCCTTCCGACTTATTTCTTTCCCTGCCAACTGAAGCATGGATGATTGTTTTTTGGCACTCAGTGGAAGTTGGCACTTGGGCCAGGTCTCAGGGATCTGCAGAGAGAACTGCATTGACATCTTAGCTGCTCAGTTAGTTTTCAGAAGACAAGAGACTTGGGAAGGCTTGGCTGCAATGGAACTCTTCTTTCCCTCTTTTTAATATTTTAGGACTTCTTCTTAGACTCTTAAGTGAATAACTTTCTTTTTGTTTAATGGCTTTTATTGATCAATGGGTTTTAGTTACCTTTGAATGTGGCTTGTTGTTGAATGAACTGTAAACAATATCAGAATGGAACCAAACAGTTATTTCTTGGGGTTGCAATACAGCTCTTCAGAGATTTTCAGTAGTATGTCCTAACCAATACAGCTCATGCTTAGAAATTGGGAGAGCTGTAATTCAAAATGGTACCAGATTGCCACTGTTTAACTACTTCAGTTACCCATGCAAGACAGATCCTGGCACACTATGACAAAAGCGCCTGCAGAAAGGATGTTCACACTATACTTGATGCAGGTAAATTAGCCAACTTTCAATGTTTTGAATGCATGAAATAAAAAAACAGAAGACAATGGAAAACCTTATACTTTTGCATCCAGACCTTTGATTCCCTTTTTATTCATTCACAGAATAAACTGTCTGGGTAGGGATTCTTATTGAGTCCAGTAGACCTTATTTCTGTTTAAATCTGCGTAGACCATATTGATGGACCATCTCTGAGTGGGACCTTAATTCCGGTCTCTCATGACCATCTCCATTGTTTAATCCATTGCTTGTAGTTGCTCTATCATTTTTCATTGGCTGTGATGGCATTCATTTTTCATCCTTCCAGTATCTGTGGGACAACTTCTCCTGTATGCAGATGAGGAACAGTTGATGGGATACTGCCATTTTCCCACGACTGCCTAATGGGTGGATTTTAAACTTGGTTTAAGCCTGTGTTCTATCTACATGTCATCCTCCATGCTAATAAAACCAAAGACATTTTTTTCTTCCCTAAAAGCTTAACACTCCATATTCTTAATTGCTGAACAAAATCTTAAAAGAGCCTATCACTGTTCTTTAATTGCCCTGCAAATATGACAGAAGGCAGTTTTTATACATCTGTATTGGGAATAAGTTGGCTTTGAATTATTAAGATTTACTTAAGGTTAAACGTGTTTAGAAGTGCCCTTTGATCTATGTAATGGTATTTAGGTATTGAAGCTTACCTGTATTCCCTTTGGGGTACACCCAGATTCATTTATCTTGTTTTTCTTTTTATGGATTCAGTTACCGTTTCAGAAGTATCACATTTAGGATTCCTGCCCTTTCAGCTTTTATTCATCCCCATCCTCCATGTCTCCCCCTTGAATATAAAAGATGATTTGGCTCTTCCTCCTCTTGCCTTGTGGAGATAGACTTCGACAATGCTTGAGTAACACTGCAAAAACCTGGAAGGGAAAGATGGGCCTCTACAGGTACTTTTATTCCCTTTTGTACTTTGTTGGCCTTCATCTTGGCTAGAAAAATTATGCTAAATAAGCAACTTTTTCCATCTTTTCCCAATTTTGATAATATATGTAGGGCTCAGCCATTTGCCTGGCATAAAATTCTGCCAAAGGTCAGAATTATGACCCTTTAAAAAAAACAGTCCAGGCTTTTCCTCTGATGATAAGAATTTTGCTATGAATGCTGATTGCTTGTCTTTTTGTGCAGGTCTTGACTGCTTGGGCCCCAAATGACAGCTCTGTTAGATTTTTTTTTAATCCTATCAAAGCAAAGAATTTAGCACTGTACAAGCACAAAATAGCTACAGCTTTGTAAAATATAATGATCATTACAGGGGTAGCCATCTTTCGCCATCATAGATTATACGTTGTGGTGATTTTAACCTTTGTAGGCTGCCCAGAGCCTTGTGCTATGAGATGGGTGGTTCTATAAGTCATTTAAACAACAAAATAAAATAAATCTTCCTTATACGTCAAGCAGGGCCAGCATTACACCCTCCAGGCACTCTGGATTTCCTCATTAAGAATGCAGTGCTGCATTTCTGATTTAAACACACAAGGTGTTGTGAGGTGCACGTGACACAAACATGGCACCTGTTTACAGCTCCTTAAAGCAGCTGCAACTGTCCTTGGGTTTTGCACAAATGCCTTCTGTAGATATTTCAGGATCCTGGAAGAAGATGAGTTTCAAACAACTGCTAGATCCATGCCCTACATCCTCCAAAGAATAGTTTTTGCCTTTGTACTGTGTTAGAAACACTGCATCATCTCACTCAAGATTTTCTGTAGAGGCATTTTGGCTGCTATCCACTTACCTTTGGGAGTGGGCATAAGGCAGTAATGCAGTAGTGCATCTGTCAGCAACTTAAATCCCTAAATCCCGTGCATGCGCAAATGAAGCTTTGTGTGTTCACCCGCTGCTTCAGTGGCCCAGTTCCCAATGGGTCGCAGCCCAGGGATTGGGGACCCCTGCTATACATAGTAGAATAAAATAGAAGTATGTTTTTTGTTAGTGCCACCAAAAAAACCTGGACACAATTTGGAAACTTGGTAGAACCTCCGAAGGCCTGTGATTATTACTTGGCTATCTTGGGTCTGTCAGATGGCCAGAACAGAGGTGGAAGGAAAGGACTTGGCTAGGCATTTATTGCAGCTTGCTTTTGTACCTTTCTTGCTCAGGCTGTGTGGGCAAAATGAAAACAATGCCCCATTATATTTACTATTATTAAATATTGACTCAAAGAAGGTGGCTTTTCCAGTTCCCCAAACTATACATTCTTGAAATGTAACTGACCTGTAAGGAAATAGTTCTTTGGTGGAGGCACACCATGAAGACTGATGTTTGGCCTGCCTTAAGTAACCATATTATAACATTATGAAAGCTACAGCCAAGTAGAAATAGTTGAAGCCCAAACTGCTTATAGGATGTGGCTAATAGCTGGTTACCGAAGACGCAGAAAAGATCGAGTTACAGTTGTCTTACATAAAGGGTGGGAGTGGTGTATGTTGTTCGGTTATATAGAAGATGCATCAGAAGGCAAAACATTTTTAGCCAAATTACCTCAAATGGGCTAACTTATAGAATGCATCCAAAATCCAGAAGCCATGAATCCCATGGAATTGAAATTTAGCAAATTTTATAAAAAGTGTTATGACATAAAAGTTATCCCCAAGCATTTTACGATTTTGTATTATACTATAAAGCAATTTCCTGTGGTCAGTTCCTGCTGTTTGACTGTGCTATTATACACATGGGCTATTTTCAAGGCAGATACATCTTTGAATACAATATCTCCCTGAATTTTTAAGAACTTTTCCAGTACATTAGAAGGTCTGCTATTGTTGAAGGCGCTGAGAATCTAGTAAGGAAATATCGCTGACATGAGGGAGATGTTTCCTGTTTGATTTACATTAGGAGGGCTGACAGTACAAACAGGTCAAGTTGGGCAAGAATGAATGCACAACTCCCATCCCACCCTCCCTAGAAGTCATCCAATAAGTGTGACCAATACTTGTTCCATACCATACCTAGATCAGAATCCCAACTATATTACAAGAAATTCAAATAATTCACTTCTTCCAAAGTCTTCTGAAGCTGTTGCATAACCACAATCTCAACCATTTTCCCCCCAGAAGGAGAGGTTAAATGCTGGATGAAAGTTGTCCAGAATATGGAGCCTAGTGATGGCTTCTTGAGGAGGAGGCAAACTAAAATCTCCTTAAGGGGTAATGGAACAATTCCCTCATTCAAAGAATTAACTTCTGCTAGAACTCACTCAAGTGACACTCCCAGGGCCACAAGCCAGGAGGTGCGTGGATCTAAAAAGCAGGTGGCTGAACCTGTCCACCTCAGACTCAAACCATTCCCAGAAAACCAGGCAAGACTTCTTCTAAGGCAGGGGTCCTCAACCTTGGCAACTTTAAGACTTGTGGACTTCAGCTCCCAGAATTCCTCAGCCAGCTGGCTGAGGAATTCTGGGAGTTGAAGTTCACAAATCTTGAAGTTGCCAAGGTTGAGGACCCCTGTTCTAAGACATCTCCTCTGGACTTGCTACAAGACCAGAATCCAAGTGAATCGGAGCAACTTTATCCAACAGATGCTGAACAAATTCCTCTGCATGCCCTTGTAAGAAGTTCTTCGAGCCCCCGCCCAAAAAGGCTCATGTCATCTGAAACTGGGTGAAATAAGGGTGGAGAAATACTGATGCTCTGTCATCCTTACTGCCACATGGTACTCTAACCCAGAGGTCCCCAACCTTTTGGGCACCAGGGACCGGTTCCATGGAGAGAGGTTTTTCCACAGAACGGAGGGTGCGTAGTTTTATGTGCTGCCTGCAACTCGTGGATGGGGCTTTGCTTGTTTGTGCAGATCGGTTGCTGGCATGCCGCAGCCTAGTACTGGTCCACAGACTGGAGGTTGGGGACCCCTGCTCTAACCTATGTTTAGTTGTGTTCAGCTCTTGTTGACATCAGTGACACTCTAGACATCTCTTGTTTCATCTCCCTCAACTCCTCTGTAAACCATGGGGAGTAAGGGGATTCCTGGGGGGAGAGAGGTTGCAGGGGCATAGTCTGATTCAAAGGCTCAGCCAGCTCCTTATTCTAAACAGCGACCAAGATTTGGATGTACTGTGCAGCAGACCAGCAAGAACAGCTCTTGCTTCCTCTGAAAGCCATTGGTTGTTGGGAACAGACCAATCTAATGGGTCCAGCTTCCTGGCAGTAGATAGTGGCATTAGAAAACCTCAGGGGAATCAGGGTGTGATCTGATCACGACAAGGGAAACACCAAGAGCTCCTCCAATTTAAGATCACATAGCCACTGTTCCAACAGGTACACCAGATCTCGTATATGACCAATCTTTTATGTCGGGCTCTGAACGATGTGGAACAGGCCCATAGCTGTCACGGTGGTCATGAACCCCTGAGCCACCTCACACCCCACTTTTATAGAAGGCAGATTGAAATCCCCCAAGACCATAAGTCTGGGGAACTCTATAGTCAACCTAGAAATGGAGTCGAGCTCAGGCAGGGAGGTTGCTGTACAGCAGGGAGCTTAGTTCAACAGCAACAATCCCAGCTGATCCCTTGAACCCAACTTAATGAACAGGGTCTCACATCTGGTGACCTGTGGTACAGGGACCATGAAAGCCATGAGATTCCCAGATGGCGATCACCACACCTCCACTCCTGCTGCAGGGTTTTGGCTGATGCTAGATTCCAAACGCAAGTGGACATATCTCTGAAAGGGTTCCCCTCCCTATCCTTCCAAATCCTGCCAGTTTGAACAAAACAAAAATTGCCAGCTAAGTTTGACTGATAGTCACAGGCAACCATTACTTTTCTCCAGGTAAATGAGGAGACTGACAAAAGAAGGAATACCTCACTCTTTTCCTTCTCTGCTAACCTTTACTTCTCAATAGCTCTTTCTGTCACTTCCCAGTAAGAAAATGGATTGCAAAAGAGGGTGGATAACCAGTCCTCTATTTATCAATAATTTGCTAATATATGTTGATATTACATCCTGTCTTTTTTGAGATGCTCACAGGAACATATGTGGCATTCCTCATGTTTATCTTTTTGGGGCTTAAAAACAGTGATAATTGGTTTAGAGCAGTGATGGCGAACCTTTTAGAGACCAAGTGCCCCAAAACTGCCCCCCCACCCCTGTCTTTGCTCCGCTCTGCCCGCTGGGCCACGCACCACCTCCATGGCCTGCCACAGATCACCCAGGCAGCCCAGCAGTGCCATGGTGGACACGCCCTCTGCCGGTACCCCCCAGCATCATCTGCGTGCAATGGGGCACAAGGGCGGAGACTTGTCCCCGCTGCCTGGCGACCATGTCCTTGGCTGCGCTGCTTTGCGTGGGCCGTGCCCGGGGGGGCGATTCTCCTCCAGGGGGGCTGCTGGTGAGGAGGGGGCCGTGGGAGGAGGCAGGGCTGGGGCGATGGTGTGTGCCCACAGAGAGGGCTCCGAGGGCTGCCTCTGGCACTTGTGCCATAGGTTTGCCACCACTGGTTTAGAGAAAAGACAACTTCAGAGCTGAAGAAGCTTCTTGGATGGGAAGCGAAACATCTTCAAAGAAAAACAAAGTCCAGTTGCCTCGTGAAAAAGCATTTTTGGGATAATGTGACCCGGATGACTGAGAATGTCCATAGACACAGCTTCCTTTGGTTCCACACTGGTGATTTTTATGGATTTTATAAGTCCGTTTTAAACCATGCCTTGCTTAGGGGAAGCTAAAGGCTAAAAGAAATTGCTTTGACAGAAGGTTACTAGTCATGTCTGCACCCTGATATTTTTGCTTTAATTCCCTTTTGATTTCTGGGCAGCATTCAGAGACCCAAGATATGTTGCTGAATTGGGGTTTCTTGAATAAAGTGCAGTTGGCTTGAGTTCATACCCCATGCTGAACCATAAACCATAGTTTAGAAATCATAAAGGACAGATTCAAGAGAAGGAAACCAAATCTCTTCCCCAGGCTTGGCTTAAAGCTGGTTGTGAACTTAGCCATAAATAAGCTTAGTCCCAGAATTATTACCGCCTGTTATGCTATGTCATGTTTCCATCCGAAATGTCCTGGTTCAGCTGCCTTGGCATTTTCATTCTTTTGGAGCCTGGTACAGAGAGCAGGTCCTCCCTTCCCAAGTCCACTTTAGTGATTGTTGAGAACAGATGTGATGAAGGGAAAACAGCAATTTGGATGAAACTTCAAAGTCGTGGGGGGAGTAGATAATGATAGTAGTTGCTAGATCCAAGCAAATGCTTTGGCAGCCTTGGGAGAACCCCTCCCCCCCTCCCAAATCTTGCAAACGTTGATCTGAATTTGAGTTTTTGAGTCTTCAGTAATTGTTTCCCCTGTTGTCTATGGAAGAGCTAGAAATCTGCATCTTTAAAAGGAAGAATAGAATAGAGAGGAAGGGACCTTGGAGGTCTTCTAGTCCAGCCCCCTGCTTCAAGCAGGAGAACCTATACCATCTCAGACAAGTGACTGTCTAGCCTCTTCTTAAAAATCTCCAGGGCTGGAGTGCCCACGATTTCTGGAGGCAGATCATCATAATTTAAATCCTTCTTGGCATAATCTGTTTTAAGTAACAATGTACTGAATCTTGCTGACCTCTTCAGCTCAATAGACTGGCCTTGGTTGGGAAAAAAAGCAATAAAATGTACAGGAAAACAAACTAAAAAATAATTCACAACTTCTGCTGGTTCTTTTGGTCTGGGTTGATAAGGGTTGGTGGAGGAATTTTCCTGCCGGGATGGGTAGCTTTTTGCTGGTTTACAAGCCCATCCTTGTTTAGTTCAGAGTTCATTTTTATTTTATTTAGATAATTTGTATCTCTGCCTACTCGCAAATGGCGACTCAAGGTGGCTTACATCGATAAAAACCACCCAATAAAAAACAAAATAACAAGAGGAAAAATAAAATAATATAATAACCTCCCCCCACCCCAGCAACAGCACACATTAAACTAGCCATTTGCTGGGCTCTCTCCCACTCTGGGTCCCCAAGGCCTGCTGGCAGAACCAGGTTTTCAGCGCCTTCTGGAAGAGTGCTAAAGTGGGGGCCAGTCTAATCTCTGAAGGAATGATGTTCCAGAGAGAGGGAGCCACTAAGGAGAAGGCTTCTGCGTCCTGCCAGATGCATCTCCTTAAAGGACAGGACCCGCAACATTCATTGCTTCCCTGCTGTGGGTCGGGTAGATGTGACCTTGTGGTTTCTGTCACTGTATTTCTTTCTAGGGACATGTAATCCCGAGATATGTTCCAGTGCTGCCTTTGATGAGATTAACTTTATCAGCAAATTGTCTTAGGATCCAGCCAGGGGTCCTTCAGATAATGCAGCCTTGGCTCTTCGGAGTAATGCTTTGGCTGCATTTACATGAGCGAATAGCTTTGGATCTACCACTTGGCACAGGCAAGGGTATGTATTTGCCCTGCTGAATGTCTCTGCTGGAATTCCTGTGTCTTGATAAGCCATAACACAGTTAATTTATTATTTAGTGTATGACACAGTTAATTTCATTGTGATTTAGTGTGCTGTGTGAACGCAGCCAGTTTATTCAACAAACAGTGGTTTATCAAGGAACAGCGTAATGAAAATATGGAATTTACTCATTGAATAGTACTTTGCAAGCCCATCTCGTGCTTGGAAGATTGATGGGAACCACCATCATCTGGGTATTGTAGACTGCCTCTACTTTTATAAATGAGCCTAAAGCACAGGCTTGGTCTATAGTCCAGAAATGCTGTTGTTCACTTTAATTGGGTGAACAATACATTTATTGCTGTTGATATTAGTTGTTTGAACTTCCAGCAGTGGATTCTGGCCATTTTCTCCAGATGGAGACCATTTTTTGTTCTTTCTAGGTAGGAGAAAGGTTGGCTAGAATGTTTTGTCTGCTCCTTCATGCTCAATAAAAAGGCGTACGAGATAGCCAGTGGAATTTTTCTTAATACTGCAGCAGCGAAATCATGTTCTCAATTGGAAGTCTGTGTTCTTCCTACTTTATTGTTTTCAAAATGTTACTGACTCATCCACCCTTGCCTTCAGGTACCCCCCCCAAGTTAAAACAAAAAGGTGAGCTCTTTAGCTGCTGAGAGATTGCCAGCCCCTGCATTAATTTTTACGTTCACGTTAGCTACTGTTTGCTAAACGAGTCAAAGTCACTAAGTCCCGAACAAAGCAACTGTGGCTTTCCTTTCCTTTGTGAATGCTTTCGCTTTGGATCTCCATGTAACTGGGCACAAATCAAGATAGAAACCTGTTAGGACACCACAGATGTCCATCCCCATTTGCAGCTTAGGATGCTGTGCAATCAGGATAATCACGGTGTCGTGTCACCACGATAACTCTCTTTTAGAAGCAAACTTTGGGCTGGCAATAACAGGCCTCTGAAGTGAGCTATGGAGTTTTCCCTCTGTGGTGCTCTTTCTGAAAGATCTGCATTGCCTAATACGGTAGGTAAGCTGCTACTCTGTTTACCAGACAGCCTGAAATTGAGTTGAAAAACAGCTCCTCTCTGAAGTTTTTAAATGTTTCCTCTTTTAATTATCTATGGTCTGGAGGGGAAAGGTGGACCCCAATTTGAGAAAAGCTCAAAGCCCAAGCAAATGATCAATATTGCAAAGGGGCTTATCTCTGGCTGAGATAGCAGCTGTTGCCTGCAAGAACCAAATATTCCAGGATGTATTAGATGCCTGGATGTTGCTTTTTCCCTAAGCATAACATCAGTCTCAAGTTCTGTAGCGGGACTCCCAAATCTCTATTTGGATAAGGTGAAAGCTTAATAAGGGATTTGCTCATTTTTTTAATTGCCTATCTTTATGTGGGCTTGGAGTAAAAATAAAATAAAATCCATCCCTCGAATTGAATCATTCACAATGTTTGTTCCCTCTCAGTAGCAATTAGCAGTTTGAGGTCCTGGGACCAGATGCGTGTCATATGGGGGAATGCCAACAATTCCCTCAATTGTCAGTTCTGAAATAAGTGTGTCTGTACTGGAAGTAGTGAGAAGCGGATTTACTGAGAACCTATTTAGTAGAAACAGAAATCACGACCACCTAGGCCAGAGATGGGCTGTTTGCAGCATCAGAGCAACCCTCAGACTCCCTTATTTGAAGCCCCTGGATTCTTTTGTGGCCAAAGATCATTGTGTGATTTTTCTCTGTCTAAGTTAAGGGGAAGGGGAGATAAGAAAACACACACACATACTGCAGTATAAACTCTAAAATAGGCTTTACATAATTAACAGCCCTCCAGAAAAAAATAATGGGAAAATTTCAGTCCCCATCCAAAGGCATGGTGCAGCTCAAAACCACTTTGTATCATCTTCCTGCTCTTGGTGGTCCTCATTGCCTACCCCCATCCATGTTAAGGAAGGTCTCTTTCACCAGCATTAGACTTTCGCTGGCCGGCTCCAGAAGTGACCCTCCAGTACAGTGGTTCTCAACCTGTGGGTCGCGACCCCATTTGGGGTCGAACGACCATTTCACGGGGACACCAAACAACGCAGTCCGCCATTTTTTCCCCCTTTCCCCTCGGCCGGCGCAGGGGGCAGCACCGCGCATGCGCGGGGTAGCACCACGCATGCGCGATGCGGGCCGTCACGCCGTGCATGCGCGATGCGGGCTGTTGCGCATGCGCGATGCGGGCTGTCGCACCGCGCATGCGCGGTGCCAGTCGGGGTCACAGCCTGAAAAAGGTTGAGAACCGCTGCTCCAGTAAAACTAGTTCTTGGTACGAGATAGTGAACCCCACCCTCCAAAGAGGATGTAGCTATTGTTTATACGATCTCTTAATGCAGGATGACCTTCAGGGAGTTGAATGAAGGGTTACTTATGTTGATGATCTGATTCATCTCTTAGGTTTTAGTAAACCAAGCCCATTCCTGTATAGACAAGCTGGAGAAGAGCCTTGTTGATGGAACAATGTATGATGTATTGGGGAGGGATTAAGAATCTCTTTTAACTTCTTGTCCTGCCCTGCAAAGAGTCTGGGAGATGTTTCATTCTGCAAGGACATGGAGGTGGTGGTGAATAGCATGCCGCCCTGAGGCCACCGATGATGGGAGTCAAGTTTGAAAGATGTACCCTACATAGGTTAGTACAGGTAGTCCTTGATTTACGACCGTAATTGAGCTCAAAATTTTGGTTGCTAAGTGAGATAGTTGTTAAGTGAATTTGCCCCCATTTTACGAACGTTCTTGCCATAGTTGTTAAGTGAATCCCTGCACTTTATTATTATTATTAATTTTATTTCTATGCCGCCCTATTCCTGGAACTCAGGGCGGCTCACAGCATAAATAGAAATTTAACATAAAATACATATATAAAAAGAACCCCTAAGTTAAAAAAAACAATCATCCAACAAACATGCACACAAACATACACTGGCTAGGGGCAAGATGCTAACTGCCCCAGGCCTGTCGGCAAAGATGAATCTTAAGTAATTTGCGAAAGGCGGAGAGGGTGGGGGCGATACGGATCTCCGGGGGGAGTTGATTCCAAACTCTTCCCCTAGGTCCCGCCAGGCGACACTGTCTGGCTGACGGGACCTGGAGAAGGCCGACTCTGTGGGCCCTAACCGGTCGCTGGGTTTCATGGGGCAGCAGACGGTCCCGTAAGTAACCTGGTCCGATGCCATGTAGGGCTTTATAGGTCATAACCAACACTTTGAATTGCGTTCGGAGACCAATTGGCAGCCAATGCAGCTCGCGGAGTGATGCCGAAATGTGGGCATTTCTGGGCAGGCCCAACACTGCTCACGCGGCTGCATTCTGCATTACCTGAAGTCTCCGAACGTTTTTCAAAGGTAGCCCCATGTAGAGAGCATTGCAGTAGTCGAACCTCGAGGTGATAAGGGCATGAGTGACTGTGAGAAGAGACTCCCGGTCCAAATAGGGCCGCAACTGGTGCACCAGGCGAACCTGGGCAACTTGTTAGGTTAGTAACCCCGTTGTTAAGTGAATCTGGCTTCCCCATTGACTTTGCTTGTCAGAAGGTTGCAAAAGGTGATTGTCAACTTCTGCAACGAACTTAGTTGACACCATGTTTGTCGTTCATTAGTTGGAACCTTGACAGCGATCCTATGACCCTGGGAACACTGTAACCATCATAAATGTGAGTCAGTTGCCAAGCATCTGAATTTTGATTGCGTGACCATGGAGATGTTTCAGGAGGTGTAGGCGTGAAAAACTGTCATAAGTCACTTTTTTTCAGTGACAAAAGTTGGTGAAATTGCAGGGGTTCAGGAGCCCTCATCTCCTTTCCCCTTAAGGGGCATTGCTGACGTTAACGGACATGATTTGCTTCTGATATTGCTTTGGAATCGTTTTTGTATATCTGAGAGAATGTTCCATTTCTTCCTAGTTGAGCCCCAAAGACCCAACATTCTAGATCTAGAAGCACTCAAATGGAAATCCTGAGCACTTAATTACCCTGGATAATTTCAGAAACCAATTTAGAGACCACTACAAAAGAACCTTTCAGATGATTTCTAAGATACGTTAGCCCAGAGACTGTTATTTAGAAACTAGCATGTCTAAAAATCGAAGCCTAAGGCAGAGCAGTATGAACTGGCTCAGTTCTCAATAGTTTCCACTGAGGTTAGGTTCACAAATCTGGCGGAGCCACGGTTAAGTCATAAGTCATCGCTAATAAACCACTGCAAATCATACCAACTAATCTGAAAACTAACAGTCATATTAAGACCCACTGGAAAGTGTGGATCAGGTTCTCATCTCAGTCACTGTTCACATAATTTTTTTTCCATTACAGACAATTGAGGTTGAGTTAAGCTCCCACCTCACTGCTGCCTTGAACGGTCTGAATTATATAAATGCAAATGCAAAGTTTCACAAAGGGGAAAAAAAATAAAAGAAATCAGGCAACATTTTTGTTGGTCCCTCATGCATAACACCCTGACTCTATAGTGGAAGCAAGTAGAAAATAAACACAGAGCCATTAAATTGGGTTGCTGGGGGGAAAAACACCTGGGGGAAGGCCAGGTGATTTGTAAAGTAGATCCTAGTATTTCCATCGTTTTCTGGGATGAGCTTGTGCTCCAAACATCTTTACCATATTCAGGGGGGTTTTTTTGTACAGAACTTTAACGGGTGAAGTTCAGCAGAGAAAATCTTACAAGCCTGAATTCCATTTGCCTTACTCTTTTGCAAGGCAGTGCTAAGAATTGAAGCTTCAAAGTGATTGCTGATACTTGGTCAGCATGATCAAATCTGAAGAGGATGCATACGAACAGGTTACTAAACAGATACACAAATACACTTACAAACATATTAAAGCTGACTTCAAACAGTACCTCAAACCGAAGCCTATGATAGCACATGTGAGATTTGTAAAACATGATTTATGATTTGGCGTGTACTGTGAATCAGCCAATTATAGTTTATTTAATAAATTGTGGTTAAACACACTGAGGCTTACTACCGATATGTGTCAACCCATTTTCTTCATGGGCTGGCATCTTCTGATTATTTTTCAGCACTCCCAGTCTTTCTAATCTTGTCTTCTAGGAAAAAGAAAAAAGAAAAATTGTTTTCATCAACCTGCCAGGAGTCAGAATAGACCAGTGGTGGTGAACCTATGCCACGTGTGCAAGAGGTGGCACTCAGAGCCCTTTCTGTTGGCACGCGTGCCAGCACCAGTAGCAGCAGGTCCATCAGGCCACCACCGCCGCCCAGAGCAGGAGCCCCGCCCAGCACAAAGGAGGCAAAGTGGTCGACTAGCTAGCTCTAGTAGAGGTGGTAGAGCAGAGGTCACCAATCATTGTCAGTTGGCGGACTGGAAGAAAAGGGAGGGGGAAGCATTTTACATGCATGCATGCGCACATGGGGCCACAGGCACGCATGCACTGCAAATGGGGTGGGGATTGTGCCTACTCACTAGCCCTGCCCCGTTCTTGCTTGGTGCAGCGCCTTGTATTTGCACCCTGTGGTGCGACAGCGGCCGTTTTTGCGCCATGCAGCATGAGTGCCCCCGGTTTTTGCATGTCAGAGGTGGCACTTCCCTGCCCCCTCCCGAGGGCACCACAATGCTGATGCGGCCCTGGCACTTTGCGATAAATGAGTTTTGGGTTGCGGTTTGGGCACTCGGTTTTTAAAAGATTCGCCATCACTGGAATAGACTATTCAGCACGTACCATCTATTCTATACCTTATGAATTTGTTCCTTTCTTTGGAGTTTTATTTGTAAGTTATTCCTCTTGACCGAGAAGTGGGATAAGACTATAATCACCATGTTTGTGAGTTATACAGCAGCTTTGTCTGAAAAAAAACAAACACATTTCTAGCGATCCGCCCAAGGGTGCCCATTATTTTAAACCAGGTCAGAATTTGGCCTTGGCCTGTACCCTGGGATTCATGTTTGTGGAGTCCTCTGTTGGGCCAAAGCCAAGTGCCATTTAGTTGATTGGATTGCAAGGAGACATATTGAAAATAATCACTCCCGCTCTCCCCCTACAGCCTTCCCTATGTTCAGACAATCTTTGGCTGTTTGCCCTGGACTCAGCAGGCTTTTATTCCCTGCCACTTCATTGGCCAAGATATCCCCAGGAGTATTAATAAACTGATGAGCGTAGTCCCTTGCATACTCAATGGAGTTGGTGCCTTCTGGCTCTGAACCTCTTGGTGAGGTAGGAACCCATTTCTGCCTTGAATCTGTCCCTTTAAGACATAGGGAGGGTGCTGGGTGGTTTATTGTCTGCTGGAGAGCTATGCTGAATTATGGTAGGAAGGCTTTCAAGTTGCCTTGCCTGACCAGCCCTGCTGTCAAATGCCTGTCAGCATGTCTTTTCCCAGCTTTTATTTAGAGAGCTAACTTTGGGTATTGTGGCTTTCCTGCTCAGAGGGCTATGCCTTTCCTGTTTTGCTTATACTTGCCAACATTTGAGGAATGACCGCAGTGCCACAGTGGAGGAGACAGTATGATCAGATCCACCTAGATCTGAATTACAATGATTATAATTCACTAACGGGAAGGCTGATTCCTTAGATTGTCTTCCAACTTGGGTGACTTCATCTATTGTTTGAAAAAAAAAAAGCTGAGCTAAAGCATTTATGACTCCAGCAAAAGCATTCAGAGAAAATTCCTGTTCATACAGATCTCTTCTTTCATTTGTTTTCTGGGAAGGGTTTGATTTTCTTGCCTTGTGTCGGAGGGATTGGTGGGAAGATACCTGGTGTTCCCAACGCTTGCATGAAATACAAAGCTCAGAGGGTATCAGATCTGTCCTCAGAGCTGCAGTCCATTCCTTGGGTACAGTTTGAAATCATGTGTTTTTTCTTGAGCGTTCACCTTCCCCTCCCCCCAGGAGTTAATCTCTGAATCTCTTGTACCTTTGTAGCTGTGCTGCTGGCTTTGAAAGCTATTGTCGCAGCTTGATCTGGAAGAAAGCTGCAGTGGCAGCACCCCAAGATGCAGTGCATGTTATAACAGGAACAGAAACTTCTTTTTCCTGTCTGGGATTTTTTCCCCCAAGTTATTAACAGATGGATGGATGCCAGTTCTAAAAACTATTGTCTGCTAATTGTACATTGATTTTTAAAAATACTCCATTTGGAAGGATTTTTTTTAAAAATAAGTGTTTATTGTGATCTTCAAACAGGATTTTTTCTGTTTCAAATTTACTTTCTATCCCCATTTTTCTTTATTAGCATCGTTGGAATGGCTTGGGCCCTGCACTTGTTTAATCAGCTGAAGCCCCCCTCTCCCCGAGATCAATGAGGCATATCCATATAAACTGTAGGATTGCAGGATTACAAATTAGGTGCCATAAGAAACTAAAATGTTACCAAACCTTTTTTTCCTACGGTAGCTTCCATTGGCCCCTTATTTCCTGCTTTGCTATCTATCCCCTTCAGCTTCCCCTCTTCAGCTCAAGGATGTGAGCAACTCAGTAGCTGGCAGGCAGAGAAACTTGAAAATGTAAACCTTGATGGGTAGCAAATGTGGGGGTGGGGGTGGAGGGTGGGAAGACAAATTCTGTTCCTGGAATGATTAACCAAGGGATAGAAAATAAAAACTGTTATCATAATGCCCTTGGGGGGGAAAATCTCTTTACGATCCTACTTGGAATATGGTACGGAAATTAGTGACTGCATTTTAAGTGTATGTTAACGAACTGGAAGAAAAGTAAACACAGTAATAGGGTTGGGTGGAATAGATGAAAGAGGAAAGGTCAAACTACAGGTAGTCCTCAACTTACAACAATTCGTTTGGTGACTGTTCAAAGTTACAAAGGCACTGAAAAATATGATGACTTGTTTTTTACAATTAATGACCTTTGTAGCCTCCCAGGATCATATGATCAAAATCCCAGATGCTTGGCAACTGGTTTATATTTATGACTATTGCTGTCTCCCAAGATCATGTGATCACCTTTTGTGACTAGTCAATGGGGAAGCTGGATTCACTTAACAACCGGGTTACTAACTGATCACCTGCAGTAAACGGGGCAAAACTCACTTAGCAAATGTCTCACTTAACAATATAAATTTTGGGCCCAATTGTGCTTGTAAGTCGAGGACTACCTTTATATGGAGCTTGTTATTGGTAACATAAGGCATGATCCACCTTCTTTATATTGTTCCCATTCAAGCTCATCTAATAAATTCAATATTTGGTATATAACAAATTTATAGAATTTATAGAATAGAGTTCTGATACTTTCAGAAAGGGTTTAGGCCAGATAGTGGAGGATGAGGCTATTGGTAATAGCATTGAGCTTGAGTTGAGGAGAGAGTGGATTTGACTGGTGTTTGCTGGGGAACAGTAAAAGGGGGGACACATTGACTTCACGACATGCTTGGTAGTTGGGGGGTGGGGGAGGCATCTGATTGATTACTATGTGAAATAGGGTCAGCTTTTTTCTGATCTTCTAGCATCCTATTCGCCTGTGAAGTTAGGACAGCTAGCCAGTTGGTGCCAGAGGCCATAAAATTCCACATTATATGTTAACTACTTTTGGAAGGATAAAACCTCCAGCTAACTATTTTCCTTAGCTTTTCTTATGGACAGAAGCTTTACTTCCATGCTGAATTGGTCTAAATTAAGTTTTCCAGAACATGTATTAAATAGCTTACCAGTGCCAGGTTGTTTAGAATACTCCTTGGTGAATGATTATTTTAATCTTAGTACATTTGGATAAATGTGCAGTTATCTTGATCTTTTATTCAATCATCCTCTGACAGAGTTGCAAAGGGTTAGAAATATACACGTTTATGTGCGCTCTCTGTTTCTCTCACACAGATCCAAAAATGTGTATGGTCTAATAAACGTGCCTAAGGTGCTGCTTTGTGTTTGCAGGAGTAGATTAACGTGGGCATCTCTTTTAGAACTTGTTCGGTTGAAGTACGTGTGTGTGTTTTAATTTAATTTAAGCATGTACAGTAACTGGTTGACAGAGCTACAGTTTGGCTTCTTGGTAGACCTTGCTTGCATAACACAGCAGCTTTAGCTTTGTGGCCAAAGTCGTACAAAATTGTATTTGCTTAGATAACAAATGATACAAGTCATACAAATGATTCAAGTGATGTGACATATCTTCCATAGAACAAAATAGCACCTGGTCTTGAGTAAGCACGCCTACAAGAATTCAGAGTTTCCTATAAGGGAAGAAGAATCTTTTTCAAGCCAACCTTGGCTTCCATTGACTTCATAGGTATATCCAGGTAATTTCTTGGCAAAAAAGTATAATTCTCAATTTTTTTTGCTTTCCATTGAGATTGAAATATACATACTCCTCCCTATATGCCTTTGTTCAGCCTCGTGATGATACTTAGTTCTGCTTCACACATGAGTAAAAATTTAGCATTATGTGGCTGAGCTGCAGGTTTCTACATTCCTATTTCTTGGTCAAGCAGCTGAGAGAAGAAATTACCTGTGATTTACTTTTAGCATTTACATTTTTTATTTTTTTCCTGTATTACACCTGGGAACTGAAGTTTATGCTACAGTCTGGTTTGTAAAAGAAGCCATTGTCTAAAGTTGGCTAAAGTTGGCTTGTTTATTACCGGGCAAAAGTTTGTTTCAGATGATAACTTTTACCTCATATTTAATATGTGGAAAGGAATACTGAATCCTGGTTAAGTGTTATCATAATGATTTCTTATGGAGCCCTTTAGGTTAGGGAGCCCCTGTAAATCCATAGTTATGCTTGAGCTTATAAAAGTTCATCTCATGTGGAGCTAAACTATGTGCAGTATTGCTGATTTAAGACCATAATAAAATTGAATTACTTAAGCCATCTACAACCATATCTATCATTCCCCACTCTCTTTTAGCACTTACCTATTTGGGTAATGAAACATCTATAAGAAAAGCCCACCATCAAGGACCCCTGAATTCAATCCCAAGCTACAATAATTCTCTTTTATCAATCTATCATTTCTGCCTGTCCCCACTGACATAATCATGGCCAGAAAACTGCTTGCCATTATATAGGTAGTCCTTGATTTATGACCATTTGTTTAATAACTATTCAAAAATAGTTGAAAATAGTGACTTATAGCCAGTCCTCACATTTTGTAACCTTTCCAGCCAGCTTCTAACAAGCAAAGTCAGTTGGGAAGCTCGCAGGGATGGTTGCAACTTGCAGTCATGTGACGACTCGTTTAACAATCATACCACTTAATGATAAATTGTTCCATCCCAATTGTGGTCACAAGTTGAGGACTACCTGTATCTGAGCAGAGGCACAATATGAGATCTGCATCTGGAAGGGTACCGTTATTTTAGGATGATAAAACAAGAATTCCCAATCACTTTATTGAGTTCTTTGAATAGGTCTGGAAGTCTAATACCGTGTTTCCCCGATAGTAAGACACCCCCGATTGTAAGACGTATCGGGGTTTTCAGGGGGTCGGCTAATATAAGCCGTACCACGAAAGTAAGACATATTACTCCTGCCCACTTCCGCCTCCTGCTTAAAATACTTAAATACTTAAAATACTTAAAATAAAACTGACAATTGTTTTCCAATCAATATAAGCCGTACCCCGAAAGTAAGACATAGTGGGGCTTTTGGGGATAAAAAGAAAGTGTGACCCTGTCTTGCTTTAGGGGAAACACGGGTATGATGCTGTATGAACTCAAGTAAATAGTTTTCATTTCTTATAGGATGTTTTTAATAATTTAATATATATATTTGACAGGACTCAATCTTTATGTAATTGGTCAGAGCATGCCTGGTCAAAAATATGGCTTATTTATTTTGATAAAAAATTATTTCCAGATAAGTATATATAAAATTTGTAATGTCACATAGTTTATAACGTTTACCTCAAGAAGCCAAACTTTTTTTGTATGGTGCTTTCATAATAATGAAATGTCTCTGATGCAGGTTTGTTTTTTTTAAATGTATGATTTAAGTGGTAAAATCGTCTGCATTGGTTGTCCGTTTGCTTCTGGGTACAATTCAAGGTGCTGGTTGTCGTCTTTAAAGCCCTACATGACTTAGGACGGAGTTATTTGAAGGACCGTCTTTTCCCAGTCACATCTACTTGACCCACCAGAGCGGGAAGGCAGGGAATGTTGCAGGCTTTCTCTCCTAAAGAGTTACATCTGACGGGATCCAGAAAGCTTCTCCATGTGGCTCCCTCCCTTTGGAACATCATCCCCATGAAGATTAGATTAGCCCCCACTTTGACAGTCTTTTGCAAGGCCCCAAGACCTGTTTTTTGCCAATGGGCCTGGGGAACCCAGAGTGGGATGGAACCCATCAAGTGACTTATCAGATTGATTGATTGATTGATTGATTGTGGCACCAGGAGGCTGGGAGTTATTGCTTTTATTGTTTGCATATTGGGTTTTTTATTTTTGTAAGCTGCCCAAAGTCACTGAGAATGACTGGGTGGCCATATAAGGTTTCATAAACAAACAAATGAACAGACAGATAAATAAATTTGTATAGATATTAAAAAAAGGAATTGATTTTTATTCCCTTCGCTTCCTGATGCATATATTCTGCTTTGCTCATTGCAGGAGAAGTCAATACTTTTTTTTAAAGCCAGTACTTGTTTAAAGAATTTCCATGCGGTTTTTGCTTCCTGCCGGGTATGAAAAGATTCCTTGAGGTATATTTTGCTGCATATGAAATATAAAAGAAGGCAGATGGGAACTAGAGTGGGTCAGCAGGGAGGCATGGCGTGGCACCCTGCTTTGTACTGTTTAATATGCACATACTGAAAAAAAAGTGTCTCTATCTTCCATTTCAAAGGGATCTTTCTGAAACAAATGCACCCTTGGTCCTTGAATTCAGTGAAGGAATTCCAGAAATTTAGCATAGACAACGTTATAAAATATATTACTGACCTGTTACCCCAAGCACTAAGTATTCTGTAATGGAGAGTAGAATTTAACCCAATCTGTGATTATTTTTCCTTAGGGAAAAGCTGAGGATATCTCACCACATCTAATTTAAGGCAAGAGATGCAAGCTTGAATGTCATCTCTTTCAAAATGAATCATAAAACTCCCAGTTTTCTCCAGGAACTTAAGTGTCACAGGATGGCCGTCCTGATCGGCTGTAGCTCTAGAGGGGTTTGGCCTTATTTCAGATTCCCGACAGAGAAATAAAAGTTTGCAAAAGTGGAAGTATTTTTCAAGAAGCTTCCTTTAAAATCAGATTGCCCTTTGCTTACCAGATTTCTGAGGAAAACTTCTCTGAAATGTTCCCCAAACAGATAATTCTAGAATCTTCCTTGGTAGTAATTTTCTATAGTGAGCTAGGGCTTCAATGAAAAAGAGCTCTTTTTTAAGGTTAAGGTTAAGGCGAGAGGTGCACCTTGGACATTTTGTGAAGATAGTTAAAGGACTTTCTCAATTGTTATTGGTGTTTTTTTCGCCTGGCATTATTTAGAGCAGAACTACAGAGGGCTAACCACTTAATATTTCTAATCTTGGGTATGATGATTTTTCAGGAGCCCTTGTAACTGTGCATTTGTTAGTCCTAAATATTGGTTAGATTCACACATGCCAAATTCCACTCCCAGTTGGGGTCATTGAGTGAGCCTTACCTGTAATGAAAACCACATATACAGTCCATACACAAATGGTAATTCTTTGGGGCTGCCATTTGTTGCAAGCATCACACAGACCTGTTGGGGATGTAACCTTCAAAACTGATGATTGGAATTCTAAGTCCCAATATATTTGAAGGGCACGTACTGAGAAAAGGCGTTCAGGTAAGACAAACGCCCCTTCTTCACAAAGGAATGAGTGGGAATGCATGTATTGTATATGCAGATGCTCATTCCGTTCACAAAAGGTGCCTGTTTTAGTCAGTTATATAGCATAAAAAAGGAACACAAATGTGTTCTTCAGATAGACTGGTGGTTGTGGGGAAAAATAGGGGGAAATAGTATTAGTTATCTTTGTTGCCATGAGTTATTTAAAAATAATAAAGGTGGGATAAAAAAAAATACCAATACACTTCACCACCATGTTGTTTTGAACTATAGTAGTTCTTTCAGTTTAGTGAAACTTTTGCCTTTTTGTAAATACTTTAAAGTCTTTCTGAGCTTGGTGTTTCTTTCTGAATTTGATGTGCTTTGATCTGAATCTTTCTAATAAGGCCTTGTCTAAATCCAGCTAATAAAAGTGCCCTATTCCGGATTATGGAAGCACTGTTTTCTTGGTCTTGCTCTGTTTTCATCACCAGCATCACACTGGTGTCTCCAGTATACAGTAATTGCTCAGAGCAGATAGAGACAACCACAGGGCATAAGTGACCCCCCCCTTCCTGGACCGTATCACCAAACATGGGCAAAATATTTTTGTTGGTAGTTATCCTAAAATTGTGTGTGAGATTGGGAAGCTTGTAAGAGGCAAACTACTCAATGTTCACTTTTAAATTCCACAGATGATCTAAAAATATCACATGTCTAGTAGATATTGTGTATTATTTATTTATATACTTCTAAAACAGTCATTCTTGTAACTTTTGGGTGAACTGGTACATTGTAGGGCAGCCATTTTTGAGCCAAGGTATGTCAAATAAGTTAACTTACTAAATGTGTCCAAAATCTGGGATCCATGTGGAATAGAAGCTTGGCAAATTTTGTAAAATGTTTTTATGACATAAACATTATTATAAACAATTTGTGACACAATACCAAATGTCATAAACATGTCCTGCGTTGATGTTTGACTGTGCTGTACAGCTCCATATGGTCTATTTTCAAGGTTCTGAACATATCCCAACTTTTCCAGTGAAGGAAGTACATTAGCACTTAGACTTATATACCGCTTCACAGTTCTTTACAGCTCTCTCTAAGCAGTTTACAGAATCTGCGTATTTCCCCCAACAATCTGGGTCCTCATTTTACCAACTTAGGAAGAATGGAAGGCTGAGTCAACCTTCAGCTGGTGAGAATCAAACTACTGACAGTCAGCAGAATTAGTCTGCAATACTGCAGTCTAACCACTGTGCCATCAGGGTTTTCAGAAGCTCTCTCATTGTTGAAGGCACTGAGGAATCTGGTGAGAAAATGAAAGATGGCCCAAGGGGGTCATGTATTTTTAACTGTTTATATTATTATCATTAAGCCTGGTGTAGAGTTTTGAATCTTCACCATTAGAAATTTAATTAGCCCATCCATCATTGGAGTGTCAGATTTCCTAAGACATAGCAAAACAAAATGAAAGCTAGGTAGTTTTTGGTTTTTTTTGTAAAACAGGAATTCATATTTGATGATGTTTTGTATTGATCCTTTACAAAGTACTAGTGACCTCCAAATGTTTGGGGATTACAGCTCTTTGAATTCCTAGCTGCTGTAATCAATGGTATATTTTGATCAGTTTCTGTAATAAGGATATATCTGTATGTGTGACAAATGTTCAGAATGCCCTTTTGTAAAATACACCAGATTAGGGCAAGTGGTTATAGAAGCTGATTACCATTGATTTATGTTCCAGGACTAGATTTTGAGGGTGAGTGTGCTTTTAAGAAAGGAGACTGGGCAATTCCTAAATGTGTGGCATTATTTCCAAGTGACTGTGTGTTCCTATAAGGAGGCCTCTCCCTCCAGTCACATACAGTATCCATAATTCTATCCCATATGTTCAAAGACCAGCACTACTTGCAGAAGAATAGCAAAGTACTTGCAAAGAACTTTGCCTCTTCTAATTGCAGAAGAGCAATAAAAACTCAAGGGCTAAAATTCCTGCCACTTGATTTAACCTTTTTCAAACAGTTTTATATTCTGACTTGTAGAATACCGTAGGTTGTAATCATAAAATTAGGCTGCTGAAGTAGAGCTGATTTTTTTGGAATTGGAAACAGGAGAGACCTGAATACTCTCCCAGTTTATCCAGGTTTTTCCCCCATACATACGTTTCCTTAACGTATTTCACTTTTCTAGCAGAAAACAAAGTGGTAATCAAATTTTTGAAGGAAATCTGTATTTGCAAAGAAATAAAACTCTCAAGACTTGTTTATCTAATCAGCACTTCTAGTCAAGAGCTGCCTGCATGTCAAATATTGAACCAGGAAACCTGCTAAAATCCCCTTTGTGGCGATGACTGAGAATGGTTGTCTTTAAGCCAGGCATGTCTGGCCCTGAACAATTATTAATGAGGCCCCGCAAGATAATAAAAAATGTAAAAATAAATAAATAAAGGACATTTGTTATTTATATACATCAACTATATTAATATATTTATGTGCAGCCCAGGGAAGCCAAAAGTTGGACAATCGTGCTTTAAACTGAAAGAAGAACTGCACAGTTCAGTCCTTTCCTCAAGCTTTTCTCTGGCCCGCAGTGCTGGCCAATCAAAGCCTCTTTCACTATTCCCCCAAATCCGAGCTGCCACATTTGCTTTGGTCTTCTTGTTTCTGATTTAAAACACAACGGAAAAAAGAATGGGGTTTGTTATCTGTGACCAGGTGGCATCTTCTGCAAGTTGGCATGCAGAAAATTGTTTGCAGAAGATCATGAGAGGTAGCAGTGAACGTTGAAGGGCCTTTCATAAAAAGTAAAACAAATACATTTTCCAAGCTTCTCTCACAATCAGAAATATGATTCTGAAAATACCAGTTTTCTTGCATGCAGCTGCTCCAACTTGCAGCTTCGAGAATGCTGCTGGAACTGAGATCAGAATTCAGTTGTATACCGGTATGTAGTGAAGTATGTGTGTGTGTGTGTTTTAAATTAGCACTTCCTGCAGCCTAATTAGTTTTTGTAGCTGGGAAAAGTTTGACAGTAAACCTTTGTCTAATGAGTCTGAATTCCATGGAGATTAATGTGAGTAAGATCTGCTGTGTAAATGGCCAGATGAAGTTCAAGACACAGAATGATAATATTTTTGAAAAACAAGTTGACTACCGTATGTTGGAACAGCCTTTAGTTTTGACTGAATTTTTAATCCCAAAGACAGTGACTGCGTAGTACCACGTAAACTTGGGTGTGGGAGATGCCATATTGAATGCTCACTTGTGTAAGGCATTGGTGGGGAATCTACAGTCTCCCAAATGTTACTGAGCTGTTTCCCCACAGTCCTCCCTGTTGATCAGACGGTTGATGGGAGTTGTTAGTCAGCAACATTGATAGGCTGAGTGTGTCCCAATCTTGACCTTAGGACTCATTCATGCCACAGTTTAATAGCTATTCACTCTCCCCCCAGCTAATTTTGGGAGTTACACTTTGATGGAGTAGAATGCATAGTGGTCTCCATACAGAATTATGACATCATTCTCACTAAAATATCAACCCCAGAATTGTTTGGGGAGGATTCGAACAAGATACCTCAGCTGGAGACATCTAACGTTTGGCTGATTTCAGAATCTAAGCAGGGTTAGCTCTCATTAGTGCTCTGATGAAGAACCACCCAGAAATTTGAGGCCGAGAAGGTGAAAAAAAAAACACCCAGAAAATGGAAATAAGAGAATAATATCACTGTTGAGAGCCCAGAACACTGAGTAGATGTAATCTCCCAAGAGTCAAGTTTGACTTAAGGGCATATTTGCTTTTTTTTTTTTTTAAAGCGGAGATAAACCAATTGTGGGTTTGTAATATAGGCATACAAAATCTTTAAAATATATCTAGAAGTAAGCAACTGTGATATCACAGTAAGAGGTACAATACTACATCATATTCCACTGATCATTGTTACTGTAAACCTTCACAAGTCATACCATTCTACTGTCCTAGTTTTTTTTTTTTTAAACTGGCCAAGATTTTTTTTTTCCTGCATGGTGAGCATTAATAATACTGTGGCGGTACATTGGCAGAGTTATGTGACCACATTCTGCTGCATATGTAAATGCATCTACATAGAGTTTTAAAAATAGACATATTTGTAGCTTATTAATAGAGAGGATGCTGCAGCACGAGTGAAATAGCGTCTGCATTGTACAGGGAGTCCTCAACTTATGACCAGAATTTCTGTCATAAATCAGTGTGATCGTAAAATGAGCCAGCATGTGACAGACTGAATGTTACAGCCATTTTTACCATGGTCACTGAGAAAAATCACTGAGGTTGTTCTGTGAATTATTGTGGCTATTAAGCAAACCCGACTTCCCTAAGTTACTTTGCGGATAGGAAGGTTGCAAATTGCAATCGTAGGACTGCAAGATGCTGCAATTGTTGTAAACGTGAACTGGTTGCCAAGGGCTGGAATTGCGATCAGGTAACCATGGGGATGATACGATGATCATAACTTCGAGTACTGGTCAGAAAGACGCTTTTTCCAAGGCTGTTGTAATGTTGAACCATTCCTGAACAAACAGTTGTAAGTTGAGTACTTTCTTTATAGAAAGTATATTCCCTCTCTGTCACTCGCATATGTCCTGTATGTATGTATGTATGTGTTTGTGGCCGAGGAACAGATTTGAGATACACAAGAAGAGGTGGTGAGTATCACTGGGCCTTATCATTGTCAGAGATAGTATGCTGATGGATGGAACCAGCAAAATAAATGCTGTATTGCTATGTTTTTAAAAGTGGTTTGAATTCTTCCCCACTTTTTGTTCTTCCGTTATCTGGCCCCTGTGTTTATGATATACCCATGAGAACTAGAGTTACACATTAGATTAGACTTCAGTGCCAAGGCTAAAAACAAAGCCCAAGAATTGTGGAGGACAGATACCAAGATACTTGCACATGTAATCCCCTGCTTACTGGGATAAATCGTGATTTGATCAGCCGTGGTCTCCTGAATCAGGCAAACAGTTTTAGGCAAAGAAGAACACATGTGGTTTCAGCATAATGTGTAAATCCAGCTTCTTTCTACTTCTCACCTCCTATCCATTTAGCGCTTTGGAGATGTGTTCCTGTGCTCCCCTTGTAGCATATGTCGAAGATTGTTGTGTTGGCAGTTTTTTTTTTCCAAGTGGTGGACACCATGGCTTGACTTCATGAGATATTATAGATGGGTGCTAAATTAATAAAATTATATTTAATAGAAATGATTGAGGCTGATAACCTGCTGTAGTCATTCCAGAAACAGGTGGTGTGAATGCCCTCTATGAAGATCACTGTTGGATATGAGTCCCTCTTGATCTTTTGCCCTACGAGATGAGCTTGGCAAACATCAAAAGTAGCAATTCTTATGTTTATTCTTCTTTCTTGATCCCTCTAAAACCAAGGGTCAAGGATTGGATCTGCTTATCAGAACCCTAGACTGACCAGATTACTTCTTCTGATAAAAGAGGGAAAGAATGCTGGTCTCCCCAGAGACAGAGACCTCTGGAACGTCTCTAGTGGCTTCACTCTGCAATTTGTTCGGGGGAGGATTGCCTGTTTACTCTCGTTTAATAGGAATTATTTGCTAAACATGGCTAAACAAACCATGGATTATTAATGTAATTGTGACCCAGACAAGTATATCAGTTATAACATCTATGGGCCAGAAATGGTGAAGGGTAGACTATACTATAGATAACAATCCTTGTTGGTAAGTAATTGTTAGAACACAAAGGACTGCAGCTTAACATGACTTGTTGCTATGAGCTGGCTTCATCATTTTATAGACAATGAATATAAAACAGTTACGAAGCCTTGCAAAAACCATATGGTGCTGGCAAAAAACCCTCTCTGAAATTTCAGAGAGCTGCTGCTTTGTTCTGTAGGCCAGGGGTCCCCAATCCCTGGGCCATGCACTTGAACCATTGGGAACCAGGGCCACGCAAGCCACAGGCGAGCATGCAAAGCTTCATTTGTGCATGTGCAGGATTAGGTTGTGCATGCGCAACCATCCCCTCTCTCCCTGCTGCTGCTACCATCACTGCTGCTGCCGGCCCGCAGACTCAAAAAGATTGGGGACTGCTGCTGTAGGCTAATAGTGGACAACCCAAAGGCCACATGTGGTCTCTAGGCAAGCCCCCCCCAATCAAACTATCAAAACTGGATGATGTATATTTTTCTCTTTTTTTTTCTGAAGAAGTAGGAAGTAAAATACACTTACTTTACATACTCCTTCAAACTCCAATGCTTCCAAAAGAAGTCTGGAAATTTTGGACACACCTCATTGGATAACATCACTGCTGTATTTCCTGTATACATTTTCTGGTTGGTGTGCTGGTGGCAATCCCAGGCTAATGAGGGCTTCTCCTGCTCTTCCTTAACATGAAGTGACAAACTGAGGTGAAGGATGTCATCTTCACTCATATAGCCTGTCTACTGCACACTGCCTGTCTCTTAACCCTGGGCTCCCAGATTGTCATATTTTTTTTGACTCAAGGATGTTGGGTCTGGCAGGAGCATAGCTGAGGTAGGTAATTGGAAAAAACTTGGGTAAAAGTCCACAAGTTTTCCCACCCGGAGTTGACTGGAGAAGAAGCGTTGTGGAAATGGGAAGCACAAACGTATGAAATAGTCCTTTATAATCAGAAGTGATCATTATTTTCCCTTTCTAGCATCGTTAGTAGTCAGCAAAATCAAATTGTCTTCCTCTGATCCTGAGCATTATCCTTAAAGGTATGGATTTATCAGATTGATGCCCTGCCTTTCTTTCAGGAGCTCAAGGTTAGAAGGTACAAACCTATAATGTATCTAATGCTTAAGCTACTCAATATTGCAACTTGCATCCTTAATATTCAAGCTGTCTGTTCAAATTCCGCTCAAAATAGGACTGCTATTTATACACAGTTTTTTGGATTGTGCTGAGTATTGTTTATGCCAAACATGCATACTTAAAATTTAAAATATGCTTGCATACCTAAAATTTAAAATATGCTTTATTTGCTTTATTTGTTTTCTAATGACCATGCAGGTCCAGAGTTGGAGTTGGAATATTACAAATATATAGGGGACCAGGTTGTGGAAGCCAAACTTGGTGTATCATGATCTTAGGCGTCCGCTGAACAGAGTGACTGGAGATTTTGGTTTCGATAGCTTCTTTTTATCATTCAGTGTATACAACTGAAAAGCTTGCTTTACTGAATGTTTACAAATGATAGTGTTCTATACCAACATACAAAGGGACTGTGCTGATAATCCCAGATAAAGGATTTTTTTTTAAAAAAAGTAAAAATGTGCAAAATGTTTGAATTCCCTTTTTTCATTCCTGCAGTGTGTGTTCTGAACTCGAATCAGAGGATTGTTAGCTTTGAGCTATTTTGAATTTGAAATATTTTGCATGCCCCTTGCAGCTACAGTTTTAACAACAGGCATATATCTGATCACGTTCATTTCCTTGCCGTGAGAAGTTTCCCCTGCTGATTGCTACTCAATCAAGGTACAAGTTTGGACCAGGCTAGTCTGATGCTTAACTAGGCTGCAGTGGAGTATATAAATAAATCTGGTGGGAGGTGGTTTTTTTTTTTTTTTTGCTGTTTTCTGCTTGCGGTAATGAAACACGGGGAGGCATTTGAATAAATCATTAGCCACTGTATGTGGCTGATGGGCTGTGCCTGTCTTGGTAGCTTGAATCATTTTGCAAAGTCTGCATGTAGGAAAGACAGTATAAGTGCACAAGAGTATTAAATGGGGGGGGGAGTCATTTGATTTGTTTACAAGCAGATGTAGCACTTGGAATATGCAATAAATGGCTAATACCAGGAATGTCACAGCCACCTTGCAGCAAAATATGGCAGTGGGAATTGAAGACTTTTTCACATTAGGCTTGTCCAAGTTGTACGTAGGTCCCGTTGCGAAGAGGGACAGCTTATTCCATTTTTGATAAATTATGGCCTTCAGCAGATCCAGTTCCTATGCTCCCTAGCTGAGTTTGGATCTCATCTGTGAATAACAATAACAACAATAATAACAACAACAACAATAATAATAGTAATAAAAGTTGGAAGGGACCTTGACTGGGCAGATTCCTTATTCACTACCATTCTTTGTGCTTACATTTCATAAACGCTCGAGAAGTAGATGACAGCAAGAAAGTCTCCAAAATTTGGTTTGTAAGCAAACATAGTTTGTTCAGGCCTCAGATGAAGTCATCCTTTTCCTGAAGGATGCGCAAGATGGGGAAGGAGGGCGGCTTTCTGCAGGGAGTTACACCCTTCAAATTATGTCTTTTAGCACCAATTATGCTAATTGTATTGTCAGTCACAATGACCCAGGGCAGAACATTTTCCCAGATCCCAATGTGATGATAAGTATGACATAAAAATCTATTCTTAAAAGAGAGAGAGAGAGAGAGAGAGAGAGACTCCCCCCCCCATCTCCCTGACATGTGCAGAAAGTTCACCAAATGCGTTCCTCTTTGATGGCTCAGAATGGTGGAGTCTTAAACCTGCTGCTGTTGAAAAACCCTTCTCATCTGAGTTGTTACCTTAGTAGTCCTACCGTTTGCTCCGTAAACTCCGTGCCTGAGTTTCTGGAAGCTGCAGATTTGCAGTACCTCTTGGGGGGGGTCTCATTTGTCTAGGCCAGGGGTAGGTAACCTTGGCTCTTTTACAACTCGTGGACTTCAACTCCCAGAATTCCTGAGCCAGCCATACTGAGGGGAAAGGCAGAGGTTTCCAAGCTGAGCCATGCTGGCTCAGGAATTCTGGGAATTGAAGTCCACGAGTCATAAAAGAGCCAAGGTTGCCTACCCCTGGCTAGGCCCAATTCCACATACAGAAGCTGGCTCTACAACATTCTTCTTTGTGCATGAGGGCAACTGGCTAATTGGGTTACAGGGCAGGTGACAAAGGACATAAGGGCTCTTTTCTTCCATGCTTCACTACCATTCCAGATCTCCACCTAGTTCTGCCTTCTGAGGAAGTGGCCTTTCCCTTTTCTGTAGAGACAGCCCTGTGTGTCATTCCACGTGAACTGAGACTATGCCTTTGAGGCACACATTTTTTCCTTCATCACTGAATAATTAGCTCTGAGAACAGAAGCTTGGGGAAGGGTGGATGACCAATCTATTGATGTTCTCCAGCACTTGGAGATGGAGAATCCACCAATGGGTTTAGACTGTATTCCTGCCCAATCAGATCAAGTCAGCCAAAGCTGCTACGTCTGTCCTGGACCATAGAGATCCCAGTTTTGACTTGATCTGGCCCAGGACGGACATGCAGCGTGGCTCCTAGGCAGGTACAGTCACCTATTGGTGGATTCTCTATTTCAAGATAGTGTAGAGTAGTAATTAGCAAAGACTTATTCCCTCCTTTTAGCAAGGGGTTGGGAGCCTTGCTCCTAGCTCTTCCTAACTGAGGGAAAGCTACCAACAGTTGCCTTGCAAGGAAGGGGCCCCTTCCTCCCATCCTCCCCCCCCATTCGATAGCTTAACCCCCAGACGGATTGGGACTAACGGCTGTTAGCCCAGCCAACTGAGGAGCTCCCCTGGCAGAACGAGCTAGGCAGCGTTCATCGCAACATCGCTGGAGCTCCGTGGGCCGGTAGGCCCAGACGAGGTACTCCGTCGATTGGCGCGGGGGGTGGGGGCGGGGACGGAGGGGGGCGACTTCACCTTTTGCCATTTTGTCGGGTTTCCCGCCATTTCCAACAGGCTGCATACAAATTGCCGGGAGGGGGTTCCTTTATGAGCGGAGCTAGCACCGATCAGCTGGCTAGCGGCCGAGCGCAGGGGCCGAGAGAGGCTTTTGCCGGCCCTAAGGAATTCCCTCAACGAGCCTGAAGGGGAAGCGGCGGAGGCTCTCAGCGGCCGCCATTTTGGCCACGCGGCGCAATCAGCCTCACAGGGGAAGCAGGGGAGGGGGATCCTCCCCAAGCATTGCCCCCCCAGGATGCCTCTAATCAAGCGGGCGCTGCCTGAGCAGGCCCATTAGCCGACGGCTGCTCCCATTGGGGCATACATGCACTGAGGCTTCCCTGCTACCGGCCGCCATTTTGTTGCTCCAAGCCAGGCCCATTCAACCGAGGCCTACCCAGCAGGCCTCCCTAAGCCTCCCCATAGCCAGGCCAGTCCTGTCTGGTGGGCCCGTGGTACACACAGCCTTACCCCCCTTCTTAAGTCTGGTGTCTCCTATTGTCTGCTTGTCATCCTTAACACAATTGGCTCCACTCGGATTCCAGGCACCCCCAGTAGTGTGTCTGTCCTTATCTGAGTAACTATACGTGGATTCCAGGCGCCCCCTATAGTGTGCCTGTCCTTATCCACAGTATATCAAGCTGGATTCCAGGCATCTCCAGTAGTGTGCCTGTCCTTATCCGTGCACAGCCACAGTCAGATTCCAGGTGTCCCCAGTAGTGCGCCTGTCCTTATCCACACAGAGGCTGTACCTGGGTTCCAGATGTCCCCTGTAGTACGCCTGTCCTTACCCAGTGTGTAATACTCCCTAGATACCTGGGGCCCCCTGTCATGTCCCAGCGCTATCGGAGAATGGAGGAGGCCACCCTGGCCTCATCAGGAGTCCTGCCATCCTCATCAGGTCAACCTGGTCTGGAAGGCACCGACAAGACGGCAGCCAAATCTAAGGTCAGATCTGCCACCAAGACTTCCAAAAGAACAGACAAGCAGGACAAGAGGAGACACCAGGCCTTGGAAAAGGAGTTTGCCAAAGCACAGAAAAGAGCCAGGATTGTGTCACACCAGCCCGAGGGCCTAGCCCTAGACCTTCCCCTGGGTCCATCAACCTCTCCTCAGGGGATTTGGTCAATGGGGGAACCCTCACACTCCCCCGCGCAGTTTGGCACAGGCGAGCTCCATTCCGTGGCCCAAGCCCCAGCTACACGGGTTCCTCAAGGGACCCCTGAGGCCACATTCACCCCCACTGCGGCCGGACTCCGCCCGAGCGAGCAAACAGCCTTCCCGATGGAAGACCGCCTAGCCCTACTCATCGCCCAGGCGGTGGATCGAGCCCTGGATGCCAGGGCTCAGACCTCCAGACCAGTGGCCACCGCCTACAGGCACAGCCTACAGCCGAAGACGGAGTCCTACGATAGCCCTTCCTCTCCTTCAGCATCCCTAGCGTCTGAGGACTCTTACCTTGATCAGCCGATCACGGAACAGAGTATACCAATGTCCGAGGAGGAGGAGGATCCACCGGAGGCCCCCTCCTTTGGTGGGCTATTCAACCCCTCCTTTTTCATCACCTTGCTACGCAAGGCCACATCCACCGGCCACCTGGGACCTGAACCCCCGGTGACACCCCCCGATCCACTGGATTCGGAGGCAGACCCTAACTTTGCGGAACCGGTTGCGACGCAACATTGCATCCCTTGCCCCTCCCTGTTCCTGAACGCAATCAGGAGACAGTGGACATCACCGGCCTCTCTTCCCATTCCGGGTAGCACAGACAAGAAGTTGTACAGTGTTGCCAAGAAATTGGAGGAGACACTGGAAGTGCCTACCGTGGACGAGCCCCTAGGGCCCCTAGTGTCATCCACCGCCATCTCCGGGGACTTCTCTGAGGCCCTCAAAGCTGAGGATCGCAAGTGCGAGTCCACCTACCGCAGAACGCACCAAGCATCCGCATGGGCAATCAGAGCGGCAACCTCCGCTTCCTTTCACAGGGCCTCCCTCCGTTGGCTCCGGTAACTGCAAGCCCGGATTCCAGTGGAGGATCTCCGCACACATCAAGACCTCAGTAAGCTGGTGGCGGCCACGGAGTACGCTACAGATGCGACCCTCCAGGCCGCCAGGTTTTCCTCCAGGGCTATGGCATCCAGTATCACTGGCAGACGTATGCTCTGGCTGAAACATTGGCAAGCCGATGCAAAGTCTAAGTGGAAACTAGCAGCGGCTCCATATCAGGGGGGCAAGTTATTTGGGGACGCCCTAAACCCCTACATAACTGAACACAAGGACAAACGTAAGGTCCTTAATCATCTGTTCAGAAAACTCCGCCCCAAGGGTCTTCACCAAGATCCTGGCGGCTCTAGCAGCACACCTGAGAATGATACCGGTCAGAGTCCAATGCTACTTGGACAACATACTAATCCAGTCCGCTCTGTCAGACCTAGATTTGGTGGTAGGGCTGCTTCAGAGCCATGGGATCTCGGTAAACTTCCCCAAAAGCCACCTGGTTCCTTCAACAAGATTACTACACCTCGGCGCCATCATAGACACCATGGAGTGCTGGGTCTACCTATCCCAAGAGCGCTGGGACAGCATCAGACGTTCGATCCTCCAGATTCACAAGAGTCGATCTGTAACATTGGCCAGTCTCTCCCAGCTGTTAGGGAAGATGATCTCGGCCATTGCAATCGTGCCATGGTCCAGGCTCCACTCCAGGGAACTGCAGTGGTTCATGCTGCCCTTCCAGAGGCGGGAAGCTCAGCGCCTCCCACCAAACAGTACAACTTCCGCAACAGGTACTACGATCCCTCAAGTGGTGGCTATCACCAGCCACACGCAGAGGGTCAAGCTTCAAGGAGCCGGACCGGATAGTAGTCACGACGGACGCCAGCCTCTTCGGCTGGTAGCGAGTGGGCACAGGGCCGGTGGTCCAAGTCGGACCTCCAACACAACATCAATTGGCTCAAACTACGGGCCATCCACCTAGCCCTCCATCACTTTCGAGGCCGAGTGGTGCGCCACCACGTCCTGGTCCTCACCGACAATGTGACAGCCAAGGCTCACATAAACCGCCAGAGGGGCACCCGGTCCCAGAGCCTTTTGGCCGAGGCCCTCCTACTGGGAACCTGGGCAGAACACAACCTAGCCTCCATCAAGGCCGATCACATATCAGGGGAAGCGAACACTCAGGCCAACTTCCTGAGCAGAACAATTGTGGACCACTCGGAGTGGCGCATTCACCCGAGGATATTCAAAGACATCTGTCACCGTTTCAGATTGCCGCGGGTGGACCTCTTTGCATTCCCCGCTCAACACTCAGCTGCCTCGCTTCTTCTCCCGATTCCCAGCCAGAGGGGCGGAGCAGACGGACGCTCTCCGGAGCCCGTGGCCCCAGGACCTGCTTTACGCGTTTCCCCCCTACCCCTCCTCCCGGCGGTGATACGCAAGCTCCTCCGGGAATGGGCAGAGGTACTCCTGGTGGCCCCCTACTGGCCAAGGAGACCTTGGTTCGCCGACCTGATGAGTCTCTCCCTCGCGGAGCCCTGGAGGATTCCCCCGGAATGGATCTCACTCAGTCAGGCGCTCGATCTTAGCAAGGGAGCTCTGTTCCCTGAGGGTCATCACGATAATCCAGGCCTCTCGTCACCCTTCCACCAACCGCATCTATGATTATGGTGCTCTGGACGACAGCTGTCGCTCTCGGAGCTCACAATTTCCCACATCCTGGACTACTTGCTAGCCGGGCTTGACGGGCCTTGCCCCAAACACACTGCGCAGACAGGTTGCAGCGCTGGCAACGGTTCTCACATGCGACTCAGCAGGAACCCTGAGCCACCACCCCCTAATCCAATCATTCCTTAAAGGGGCCTCCAACGCCAGACCCCCTACTGTACACAGGTACCCTTCATGGGAATTACCACAGGTCCTTCGGGCCCTCACTAAGCGGCTCTTTGAACCCCTAGCGACATGTGACGTGCGTTACCTGTCCCACAAGGTGGCATTCCTGGTGGCAATCACGTCCGCATGGCGCATCTCTGAATTGGCAGCACTTTCAGTCAGGGATGACTTGTGCGTGTTCCATCAGGATAGAGTGATCCTACGTCTTGACCCCACCTTCATACCGAAGGTAAATTCTCTATTCCATAGGTCACAGGACATAGTATTACCAGATTTTTGCCCTAACCCATCGCACGCTCGGGAGCGACAATGGCAGAGCTTGGACGTCCGTAGAGCACTTAGGTACTATATTGCACGGACAGCGGAATTCCGCAAATCCGAAGCCCTGTTCATATCCTTCCATTCTTCCTCCAAGGGTCGGAAGGTCTCCTCTTCCACAATTGGCAGGTGGATCAGGGTGTGCATTGCCGGGGCATATCAGGCGGAATCATTGCCAGTCCCACGATGGGTCACGGCCCATTCCACACGAAGTGCAGCTACCTCCGCGGCCTGGTCCACACAGGTGCCTATTGAGAAGGTATGCAGGGCAGCCACATGGGTTTCGCCATCCCCTTTCATTCGGCACTACAAAATTGATAGGTTTGCCTTGGCCGAGGCTTCCTTTGGCAGGAGAGTTCTCCAACAGGTTATTCGCCAAAGTGCCACACCGGACCAGTCTGCTTCCCACCCTAAGGGACAGTAGGCTTTGGTACGTCCCATTGGTGGATTCTCCATCTCCAAGTGCTGGAGAAGGGGCGTTGTCTTACCTGAACGCCTTTTCTTAGCACGGAGATGGAGAATCCACTCCCACCCTGGTAGGTCACTTAGGCCTAGGGTTAGCATTAGCTGGAGGAGCCACAATGCCGTGCTGTCAGTCAATGGCTATGCTCGCGTCAAAACTGGGATCTCTATGGTCCAGGACGGGCGTGGCAGCTTTGGCTGACTTGATCTGATTGGGCAGGAATACAGTCTAAACCCATTGGTGGATTCTCCATCTCCGTGCTGAGAAAAGGCGTTCAGGTAAGACAACGCCCCTTTTCCAGTCTCTGGCAGGTATCCCAGGAACTAGTTCTATTCTCAGGCCATTGACTGTTTTATTGTTAGGTTGTTGAGTTTTCTACAGTGTCCAGATGATGGTTTGTATAAGCTGCCTTTGACATTGTAGCCTGATAGCCAACGGGTTTATCACATTTAAATTGAAAGATAAACAGTATTGCCTATAATTATTATTTTTTTTGAAGGAGAGTTGTGGTGAGATTTGTCTCCTGGTAAGCTTTCCTTAAATTTACCTTTCGGGAAGTATGTTTGTCCTTCAGTCCATTCTACGTTCTGTCATTTAATGATTTCATCCTATAAAAAGAGATTGCCTGTTGAATCCTCGCTGTAAAACCACTCCAGCTAGGCTCATTTTGGCTTCCTCGGTTGTTTCCTGTTGGAGGTCAGAGTGACTCTTAAGAATACAAAAGTTGGTTGCCTCTGCCTTCTGTTCTTTTCTAGGTCCTTCTTCACTGGATTCAGATGAAAAGGGTGGGGTGCTTAATGGACAGCACAGTGGAGAATTTTTCAATTTCATTGGGTTTTGAGTGACTTTCTTGAGATAGTGAAGGAAAGAATGTTAGGTGTTAACCTCCAGTATTATTATTATTATTTTTTTAACCTGGCAGAGGAACATTGTCTCACTTTTGTGGAAGCCAGTATAAGTCCGAGGAACTGTGTCGACCAGAGAAAACACAGTACAGGTAGTCCTCAATTTACTAGAATTCATTTAGTGACCGTTCAGAGTTACAACAGCACAGAAAAAAGTGACTTAGGACCATTTTTCACACTTAATGACCGTGGCTGCATCCCCAGGGTCATGTGATCAAAAATTGGATGCTTGGCAACTGGTTCATATTTATGATGGTTGCAGCGTCCCGGGGTCATGTGATCACCTTTTGTGACTTTCTGACAAGCAAAGTCAATGGGGAAGCCAGATTTTCTTAACCGGGTTACTAACTTAGCAGCTGCAATGATTGATTTAACAACTGTGGCAAGAAAGGCCGTAAAATGGGACAAAACTCACTTCAAATTTCTCACTTAGCAACATACATTTGGGGCTTAATGGTGATTGTAAACCGAGGACTACTTGTAGACAAAAGTGTGAACAGCTAAGTAGACTCTCTCTGACTATGAAGAGTATAAGCCAGGGGTCCCCAACCCCCGGTCCCTGGACTGGTACCGGGCCGTGGCATGCCAACGACCGGTCTGCACAAACAAGCAAAGCCCCATCCATGGGATGCAGGCAGCATACAAAACCACACTCCAGTCTGTGGAAAAACCTTTCTCCACGGAACCCGTCCCTGGTGCCCAAAAGGTTGGGGACCTCTGGTATAAGCTCTGCTGCTTCTGCCATCCACCTGGTTTGTTCACGCAAGAGGGTCACCATAATAAGATGGAAAAAAAAAAGGCTGGTTGTGTTCCTGGATTTTCAGATGTTCTTTTTCTTTTGGAAGATGCTACAAAATATCTGTTAGCTCATGCCAAAGGCCACTGTGCTCTATTCCCACAGATGGGAGGTAACCAGATGCTTTCAGAAACCCCTTAAGTACCATACAAGTTTAATAGGGTTCCCTCAAACAACAGTTATTGAGATACAGGTTTCTGTACTGAGGTAATAGCTACTATTGGTCGCATTCTTTATGAAGCTATCTAATCCCCAGTGTAGATCGCTGTACAATGGTGAATTTCATAGTCTCATTGTGTAGGATGTTTGCTGTGCTCTGCCCCAGTTTAATTTGATAAACAGCATGCTCTTGGTTCTGTCAGCGATTTTCCCCTGCCATTTGTGTCTGCACTGACCTTCAAAATACAGAAACAGAATTTATTTCATTCTTCCATCTCCTTAAAAATTAAAGCCATATGTTTATTTGTATCACTACATGGTAAGGGCGCTGGGAATTTGTGGCGGTTGTACTGTTGGTGCTTCGGTAGTTTCTGGCAGTGATTGGCTGGCATGCTTTATCTTCACAGAAGAACAAATGACCGGAAGAGCTGGTCAGAGCCTAGAAGGGAAATGAGCGGGTAGACCAGGGATGGAACGATGGAAAAAGGAGGAACCCAACTGAGGTGAAACCAGGAAAGCCAAGGAATACAGGTTGTGGACTAGGAAATGGTGCTTGAGCTATGAAAAGGGAAGTTCTCCAGAGGAGTGAATAGAAAGGACAAAAACATGGAAGATGAAACTGAAACATGAAAAGATACAGAGCAGTTTTGGCACATTTGGTCAAGTTGGATGGAGCTGTTGGAACCCTACGTTGCTTTACTCAGCGGTTCTCAAACTTTTTCAGGCCGCGACCCCGACCTGTGCCGCGCATGTGTGCCACGACCCCGACCTGCACCGCGCATGCGCAGCGTGACGGCCCGCATCACGTATGCGCGGCGCGCACACGACGGCCCGCATCGAACATGCGCGGCGCGCACGCGACGGCCCGCATCGCGCATGCGCAGTGTTACCCCGCGCATGCGCGGTGCTACCCCCTGTGCTGGCCGAGGGGAAAAGGGGGAAAAAATGGCAGACTGCGGAGTTTGGCGACCCCCGTGAAATGGTGATTCGACCCCAAATGGGGTCGCGACCCACAGGTTGAGAACCACTGCTTTATTTTGAACTGTTCAACCTGGGGATCAAGTAAAGCAAGAGATTTCACGTTGTTTCGAGATCATGAGTCAAATCTTTGGCTGTAACCATCTGGATGTTAGACGATGTTAGAATCTGACCTGTAGTCTAGTGCTGCATTAGTTTTGCTACATTTGACACGTTGCCTACCAAATAAGGTTGTTTGTGTAACATACTGGATAATGTTCCTTCATCCCCTTCCTTCAGCAGTGACTCCAGCCCCTTCCCCATCATGGATCGGATGAAGAAGATCAAGAGGCAGCTGTCCATGACGCTGCGGGGGAGCCGAACTGTAGAGAAAAACCTCAATGAACCCATCAATATAGAGGAAAGCAACAGCAGCGATAATGGTGAGTTCCCTCATTGATCCTCAGCCTCCTTGGAGAGAGAATTGATAGCACATTTTTTTTTCTGATTTACTTAACAATCGTTTTTCTTGGCTGGACCCTTACAGAACAATATACTAAAAAGCCTACAAGGATAGTGACTATGGCAGTAAGATCAGGGGGTGCTCGGTAAAGTTTCTTTAAGTGCAAGCACCTTTTATTAATGCAGTTGAAGGTACTAGACCAGTGATGGCGAACCTTTTAGAGACCGAGTGCCCCAAAACTGGTCCCACCCCTGCTCTACCCCCTGCCCTGCCCTCACTCCGCCTTCCCATCCCCTGCCCCGCCTGCCCGCAGGGCCACTCACTGCATCCAGGGCCCGCCACAGATTGCCCAGGCAGCCCAGCAGCACTATGGTGGTCACGCCCTCTGCCCGCGCCCTGCAGCATCAACTGTGCATGATGGGGTGTGAGGGCAGAATCTTGTCTATGCTGCCTGGCTGCCATGTTCTTGGCTGCGCTGCTCCATGTGGGCCACGCTCAGAGGCGACTGTCCTTCAGGGGGGGCTGGAGAGGAGGGGGTCACAGGGGAGGCAAGGCTGGGGCTAGGCTGGGGCAAAGGCCGACAGAGAGGGCTCCAAGTGCCGCCTCTGGCACCTGTGCCATAGGTTCGCCACCACTGTACTAGACTTTGCTGCCTGTCTAAACTTCTGCTGTGAAAGGGCTAATTTTTATGCACTGGCAAATGGACCAAGAAGATTCTCTAATGCAAATCTTACTAAGTGTTCAGATTTGTAGATTTCTAAATAGCCAGATGGAGATGATTTATACAGACGGGGCTAGTCTTTTAGATAATCAGGTCTCCAGGTCTTCAGAAATTAAGATTGGCATTTGGGATTAGGAATGAAAGCTTCTGGGTAGCCAGAAAATGACACAAAATTGAAGGAATGTTTTCCGACCTCCTGGTTTTGTTCAAACTCTGGGCAAGGGGCTCCTTGTGCACACTGAAGCTTCTGGGCTGTCTTTGGAGATAGGCCCCCATCACAGGTCTCGCAGCAGTCTGGGTAACGGTGTGCAAATAGCCAAGAATGCATTTTGGGATGGGGCATCCAGGACAGAACGTGATGGTTGCCCTTTGAAAAAGCCCATTTCTAATGCTAAAGTTTATACAGCTTGCATGCACATTTCTCCCCCTCCTCTCTCACACACACAGACTCACAACACTCATATGGGAGTGTGATGGCAGTTTATTAAGACAAATGAGTTGGAAGCCTGAGTAGCATCCCACAGGGTACAAGTTGCTTTTTTAAAAAGCCCAAAAAATATCCAGTACATTTGTCAGGCTGGTTTTAACTTTTTTTTGGGTGGGTGGGGGGAGAACAGATTTTCAGTTTGAAGGATGGGAACTGAAACAGGAGACATCTGGAAGCAAACTTGTTTAACTTCCTTACCTGAAAAACAAACTCAGTGGCAATTTGGGAGCTGCTTTCAAACTAGCATTTGGAAATTTAAAGAGAGGTGATCGGTTTGTTTCTCAGAGGCCTTCCATTTCTACCACTGAACATTCTCCAGCATGGTGGATGTAGAATCCACTTGATTGGGTTATTTCAGCCTTCCTGCTCAGAGAGACTAAGTCAGAGCTTTAGTCACGCCTCCCTTTGGGTGTGTCTTCCCAATTTTGACTTAGTCTTAGGCTCAGCAGTACGCAGGTTTATTGGCTCCATAGGATTTTTTCCCTTAATTTGTTCAAATTGGCTTTTTCTAAAAATTTACTAAGTTCCTAGAATGCTGTTGGGTTTGTCAGGATCCTTCGCCTCGTCAAAATTGGGAAGACACAGCCAAAGGGAGGCGTGACTAAAGCTCTGACTTAGTCTCTCTGAGCAGGAAGGCTGAAATAACCCAATCAAGTGGATTCTACACCACCATGCTGAGAAAAGGTGTTCAGGTAAGACAACGCCCCTTCTCTACCTCCCTCCCCCCAATTCTAAAAAAGGGGACAATTTCCTGAAGCCCTCTGGAAGATAAGGAGGTAGAATTGTGGCTCCTGACTTCTTCAACGTTGCCAAACCTTGGCTTAAGTGGGGCTCTTTTTTGTTAAAAAGACATAAGGTGTGCCCCCATTCTGTAGAACGCTTTTCAAAAGAGTTTTAGCAACTTCCTTTGCAAATGGTCAGATAATTCCTTGCAACCTGGAGGCTCTTTTAACCAGCTGTGAAACTAGTTTATCTACAGAACTGAGTTATTTAGGCTACAGTAATAGACAGCTGTAGAGGTGAAAAATGATGGTAATGAAGGTGAAGGGGAAAAGGATGCTTCCTGTTTCTCTCTCTCTGTATGCCAGCACGAGTACCTATTTTCACCATCCTAACCTCATAAATAACAGAAAATAAAGGACATGTTGGAATGGATACAGAATAGCACAGAAAGCCGTTCTGAGTCTGATCCTGAGCATTAGTGCAGGTGAAAGCAGTGAGTATAACTTAAGATGTTTCTGTTGCACTAAAAAAAATAGCCATAGGCACAATCCAGGACAGTAGACATCTGGAAATTCACACAACCCATCTTGTCTTTGCTGGGTCAAGGCTACCTGTGGAATAGTGAGGACTGGAATATTGACCCTTCATTTCTAAGAATGCAGCTGAGATTCTGAAGAAATTGCTAAATTCATGAAAAGCTACATCAGAAGATATATTTTGTGATTTGAAACAATGCAGCAAACCAACATTACTCATTGTTATACTATAAATCAGTGGTGGCGAACCTATGGCACGGGTGCCAGAGGTGGCACTCAGAGCCCTCTCTGTGGGCACGTATGTCGTCGCCCAAATCCTAGGCCTTCAGCTGGGTTTTATAAAACCTTTTTGCTTTAGGCCTCCGCCGCCGTGTGCAAAAAAAAAGGTTCAATCAATCAGTCAATTTCAACTTCTCGTGGGAAAAAAAAAGATCTTGCAGAGTTGGGATTGATTGATTGAACTTTTTAGTCCCACCCAGTCTGCCGTTACTACCGCAGCCACGCCCACCCAATGGGCCACACCCGCCCGGCACCCGATGATGCATAAGTGGGTTTTGGGTTGCAGTTTGGGCACTCGGTCTCTCAAAGGTTCGCCATCACTGCTATAAATATTCCAATCTCAAATATATTTGAGGGTGGGATGGGGTCTCTGGTTATTAAGATGGTAGGGGGAAGGCTGTCTCACTCAGATAAGTCCTGTCTGTCCATTATATCCCCAATCCTGCCCCTCAGATGAGGGCTGTCTTTTGAGTTTGATTTCCATTCTACTTTGATTTGTGTTTTGTTTTTCCTTCCTTCATATTTCTCCTTTTTTTCCCTGTTTTTTCCCCCCATCTTTCTGTTTATATTGGCCTCCCTTCTTCTGTGGCGGCATCAATCCCTTTGTTTATGTGGTGGCCACTGTCTTTATGTCGTTCCCCCCCTCCCGTGCTTTGGTTCTTTACTGTGGGCTGTTTGCTCAACCTCTTCTTTTCCTTTCCTCTCTTTCATGCACCTGTCTTTTCTATATCACTCCCTTTGGGATATTGCTTGGGGTTCCCCCTTGTCTCCATTTTACCCTCCCTCCCCCTGTTTATGCTTCCTTTTTTTTGGGGGGGGTGGGTGGAGATGGATATTCTTTCTCTGCTGTTCCATTTTCTGGGATCCCACCTTCCTTCTCCCTCTCTTGCTGCTACTTCTGCTTCTCACTGGTGTTTCCCCTCCTACCACTCCCCTTCTCTCCTTTTGCTGATGTTCTGTTCTTCACTGTCCCACATTCCCCGGCCACCTGTGTCCCCCTCCACTTTTCCTGCATCTCCCATATCCCTCCCTCCCATCTGTCTGTCTGTGGGCTTTCCTCCTCCCCTCCCTCTCCTGCCCCCAGGCCCCACAATGAAGAGTGTGCATCCCAGCACCTCCCGCAGCCTTCACGCCTTCCTGCACCACTACGCAGGCTCCTTCCACAGGCCCCGTCTGGCCGTCAGCCGCAGCCTGAGCTCTCACCTCGGCCGCACCACCAGATTAGGTGACTATCGCACCTCCCACTGTGCTGCCAGTAAGGGCTCCCCATTGTGGGTTGAGGCCACAAGTCAAGTCAGTCTGGTTTCAAGCGAGGCTTTTAGGAGTCCCAGTTAACTTATTTATGCACCTGAGCCTTTTGTGTTGAGGTGGGGTACATCAGTTCCTCGAGTACGGAGTCTGGGGAACCCAGGGTCTTGCATTTCTGCTCCAGGATGAGGTTGGTAAGGAGGCTGGAGTCTCCGATTGCTGGGTCTCGCTTGAAGAGAAATGAGCCTTGGTCTTATCCAGTGCATCATTCTGAATCTGTACACTTTATTCTGGCTGGTCTCACTCACTATGCTAATGCATAGTATGCTCTGTTAGCCCAATGCGTGACACTTGCATTACAGCAGGTGTTGTCTGTAAAGCTAAATGTGGCTTTTTTTCAGTAATTATAGTTCAAAATCCTGGCTTAGCATAATGTGTGAACCCGGCCATGATGTCACATTTATACTTTTTATTAATTATTTTTTCCTGGGCTATTCTAAGTGCCATCTACATGTCTAGTTTATGCCAGGCACATCCTCTATATAAGATGGTTTTGAGCAGAAATTGATTAGCACAATCTTCTGTGAAAGATGAAAGATTGAGGTGCTTTAGCAATAAAGTGGGGATCATTTCATAAGACTACCCTTACGGTGCTCTCTAGAGAATGTGGACCAATGGCTTTATTCAATATAAAGTGATTTTCAATCAGACTTTCCCAACCAGGTAGCTTTCAGAAGTATTTGAGCTGTAATTTAATTCAGTTTAATTTATTGGGATTTGAAACTTGATTAAAAAAAAGAGACTCTTTTAGCTTATGACATGTAACAATGGCTATGGAGGCTAGGAATTTGGGGAGTTAAAAGCATTAGGTCGGAAAATATTGTTTTGGGTTCTTGAGAGTATTACAGGCATGAATTCAACATACAGCTATTTTAAAAAATACTGAAGCAGATCTCAAGGTTCAGGTTGTCTTTAAAAAAATGCACAGAATCAGAGCCAGTGTAATTCTGTCCCCAGAGCAACTTTCCTAAATCTGGTGCTCTTTAGATGTACTGGACTACACTTTCCAATGCCTAATGCTGTCTGGGGAAGATGGGTGATGCTATAATTTCTTGAGGGCATCATGTTGAGGAAAGTGGGCCCAAAATGGTACATACTTTGATTGTCACGTACTGAAATATTCTACTGAACATTTAGAGGACTTTTGACATGAGATTGTGGAACCAACATAATTATAAGTAATGCAACTAGTCAAAATATGTTGGTAGAAGTGGTTAATAAATTAGGGAATAATTGGGTGTATATTTATATTTGATGATTTAAATGTGATTTTTATGCTGAAGGCCACCCAGAGTCGCTCTGAAACAAGATGGGTGGCAAATAAATTAAACAAACAAACAAAGTGGACCAAGGGAAATCAGTATATGTTATCCCATTTTCTGATCTTACCTATACCCCTGTAGCTGAGTAAGACGACTGAGTAGGTTGTAGAACTTATGATCCTGCTAATAAAGGACAATTACATGGAACAGGGAAAGTCTAACGAAGGCTCTTACATGTTGCGGTAGCTTTTTATATGCAAGGAACCTCTTAAAATTGTCATCAGTCTAAAGTAGTGAAGTAGTGAATACCATTTATAGCCAGGTAGTCTTTGTTTTCTTTGAGCAAGTACTCTTGGTGGCAGCATGTCTAAACCTTCTGGAGAGGTGGAATTGAGATTGCCAAAAGGGAAACTCATTGTTGGGTTGCTGTATGTGGAACACTCAACAACTGGTTTCAAACTGAAAGAAGGGTATTTATTTATCTAAAACATTTATGACTTTACATAAAACATTATGCTTAGGGATTGACAGCAGCCACTTCCCAACTAATGCCCACCAATTGTAATGGGATTGCAGTTCTCAGAAGTTTTCAGTAAGCATAGTCTGTGGCCTGGGAATGATGGGACTTCTAGTTCCAACACATTGGGCTGACCCGTTCTTCCTTCTGCAGCTCAGCTTTACAAACATTAGAGGGATTGGGTTGAGCCCTCTCTGCCCACATTGTCTTCATCTACATTTCTCCTTGGTGCAGAGATTGTTCATGAGGACCTCAAAATGGGTTCGGATGGTGAGAGTGATCAGGCATCAGGAACATCATCAGATGAGGTGCAGTCTCCAGTCCGAGTGCGCATGCGGAACAACCCAGCGCGCAAGATTTCCACTGAGGTATGTGGGTGCTGGCTGGTGAGGATGGAGGGACAGCTTAAGGTGGGAACAAAGAGTTCTCTGTCTCCCATTATAATGGGCTGTTTTTGTATGGAGAGATGTGAAAGGAATAAAGATGTCTTGCTTCTCAAGTTACAGTCTCTGCTTTTACTCCCCAAAGTTAACTTCAGTGGTTAGGGAATGCAAAGTCTACCCCAAGTAACCTCAGATAAAATAAGACAAACATTTGATAAATGCGTGGATTTTGTACAGAATTTCTCGCCGAGTTTGCGTTACGTGCTAGGCTAAATTAAACTCGGGTTGATTTGTTAGTGGTTTATTTGTGTCTACTATTTGTTAACCCAGATAACCGAGTTTTAACATATTGTGAGTCTAACCACTCAGTAAAACTTGATCGTTCCTTGTGGCTTCTTTGTATTCCCATATATGGGTTTGTGAGATAGCATAGAAAACTCCTACCAAGATCTTTCAGTTGCCCCCAAATGTCCTGAAGAATCCAAAGATTATTAATGCTCTTCTCAGGACTTACCTAGACCAATGATGGAGAACCTTTTAGAGACCGAGTGCCCAAAAACCTCCCCCACCCCACCCGCCCGCAGGGCCACCCACTGCCTCCACGGCCCACCGCAGATTGGCCAGGCAGCCCAGCAGCGCCATGGTGGCCACGCCCTCCACCCATGCCCTGCAGCGTTATTTGCACATGACGGGGTGCAAGGGCGGAGTTGTCCTCGCTGCCCGGCTGCCATGTCCTTGGCTGCGCTGCTCTGCGGGGGCCGCGCCTGGGGGCTGCTGGTGAGGAGGGTACCATGAGGGGAGGGGGGGCTGGGGCGGTAGCACATGTGCCCGCAGAAAGGGCTCTGAGTGTCCCCTCTAGCACACGTGCCATAGGTTCGTCTCCACTGACCTAGACTTTTCTTTGCTTAGATTCCATACTGGTTAAAGGAGAGGTTGTGATTTTTTTGTATTAGACTAGTGCAGGAGAAACTGGAGACTGTCTTCTGTACTTCTATCCTGTGCATTTTACTATTTGTCAGTCCGTCAGTCCATCCATCCATCCATCCATCCATCCATCCATCCATCCATCCATCCATCCATCCATCCATCCATCCATCCATCCATCCATCCATCCATCCATCCAGGCTTCTAATTTTGGGAGAATTTAATAAAAAAGCGGACTAATTTTTCCTTGCTTCTCAGGATATTAACAAGCGCCTGTCACTCCCAGCTGACATCCGTCTGCCCGAAGGCTACCTGGAGAAACTGACCCTCAACAGTCCTCTCTTTGACAAGCCCTTGAGCAGGCGGTTACGCAGAGTCTCTTTGGTAAATAGGAATTGTCTGTCTCTCCTTTCCACTTCTCGGTGTTCCCCCATTCACTGGTGTGGGACCAGTACTAAGTACTACAGGCCAGCAACTGCTGCTGTTGCTGAACTCCCAAAGCACCCCGGGCCGAAAAGGGCAGATCCATTACACTTTGTTTCTTGGTCCTTTTTCATTTAGTCGGAGATTGGCTTTGGGAAGCTGGAGACATACGTGAAATTGGACAAATTGGGAGAGGTGAGTGTTGTGAATTGGCTTTTTTTCAGACTGGTCAAAGGTAAGAACTCGGGGCTGGATTTTAGTTCGCTTGAAAAAATGGTTGTTTTTTTGTTTTAACATGCATTGGGTTTTGCTGTATAGGGGCTCAGGGTGGTTTCAGCTCCCATCTTTTTATCCTCACGTTTGGTCTTGGATCTTGCCAGTCTTTTAATGGTGGAGAACAGAATCCTACAGTGGGTTGTTTTCTTAACATCTCTAGTAGCCATGTCCAAACGTTCATTGTGGGGAGAAAGCCCACCTCCCAGGCTTCAATCTTCTTCCATGTTCTGATTTTGCACATGGCTTCCAACTGTACTACAATTTCACCAGGCTTGTATAGTACATGAGCAAATTGTTTGGCCTATATATTCTATTGGATCTTTTATTCTAATATTTTTTCTAATTCCTACCATCTTGGTAGCCACCTTTAGGACTTGATTTGTCCGGGAGAGTCGATGGAGTCAGAACCCTGTATTTGGAAGTCCTTGAACAGAGAGCCAGCTTCTCTTCCTTTCCCTTCCCCCAAGCACATGCACTTGGGATTATTATATTTTTCAATTACTATCCAGAGCTCTAATTTTACCCCATTTCGTCTTTGAGTGTTTGTCGAGTAGCTTATTAATGACCTACTTCAGGGTTTTGAAGGATAAATAAGAAAAGCATTAACTGTTTTGAAGTTATAAAGTCAGGAACAGAATATTTCCCATGTATTCCGGGTCAGGGACTCTCCTGCCCTGATAAAACTGGACTGGTTACAGATATCTTTCTACCAGTATGTGCACTTAGTGCTACGTCTGATTTATTGTTTTCCAAACAAGCCTGGGAGGGGCTTTGCAAATCGAAGCGCTGGATTCACGTATTTGCTGCAAATTGGACTTGGTTATCACTGTGGCTTTCGAGTATACGAATGTGAAGTCCTTGGTACTCTCTGAGCTTGGCTGTTTGCTTGCAGAAATTTCATTACCTGACTAGGTAACATCATCAGTGTTAGTGAGTGTGGGGTTTGCCCTCTGTTTATATGTAGCTTATATTTGCTCTGCCAGTGTCGACAGGCATGCGGTTTTCTCACCAAGGAAAGAAGAAACCCCACACTCTCACTGATGATGTTACTTAGTCGGTTAATGAAACAACTAAGCTCAGAGAAATGGACTCCACAGTTCAACCCTGAGTTACGTATATTTTCTTCTGAGTATAAATGTCACGGCCACTAGTGAAATGGTAGCAAAGAAGTTGGGTGAACAGTAGACAAAAGAGGGATTGTTCTCATTGAAATGATAAGTTTGTCTGATTGGTACAACCTCAGACATAGTTTTCCTGTTTTAGGGAAGATAAAGAAGATAAAGATAGGGAAGATAGGAATTATTAGGAGAAGGAGCACCAGGGTGGGATGAGGATGAGAAAATGGAATGAGAGACAATGAAAGAAGACACACATTGAAATAATTCTCACTTTGAAGCTGCAGTTTTGTATCTTAAGCTTGGGGTGAAATGCAAGAACTGAGACCTATGACAACAATCAGGTTTCACATCAAAAAAGTTGATGAACTGATTAAGGACAATTGGCAGATTAATCAAAGGGAAATTTCCATCAAGATGAAAGAATATTTATTTATCAAAAAGTATTTAATCAAATTTGTATACCACCCATCTCACTGTCTAAGAGACTCTAGCCGGTTTACAAGTACCATGTTGGGCTAAATTCTGCCTCTTCTATATCAGGGAACCTATGCCACTGTCTACAAGGGAAAGAGTAAACTCACTGACAACTTGGTGGCCTTGAAGGAGATCCGTCTTGAGCATGAAGAGGGCGCCCCTTGCACAGCCATTCGGGAAGGTATAAACCTATAGCCACTTCTTCCAGGGCTTGTATTATCTTGTCTTTTAACAGAAACTGTGGGAAAGTATCATTTGAAAGAAAAGAATCCTGAAAATTGGTTGGCTTGATAATAGAATTGCACTGCTTGTAAGCTGCCTCGAGAACTCGGTGTAGCTATAAAGTAATGGCAGGTTACAAGAATCTGTAGACATTTAAAAGCGAAGAAAAGTGTAGCATTTATACGAGCCAAACAGCCATAACTGTACATAGAGGAGTCATTTACCAACTGTTTAGTTCAGTCTTTTCTAATCCCATATTCTTCAGATACGGTCCTGCTGGCATGGAATCCTGAGCATTAGAGTGTATCAAAGCAGGGAAGGCTACTGTAGATGGGCATTGAGCTTGCAATAGAAAATTCATAGTAAGAAATGTAGCGGAATTTGGTGAAGGTCTGGATGAGTTAGATGTGTAGAGAGACAGATCTAGAAGTGACATTTTCATCTTTCCATCTCATTCAACCGCAAGGGTTGAATGAAAAGTAATCATTATTGTCATTTGCCAGCAGATGGCAATATGGATGTATTAGAAACTCTGATGCATCTGTTCTTTCATTTCATTGGTGGGAAGTTGCTGTGAAGGAAAGTTGGGTTGCTGTTTGTGAAATAGAAGCCTACGGTCAGTATTGGCTTTAAACAACCTGCTGAACTGTACTTTTGACTGCCATTGCTGAGTGTAGGTGATGAATGCATTGACATGAATACTGTGTGCTGCTGGGCCAAAAAATGTAAAGATAGTGAATTGAGAAATGCTGATTTCTATGATCAAGTAGACCTATGACAACAAAGCAGACCTATGACAACAATCAGGTTTCACATCAAAAAAGTTGATGAACTGATTAAGGACAATTGGCAGATTAATCAAAGGGAAATTTCCATCAAGCTTGGCGTTTCGTGTGGTTCCCCTTATTGATGTTCTTCAATACAGGTAGTCCTTGACTTATGACCATAATTGAGGCTAAAATTTTTGCTGCTAGACAAAAAACAGTTCTTAAGTGAGTTGCACCTCATTTTACAACTTTTTTTTTTGCCACAGTTGTTAAGTGAATCATGCAGTTGTTAAGCAAATTTGGCTTCCCTCATTGACTTGTTGGAAGCTGGCTGGGAAGGTTACAAATGGTAACCTGGGGTAGTGCAGTTGTCATAAATACATGCCAGTTGCCAAGTGCCTGAATTTTGATCACGTGACCGTGGGGGGCGTTGAAACAGTCGTAAGTGTGAAAATCAGTCATGTCACTTTTTTCAGTGTCGTAACTTTGAACAGTTACTAAACTAATGGTTGCAAGTCGAGAACCTACCTGTATCAGAAGATTTGTGCATCATGGATTCTTTGCATGATGATGGCAGAGATGAAAATTGTAAGAGTTGAAATTTGCTAGCAATTGACTATCAGGCCCAAGCCCAAAGACAACACAGCAAAATCTTGCTTACACCTAATGGACAGAATCTTGCCAGACTAAAGCTATAACTTTCTAACCTAACCTTACCACGAACTTCTTCCTCCTGCCCTCATCCATCTTGGGATTGTGCAGTCTCTTAATTTGAGCTTCTTCTGGAATGTACTGTCTCCTCCCTGGGAAACCGTAGTGCTGCTGACACACCCAACACACACACACCCCTCTCTTTTTCTCCAGGTGTACATTCTACAACATTGCCACACAATGAGAATGAAGGTGGGGAATTTCTTCACAGCATCACAATAGCTGAAGAAACATGGGCTCACAATTATTTACCCAGAAATGAAGCCATGGAAGATCATCACATAATTTCATCTTGGGGGGGGGAATTCAACCTGGGTTTGGCAGGAAAACTCATAGTTCCAGTTTTTGGGGAATGGGGATGGTGGTATTTTCGTGCATTTTCTTGAATCGGGTAGTGTTATCAATTCAGAGTGCTACATTGTAGCACTCAAAACTTTGGAACAACAGTTCAGGAGAGTTCAAAAGTAGAAGAAGGAAATTTTTGCAACCACGTGACAGCGCTAGACCTTATACCTCAAGAGCCACTCAAGAGTCAGCTGCTGTCACGTTTTATCCCCATCCACCATACAGTAAGAGTTGGTGTCATACAACTTCCACCTTTCCCCATATTAAACTAAAGGAATACCTTCACGGGCATCTTGACTCAAAAAGTAGAAAGGATTGTCAGGACAAAGTGTGGCATTCCTTTGTGATAGTTTTAAAGAAGCTTGTCCATCATTGGCAGAAGTGGGTAGCAAGTGGTTCTGTAAACTCAAGTAACAAAAGAATTTATTTCGGGGATCATTGTCCTGCTTTATTTATAGAAGCAGAACATTACTTTTCATGTAACACTCATATACATGTAGTCCTCGACTTACAATAGTTCGTTTAGTGACCATTCAAAGTTACAACGGCACTGAAAAAAGTGACCTGTGACTTTTTTCACTGTTGCAGCATCCCCAGGGTCATGTGATCAAAATTCAGACGCTTGGTAACTGACTCATATTTACGACAGTTGCAGTGTCCCCCGAGTCATGTGATTACCTTTTGTGACCTTTTGACAAACAAAGTCAATAGGAAGCCAGATTTACTTAACAACCATGTTATTAACTTAACAACAGAATAGAATAGAATAGAATAGAATAGAATAGAATAGAATAGAATAGAATAGAATATTCGTTCGTCCATTGAATTCGATGAGGACCTTGACATCTTATGGGTTATGGGCCATCAACGATGTGTCCATAGGTGGCTGATAAGACCGATGTTAGCACGGAATGTTCTGCCACATACTGAAGAAAGAAATGTAGACACTGTTACTTCGGCATTTACAGCTCTGGCTTTGCGGAGTGCACGCTTCTTTTGTGCCAAGATTGTCCTTCTATGTTCATATGTCTGGCAACCCTGGTACACCAGAGTACGCCATGTCGATCGATCATGTGCCAGAGGTTCCCAGGAGGTGATGTTAATATCCAGGGACTTGAGACAGGCTTTCAGCGTATCTTTATATCGCTTCTTTTGTCCCCCATGTGATCGTTTTCCTTGAGACTGTTCACCATAAAAGAGCTGTTTAGGGATGCGATGATCTGGCATCCTTACAACATGGCCTGCCCAGCGCATCTGGGCTTTCATCAACAGACGAATAGAATAGAATAGAATAGAATAGAATAGAATAGAATAGAATAGAATAGAATAGAATAGAATAGAATAGAATAGAATAGAATAGAATAGAATAGAATAGAATAGAATAGAATAGAATAACTTCATTGTCACTTTGAATGTACACTAGTCGGCATACATTAAAATGAAATTTCGTTGCATACAGCTCTCAAAGGATCACCACCTCCGATATACACTACATAAATATGACAGAAATAAATAAATACCGAATTATGCATATACCCACATATGTGACACAGAGAGACTACACAGTCTAGTTCGGATTATGTATACATGTGCATGGTGAGAAAAACGAATCTTGCGAGTTTACCGGACGGATGGCATAGGGAAGAAAGCTATTACAGAATCGGGTAGTCCTGCTAGAAATACTCCGAAACCTCCTCCCAGAGGGGAGCAACAGAAACAGACTGTAAAGTAGGTCTGTGGGGGTCTCTAACAATGCTCTGAGCTCTAAGCACATAGCGCTTATAAGCAGCATCCTGAATACCAGGGAGTGAGCTTCCTATGATTTTCCCGGCTGTCCTTACCACTCTCTGTATGGACCTTCTATCTGAGGCACTGCTGCCACCAAACGAGACAGTGATGCAGTTTGTTAAAGTGCTTTCAATCGTGCCTCTGTAAAAAGTGGCCAGGACAGAAGGAGAGAGATGCGTTCTCCCCGTCCAACGCAGGAAATGCAGGCGCTGGTTTGCATGCTTCACTAAGGATGACATGTGGAGAGACCAATTCAGATTGTTAGTTATCTGCACCCCCAGATACTTAATACTGTTGACCACCTCCACAGCTGCATCCTTGATACTGAGTGGAGTATGGCTCTTTCTAAATCAGTGTTTCACTTAACAACTGTGGCAAGAAAAGTCGCAAAATGGGGGCAAAATTCACTTCACAGATGTCTCGCTTAGCAACAGAAATTTTGGGCTCAATTGTGGTCATAAGTTGAGCACTACCTGTATTCAGAATTGGCTGCAGTCTTTCTGCCAACATGCAAGAGATGTACTGCTAGGCTGTCAGCAGGACCCTACATTTTCTAATGCAACTAAGGCAGATGTTGACACCCAGGGCAACTGATTCTCAGACTGTTAAAAAGTAAAAGTGCTTAGGCATACAGTCACGTGGAGAAATGAAAGAGCAAAGAAGCAAGCCAACGGGTACACTGCTTAGCAAATTCTCTGTTGAGCTTCAGCAGGCTCTCAGCAGATGGAGGCAACCCTTTCATCCTGACCATTCTTCCCTAAACCCCTCCAGTCTCAGTGGCCCTATAAAACAATTTATGAAGACAGATCTCCCTCCCTTGTTATCTGCATCAGGAGGAAAGGAAGAAGATTATGATAGCAGGGAGGCAAAAGGGTCATATAGGGTTATATAGCTAAGCACATCTGCAGTTATATCTATTTTAGAGCAGGGGTGTCAAATCACCTGACCTGCGACTTTTTTTTTTGCCATTGCTGGCAATGGGGTGGGCATGGTTTTGCTGTGATGCATCTGGCAGTTTGACACTCCTGCTTTAGAGCAATGCAACAGTTCTCGGAATAGGGCGGCATTATTATTATTATTATTATTATTATTATTATTATTATTAATAATAATAATAATAATAATAATAATAATAATGCCGCCCTATTCCGAGAACTGTTGCATTGCTCTAAAGCAGGAGTGTCAAACTGCCGGATGCATCACAGCAAAACCATGCCCATTATTTATTAAATAATAATAATAACAACAACAACAGATACCGGTAGCGCCTTAAGTATGTTTTGGGCTCACAGGAATTCTTTTATGTTATGTTCAAATAACTTCTTCAAAGTCTCATATTTGGTACTGATTGCATTAGAAGTGTTTGTGATGTAGATCTCATGTCTCCCATCTCTCTCTCTCTCTCTTACAGTTTCACTTCTAAAAGATTTGAAACATGCCAATATAGTGACCCTGCATGATATCATCCATACAGAGAAATCCCTGACTCTTGTCTTCGAGTATTTAGTGAGTATGTGGAGGAGGGGAGGGAAATGCAATAAACTGGAACACAACTTTCTTTCTGTGTGAAAATCCGGTTCTCAATAAGATTCAGAAAATTAAGAGTCGCTGTCTTCTTTCCTTATGTGCAAGCTGCCACTTTGGTTTGAAAAAAAATATATGATGATTTTTAAACTCCAGGCAGTAGAGACAGCCTTCTGAAGACTTCTGGGAATCGTAGTTTTCTGGGAGAGTTCAAGTACTCTTGAGGGAATTCTCTGCATGTTTTTGGAATAGCCAGTTAGCAGGAAATGTTGTAGCTTGGGTGGAACCTATAGTGGTTCTCAAAGGTTAAGTTCCAAAAGCTTAATAAATGTCACGATAACTTCCTCCTCCTAAGAAGTGTTTCATATATTTGATCTCTAAATAAAACAAGTGTATAGTGTAGATCTCTGTGGTTGCTTCCCTGCTTCATGTGGGAAATTTCGGGGCGGAAGAATAAGTGGCTTGTAATGCTTACTGGTCAATGCTTCGTGGTGGAGCTGTGACTAAAGAATTGAATCAGGGACCAGCTTCCATCAAATCCCATGCTTCATTTTTTCTAATCCAATTGCCTGTACCTATAGGGGGAATCACCATAGTGCCTAATCAAGCTCATTCCACTCCTTGCACATGCCCTCATTAAGGTGAGTCAGCCTGGGAACTACCTGGCATGGAGTATCTGATTCAGCCTCCCTCTCGCTCCAGTTCAAGCTTCTCAAGCTGGAATATTGTTGAGGCGGAGGTGAATGCTTGGGGTTCTCAGATTGCTGTATTGGTCCATTATGTCTTCTGAGTAGCATCTTCTAGCTATAAAGCTGGGCCTATCAGTTTGTGTTTGCTTAGCCAGCATTAAGACCCTCTGATTTAATTGTTGAACAATATAGTAATAGTAATAAAGCTGGAAGGTCATCTAGTCCAACCCCCTGCTCATGGCCATCCAGTCTCCTTAGAAACTTCCAGTGTTGGAGCATTTACAGCCTCCGGAGGCAGGTTGTTCCATTGGTCAATTGTTCTAACTGTCAGGCAGTTTCTCCTTAGTTCTAGGTTGCTTCTCTCCTTGATTAGTTTCCATCTGTTGCTTCTTGTCCTGCCTTCAGGCACTTTGGAAAATAGCTTGACTCCCTCTTCTTTGTGGCAGCCCCTGAGATATTATTATCTTGTTGAAATATTAAGTTAAATATTATCTTGTTGAAACATTAACTGTCTCAGGGATAAGATCCTGTCCTTCTCTTTCACAGGATAAAGACCTCAAACAGTATCTAGATGATTGTGGGAACGTAATAAATATGCACAATGTGAAGGTAAGAGCTAATTTTTAACGTGGCTGACCCTTTCCTTTCAGCGATTGCTTCAGCTTCTTCAGTGATAGAAGAATTGCCTACAGTGCCAGCAAAGTCTGAGATTAGTTCCAGATTCCAGTGGGAGATCCAATGTGTTTTCTTGTAATGGAGGAGAATATCTTAAGTTGGCTTCCTGCCTTCCACTCCTTTTAACAGGCAGGGCTGCAAATTCCTTGCTTTCCCTATAGGAGGGGAGAGAGAGCAACCTCCAGGCTGTTTTTTTGGTCCTTCTTGCTCCGTTTCTCAGGGAGCTCTTGCTGGATTATTCACGTATGCTACTCTGGAGTTAAAGATCATTTATCTCAGGGCTCTGCCTTGCTACTTTTGCAGGAGGAATGACTATTCACCCTGGTTGCAACCAACATTCACCGGAGTACCACTGTCAACAGATATTGGTGCATAGAGTTTTTCAGGGCATGAAATACACGTTCACACCTCCTAAGGACAGTAGTGGATGACCACTGATTCTCCACTATTAATGCTTGGGGGAGTGCTCCCTCCACCTGGAATATGAAGTTGGATTAGACATGTCATCCTATAATTCTTTGCTCCTCTCATCCTCTCTGGGTTCTGAAATGCAAGTCCTGCTCCCCTCAATGTTCACCTCATAGTCACATCACAGATGGTTGGAAGAGAAATCAGGAAACTTCCTCTTGCTCAGCTGCCTCCACTTTTTATGGGTAACCCGGTGTGCTGGAGCTGTTGTCTTAAACAGTTGTTTCATTAGTGACCCTGGTCTTTCTAAGGGGGTCTTCTCCCTCTGTCCAGGCATCTGGGCAAAACTGCAAACGGCCTTACCTGAAAGACTGGGAGGGTAGGAGATGACGAGGGAGGGATCAAACGTGCCATCAGCTATGAGTCCCTGCACACCCACTAGAGATCTAAGTCTAGTCCACCTTGAATTCCTTTCTTAACTCCTGCTAAATCCCCATGACCTTTAGTAGTTCAGATTGTTGGTAGAGAGCTTAAGCTTGCAATACATCTTTATAACTCATTTGAACCGCCTGAATGTCCTGATTTCCCTGGTGCTTGACAGGTAGTAGAATGTCTTGCTGCTTCATGCGAATCAGTTTCATCCTTTTCCTCTAATAGGGAAGCTGGAGAACCTTTAGCTGAAGAAGACAACAAAATAACAGCTTATTCAGAGCCTTTTTTTCTTGCACGGAATTTTCACTTTTGACCAAGGTCGTCAATAAGAGGCTAATTTCTAAGGGCCTCTCAGTAATTGGTCAAGCTGGTCATGAAAACCAAATAAGTTTCACTCAGAAAAAAATTACCAACAATGACAGGACATCACTATCTCATGAAACCCTTAGAGATTCTTTCAATGGATGCTCCAATAATCCATTGGTTTCAGGCTGGAGAAAACCACCTTCATCCCAATAGGATATGCAACAGTGTTTTTTTTAAATGTGATCAAATGTCTTGACGTAAGAGAAGCCAGTGCCTCAATTGGTATGGCCTCTATTTTTAAGCCTAAGCAACTTCTTCTACCTTATTTGGAATTAGTTGCAATATGCAGGGGGTTGATTATCTGGGCAGTAGAGCTAATTTCATGGCAGATTTCAGCCTTGACATACTATAATTCTCAATTAAGGCCATGCCACAAGATGTGGACATTTGCAAGTTAACATTTTGGAATGTAGGTACTAAATCCAAGTTTGTTCTTACCCCTAGCAGCTTTAAACGTTGTAAGTCATTGGAGGATTTCTTAAAGTTCTGATAGAAACTAAGGAAGAAATGAAGACTCCCTAGTCTCATCTAGGTGAAAAGTTAGTGAAA